>OX596047.1:11232393-12446726 GCA_951394065.1 Venusia cambrica | reverse complement strand
TATTGAAACGTACCAATTTCAATAAAAAAAAATATCGAGAAAATTTTCAGCTATTATGTTTTCAGCTTACCTTTAATATAGATAGGTACCTGAAGTGAAACATTTATAAAAAATAGACTCGTGACTTGTTCAGAAATACTATAATTTTCCATTGGAAAAAGAGGAAACGTCTAATGACAAGGTCAGAGCGACCACAGTAAATGCGAAATGGAGGTTAGGAACACCTCTATGTGAGACTCAATGGGCCGACGACTAACGAAATTGTTTTGTATTTGTAGTGCTTGCGAGGAGTCACAAAAAAGGTCACTCTTTGTGGGATTGACGTCGACCAATTTTCTAAGCAGCAGCGGCGGCGAGCGTGGCATTCAAACGCAGTAGGTATAGGTAGGTCAAACAACTTACGCAAAAATAAACCAGAGTCCATTGGATTTGAGCGTGGCAGTATTTTCGCTCCATGATTGAACAAAAGATTCACAATTCTCAATGATGGGCTGGAATTACGTAATTGGATGGGTTACAATGAAATGATTGGTCTACAATGCTCTCCCGAGCCAGTTACATCATTTCTATACAAACGCGCATATAAATGTGCAAAGAAGAGTACCTAAGTGGAACAAAATGCCAAACTGCATCTGGAAGCTTGATGTTCTCGAGGGACCAAATTCCATGATTCAATGCGGTGTTTATACTGATTTATTTAATTGGGTTTCCTACAGTAAATAGGTACCTAGGTAGTAAGTAGGTAGTCTAGGTACCTTACCTATGTATTTATTAAGGAAAATAAAAATAATTATTAATAGCCAGGCTTTTTTTCAGGGTCATCTAAGAAAAAAATAATCCATGAGAGTTATCGAAAATTGATGTTAGGACTGGAGCACTACGTGCTCGACTTTAAAAGACAAGCTTTAAATTTAAAAAATATATTATGTAGGTACTTACTAAGCAAATACAGCAATAGAGGATTATAATTTGCTTTACTTGCATTTCATTAGTGTAAGTACCTTTATTGAACTCATTGCGAAATACTTATAAATTTACAAATTTGAAGGTGTTCCCACAATCTTACATACAATTATCATATCATCATGTATTACTAAATATAGAACAAAATAAGCAAAAAGTTTTTTTTTCCTAAAACTTATTTCTTCTGAAAAACTAAAAATAAATTTAATTCGTTTTTAGACTGAACTGATTTTATCAAAATCGAGGGAATTGTAGATAGGTAGGTTAGGTACCTAGAAACCTAAGAAAATTAGAATTTTGTAATTTAAATAAATGTAAAGCTAAATGTAAAAATAATGTAAAGCTTAGAAATTATAAGTACCCACAAAAACCTGCAAGAACTGGAAAAATCTACAGAGAGCAAAAATTCTTTTCATAGTTCCTTTTACCTTCTCATCAAACTCAGTGAAAGAGGTGTCATGCCAACGTTATCTTTCACGTTGGGATTCACACCAGCTTTTAAAAGAAGAACTATTGAGCTCTCATTTTCAGAACACACGGCTAAGTGAAGAGCGTTTCTTCCAAGTTGGTCCATTTGCTGGATATTTGTAACTTTGCTGCAAAATATTAGACAATTTTAGTAAATTACTAATATAGTAGAAGCTAATTATTCGAATCGCATCGATTCGATTTGAAATCAGCTTATTATGGAATATGTGGGAACTGCTTGGTTACGTGGTTAGGCTATGAGTATCTAAGTAGGCCCATTCACCTTAAAGTTTCTTCAAGAGCTTTAGCATCGCCCATTACTGCTGCTTCCAAAAAAACGTTTTCTTCGTGAAGGAAGTCAACAGCACGCTTCAATCTTTTGTCAGTTTCGATTTCAATAAAGTCGAGCTGTTCGTCGATGTTTGACATCGAAGCGATGCTTGATTTGTAGCTTATAGATCTTGGAGATCCAGGGAATGATGGGATGTACACATCTAGAGATGATTCTGATAGCTCTGTTTGGCAGAAACGTACACTTTGATTAATATAATACTGAAGCGCAGATCAAATCAGTTTCTACTTTCTACTTTTGTAGAATATTTATTAATAATATTTGTATTACGTATTGACGTAGGTACGTCAGGTACAATAGGAATATTTTGCTGATTATGTACCACTAAGTACCTACTTCACTTACTTATCAATTTTATTCCAATGAAAGTTATCTATTAAAATACTTAGGATAGGTACCTAATTATTAAGGCAAATAAAAAATAAATAAGCAAAAATAAAATTTAATTTTCTTGTCTTGTGCCTGGTACTTAACACACAATTTATAAGATATCACCAGATTTTTCTATTCAGGATCTTCTGATTTAGCTTCAGAGGGCAGATGGCTTGTGGATGCCTTCATTGGAAATGAATTAAACTGTTCGCCTTCTATGATTGTTTCCATTTTCGGCACGTCTTCCAAAAGAGATGACTTTTTTTTTGATGAAATCAATGTACCTTCTTTATCCAGGAATAAGTCTTTGTTTTGAAGATAGGAAATAACAATCGATTCACCATCCATTTCATCGTTATCTACTGGTATTTCATTTTCGCTTTGTAGATTGATTTCAATCATTTCCAATTCATCTGTAGATTCTGACGGCTGAATTTGCGGTCCGTAAAAAAGTTCTCCTATATCCCTGCTAGTAGATGGTACACCAATGGGAATAACGTTGCGATTCAAAGTTTTCTTTAATACTGTCCCTTTTCTGTTTTCGATCAGTAGCTCTTGAGAACTAGGGTTGCTGACGCAGCTGGAGTCCACGATTACGAATATTGGATCTTTGTCTTTGTATTCAACATTTTTGATGGATGTATTTTGCATCGCGATGTCATCTTCGCTGCAAAGAAGATATTTCGTAAAAGTTCTGAAGAAATTCTTCACTGTTGATAGATGGTCCGGTAAGCCGGTCTCTCTGGAACTAACGAATTCTTTTGGTAGGGTCGACTGATTTTCGAGTCATTGCACTTGGGTTTGAGCAGATTATATACCTTGTGTACGTGACCGATTGCGACTCGCGTTCAGCACGGAGGCTTTTTTGAACATTGATAAGATCCACGATATGATTTGGCACAATTTGTCCAGAGTAGATATACCCAACTAATGAAACTAATAAGTCTTTGAACAATCGTCTTGAGAACATTTGAGTGTAAGCAAACAACCAAGAAAATGATTCATACGTCGACCGCGTCGAGGTTTGGCCATCATCCAGCTTATTGTTACTCTCGGTGGTCACAGGCACAGCCGACTCCACCGCCTCCTTTTCGGATAACTCGTCTGAGTTCTTTATACTTAAACTATTCCTTTTCATTTCATTTAACATTCCTTATAGTATTTTATTAATAGATTTTTTTAATTCAATGCTATATTCTATATTAGCCTTATTTGACAGCTTTCACTTTCGTTAGAATTTTTAAGTTGGAGTACCGTTTTAATATTACTTGTCTATGAAGTTTTACATTAGTTTACGAATTCTTGACTAAGGTTTACCTTAAAAATTAAACACAAATTAGGTGTTTTTCCTACTATTTCTAAGACGGCTAGTATTCACTCGTGGGTAGGTACACAATGTATGTCAATATATGTATTTAGTAGGTACCTATAGAATAGTATAGTAGGTATGTATGCAAATAGCTGTGTAAAATGAATGTCCTGTAAAATTTATTATTCTTATTATTATATATATGGGATTCCCGTACGACTCATAATCACTTTTGTCCGAAAATCACTTTCCCGCACAGACATCTTATAATCATCACTTGCCATAATGCTAGATTCTAATACATTTTGATTAATATAATACTCTTTTTCCCGAATGATCTTCAGCTATAATATAGCAATACATAATTTTCACATCTCCGAATTTCAATGTTCCTAAACTCATATACCTTATTGATGATATAACATAATACATAGTATTCCGAACGATAAAAATTATAAAAAAACGAAATACTAATTATGTAACCTATTTGGTTGTATTACGAATTACAAGTATACTTAGGTGACAGATCTACATTTTCATAGTTTTTATTTGCGAGCTCATCAGGACTGTTTGATATACTAGCAATTGATTTCGTTCAAAATTAATAACAGAACCGACACGGTGGGTCCGGAGCTAGAAGCTCACATAGAAGGTTTTGAGAGGAGCAAGCTCGTGAAACAAATTACAGAACCGACACGGCCAACCCCGACTCTACCTGGTCTTGTGCGTGACATTGGGGTGTGTAAATAAAAAAGGCGGAGCCAGAAGTAAGCATCTCGCAAAGAAGGTCCTGAGAGGAGCGAGCCCGCGAAACTTAGCGAGGCGAAGGGGAGAGGTGTTGAGCGAAGCGAGCCGCTGACCTCCGTAGCATAGCGTAGGTTGAGTGGGTGAAGTGATTCTCAGGGGCGACGAGTGAGCTTTCTGGCGGGAGCTCGTCCCAGAAAACATTGCATTCTGCTTGCATGCTTCTTGCATGCTGCTTGCATTGATTGCATTTTAGAATAAATTATTTTTATACAACATGACTGTTATGATAAACCAAACTATGGGTAAAGTGTTTATCACTTTTGAATATTTGGGATTATGTCAATTATGATAAAACAATTTCGGAATTTTGATTATTATAGAATTTGCAATACGTACAAGTGATGTTAGGTAAAATGATATTCGACAAAATAGGTTTCGGAATTTTGATTATTATGGCAAAGGTTGTTACGGATTTCTAAATTCGGATCATCAATTTTATGAGAGATAGGTAAGAGAGAACCTATTTATATATAACGCTAGGATTGTTACATTTGTTACGCAGCATATTTTTTTTAGAACTTGTTTTTTAGAAGGAAACTAACATTACCTACAATACACTAGTGTAAGTACACCTATCTACATTCTCACCTACCTAAAAGATTGTTATGTAAGGTTAGGTACCTGTGTGAAGATAAATTAATAAAAACTATGTAGGTAACTTACATAAATTATTTATGCAATACAGCTTAATCCAACTAAAACAGCTAAGTTATGGCACATGCATAATATAGGTACACTTATGAATGATGTAAGAAATACATAAAAACGATTAGCCCGTGAAATCTTCCACATGTTTATTTAGGCCTAGATGTAAAGAAACTTGAAAAATATAACATTCTACGTCGTAATATTCAATGACTACTAATCCCTATGTTTAAAATGTTATCGCTACGAATCGCGAATTAAATGCACGACAATTTCCTCCTTGCCCTCATTCACGCCAAATATGACATCCATCCGTTCATTAGTAGGCTTGTCTGAGTGGCTGAAAGAAACAAGCTAGTTAGTTGTCACTAACTTCGGATGGATGCCAATTACTAAGCAACTGATTTACAGTACAGGCCGTTGGTAAACGGGAATGTCTTGCCCCTGGATCTGGAGCATCTCAGCCAGCTTGTACAAGTCGTCGCGAGGGCGGTAGTTGACCTGGTTTATCATCCTATCCGAACGTTTGCGTGCCACTATGATTCTTTTCATCTTGTTCGCGTATTGTTTCTTACGACGAGCTTCTTCATACCTCTGAGCCAGTTCATTGGGAGTTGGGCCTACTTGATACATATCCGGGTACGGGCGGTTCATGGGTGTCATGCGGTTTTGTTCCGAGAAATACGAGTGCTGGGGATAATCACGATCTCTAGGTGCGGTCACAACGGGTTCATTGTACCAAATCTCGCCATTCTCGTCTACCTCAGGTTGTTCCTCTTCAGGATTTGAACGTCCGTAGTATAGATTAGCCCACTGGTTCACATTCCACTCTGCACCTTCCTGCTTCCTGCGCTCTTGTGCTTCCCAAAGGTTTAGAAGAGCCCTGACATCTGCGGCACTGAGGCCAGAATCACGCTTGCGACGTTCGGAGTTAGGCCTAAAAATGAAATCATGCGGTAAGCTAACAATTTATAGTGAATCTCTGTGATGTAGGTAGGAACGTGATATTGTTGGCTTTGAATAAACTTTAATTATGACCTTAAGTTCTTTTTGTTTCCACCAGAGTTCTTTGTTGCAGATTTGGCAGAAGCAGCAGCGCCACCCACTTTACTGCCACTGCCGCCGCGCTTACGGCGTTGGGCGTCGCCGTGATCATGACTCACAGTATCCACCGGTGAAAGATCGTGCTCCTCTGACCTAAAAAGTTAGGCACAATTAATATCTCCATGCTCAAGTGTGTCTGATCATAATTGCAAACTGAACAACTAAAAAAAACAAAAATCTTTTGGTTTTTAGTGTGTGCAAAAGCACTTACTTTAAGTTCTTCTTTCCAGATCCTTTGGTCCCGACTTTGGTAGCTACACCGGCGCCACCGACTTTCGATCCGGTTCCACGCTTGCGTCGACGCGAGTCATAGCCCGAAGACAATGCTTCCATTGCTGGGGGTTCACCGTACAACTCCGGCCTCATGATTAAGTTGTCGAGTTCACCATTCGACTGGGAAGAGTCGAAGGGTTGATCAACAGGTTGCTCATACCCCTCGGAGTTACCTGCAAATACCACTTGTATCAGATGACAGCAAATCTGCACCCCTTTGAGACGTTCAAACTTTGAAAGGGTGAGGCTTTATTACCTTCTTCGCTGAGAGCTAATGGGTATGGTTCCAAATCATTTTTGTCACTCTTGTTCAAGAAAAGGGACTGTGTATCATCTTTTGTTTGGTCCCAGTTTTCCGGCAGTTCACCAATCGGACCACCATCTATTAAAATGTTATTTAATTACAATAAGCGTAGCTAAGCTAGCGATATACTTTGTGCCTGGTACTTACTAGGTACCTGACGCATCTAAATTTATTTTTGAGCTAGTAGTTACTTATGTACACCTTGTATCATCGTTATGGATCAAAAGTTCATAGTTTTCAGATTACAAAAATACTAGATCAAATCAATATCTACTAGCTAGTCTATTGTTCATAGGTCACGTCGATAGTTAGGTACCTACAGAGAAGGGGGTGCGCCGCGAGATTGCGCAGACTGGATAGATAGGTAGTTACCTGTTGCTATTAATAGAACGCAACGCACCCCGGCGATCAATCGATAACAGAGCAGAATGGAAATGAAAAGCATCACCATCTATGTACACAATTCAAACGAACTATGTTGGGCGGAACAGAAGGCAGGGAAGTATACCCAGTGTCAATGAAGAATAAAAATAAAATAAAAACTGCTGGAGTAATTTACCTATTACCTAAGTAATATCTAATATCTTACCTCGGCTGTTCGGCGTAGGCAGAGCATCACCAACGAATAAAAGCGCAGAGACCGCGATCAGACTAACTAGAATCATCACGCTCCTTCAATCAATAATTTGTAATTAACAAAAGGGTTAAACAATTCAACAAACGACTGCGAGGGGATCGCAGGCTGGAGCGAGTGCCGCACAGCGCCCAAGATGGAGAGCAAACCCAGACCTCTCGTCGATAAATTTGCGACATGCGCAGTGAACCACACAGGGAGGGATCTAGTTTCTCGCAGCTAACGTCAAGTCTACTATTTATAAGGGCAGCTTTAGGGAGGCAGTTACTTTAAGTAAAGCAGCTCTCAACCATGAAGGCTCGTCATCAAGCATTAGTCAAAATTATTAGTAGTTCGTGTGTGCAAAGAAAATCGCGTGCCCAATCACCCACTCAGCCCAACAAATGCTATTATTATAAAAGTGGTTTTACTGGGCTATGATGCGTTAAGTACTAAGCATAGGAACCTGAAGGCCAAGCGCTTCCCCGTCGTACTTACAAAAAAAAGATTAATCATCTACTTACATCACATTTTTTTTAATTATTAGAAACGATAAAGATACCTTTGTCATAAATTTATGCTCCTCCAACTTTCCATATTGTAATGTGATGGATTTCATTTAGCAATAAAATACCACAACTTTTACTTATATACCTACAGGTTTGTACGGAACCTTCGGTGCGCGAGTCCAACTCGCACTTAGCCGGTTTTTATTAGTTTTTCACTCGATAGTGTTGCCAAGCCAATGGTGTCGATAAAATCTAAGAAGTAGGTAGGTACTTGTGGGATGTCTTGCAAGGGGTTTGAGTGCATCACACATTAACAGCACATTATTGAGCACAACAAAGAGGAAATAACTTCCTCCAAAAATTTTACCATAATCACCATGCTTGGCAGACAGATTGGTACACAGTTAAAGATTTGTTTATACACAAAAGAAAACGACTGCCTTTTTGGTGAAACCCAAAATATTATTACGTTAGCAACAAGCTACGAATAAATATTATTTATTCGTAGCTTGCTGCTAATGTAATGTCCTTACTAACATGTACCTATTATGTATAAGTAATATATATTAGGAGTGGTTTTCCTACATAACAAAGGGGCGCGCTTGGTATGTCTTGTAGGATAGGGGGTTGACTTCACAATTAACTTTCTTTTGATTTGCTGAAACCACCCCTGTATTTAAATTAAGGGTTGCAAAAGGGGTAAATAAGATTGAAGTCTTGAAAATGTGTTAAAACATGAAATATCATATAAAATAGTGGTTAAGACTGATTTCACTCTACCCACTTGGTACTCTTTCAAATGACACCCCACACTTCTCGTCTCACTTGATTGATATTTCTTAAAAACTACCCTAAAAAATCCAAGCAATTACCGATTAATGAGTATGAATATAATCTCTGCATGTTAAAAATTTTGATATGGTCGGATCAGTCATACAAAAGATATGGACGAAAATTTTTATTTATTTTACCCCAATTTCTAAAAGAGAGATCTCGTTCGCTTCGGTCACTCGATCAATGAGCGATAGCAACGAGATAGAGCTTCGAATACTCAGTTAAACAAAGATTAATTGAGAAAAAGTGTGCTTAGTAAGGTGTAATGAAAGCACTCTGATCTCGGTATGGGGCGAACACACAAAAAGTCGTGAATCATTCAAGTCGTGACATTTACTTTTTTTGAGCCCAAATGGTTTACGTTGGTACCTTTGAAATCTCATGTGCGGAATGTTGTGCAAACTTAATTTGTAGGTATAATTATAAGGGTAGGTAGGTAGTACTTAAAGGATTGCAGTAAGTACCTAGGTACTCCGGGTCCGGCCCTCAACCTAAATCTATCCCTGTGCTTTACTGACGTCTGAGCCTGCTGCTAAACAGATTCTTCATTAAATAAGTCTTATTGAGTGGAAGATGAGATGAAACGAGACGAAAAAGGCGTCGACGCGACGGCACATAATTTCAACTTGAATCGTCAACCAACTTCACTAATCAGCATCAGAAGCGAGTTAGATAGGTAGGTACCTAGTGGGTACCTTACTATTACTATTTTTAAGAAAATTTAGTTTCACCGTTCGCATTGTATTGATCGCGATCCGAGCAGGCAGTGGGTTTACATTTGATAGAGTTTAGATTTGACAGAAACGTCAAATTTACTTAAAAGTTAATTTTACAGACGATTTGTCTTAGTAAACGTTGTGAATACGTAGTACCTACTTACCTTAGTTTACTTAACTTGACTCGATATTTTTCTGATCGGCGAAACATTTGTTTTTGCTACCTACTTGGGTAGGTATAGGTAGTGGCACAGAGTGGTACCTACATAAAAGGACAAGTGATGACGTGAAGTCATTGGGGTAGGTACCGCCTCTGTGGTCTAATCCGATTTCAGATCCGGAGGTCCCGGGTGCGATCCCCAGGGGAGAACAATATTGTTGTTGGTTTCCATCTTAACTAATTCTGTCGCCATAACAACAATTAAAAAAATTGTTGTGCTGTTGTAGGGCATTTAGTAGTAAGATAGCCAGTTCCTCAGTTAGTTGAGAATTCCGGGTGAAGTGCGTCTCCACCTTCGGCCTTATCTCAACTGTTAACTAGGTGAGATGAAGGCCAAGCGCTTCCCATCGTACAATAAAAAAAAACTACTGTACCTACGTCTATCTATAAACCTAAACGTATACATACCAACCTACGATTAACTACGTATTATACGTATACCTACGCAGTAGTGACTAGGTAGGTATGTACCTACCTACTATTATTTATTATGTGGTTAAACGCATGATAAAGTACCTACCTATCCACCTCCGGTCGAGGGTCCTTTAGAGCCGAGACGAGACACAATGCAAGGCCTAACGACGGGCTTCCTTTTGATTCTTAGGTAGGTACAGTCGCCTGCATAAATATGTATACATTCCATAATTTACTAAATGATGTCACAGTACAAATTTTCATAATAATGTATCCAACGGCGGGTTCAAAATAATGTACTCACTCGTTTCTGTCAAAATAATGTATCCAATATCAAAACAAATATGTATAAGTACATGCTTATGTCAGAAGTATGTATACAGATTTTTTTTTTCAAAAATATGTATACAGCCTATTTTTCAAAAACATGTACACGGTATAATTTTTTTAAAATATGTATACATCATTATAGGGAGGCATTACCTTGATCTGCTCGGTGTTTCAGTGTCACGAGACCTGAACTTCGGTTCATAAATCGAGTCCAGAGTCCAGAGCCAAAACTACTGCGATGAAGGTGGGCATTCTCAATAAGGTGCGACGATACAGGACGTACTAGATCCAGGACAGCTTCATTCCCTTTATAGAGCATAGGTCTTCGATTTTTTTCCACTTCGAGGATCACCTACTTGGAGTAGTCAGAGGCACGTCCAAACTTACGTTCGGAACATCCACATCAACACCATGAGTGTTCATCACAATAGTAGCGGACATGGTGGTATGGAGCCTGTTTTTTAGATATCCGTGCCTCACTAGTCAGCTTCAGGTTCTGGAGGTTGATTATCAACATTCAGAACCTGAAGCTGACTGGAAGGTAAAGTTTTTACTGTTTTATCAAGCATACTTTGAAAGTTATTTGAGAAAAAGACAACATCTTTAAAAATAATTGACCGAGCGAGCAAAGCGAGAAGCGTCTCAAATTCGAGATTGGCCAAAAATGCTTATGTCCGCTGTCTGTCGGTTTGTTCTCGCCAACTTTTCGCATTTTCCAACCGATTTTGATGAAAATTGGCACACATATTCCTTGATGTATTAAATTTTTTTTGTCGATCGCGATTTTTGTTTAGGGGGAAAAGAGGGAAGTTTGCTGTAGCGTTATTTATCAACGGACTTCAATTACATTTGAAAGACACACTAATAATTTAATTCTACACAAGATCTTGTGAAAAAAAATAACAAAAAGGGTCAGTGGAGGGGGAAAAGGGGAAAAGTTTACTGTAGGATTTCAATTTTAGATTTTTTTTTCGGAAAATGTATACCTGCGTTTACTAATAAAACTACGCAGTCCTCTCCGCCTTTGCAAGACAAATCCGTAAACACCAGATTCAATCTCCTCAGATAAAGGCAACGCGAGTAATCGCTAAAACTTATATTACCCATATTTGCTCTTATAGGAAAAGTGAAAGAGGAAATCATCGGTTATTGCATGGTTATAAGGGCTCGCGAGGTCTACTGTTCTTACAGAACTACTAGTAGAAAATACTGGCCGTCTATTACATTTTCCAGGAAAACCAAAGAGTTTTTCGTAGGCCTTAACCGCCTTTGTGGTCTAGTGGTTTCCCCCGGTTTCAGATCCTGAGGGCACAATATTGTGCTTGGTTTTGTTGGTGGTTTTTAAACTTTGTTTAAGTCTGCCTGGCTAGCTTCCATCTAGCCAGGCAGACTTAAACAAAGTCTAGTTTCCATCTTATAAGTAAGTCTGTCGCCATAACAACAATTCTAAATTGTAGTGGTCCGGCAATTAGAGCAATTAGAGATTAAGATAGCCAGTTCCAACAGACGGATTTGAGGATTCCGGGTGAATTGTTTCTCCACCTTTAGCCGTATCATAACTTGAAATCAGGTGAGATGAAGGCCAAACGCTTCCCCGTCGTACAATAATGATGATGTTTAATCCCAGTCAAGGCTTCTTTAGTATATAATTATACCTATTACCTATACCTACACGTGGGACGGAAACCTCTTCACTCGGGTCCAACTCGCACTTGACCGCTTTATTATATACGTAGGGTTAGCCCTGGACCTAGAGGCTTGTCTGGCCAAAAACAAGGTCTATCAGTCGTCGCACCTTTGTTGAAAATGCTTTGTTCAGCCTAAGACGGGCTGAAATGATGAAACTTAGAGTAATATAAACTTAACAATGAAAACCTTTTCCGTAATATTTGAGTAGGTACTGGCCATCATGAATAAATTTTAATTGTCTCTATTTTTTACTTTTAAAAAACAAACCATGCAAAAGAAAAGTTGCTTTCTTTTTCAAAGAAACTGACTAGTACAAGTACCAAAAGTATTTGGTGTCCGGCTGGAATCGAACCCATGACCACCAACATTAATTGAAACCACCATTTATCTAAGTAGGTACTTTATCAAATAAATAAAACGGTCAAGTGCTAGTCACAATCACGTGAAGAGGTTTCCGTCCCATTTGTAAATATAAAGTTGTAGATCACTAGGAAAACGATCACCTAACCTACCCCAAATAGCAGACATTAAATGAACAATTACATAATTATAATTAACATCAAATCAGCATCAAAAGGTTGGCATTGAGCTACCGATATCATGAAAATATTTAAAAGTTAACTAAGTGCGACAGTAGGCAAAGTGCGATCAAATCGTATGTTTACATATTTATGAAAATAAGACGAGTTTACATCTAATTGAAATTTTCACTGGTTAGATCATTTTGAAACAAATGACTGTATCTATATCTCTGCAGAAGTCTTGTGTATACATAATTGTTATGAAAATGGATACATAATTATGACACAAATGAATGGTGACATTATTTTGAAGATTATTTTTGGATACATTATTAATGAAATTTAGTACCGTGATATCATTTTGCAAATTTGGAGTGTATCTATATTATTGCAGGCGACTGTACCTACATACTTCGTAACACCTAAACGTAACCTACTGAGGTGAGGTAGCTGAGATGTATAGGTAGCTTATTATATAAAGTTAATCACGAATCTCATTTTGATGTAGGTATCTAATACCTAGGTATAAAAAGTAAACCCAATAGTCGTTTAGTGCTGGGAACTGAATTACTTATATATTTGTTCGGCCATCAGTGTCAGATCCAGAGGTACTGGGTTCGATCCCCAGGGGAGTACAATATTGTACTTTGTATGGTTGGTGGTAGGACTTCGCCTGGCTACCACCATCTTACCTATTTCTATCGCCATATCAACAATTATAATATTGTTGTTACTAAGTTTGGAGGAAATATAGCCAGTTCCTCAGTTTGTTAAAGATTCCGGGTGTAGTGTGTTCACCTTCGGCCCTATCATAACTTGAAAAATCAGGTGAGATGAAGGCTAAGCACTGGCTGCATATCTACGCTAATTCGCCGGCCTAAATAAGACCCACCCCTTGGGTCACTAGTCGCCTCAATCAATGTCCCCGCAAGATTTTAAAAACCCTGAGGGCCGCCGGCTAGCTTAGCTCTGTCGAGACCACTATATTTGCGCCTCTTGTGATCCGACCAAATTAGCCGCCCCATCAGCCCTGACTGATGTCCCAGGCAGATGAGATGGCGCAAAGGTGCGGACGCAGGTAGCATCCCACACCAAAGGCCTACCCATTTCCCAAGAGACAAGAGTCATACCGTCGGGTCGCTTACCATCATCACGTCACCATCACCTTGAAGAACTCACTCCGTTCTAGCCGGCTATGCGGCGCGTACTACAAGTTACTCACTACTACTAACATAACTGTACTACAAGTTACTACTTCCTAGTAGTACTACTGACACGGAGGCAAAATATGTGTAAAGGTGTAGCCGAGGTAGGCTATTTCTATTATTTCATTTTTGATCGATGGAATCAGGTTATTTCATTAAAATATCACCATTTGAGTGCTAATGAAGCACTAACAAAAAAAATTAACACCTGCCGTTTCTAAACGGGCAGAGATAGCAAGTTTTTGGAGAAAACGTTGCGTATTATGCCTTCTATAATCCCTACTAGGTTTGGTTTTCACATCTCTGTCCGTTAACGAAATAAATAAAAATCATCATTTTACTCTACACAAAAAAAGCAACATTTTTTCTCGAAACGGGTAGGTATATAAAAAAAAAATATTCCATAAAAGAGGTTTAGAATCACCCAAAGAACTAAATAAAAAAAAATCTGATCAAAATTCGGACTTCGACCTCTATGGTCCGCCACTGGCTTATCGTCATCCTTCTGCAACCTGTATTAGGGTGTGGTCCCGGCAATTCCCGGATTTAGGAACCAGGAATTTTTTAAACCATTTGCCTACCAGTACCTTCAGAAAAATATTTTCACGCTTAGGTGGATTAGGTAGTGTTAGCCTGTACCTACCACATATTATAATAAAATTTTAGTAGGTACCTACTGATGATTTTTTTTTGGTTGATAAATTCTAAAGCAATGCTATATTAGAGTAGGTAGCTACCAAGCTATTATTAGTACCTACACCTACTAGCTTTGTTAGTAATGTTTGGGACAAATCTTACCACTGATTTATAAGCCAGTTTTACTAGGGTACCTACACATAGACACCATTTTAACCGCCTCTGTGGTCTAGTGGCTCTACCCACCGATTTCAGATCCAGAGGTCCCGGGTTCGATATCCATGTGGAGTAGGTACTATATATTGTGCTTGGTTTGGTTGGTGGTACGACTTTGTTGAAGTCCGCCTGGCTAGCTACCACCATCTTTCCTAATTCTGTCACCATAATAACAATTCTAAAATTGTTGTGCCAGTGTTAGCCAGTTCCTCAGTTTGTTGAGGATCCCGGGTGAATTGCGCCTCCACCTTCGGCCTTATCTTAACTTGTTACCAGGTGAGATGAAGGCCAAGCGTTTCCTCGTCGTACAATAAAAAAAAAAAGACAGGCATTCTAATTCTGAAATACCTAGCATTTTTTATTGGACGACGGAGATGGATTTGTTTGGCCTACATCTAACCTGATTTTCAAGTTACGATAAGGCCAAAGGTGGAAGCGCACTTCACTTGAAATCACAACTAACTGAGGAGCTGGCTATCTAACCTCTAAATTCCGGAACACAACAATTTGAGAATTGTTATTATGGCGACAGAATTAGGTAAGATGGTCGTAGTTAACCTGGCGGATTCAAACAAAATCTTACCACCAACCACAATATGCTGCCCCTGGGGAACGAACCCGGGACCTCTGGATCTGAAATCGGTGGGTTGAACCACTAGACTAGACCACAGACAGAGGCGGTTAGCATTTAGTTCGGTACCTACCTCATAGGTCTAGCTGTATAACATTTTAAATAAAAACAAAACTGGTTCTTATAATTTTATTCCATCCAGTCATTAATTAGGTAAAACACAATAAAATAAATAAGAATAATGTAAGTACAAACTTAAAACAAGACAAATTTAGGCATGTACCAGAGAATACCTATTACATATTTTATTTTTGATAGGTAACTATTTTGATTTTATGAATTTTAAAAGGTATCCAAATGTGTATCAAACAGTCAAAATTACCTGCATATCTTTGTTGATAATGAGATTTAAAACTATTTTATATATGTTTTTACTGTCTTAAGCTACAGGGACGCTACCGCCGACGGCGAAGCCGATCTCCATTGATGGCTTAAAATTAGCTTCATGAGAACTAGAAACGATTTTTACCGTCAATGTACTGAACGGATAGGTTTCATAACATGTGTACACTTTTGAGATGGGAAACGCCATTTTGGATATGACACATACCCGGTAGGTAAAAATCGTTTCTAGTTCTCATGAAGCTAATTTTAAGCCATCAATGGAGATCGGCTTCGCCGTCGTCGGCGTAGCGTCCCAGTCCCTTGAGCATAATTTTTTAAATTAGGAAGGCCCTGGAGGATCTCTTATCTTCGATCTCCAGTACAAATGTAGTTTGTGTAGTACCACACATGTGATAAAATTGTTAATTTTATTGAGTAGAGAGTGAATCACTTTATTGCTAGCAAATATGCCTTATTTTTTCCCACTTCTTACTGAATCAGATCAAAACAATTTAAACATTAAAAGCAGCAAGCATATAGTATAATCTCTGGTGCGATCACATGATATAGGCTGTAATTCAATAACTATTAAGGTACTCTTGTTATCTTGGGTACTGAATAGTACAAACAAATAACTGATAATTCCACTGTGGTTGCGCCAGTAAGGACACATTTTAATAATGGCATGTCCGTATCAAATAAAATTTTGCAAGTATTATAGAATAAGGATTATCTGTGCCTGTGGTGTAGGTAGGTATTACTTTTTATGGAAATTATTTTCATTCACATTATAATCTTAATCAAATTTTATTTGCAAACTTAATTTTAATTGGTCCTGCCATTTTGAAAATAGCTACAAACTGTTTGTATGGGAGACCACTACTAATGGGCTTTCTTAACAAGTTCTTAACTACAATTACATTTTAATTGCAGATGTACTTTAGTCAAAGTGTAACAGTAACAGCCATAATATAATAGCTATACCTTTAATGACTCTAATGATACTGCAATGCAATATATTGAGTCCCTCATCAACATATAACCTAGGTACATATTAAAAGTTATGGGCTTTGATTTGTGGCAGTAAGCAAAAAAAATAGGACACTACATTTTATTTTTGCTTTTTCTTATTTTTTTTGTTAGCTTTGGTACTAACAACTTTCTTGCGTTTTTTTCTAGGCTCACTGTCAGAGCTAGAGCTACTAGAGCTTGAACTAGAAGAACTAGAACTTGAAGAAGAGCTACTACTACTGCTAGAAGTAGATTCCTTCTTCTTTCGCCGTTTAAGAGCTTTCCTTTTTCTTTCATCTTCACTGGAAGAACTTGATTCACTGCTAGAACTAGTATCAGATACGTCACTAGATGATGAAGTTGAATATTTACGTTTATTTTTCTTTAATGCTTTTTTTCCTTTTAGAAGAGTTGTTTCTTTATGCTTAATTGCGGGTGAAGTTTTTCTGTGAGGTATTATTTCATTGTCTGTTTGGCTGGATTTTTTTGAGTCTACTTTGTGATGTTTTTGTTTCAATGATATACAATTTGCTTTATTAACTTTTACTTTATGGTCTGACTCATCCTTTTTTGATAATTTTGGTAAATCAGTTTTTTGAGCAGTCTGTTCATACTTTAGATCTTCTTGTCTTCTGGACTTTTTATCACGAGATCTATGGATAACTCTACTTATATCACTTTCATTTTGTGACTCTGTTTTCAATATTTCTTTATCCTTCATTAAATCTTGTCTTGACAGATTCAAAGAATCTTGATGGTCATGATCTGTTGATGAATTGCTCTCTGCATTATCCTTCCATCTTGATCTGCTTGTACTTTTTTTTCTATGTTTCTGCAACTTTTCTTTTTTATATGGTCTTGCTAATTTGGATTCCATTTTATATTCTTGATGTTGTTTTTCTCCTCGTCTTTCATCTTCTTGTTTTTCAGTTCTAGGATAATCAACTTCAAATCTATCTCTTCTTTGATCTTTTAATTCACACATTATAGTATTGGCACTATTATTGGCGGATACCTCATTATTTCTCCTTGGATTGAATTTATTTTCTGTTTTTTTATCTGATTGTGTTACCTTGCGAGATTTACTGTTGCTCCTAGATCTACTTCTAGTTTCACTGTGATTTTGTGAAGGTTTTTCCTGGTCATTTTCAGATTCTGATCTTATATTGGAGGTTTCTATTCTAGACTGGCTTTTGCTCCTAGATCTACTTACAGTTTTACTATGATGTTTTTTAATCGAAGGATTACTTATTTTTCTATCCTTTTTGTGCTCATAGCTTTTTCTTCCAGACCTGCTGTAAAACCTAGAAGTATTTGTAGAGTTTTGGGCAAATGTCTTTTGCGGACTTGCACATTTCAATTCATCAATTTTTTTATTACTTTTTCTTGCTGGTGATTGACTTTGTGATCTACTGGTATTTCTATTTCTGTAGTCATCTTCGTCATCTGATTTTGTAATAGGAGACTGGCTTCTTGATCTATTTGGATTTCTTTTTTCTTTTTGTTTTGAAGTACTTTTATGAGTTTTAATATCTTTTACAGACTTTTTATCTGAGTGCTCCTCATCTTTTTTTTTACTATTTGACTGATCAATAGGTGACTTACTTTTAGACTTGCTTGCCTTACTATTCTTATTTTTAGATACATCTTCTGTTGGTTTTTTAGGTTTATCATATTCTTTAGAATGATCAGTGTGAGATCTTCTGTTGCTCTGAGAGTGACTACTTTTCTGCCCCCGGTCTTTTTGATGCTTATCTCCTTCTTTATTAAACTTTCTTACTTTTTCATTTTCTCTTCTGGTATTTCTTGACTCATTAGAATTTTCATATTGGGGACTTGGAGTTACAAGTCTGCGTTCTCGTAATGACTTCTCCTGAGATCTTTCACGTCTTGATCGATTAGTAGCTTTGCTTTCTTGTTGGTAATCATGTGATTTATCAGCTTGATACCTTTCTTTTCTACTTCTAGAAGTTTCTTGTGATCTCTTGGTTATACTTCTGCTTCTTTCTCTCTTAGTTGTATTGCGTTCCCTACTACTTCTTTGTTGCTCGGAATATTTGCCTCTAATTCTCTCATTATCAGTGTCATTTATTATTCTGCTCCTATCATTTTTATAATTTCCATTATCAGAATAGTTATTCTTCTTATTTTTGCTTTGAAAGTTTAAATCATCTTTATCATTAAGATATTGTACTCCTCTTCCTTTTCCTAAGTATCTCATTTTCGATACAGACTGTGAAAAGTCAACATGAATGCGCCGGTCATCTATAAGAACATTGTCCATTTTGAAGTAGGCATCTTCACAAGATTTTTTATCAGCAAATTCAACAAAAGCATATTGCAAAGAATCTCCTGTCTTCTTATCTCTAATGACTTCACAACCAACAATTGTTCCAAATCGACTAAATATAATTTCCAAATCTTCATCTGTGGTGACAGGATTCAGCTTACAAACAAAGAGTACATTTTCAGGTGGGGCTATGTCAGCATCTGGTAAATCTCCAACAATTTCTAGGATGGTAGCTCTTGCCTTTGCTTCTTTTTCTTCAATCATTTCCTGTATTTCTGCAGCAGACTTGCCCTGAGCTTCATCAATGTCTTCATCAGCTGCAATCCGGCCACCTTTGAGACGCTCAGCACTCGGGGAGGGAGATCTTGATGGTGCATGGAATTCACTTGGGTCATTGAAGGGATCTTCCAAAACAACAGTGTGAGTTACTCTCACATCACGGTAAGGTCTGTGTTTCTCATCACATATAACGTCATTAAGTTTTCTGAGTACTTCATGGCCCTCGGTTACTTCTCCAATAACACAATGAACCCCATCTAACGAGTCTAAATCTGGACCCAATGTGAAGAAAAATTGTGAGCCCACCATCATGTCTCCTGTGCAAACCATTGAAAGTGTTCCAGTGTTGGTATGGCGGATTTTTGGTTGCTTTTCGCCCGTAAAGAAACGCTTCTCGCGGCCTTCAATAACTCCAAAAATAGACTCACCATTGGTTCCCTCCCCTGTTGGGTCACCAGTCTGGGCTATGAAGCCGCTCCTGATAGAGTGGAATAGGTGGAAATTGTAATATTTCATCTTGCAAAGCTTCAGAAAGTTTAGACATGTTACAGGTCTTTGATGTAAGAACAGATCCACGGTGATATCACCAAGAGTAGTTTCAATGACGACGGACATTTTGTCTCAAAACGATCAGCAAAGTACCATCGTTTGTGTAAAATGATTTCTGTTCACAAATTAGTTTATTTGTACAGAATAATCACTTGATTCGACTTAACTTACTTGACACATCATTTTGTTTGATTGACAGAAGAAAGCTAACCTAAAAATTAGAATGAACGAAACTTCATGACTAGAGTTGTACCACCGAGTCCAACATTCATAAGAAAATTTCACCGGTTGGGTTAATCGATTAAAAATAATTGCATTTTAACCGATTACTCAATATCGTAAAAATATGAATTCAAAAAAGTGATGTACCTACTGCCCCCTCAGCACGGGACGGGGATAAAAATTTTGTCCTCTGTTTTTATCCACCTTCGAGAGCATTTTATCTCCCGATGGTGGATAAAAATGGGGCTGGATGGCGCTGTGTAAATTAAATTAATGTCCTGTTATCTAATATAATGTTATCTAACAATAAAATTATCGAATTTATTGATTTGAAAATATTTGTAGTGGCATAATTTAAGTTTAAGTAAAATCGGTTCTAATTGTTTTTGATGTGACATAAGTTAGTACCTAGGTAGGTAGGTACTCTATTTAGAGCTATTTTTGTAAGGAGTTATTATTATTATTAACAAGATATTCTATGTTATGTTACGATTTACCTACTACCAAAATTTATTGGTGCCCAGCCGGAATCTAACCTACAAACACCACAATTCCCTCTTTATGTCCATGCTCCCAATCCTAACCTATCGATTACTGCCATCTATATTGTAGGTACTGTACCACAAGGCCAAAACACTCTCCTTTGAAATTAGGTACACAGTAAGTACTACAATGTTCAACTAGATTGCACTTACTCGTATAGCTAGGTATCTGTATTATTAGATATTTTATGATTCGATTCTATAATTAGGTACTTATGTAGAATAATTCCAAGAAAATAAATTTCCAGCTCTGTAATTATAAGATATTTTATGATTCGATTCTATTATTAGGCACTTATGCAGAATCATTCTAAGAAAATAAATTTCCGGCTCTGTAATGTGCACACTTTTTGGTTATTTTTTTTCCTGTGCACCGTACACATTGCACGGTGAAGGAAACAAAAAAAACAAAAGGTTATAGCTAGGTAGGTACCTACCTAAAAGTCACCTAACCATCATTAAAAAAATACCTCAAACTAAAAGTGACGGAAATCCTACTGACCCTAATAATGGGCTGTCTTACCGCAGGGGTTATTTTAAAATCCTAACTTGCTATCCCTATACGTAAACGTGCCTATACATAGGTAGGTACAGTCGCCTGCATAAATATGTATACATTCCATAATTTTCAAAATGATGTCACAATGTGTACACATTTTCATAATAATGTATTCAACGAAGGGTTCAAAATAATGCAATCACTCGATTCTGTCAAAATAATGTATCCAATATCAAAACAAATATGTATACAGACACTTTTTTCAAAAATATGCATACAGCCATATTTTCAAAAACATGTACACCGTATAATTTTTCAAAAATATGTATACAGCTATATGTATACATCATTATAGGGAGTCACCTTGATCTGCTAGGTGTTTCAGTGTCACGAGTCCAGAGCCAAAACTACTACGATGAAGTTGGGCATTCTCAATCCTTATTGAGAATGCCCAACTTCATCGTGCGACGATACAGGACGTACTAGATCCAGGACAGCTTCATTTCCTTTATAGAGCATAGGTCTTCGACTTAATTCCACTTCGAGGATCACCTACTTGGGGTAGTCAGAGGCACGTCCAAACTAACGTTCGACACATCCACATAAACACGTATGGCCATCACAATAATGGTGGACATGGTGGTTTGGAGCCTGTTTTTTAGATTTCCGTGCCTCACTGGTCAGCTTCAGATTCTAAAGGTTGATTATGGAGACTAAAGTTTTTACTATTTTACCATGCATATTTTGAAAGTTATTAAAGAAAACAAACGAAATTATACAATAACTTTCATTTTCTCCTAAAATACGAAGACAACTGTCGGTTTGTTCTCGCCTACAGGTCACATTTTTCAACCGATTTTGATGAAAATTGTCACACATGTTCCTCGATGTATTTTTTTTGTCGATCGTGATTTTTGATTTGTGTGAAAATAGGGGGAAATTTGCTCAACGGATTTCAATTAAATTTCAAGACTTAGTGTCTTTAATTCTACACAAGATGTTGTGAAAAAAATAAACAAAAAGGGTGAGTGGAGGGGGAAAAGGGGAAAAGTTAACTGTAGGATCTCAATTTTGTTTTATTTTTTTCGAAAATTTTATGCCTACGTTTACTAATCAGACCAAGGGAAAGCGAGTTATCGCTAAAACTTAAACCCCCTTTTGCTCTAATAGGAAAAGTGAAAGAAGAAAGCATCGGTTATTGCATAGTTAAAAGGACTCGCGAGGTCTACTGTTCTTACAGTATTTCCTACTAGTGGTACAAGTAGGGAATACTGGCCGTCTCTTACATTTTCTAAGAAAGTCTAAGAGTTTTTCGTAGGCCTTAATCGTCTTTGTGGTCTAGTGGTTTCCCGCGGTTTCAGATCCTGGGGGCACAATATTGTGCTTGGTTTAGTTGGTGGTAGAACTTTGTTTAAGTCTGCCTGGCGAGCTACCACCATCTTATAAGTAAGTCTGTCGCCATACCAACAATTCTAAATTGTAGTGTTCCGGCAATTAGAGGTAAGATAGTCAGTTCGAACAGACGGAGTTGAGGATTCCGGGTGAATTGCGCCTCCACCTTCGGCCTTATCTTAATTATACTTGAAATCAGGTGAGATGAAGGCCAAACGCTTCCCCATCTTACAATAAAAAAGAGGTCTTAAAATTCCACCGGAATTAATGAATAAAAGAGAGGAAAAACGTACATAAGTAAGTATGTAATGTATTTTGTAAGTGCTTGTGGCCCAAATGTAGTTTGACCCGGCTGACGTTCAGGAGATGACAAGTTCAAGCTGCGGTCAACGTTTTATTGTGCTTTTCTTTACATTTGTTTTTTGCTATCTGTTAAATGATGATGATGATGATGTTTAATCCCGGTTAAGGCTGCTTTAGTTAATAATTATACCTATACATACACGTAGGATGGAAACCTCTTCACTTGAGTCCGACTCGCAGTTGACCGCTTTATTATATAGGTACCTACGTAGGGTTAGCCCTGGACCTAGAGGCTTGTCTTTGGGCAAAAACAAGGTCTACCAGTTGTCGCACCATTGTAGAAAATGCATGAAACTTAGAGTAATATAAACCTTACAATAACAACCTTTTCCGTAATATTTGAGTAGGTACTGGCCATCAAGAATTTTGTATCAATAAATTTGAATTGTCCCTATTTTTTACTTTTAAAAATCAAACCATGCAAATTGTTCTTTATAAAAGCTTTTCACAAAAAATCACCCATCCGTTGATATTACAAACCGCAGTACCTACACATTTCAGAAAGATTCACAAAAGCAGAACTGAACCAAGAAATTATGAAGAAAGAAAATATCTTTCTTAAAATGTTTTTTTATTGTGCGACGGGGAAGCGCTTGCCACTTCACCCAGTTGTGATACGATTGCGCACTTCACCCAGAATCCTTAACAGACTGAGGAACTGACTATCTTAACTCTAAATTCTGGAACACAACATTTTTTTTCTGATTTCCGTAGGTTGACGTTATAAACACACCATCTAACATAATTCTGTCGTCATAACAATAATTCTTAAATTGTTTTGTTCCAACATTTAGAGGTAAGATAGCTAGTTCCTCAGTTTATTGAAGATTTCGGGTAAAGTAGGCTACGCATCCACCTTTAGCATTATCATAACTTGAAAATCAGGTGTCAATAACATAAAAACCATAAACATAATAACATAGTCATAAAAACTGGACAAGTGCGAGTCTAACTCGCGCACCGATGGTTCCGTACAAACCTGTAGGTAAGTTATGGTATTTTTATTGCTAAATGAAATCCATAACATTATAATGTGGAAAGCTGGAGGAGCATAAATTTAAGACAAAGTTATCTTTATCGTTTCTAATGATTAAAAAATGAATTATGTGATATACTAATAATATTAGGTTTTCGGATTTTTTTCTATATGTGTGCTGCAAAACGTTGCTTCATGCCAAATTTCAAGATTCTAAGTCCTTCAGGGTTCGATTCCCTTGCAAGTAGTTCAAAATTTATAATTATTTGTAATATGTTAATACGCAATTATATATTTGTAAATATATTAATTGCGGCTTATATTGCTGTTTCTTTTGATTGCTTTGACAGCTGCAAGGGACAGTTAAGTAGACCTGAGTCTTAAATATGAATTTCAGCTTGATACCTCTACGCGTTCCTGAGAAAAGGGTATTGACAGACAGGCGGACATACGGGCAACCAAGTGATCCTATAAGGGTTCCGTCTTTTCCTTTTGAGGTACGAAACCCTAAAAAAACACTATTTTATCCTTTACCCCAAAAATTACAAAATACAGTTTTTTTTTATTGTACGACGGGGAAGCGCTTGGCCTTCATCTCACCACAAGTTGAGATAAAGCCAAAGATGGAGGCGCACATCACCTGGAGTCTTCAGCAAACTGAGGAACTGGCTATCTTTCCTCTAATGCCGGAACGCAATTTTTTTTTAAGAATTTTTACTATGGTGACTGGATTAGGTAAGATGGTGGTAGGCGGACTTAAACAAAATCCTACCACCAACTAAACCAAGCACAATATTGCTCCCCTGGGGATCGAGCCCGGGGCCTCTGGATCTGAAATCGGTGGGTTGAACCACTAGACCACAGAGGCGGTTAAAAGGTTGTTAGTTTTGCAACTAAGCCATATGATGAAAGAATTAAAAAAAGCTGAAAGCTTGACAGATTTTCATGATATTCAAAAAGGTAGGAACTGCAAAACAAATTCGAAGTATTTTTTTCATAACAGTAATTCAGCAAGATTTTTTGATCATTATCATACAATAGGTCTGGTCTCGAAATGTCTCGATTTAAACTGCAGGTACCTAATCAAATAAAACAACATCATACAAATCTGACGTCATTTGCCGGAGATGTCTATGATTTGCTAAGGTCCTTGAGGAGTTTTTTGGTTTCCAGGTCCAAAAATCAGAATTTCGGTCCAAAAATCAGAATTTCACCAAATCAAAATGGGACCTTGTGTGTGATTTAATTTAAACACCATTTTATCACTTGTACTAGTCACGATTTACCAATCGTAGTACATCCAAGTACCAAAAAGTATTGGTGTCCGGCCGGAATCGAATCCTTGACCACCAACATTAAGAGTCATTAATTGTAAACACCATTTATCTAAGGACTTTATCAAATAAATAAAGCGGTCAAGTGATAGTCAGAATCACGTGAAGAGGTTTCCGTCCCATTTGTAAATATAAAGTAGTAGATCACTAGGAAAAAGATCACCTATAAACCTACCCCAAATAGCAGTCATTAAATTAGATATTAAATTAACAATCACATAATTATAATTAACACCAAATCAGCATACGTATGTTTACATATTTATGAAAATAAGACGTGTTTACATCTTATTGAAATTTTCACTGGTTAGATCATTTTGAAACAAATGACTGTATCTATATCTCTGCAAAAGTGTTGTGTATACATAATTGTTATGAAAATGGATATATTATTATGACACAAATGAATGGTGACATTATTTTGAAAATTATTATTGGATACATATTAATCATTTTGCAAATTTGGAGTGTATCCATATTATTACCGGCGACTGTACATCTGGGTGTAAGCACTATAATCACACTAAGTTTTTTCATAAGACTTATCTTATAATAAATGTTTACTTGTTTACAAAACCCAAATAAGCCTGAAACTCCAACAAAGTACATTGTTGTATATCCAGGTAACTCTAAATATATTTATGTACCTATATAATATATAAATAAGTACGATGAATATTAATATTTACATTTCTCAAATTCTACCATTTTTGAAAAAAAAAAAATTTGTTGAAAAAATAGTTTCAGGCTTATCTGGGTTAGGGAAATTACATACATGCGTAATCGACAAAAAGCCTGGGAGCAATCAAGGAAAATATGTGTCCGAAAAACCCATCTGAGAAAATAAAAAGGAAAGTCACCATGAGTCAGATAGCGATGATGAACCTAATAAGTAGGTACTTTCAATACTCAAGAATTTGAAGACTGTACTTTGAGTCAAAGTCAAAGTCAAAATTTCTTTATTCATTAAGATTTTTTAGGATCATTTTGAAACGTCAAATTTACCGCCTGTTCGGAATCGCGACCAGCAAGCACACAAGGAGAAAGGCAAGAACCTCGGGCTGGTTATTTTTTTTGATGATCCATTCAACATTTAGATACACAATTTGTTATTATATTCTAAGTAGATACATCAAAAACCTAAATACTTAATCTTAAAACATTTGTTATTACCTATCTACCTAATGGGCAATTTGTTAACATTGAGAAATCACCATTTTGCTGTCAACTGGTATAGCAACATCGGGTCACGCGTTCTTATCGTCGATATAATCACTAATTTTGTAAGTAGTAGGCACTTTTAATTAAATTATTCTTTATATAAAATTTGAATTTATGAGCAGAGAGTTTGGTGGCGCTTTGAGGAAGCTTTTCATAGAATCTCACACAGTTTCCTAAGAATGAATTATTTACTTTTCCTGAGCGAAACTTAGGTATCTCAAGTTTATTTTTATTTCTAGTATTAACACTGTGTACATCGCTTCTTTTACTAAACTCATCAATGTTTCTGTGAGCGTGCATTAGGTTTTTATAAATGTATTGGGAGCTGACTGTAAGAATACCAATCTCTTTAAAACGTTCCCTAAGAGAGTCACGAGTTTTCATTTTATAAATTGCCCGTACAGCTCTCTTCTGTATAATAAAAATGCTTTCAATATCAGCTGCACTTCCCCATAAAAATATGCCATAAGACATAATACTGTGAAAGTAACTAAAATAAACTAACCTCGCCGTAGCTTCATCAGTAAGATGCCTTATTATACGTACAGCGTATGCAGCCGAGCTTAATCTGCTAGCTAATGACTCAATATGAATACCCTATTGCAACTTTGCATCAATATTTAAACCTAAGAAAGTAGTTGCTTCAATAAAGTTAAGTATTTCCCCATTTAAGATAATGTTAGCATTGCTGACTTGAACATTAGGCAAGGTGAATGAGATGCATTTTGTTTTTTTCTCATTTAGTAGGAGTTTATTTACTGTAAACCAATCAAGAACTTTAGCTAGAGAAGCATTTACACAATCATAGTTATTAAGCCCTATCGACTCTAAATATTAATGAAGTATCGTCAGCAAACAATACAATGTCACATAGGTCCCCTACATAGGATGGTAGATCATTGACGTAGACTAGAAACAGAAAAGGCCCTAAGATCGATCCTTGTGGTACACCTATATTAGTGGAGGTTCCCGAAGATCTGATACCGCTGCTTGCATTTATTGTAGTGACATTTAGTCACGTTCTATGCCTGGTGAGGGGTCACTAAGGTGGAGACCTGTCGAAGAGAACAAAACGCTTAATATGTGCACTTTGCTTCTAAATAGAAGCCATAAATATATAATAATAATAATAAAGATTTATTTGATTTCATATGATTGATCTCTGTATAATAGTAAAAAAAATGATAAGCATTTGATTTTAAGATGAGTTTTTGTGCTTATTATATAGATAACAGGCTGAATTTAATTGTGGTAGTATAACACTATTCTAGTAATTAAAGATAAGGAGATATGGATCGATATATATACATAAAAAACAGTATGTAATTATGTACGTACTTCCCCTACAGGTGTACTTCGGAGAGTGTGCCCAGCTGGCTTATAATGATCACCGTATGACATTTCTCTCGCGTACCTATGGTATGTGGTCGAGGCGTAGCAGTGCTACGGCTGCTAAACTCAGTGCTACGTGAACGACATAACATCAATGACATGACATGTCACGGTGCATCATTATCATAACCAGACAGGAGCTTAATGATATTAATTACCATTTCCTCGAGGTCAAGAGCTGACCCATCTTTAAAAAACTTGCACCTACCGATCCCAACCTCATCGCCTGAGTACTACATCCACGGCACTACATGCAGTAGGTAGTAGCAAAAGGTAGGTATACCTTACTAATATCGAGTTTCTAGAAAATATAATAAGGACCGCCTTGCTCACCCTTCTTCCGCCCTCGCCCTTAATAAAGTGGGTATTGAAAATTTTGCAACCATTCTTCGAAAAATACAAGGTTAGCCTGAAAAATATGATGATATAAACGTTAAGGGAATATGGACCATAAAGAAACAAAATACAGCAAGGTATTTAGAAATGAATTGAAATACATTGACAATTTTAAAATCTAAGAGCCTACTAAGACATATACATCATATACACGATGTATATCGTAAGGTACTACAAGAGTAGTAGAGCCCTATAGGAAAGGGCTCGTCCGGGAAAGTACCTACTACCACCATACTTAATTCAGCCGCCAAGCAGCATTGCTGTGTTCCGGTTTGATGTATATGGCATGAAAATACATACATATCGTACAATATAACACCCAAACGCAGAACCGCCTCTGGTGGTCTAGTGGTTCGACCCACCGATTTCAGATCCAGAGGTCCCGGGTTCGATCCCCATGGGGAGTACAATATATTGTGCTTGGTTTGGTTGGTGGTAGGACTTTGTTGAAGTCCGCCTGGCTAGCTACCACCATCTTACCTATTTCTGTCGCCATAATAACAATTCTAAAATTGTTGTGTTCCGGCATTCAGAGGTAAGATAGCCAGTTCCTGAGTTTTTTGAGGATTCCGGGTGAAGTGCGCCTCCACCTTCGGCCTTATCTTAACTTGTTACCAGGTGAGATGAAGGCTAAGCGCTTCCCCGTCCTACGATAAAAAAAAAGAACCAACATCAATATTCATACAATGGAGGGGTTCTTAATTCAGCTGTATGTTTTTTTTTGTTTTTTCATTACTCGGTTACTCCGACAATTCGAAATAGATTTTGTTGATTCTCACGTTATGTTTGGTTGTTCATTCTTCCGAGGTGGTCCCATAGAAATTTCATCAAAATCTGTACAGTAGTTTGGTTTTTATATCAAAATAACTGGAAAATATGTCGTCCAATTAAACAAAATTGCGTATTCTGCTTTTCTGTGGTGTTAACGGTCACTAGAGTAGTCCTATTGACCTACTACTCTGCTGTCCTACTGCTTACCTTCCAGTATCATCACCATCATCATCATCGTCTGATGATGAAGCTAGAAGGTAGGCAATTCACCGAAATAAATTTAATTACGAACACGTAATGATACTCACATACTTTTTTTTTTATAAGTACATATATTTCTTTCATTCCTTCTTCGTGTGGACTGTGTATTATTATATTCTGATATCAGACTTTACGAGCCGCCGCCATAGGCGTCTAACATCTTACTTATCGGACAATCAGGTGATTCGAGCCTCCAACGTATATAATAAATTGTTTTTTTCAAAAATAACTTATTATTCGCACAAGTATGGCTTCACATGTCTAAATCCATCAAATCGTTTAGGTTGCCAAGCTTTACAATAAAATAAACATACATACATACTCTCCAAAAACATAGCTCTCCCTCAGAGCAGTCAGGTCAAAATAGGTAGGTACTTACTTAAGTAGGAACCTAGGTAAGGTAGGTACCTAACTAGAGGAGCTATCTTATTTTGATCACGAAATAATAATAGAATTTACTAACGATTTGGTGCTGTAGTGGTTATAGTGTAGGGAAGGTACCTACCTCCCAGATGAAGGCGCGTTAACCGTACCAGAGGCATTGGCACGTGTAGAAACAGTAAACATTTGAACTAGTGATTGCAGGGATGTTTGTTATTCGGTAGAGCGCTGCCTCTTTCGTGGGCACAACACAACACAATACACGAATCCAGCAGAGGTATCCTGATGTACCTATATCTACTGTACTGTATGCGGTATACGGCTTTTTTTGTTTATATACGAGTACCTATACTAAATCCAGCTAGACCCCTATTTATTTGTGCACTTCCAATCACGTCTTTAGCCATGAAATCATCTAGGTACATCTAAAGGTTTTCTGATTTTTTTTTTCTCAGCGATAAGATTACCTTATTCAACACATTTTTTTTGAGTTATCTTGTTGCTTATTCACTGGGTGTTCTATGACTACTAAATAAATTCATCAATTAACTTATTAATTCCGCCTTCCCGGCTTTTCTAGCTCGACATGTGCCTTAAATATATAGGTATTTTATATTACCTATTACCTACCTTTCTAGAAATTTCATAAATGTAGAGATTTAGGCCAATACTATTTGTTTAGGATTTTTTGATGCAATTATGTTCAATTATAATTATGTTCATAAAATTTCGAATTTCCAGATTATCGGTTATAGGATAATTTGTGTGTCTGTCTATCGGCCACACGTCGTCGTTTTATTCAAAACTGCCTTAGTATTGGACTGAATATCTGAAAAGGTACTTAATAGGCATGCATAAAGTGTCTAATGATCTGATGAAGCACAGCCAGCGTATTTAGATTGACTTTCGATATTGAAATTCGAGACAATCAAGCTACATCTAAAAACACCACAATATTTTTAGTCTTAGTTCGTAAAACACTGGGACTTTGTTCGCATCATGAAGTACTAAGTAAAATGGTTAAGCAATGGATATCAAATGGTAAGAGCTGAGTGGCCAAGTGGAAATGGGAACGCTTTCCGATCTGGCGGTTGTGGCTCCAATCCTGTCGCACCATATGGACTTTTCGGTTTTCTGGAAGTTCATGTGCGCATTTGAGACATACACATCGTGACCTTCACCGAGCGTGAGGGAACCGGCATTTCCCTAGGATCGAAAATCCGAATGACGTGATAGTGATAGGTTATATGCTATAACCTATCACTATCACGTGTATTGAATACCTACTAGCTACTTGCAAACCGTGGGCATTTGCCGTACTTTTAAACGTGCCTCAGACTACCCTACCACTAGGTGATCCTCATAACATCCACGCTCTGTGTAATGATCAGAGGTGAGTCCTTGAAGGGGAAAATGTCGTGTCTGTTTGTTTTGTTTTGTCTTGTTTTGAAATGGTTCGGCACTTGACATAATAACGATACTTCCACAGGCAAGGATGAGGGCCCACGATTGAACGATCTTACCGAGAAGATGCCTATTCATTGTCTTCTCGAAGGAAATATTGTCCTAAGACAGTGGAATTCAGACGCTGGCAGCTGATTCTACATCCGTGCATTGCAAATTATAAGATGTTCGAAAATACTTTGTATAGCTTATGGCATGACAACTAAATGGAACTAAAATTCCTAATCACAACCATGACAAAACTTAAGATTCCTAAACTGGTTTCTGAACTGAGCAAACTTTTCTCGAACAGATTCAGTCATAAAGCAATTAAATTATGGTCCCGGGCTTCACCTAGGTTCTCCACCTGGGTGAAGCAAGGAGACTTGTAAGGTCCCATGCTCCAACTGATGACGTTATTGTACACTGAATCAGTAAATTGTTAAAATGTTTTAAAAGATCAAAACAATTATTTCATAGGAGTGAATTTATATGTATTTACAATAAAGTCTCACAAATAGTCTAGTTATTATCGCGGATTTAACTTTAATAAATGTGTGATGTCTTTTGAAGCAACAATTTACCATAACAATGTTGAAGTAAATCCTTACGCTATACTTACCTACATTGTGTAGCGTATTCGTATATATATATATCTGTTTTTTTTTTCATCAAAGTATAAGCAGCGAAGGTCACATCCACAAAGAACATGCCTTACGCAACACTGCATTGCACCCAGTGCCCGTAATTTCACCGACAACCATAATCTTTAAAAATGAACACAGCCATGCTGCTTGGCCACTGAATTGGTATGGTGGTAGTTCTTCCCCAGACGAGCTCTTTCACAAGATACTCTTAAAGTATGTCTGTATGGTATACCATACAGATACAGATAATATAATACACCCTAAACCTTTTGTATGATAATTCGTCCCAAGATGTTGAAGAATGTTACAGACCTATTACTTATACTTACCTATTCTTTTAAATACCTATGTTTTATAGGTAAATTAAAAAGAAAAGCGATTTTAGAAACATATAATTTGTACACCCACATAGATACATGCTTTCGATCTCATTATGTCTAGCCTGCATAACGCCATCACTTCATGTTGGATCTACATGAAAAAGCAATCAAATCGTGAATGCGCGTCAAACCGAGGCAACAAATAACTTTAGATGTATTTTTAAGGAGGCGGCGGGCCGGGGCGACGTCTATTTCCATACAAATGTTGCATAATTTAAAAAATACTGTCTCAGAGAGCCGCTCGCGTTATAAACCTCGTGTTTTATACGTTTCATTACATAGAATTACTATTTCTAATATTGTGAAATGGTTTGTTTTTTGTGACGCTGTAAACCGTATGATCTTAAAAATCATGTATTTAAATATTTCACACCCGCTACGTTCTATTCCCGCAATGTTTTTTTCTGAAACTAGAATAATAACTATCTAGAATTATATAAATTATAATTAATTACAGCTTATTTTTTTTTTTTTATAAAAATGGGTTAGCAAGAATGAGATCTATAATGGAGCGAGCTTTCCCAGAAGGCACTGGTTCTCCCGCGTATCGACGGAATACGGCGAAACCGCCTCCGTAGGCCAGTGGTTCGACCAGCGGTGTCAGATCCAGAGGTCTGGGTTTGATCCCCATGGGAAGTATACTATTGTGCTTGGTTTGGTTGGGGATAGGATTTTATTTAAGTCCGCCTGGCTAGCTACCACCGTCTTACATAAGTCTTACATAACAACAATTATTAAAGATTGTTGTGTTCCAGCATTTAGAGGTAAGATAGCCAGTTCCTCAGTTTGTTGAGAATTCCGGGTGAAGTGGAGGTAACAGCTGGCATAAGCCAGTGATTCCGTTGCCCGGGGTAGATAACAAGGAGGTAAATCAAACCTATTCTCCACATATAATCAGATCAAGGCAAACAGGTACATATTCGTGTTAAGCATAGGTAGATACTCATCCCCAGTATCTTATTACGTCTCTTAGTCGCCTTTTACGACATCCATGAGAGGATAGGGATAGAGCCATGCTGTATTTAAAAATCGATGGACTGCATTTATGAAATCTATTGTTTTTTCCTGAAATTTGAAAGAAAGAAATACCCCTTGCGCGTAGTAAACACACATATAGTATATATTACAGAAAGCTCATATTAGGTTATATTTTTATAGATTGGTTTATTATTATCAATAAACGACGAATATGCTGAGCTCGTTAAACAAGTGTTTCATGGTTAACTTTGTTTAGTATTTATTGCAACTTTCAAGTTAATCCGTAAATATGTTTCTTTTATTTAAAAAAGTTTTGCCACCCTGTAGTTATCAAACGGGCTAGATTTTCAAGAAATTGATGATTGGATATACATATTAGTATAGTTTACTATAAAAAATATTAACACAAAGTTTCATGTTCCAAAACCTTTCCAGCAAAAAGTTACATACAAACGTTTTTACCCCTTTTTTAGTCTAATCAATAGTTTCATTAAAATCCATTCCATAGTTTAAGATTTTTTATGTTTTATTTTTATTGGGGATAGCCAAGCGTTTAACCAAAAGCTTACTCAAGCAAAGATGTCGCTTAAGATGGAGCACACTTGCATAGAAGGAACTTATTTACTCTAGACTTGGAGACTCCAAGATTGTACTCGTGCGTAAAAAACGATATAGGCTGACACATCCAAAATGAAAGGACTATTGTTTTGGGTTCTACATCGATACTAGTATAGATAGATACTATATAGTAGGTATTAATTTTTGATTATGTTCTATGACAGATATTTTGAAAAGTTCATAAAAACTTCAGTCATAAAACCGTGCCATCTAAAAGAGGAAATAAGAGGTATGGTTTGATCACTTGCCTTGAGATCCATCTGATACAAGCTACTAGCACTAAAATAGTCCCAGAACACCCCGCAGACGATTTAATCTGTTTAGATCCAGTAAAACGTAGCCGATAAAACAAAGTAAAGCGCAGAATCCTCGTCTTATCGCCAACGGGAAGATTACACATAAAAATGTTAAATGATCTCAAACGAGTATTGAAAAAATACAGAAAATATGGGGGAACACGGCGCGAAGAACGCTCGACGAGTGAATGTATGACATAGTGCCTATGTCATTTTATAAATCCAAGTGATTTGAGCGAATTACACGCATAATGACACATTTAGGTGGTCGTACGCACAATTACAAATGGTGTCTACGCATAATGACATACGCGAATTGTCACATATGCTATACGCAAAATGACACATCGTGAACGATTACGCGAAATGACATACAAATATGGAATTATCCTTTAGGATCAGTAAGTTGAATTCTCATTAAGTTGAATTCCCAAAATGTATAATTTCCCAGAATGTTGATTAATTTTCGATTTTCAAAATGCTGAATTCTTAGAATGTTGAGTTCTTTAAAAGTTGAATTCCCATAATGTTGACTCTTTTGGGAACACATAGTTTTATCAATCCCATCATAAAAATATTCTTCAGGCAACGAAAGTTTTCTGAAGGGAAATATTTTGGTACCTATGATGACAGCTGTCAAACTTCAAATAGCCATATCTCTGAAAGTACTCGCCCTAGACTCTCCGTTCTTAGTTCAAATGAAAGCTATGACCAAGATCTATATTTTCAAAGACAGCTGTCAAACTTCAAATGGCCATATCTCTGAAAGTACTCGTCCTAGACTCTCCGTTCATAGTTCAAATGAAAGCAATGACCAAGATCTATATTTTCAATGACAGCTGTCAAACTTTAAATGGCCATATCTCTGAAAGTGCTCGTCCTAGACTCTCCGTTCATAGTTCAAATTATAGCTATGACCAAGATCATCTGAAATGTATGTCTCTTCAATATACATACTTATATACATACACCCCAAAAACATTATCCTCGTTCTTCGCAGGTGGGTAAAAACATAAAATACTACTGATACTAGGCCAAAACTATCATAAACTAAAGTTTTTCGCCAACACCGAACTACTGATTCAAGAGACGGATCAGTAGTCCGGTTGACATGTTTAACCGGACTTACTGATACAAAGATGTATCATTAGTTCGATCAACCGGACTAATAACCGAACTACTGATACTAGATCAATCTTTCTACCATTTCATTGTTGAAAAATTTAAACTGAAAGAATACGTTAGGTATGTTAAAATAATTTATTACAAAACAAAGTACGTTTAAGTAATAACAAAAGATTCATGCACTTATACTTATAAAACAAAGTTTACGCAGAAACGGCTGAACGTATTTCGATTAAACTTTTTTGTAATAATTTAGAACTGGTGCAACTTTAGAAGAATTCAAATCACTATGCTATGATACTTATGAGTTGGGCAGATATACATAATATACTGTACAGATATGAATTTTTTGACGGATTTAGACGATTTTGTTTTAAATTTTGTAGCTGTAAAACCGCTGCAACATTTATTATACAAATCATCAGAAATCAAAAACTGCAGTTGAATCGCTCGGCGGAAAACTAGTGTTCAATACCTCGTGTGTCAATATGCGTGTGAGTCAATATGCGTGTGAGTCAATATGCGTGTGAGTCAATATGCGTGTGAGTCAATATGCGTGTATGTTAATATGCGTGTATGTTAATATGCGTGTATGTCAATATGCGTGTATGTCAATATGCGTAAACAATATCTGTCATTATGCGTGTAATCCATTTCTGCCAGTAATGACGGTTCCTGTTTGGCCTTGTTTTAGCTTAGAATCATTATTTGTTATGTTAATGCATACACATAATTATCACAAAACTTACAGGACAACAATTTCACACACATCTAGACCTCAAGCTTCACAACACTGCCTTCTACGCTGCAGATTATTTTAAACTTTGCTTAGTTTGGAACACAACCTACTATGCAGAATGCAGAGCTACCATCAACTGAGCTATGAGGCTTGTTATAAAAAAATAAAAAACATGCATATAGGTCGTATGAATGTTAAACCCGAGAGTCGTACATTATTTTAGCGAACGTTACAAGGCGCCGTGCCTCCGCTGCCGCCCGTGGTGTGTCGTGTTCCTGACACGCTGACTTGCCGCCTGAAATCTAATCTGCGGAGGTAATACCAAATTCGACACGAAAATAATAGGAACCATCATCTTCAGACACTTTACATTTCTAATTTTGGCAACTGGGGATGCTGTCTTTTGTATTTACTTGGATAGCGCCATAGATGAAAGTAAATTTGAACTGTGAATCTTTTATCTTCTTTTTTAACATGAAATTGGCATGAATATCTTTTATAATAGTAGATGGTAGTTGGCATGAGTTGAAGAAGAGACAAGGTGCAGATCCTAATAGCAGAACAAGACAAGAGAAAGTAGAGAAACAATTAAAAATAATATGATACATAAACATGTACAAGCGAAGCAGACTGCTTACCTGAGGACCTTTACAAACGCAACTGTTATAGGCTAGTACTAGATCGAAGCGTGTCCAAAAAACTGGGTGCCACGCTGAATAGCTATGTTATGCTGGCCTAAAAGTCAGTGCTTTGGCCACGTGTCGCTTCAATCGAAAGTTCTGCAAGATTTTTGAAAACCCAAAGGGGATTGGCTCCTTACGGACACAAATAGAGACGTTTTGGGGTTTTGCCCCAAAAGGCTCAAATATATAAGCTCTGTCAAGCAATCCTCGGCCGAATCAGCCGCCGCACCAGCCCTAATAGATGATCAAGGCAGATGAGATGGCGCAAAGGTCGATAACTGCGTCGACCAAAATCTAGTACCGATGTCTATCCCATAGGGCAGCCACTAGCAAATGGAGACACCGGTACTAAAAAAATACGATGGCTCCCCCTGGGGGTTGACCAGGGGGGACACGGGTCCGTAGCCGACATTTATGCTTCAGGCCTTTTGTTTGGTGTGGGATGCTTCCCACACCAAACGCCTATCTATTTCCCAAGGGACAAGAGTCATATAATTATATCAAATTACTTCGAAAAATACACCTAACAATTATGGGTCAACACATGAACACCCTATCTGAAGGAGCCAGGCATCTTAAAATATTAAAATGGAGCCCCAAAATCAACAAATCAGGACAGCAATATTGTAAAATCAGCCTGTGTCTACACGCGCGTAAAATATTATTTTACGATATTACCATAGAGAAGTAATGGTATAAATAAAGGAACTGTCGTGCCAGAGCGTTCGGTGGGCCGATTGGCTTCGATTATGGGCCCGTGGAGACTAATATCCTTTTCTTTCTCAAATGTTTTTTGGGGAATGTTATATTTTCGCGTCGGTCGCAGCTGGCGGGCCAGGGTCGTGAAATTGCCAGCGATCGGAGTGTCTTCGAAGGCGCAGTTGGGATTCGGTAAGTGGGGTCACTTAGTTTAAGTAGCCTCTTAGCTAGGCGCGTGCTTAGCCGTGACATCGGCAGGTGTGTTCGATTCTGATTGGAATTGCGATCTGCGAGGGTGGATTTTTATTGCTGCTGATGGTATTGCTTTTTTTAACGCACTTCTCTGTAGTGGGTGATTTGGAGGCCCAGGGGTGTTCTGAGAGGCTTGCAATCTACTATCATAGATTTTATAAAATGACGTGAATCATCGCATTCTAGCCTTAAGAATGCAGGCTGTAATGGAGACAGTAAATAGGTATAGAATAACAAAAAAAATGGTACTTCATTATTATGAAAACGAAAAATTATTGCTGTAAAACGTTGTTGAAACCGAGAACATCATTAATATTTATGGCGGCACTGATCAATTACATTAATTTATGAATCCGCTTTTCAATAAACCTCTTATTTTCCTATCCTATCCTCCCCACTTAATTACCCCAATGAAGATTTGTAATAAGCGCATCTGGAATTATTAGCTGGCAGTATGATACCTGTAGTAATTATTATTTATTCTGTGGAGGGGCACGCGATCTACCTACCTACGGTGTTTTCATACCTACTGTGCGCTAAAGAGATTAAAACTTTCTGAGGGGTTGAAGATTTGAAAATAATAATGTGATAATATGCCACTTGGGAGTTTTATCAGTGTCATCTAGTGCTGAAATCCGATATTTGACTATTACCAATGACTAGATACTAAAGAATAGATAGGTTTAGGTACATACAAATATATTCACAGAACTGATACGAATGAGGACTCATGCAAATATTGTATAAAAGATTGTGGCTTGTGGACCAGGAAATTGGATCCAAAATTAAAGTATATTTCGCCTCCCCTTACCACTTCTAGGACTTTGGGCTTGGGATGTGCTTCACTATCAGTCAGCCAATTTAACTTTGAAGGAGGGATCAGCTAAGTTTCTGTATAAGGGAACCTTGCATTTTCCGGGACGCCCAGTACAGCTCGAGGCGCAATCTCTAATATAAGAACGGAGGCAAAAAGTAAACAAGAAGCTCGGCAGTTTCCGGCAGATATTAAAGGCATATCTCTCTATTATGAGCGCGAAGTTCCGTAATTTAAGGGTGCGCGGCATATGGCGTTGGAAAGGGTTGTGCTTTATATCGATTTTTTTGTTGATTACAGATATACTGGTTCTAAACCGGAAACATACCTAAAAATAGTACAGTAAATCGCGGTCCACGACTGATGTCTACAAATTTGATAGGTAAGTGTAAGAGACAATCAATGAATGATCCAAAAACAAAATACAACCAAACAGCATTGGGTATACCTATCTGTATTTACACACACAAATATCTTTTTACGTTTACAGTTCCAATCATATCTTGATATCTTTATTACTGTAAGTTGTTATAAGAAGCAGATTACTTAGCCACCGTAGACCCTCTACGAACAGAGCTACGAAGCCTCTACGTCGTAGATGCTTACTTTGCTTGGTTCACGGTACACCATCGTGCATCATAGACCCTCTTATTATAGATTAATTATTTAATAATACCACGACAAATAATATTATAAAATAAAGTCTTTTTAAAAAATGTTACTCTGTTATTGTATATCGTTAGAAAAAAGTTTTTTTTTATACAACCAGTAGACGGAAAAATCAAGTACCCCACCTGATGTTCAGTGCTTCTCTTGCCTATAACTATGCCGTACTGCGTAGGTAACATCCACAAATAATTTAGCCTACACAGCATTGAGTCCGTCAACTTGAGGCATAAAGGTGTTTAGCCTCACGTGCCTGTAATTTCACCGGTGACCATACCCTTCAAACTGGAACACAGCAATGCTTCTTGGCGGCTGAAATTGGTATGGTGGTAGTACTTCCCCGGTCGAGCCCTTTTACAACGGACTTTACTACTCTTTTATACAGGTAGTATAACAAAACGGCCTGACATAGAAATCATAGAAATCACTCCAACAAGTTTTATTATTTAGAGGTTCCTTTGATATATAATACATATCTACTTACAATTATGATAGGTTCATCATTATGAACATATGTAGTAACTTTATTGTTACTAGAATTCTATCGACAATATCAACATCTCTAGATTATTCGCGGCGTCTCTTCTCTATACACAGCAGCATGCACCCGCTCCGATTATAACTAGCGAAGTGGAGTTGGTACTCCGAGTAACTTTACCTTCTCCACGATACACTAACAAGTCAGCAAGGTTTTAGAGAGCTGTCTTCATTAGATATAATAATATCTTTACAGGTATATCCCTCTCATAATGTGATAAGGTAATTTAATTATTTTTTCGATGCACAGTTACGCAAATATAAAGTTTGACTTGAAATCTAATGGGTTGGTAAAATTCCTGCGTTGAACTGTCTAAGGAGGCGGATGGCAAGAATTTTTAATAATAAATGTATCTACGATGAAAATTACTTGTATTGTCTGCATACTAATTAATTACTATTTTATTTAAGGATAAATGTAAAAATATACCCGTCGTCCATACCGAGGGTTCAGACACGCACTTCAAGAAAAAAAATGCCGGCTGTTTGGTTTTAGTTCTGAAGGATTTGTTTGCGTCCAACTCAGGCTTGGCCGGTTTTTAGTATTTATTGTTATCCATCAAAGTATATTCGCACTAAATTCTAACTTTGTCGATATTACTACTGTTTTTCGATAGAGCTTAAAAAGAAAAATAAAATTACCCTATTTTTTTTCCCTATCGAAATCCCTAACGAATCAAAACATATTAAGCCCTATAAAGGACAGATAGAAAGATTAGGCTTAGTAATATAGGTTCCTGTTAGCACTCTTTGGGTACCAAACTCTAATAATAATGAGGTACATTATTTATTTTTAAGATTTATGTATTGTTTATTTCCGTCGAAATATTCATATTAAGGTGGAAGGTTGTTTTATTATTTTGTTGTTACCTTCGTTACTACGTCTTTTAAACAAAACTGATTCTTGTTTACAATCCTATTTTGTTTTTCAACACTCCCGGAAGTACCTAGCCGCCCGCGACACAGGGAATCCTAGTGTGGGGGCTAGTGTACCACAAAATAATATAATATTAATCCTATTATGTAAGCAAATTTATAATTATTACTTCGTATGTTATTTTGTTTTGATGACCATGTTTCTTGTTACTTAATAAATACATTTTGTATTTGTATTTGTATAAAGCATTGTTTATTCATAATGCTCAAATACTTATTACATTATATTTATAATACTTATTATATAGTACTACGCAGGAAGGCTCTATTTCCCGCACCAGGACTGATAGCCTGTATATCGACCGGATCTAAACATGACGTGGGATTTTATACTTTTACCCTCTGGCTGAGGATAAAAGTCATATCATGGCATCCATAAGGATTCAAATGCCATAGAGATACTTGTTTTATATTAATTCTAAGAAGTTGTATTTCTGGTAAACTTTTATATTGAATAATTTTGAAAATATTTTGAAGTGTGCTGATATTTTTCGATAGGTACTAGGTATCAAATAAAAATATCAAAAGTACAACACAAACAGCAACTTTTGAATAATGCCCTGTTTTACAAAAATAAATGCTCGAAGATTTCTAAAATACAATGAGGTATTGGTTAGGTATGTTTTCTATCAAACCTGTTCGACCAAACGCTGCTTTTCGCAGACACTTTAAATAAATAATTTCACACTTGCTCGCAAATAAACAATTTAAAATGTCAAGAAAGTGAATAGCTCGATCCCAACCCCTTGCTACACCTACTATTTCTACTGACTACCAATTTCACAGTTTGCTTACTGTGTTTACTTGGAAGGTCTTTTACCAAAGTGAATTTCAAATCACACGCATTGAGTTCACGATATTTGGTTCACGCTGAGAATTCTCGTAATAGGAATGTACGGCTAGATGCAACTACGAACTAATCTTGTGATCAAATGTGTTGAAGGTCAATGCAAGTATGCAAGATGTGAGATACAATGTGATGGCTGGGAGGATTTAGCACAACGACGGCCTGAGTGGCGCAGGGCCTTACAACAGGCTACTGTGAAATATGAAGCCACTTGTCATGAAAATATCGACTTAGCGTCGATGCACCAACTGACAGAATTTTCAAAAGTAAATTTGGCCTTGTTAGCCATGTTCGTGCACATGACAGAAAATCAATAAAGTAAATAAGATCGAGTTAGCCATTCTCATCGTAGCAGGGTTGGCCATCGACGGATGCGTCGTGGACGACATCATCATCATCATACAAGATAAACAACTTGAACCTTTTGATAAGCACAGCCATTTATGTGGCACACACTAAGAGCAAATGGTATTTTGGACACGTACGTAAAAACGTAAAATATCTTAGTAGGACATCAAAAAAGTACTAGTAAGTAAATTAAGTAGGGTTAAGTTGTCGAGTTGTGCGGTATCCACAGCGGGATGGTTACCTGCAAATTGTGTGCGTGATTAGGTCACCCACAGCATCGGTTTTGTTTTGATATGAGCCTGCCACAAGCGCGGGCGATGTGGCCACACGCCATGTAAGTTCGAGCCGCGGTTACGGCCATTTTGTGGTCAACCTTCGGGCAAGACTAGTCAGTAGTTCGATGGCTTGTTTCGGTTTGCTTTTAGCTGTCGGTTAAATAATTGGTTTATAGTTTGAATTGGGTTGAATACATACTTTTGAATTATATAGATAACAAGTAAAAAAATTACATATTTTTACAATTCAGTATTTTAAATTACTTAAAATACTGAATTGTAAAAATATGTAAATTTTTTATCATAAATTAATGTTAATTCTAAATCTTAATGACCTATAATACAATACACTATGGCTCCAAGGATTTGTAAAATACTAGCTACTCTCTCTTCTCCTTATTCTGAAATATGATTCAGAATGGAAATCATTTTACTTTGCTCAAATTAATTAGACAGGTTGGGACATATTTTTAGATGGGCTGATACTGTCTTTTTTTCCAAAATAATTGAAAAAGCAATTTTGATCTAAGTACAAAATGTTGAAATTTAAAAAACTACAACAACAGAATAAATAGCTGGAATAAAAATTTACTCCCTGTACAAGCTCCGCAACAGAACATCCCAGCAGAACTTCATCTTAGATCTGTCAAAGTTCGCGCGCTTTTTCTCACCTCCACGCATGCGTCGAAGAAAAGCTCCACTGTATCTAACCTCTCTGTCGTCTTGAACGAGGTCTGCGGGTCGCGGCTTACCCTGGCGCGAGGTTTGCGGCGGGAAAAATGTGTGTTTCGGTGTGCCGATAGCGGAGCGCCGCAGACTCCGCCCCGCCACCGCCCGCGCCCGCTAACGCGTCTTGAGCCACTTAGCCGGTAAGACGACGGGCACACTGCGCTACACAGCGGAAAACATGACGCTTTCTTAGTTTTTTTTCAAAGCCAGAACACAGTACGGTTAAGGTAACTCACGGTATTGCTTCTTGGCAAGTATTTAGACGATGATCAACATTGGGCATAGGTCGAATCAATATTTATTATCATTCATTTATACCTTGCTAGAGCAGTCTAGAGGACTGGAAATATTGTAGCTTAAGAGCAGCCAAGGTTAATAAATTGTTGAACAAATTAATTTGCTTCCTTTGCTTCGATGGTACAAAGCTGATTGCTGTGTATCATTTACGGTTTTACGATTATGTATTTTTTAAATTGTGTCCAAAAGATATGGTTTTACGGACAAGCATCATCATCAAAGTTATCTATCTATCTAAGTTTTAAGATTATCGAATGTTTGTATGAATCATGAACGGCTAATGTGGGTTTAGGATAATGTAGGTAATGTAGGTTTATGGAGTTTCACTTTCTGTGAACGCTGTCTTAGGTTCCGGCCAGATATGGAGCCGCGACCTGTCAAAATGGAGTGGGAAAAAAGGCGGGAATGTGGCATCGCTTTATGTGAAGCTCGTCATTACGCCAGACAGAGAGCTTCCATCTGAGGTCTCACACCAGAGCGGGACGCCGAACACAACGCGGTTTATAAGAAAACCCAAGACGTTGGGCGTGTTTGGCGGGTGGGCGTATAGGTTTTATAGATGTGGTGGTGAGCTTGCGTGTGTGCGTTGCGGACAGCGTGTGGCTAAGCGGTCGGAGGTGTGTGTGTGCTACGTGGCTGTGGGAAGAGGTTCAGCTCATCCTTTTGTCAACGATACGACGCTATAGCGGCTTAGGCTTTAGTTATTAAAGTGCGCAGTAAAATTTAACGAGGGTATAAAATTTCCATTGTTGGCTTACTTGGGCGTTTAGCTTCTTGAGACAATACTGAGAGCTTCGGCCTCAGACCCTCGAACATACTGCTATCAAATATTGATATTCAGATTTCTTAGCTATCTCGGCACCGCGTAGCAATGTACGACATCGCAGCATAGTCATTTGTTAATGAGACTAAATAATTATAAAGATTTATTTTCATGAATGAGTTAATTTGTTTTACTTTGATGTTAACATACACAATTTACATTTAACAGTAGATATATACGGCTTGTAAGTTAAGATTTTGAAATCATACGTTTTATAGTAAACTTGTCTTTCTTAGATTTTATGTAGTAAGTTTCATATTAAATTATGGAGTTTTCTACTAAATTAAATCACGTTTTGAAAGATAAAAAACGCATAATTTTGAAAAAAATAAATTGATTCTACTGCACATTATAACCAATTATGAATTTAAACATAAACAAAAAAAAATGGTCTCGTGCTAGTAGTCGTATACATATAACAGCAAACTTCTGATAGTGAATTCGTATATTGCGAAAATACTTTCATTTAGATGTGATGTATGCTCTCATAGTTTGATAACGTTATCTGGCCTGAAAATACCTGATAAATTGAGCCTTCGAATTTTCCCTTTCCATGTACGGTGGCGACATATGGTGAGATCGTCGCGCGTAACACGTTCGCGTGCTTGTCGCACCTAACTATCTCTTTTAATACTTATTTGTGCCTCACGCACACATCCAACCGCCCCCCTGTCGCCTGCAGCTTCTTACAAGTGTGGGTGAACTTCTTTCGTACCCCTGTGTGCGCGAGAATTTCTTTCGAGACGTAATAAGGGGACCGTTTTCTTTCCCGCTAAGGTTTTAATGTCGACCACGTTTCGGTGGAGAACGCGCGCGCTTTTCCGCGGTCAGCGAGCGAAAGTTTTGTGCTGTGCTGTGTTCTTATTAAGTGTTTTTTTTTTAAGTAAAAGAAACAACTTTTTCTTAAAAGATCTTCGGCTACTTCACCTGATGTATGCGTGCAGAAATTAATTAGTACAAAGTTTGCGTAAGTACACAAACTTAGAGTGGGTTGGCGGGGCGCCTACTTGCGTGTTGTTTTCCCGAAAACCGCAGCCTCATTAGCCTCGGCGCACACTACGCCGCGGAGATTAAACTCGGAGATAATGGCACACGTTGTGATAACGCCTCTAGATGTGGCTTGTTTGTCTAAAATACGGTTTTTTATGTATTGTATCTATTTGATTATGGTTTACTTAACTTTTTGTCTCAAGTTGACTATAAAAACGTATCATTTCAATTCAATACATCTGAAAATTAAAGCTTCAAATAAATAAATACTTATTTATTGACCTATTTTTCTGTGGTTTTTTAAACATTTTAAAGTAAATAAACTAGTATAAAGCTTAACTAATGTAACTGCAACTGCTATACTACTGTATATATTATACAAAAATTAATTACACAATTCATTAAAAAAAAATATACGACGGAAAAGTGTCTTTATATAACCTGGTTTCTTTCTAGTTGTGATAAGACCGAATCGTCAACAACAATCGGAACTGCCTATTTTAAATATATATAATTCTGCCTCTAAATACCGTATAAAACATACTAAATATATAAATATACTTCATACTCAATTTAAAACCCAAACAAGAGGCTTAGGTCAGATGGTAGTGGTTAGCCTGGCGCACTTAAATAAAGCCCAACCAATCAAACCTAGCATAATATAAATAAATAAATAAATATTACAGGACATTTATTTTACACAGCGCCATCTAGCCCCAAACTAAGCATAGCTTGTAATATGGGAACTAGATTACGGATAAAATACTTAAATACATTTTGTAAATACATACGTACTATATGATACAACACCCAAACACAGAACAAACATCTATATTCATCACACAAATGTATGTCCTGGGTGGGAATCGAACCCACAGCCTACAGCGCCGAAGGCAGAGTTACTACCAACTGAGCTATGAGGCTTGTCAAAGCATAATATTGTACACCTCTGGGGATTGCACCTTACATTGTAATACCATTATCTCCCACATGATTACCTTCGCGGAAACTTGTTAAAAAGTGCGAAAACTCCCATTAGGATGGATGCGGTAGTCCCCAAAGTTTCACCAGTAATTGTTGAGCCGTAGGCGCTTGATAGCTTTTACAGAATCCACCGCTAAACTTTTTATTGTACAGCCACTTGGAAGGAAAAAAGTTACAATCTATTTCTTAAAAACATAGAGCTTGTACAAAATTATTTATCAAGCCTACAAATTTTGAATTAACTTAAATGTACGAAGAAAATAGTAAGAACGAAGTAGGTACATAGCAGAACCTTATTTTAAAGATCGATAAGGAAATTTAAAACATAGTCTACATATAAAATCTCTAGCCTGATTTGAGGGTTTGGCGAAATTTATACAAATGAAGTCGGTTAGAAAACTGTCTTCAAAAATACCAAATAAGATTCTGAGCATCAGGAAAAAAATATTTGACCGATCCCAGTTTGTTTTAAATTTAAAAAATAATCAGAATATTAAACAGCGTTATCGGAAACATTCTAATAAAATAACTATTCCGTACCTACCATGTAAAATGATTATTTTGATCTAAGCCTAAAACATCTCATCGGGAACCCCCTGTCTGTGGGCACCGTGAACCCTCACGGAGCGGCATTGTTCGCGCGTTTTGACTTGTTGTTTGCGTGACATACAAGTTGGAGAACCCTGGAAGAACAATTGAACTCTCTCTTTCTATTGTTTACAATATATAAACTTATTTCGTTAATGGCAAGGTATTCATTTTTTGATTAACGTGAATAAAAAAAAACTATAATGGAGCTGATTGAGCTATGTGTGTATCTGATTAAAAACTACGATAAACTGACTATTGCAGAACATTAATTTTCATAGCGTCATCTAACCCCAAACTAAGAATGGCTAGTAATATGGGAGTTACTACGGAAAAATACTTTTAAAATAAACTTTTTTTAGAAAAAAAAAAACATGCAATATAACGCCCATATTAAGATTATGCATTAATTTAAACCTTAGGAAGGCTCTTATTATGCTATTTTAATTTAATCGTTGTGGGCAAAGCGCGCGATACATCATAATCGTGTTTTATCATCATAACAAGACTATAGTACACATTTCACAATAATCACTTCAAAGAGCTCTAAGCATTCGTACGCGAGTGGCATCCATCGCCTGGGATTTAATAAATGACGTCACGACACCCCGACGCATTCCAGCCGATTCTTATTTAACTGCTTGATTGCGTGCTAGACGTTGTTTATCGTCACCAATATTGCGAAAGGGCCCATTTTTGTTTTGCTTTTAAAGTGCCTTGGGGTGGAATTTGATGGCGATTTGGATTTGCGAACATTCGTTCGGATATTGAGATCAATGGCTAAATGAAATCCATTTCATTTTATGAAAGGTTCTATAATATATAGTCCTTTACGATCCAATGTTCGACATGAATCTGCTACGAAACTAATGAGGTCTTGCTAAATAGACTCTATAGGTAAAGGGAATCCCCTTTTGAAAAAAAGCGTTGAACAATATTCGAATTTTCAACTCAACAAATGCTGTTGCTTTTTTGGCTTCAATGGTCCTAGACTAGCCGCCTTTTTAACATTAGTCTCCTTGCACGACACCCGTTTGTGGTAGGGACTCGTTTTATATGGATTGTTCTAAATCGGACACACACAATCGGGCTCGGTTAAACAACAGCAATATTAATTTCGATCTCCAAATTATTTAGGGGGTAGTCTGAGGCACGTCCAAACTTAAGTTCGGCGCATGCCCACGGTTTGCAAGTAGCTAGTAGGTATTCAATATACGTGACAGGTTGCAAGCAATCGTCGCTTAGCAGAATACCATAGGCTATATATAATTGGCCATTGGTACTTCTTAGTATAGTTACATATACAAATATCAGGTACATATATTCAGTCGGTCAACCAACACTTTAACTATGGAAGGTAACCAAAATTGACAAAATTGCGTTAAAATCTCTGGATTTCTCTCCATTCGATTGAGTCAAATGTAGAATACTATTTCAGGTCATAAATACTTAATACTTAACTAGAAGCTTTTTAAAATTGAGTAAAATCTGCCTTCACATTTAAATTAAACTACATTCAAATCCCCTGCTAATCCGTAACACGTTCCGTTCAAAATCAGGAAGTCCGGTGACCGTCTTACCCGGCATCCGTCCTAAGACCGTCCGATTTGAATATCTAAGCCCTTCCAAGCCACCTTTAGATCTATTTACAATTAAAACAGGTGCCTTTACGGTAGTTGTTTTTTTTTTAAACTGCCAATGTAAACATTCGATAAATTGGAAAAAAAACATAGACATAATCATTCGATACATTTTACATTCGCTCTGTCTGATTATAACTTACTTATTTACTGGACAAGAGTTTGCGTTTACCACTAAAATGTTACTCACTAATGTACTTTAAATGTATAATTACGAACATCATCGTCAAGACATTGCGCCAGCTAATACTTTAGAATTCAGTTTTTATTCAATCATTTGTCTCCTACTGAATAATAATAATAATAATTAAGTACAGATGTCAGATGTCACAACTCTCTCAATCACCAAAACTAGACTTCCCGTGCCATATGTTGGTACTTATGCAAATGGCAGTATTGCTGAATACATGCAAAACTGAAAGAAAGTTTTTGCGAAATAATTCTGGTGAAGTGGTTCATTACACAATGTTAGAAACTGATGTTCACTTGGCTTAAGCCCATGACAGTGACTATTCCCAACTCGTTATTAGAGTCGAGCTGAAAAATCATAAAATAAATAAAACCTTATTTCATGCCACAATTAAAAAGCTACAAATATTATGAAACTTATTCCACGACCCGTAGAAACATATAACTTAAAACTTAAAATACATTTAATATAGCTTAACCCAAGGCACGTGATGTCGCCGACGTGTTGAGACTGAGTACAAGCCCGGCCGGCGCCGATAACCTGATTCCGTCGTAAGCGTGGTCTCAGTTCGGACACACGGATATTACATTTGCTGGCCATTTGTAACCGTCGCTGGTCGTCGAACGATCATTATCCATGTCTCCAAGTCTCTGGGGATCTGTCCCTTCTATTGATTCGGATCGCTCTTAAAATTGGGCCGATAAAGAGTCGAAGGGTTTGGCACGAGGTACAGCTGTGACGTTATTAGGTAATCTTTTGAATACCAATGGGCGATTGAAATGAAATGGTAAACTACCTGGAATATAGAATATATAGAAATTTATTAATAAAAAATAACATAGGTACACCAATAATAGATTGAATCGTTAGAAAGAGCTGTAAAGTCAAGTGTATACACCTTCCGCTCCGGAGGTTGTGGGCTGAAATCCGGTCGTACACAAATAGACTTCCAGTTTCTCGGAAATGTTAAAGCGCGCATTTACAAGGCATGTGTATGACATGCCTTGACGTTGAATGTTGTCAATGGGTAGATTCATCTAAGCGGCGGTAGGCTTGTACCCTTTCACGTATTGAACGCTAGCTACTTGAAAACCGCGAGCATGTACCAATACTGAATGTAAGTTGGACTTGTCTTTATCGAGGTGTCTCGATACTCCCTAGCAGGTGCTACTCATAAAGTTCAACGCTCTCACTATCATTGTCGATTTTTTATCAAGTGATCAGCGGTAAATGGGGCAAATATCGTGAGTCTACTTTGTTTTTTAATCAACAAGCGAATTAGGTACAGCGAGCAGTGATGCGGATATAGACAAGTACCTACACAAATCTTTACTTTCCATTAAACAGTATTGTTCCTTAATACGTTGGCGAGTAACCATTTCAGACAAAACATAGAAACAAAGCATCCAACCAAGTCCACTGAAGAGTAAACTTTTTATTAAAATATTGTCCGAATGCCGACGTAGGGCACCGTTGGCCGGGCATTGAAACAGAAGGTCGGTGTAATGTATCTTTACCCCATTCGGGTTCCTTTGTGGAAGGGTGCGGGCCGGTAACGAGCATTACCCACTTGTACTGAACCCTTACATGCTTTATTATTTACGAGCTATTCCCTTTATGTATGTTTTTACGCTAAGATTTTATTGCTGTATTCATGAGCGAAGCCGGAATCACGGCTCAGTGTGAAGCATCGCTTTGCACTGGAAATGTTTTGGAAGCCTCATGAAAATTATAGTGGCATTGTTTAAAATCCCGGTTCTTTAACTGATTGATGAATTTTATCTAAATTTGATCTAAGAAGCAGTTAAATGTCTCATTCATCATTGTGATGTGACCGCAATATTGTAAAATAAAAAAGTACGTCAAAAATAAAAAGCACCTGAATAAATAATTAATATTACAGGATATTAATTTTACACAGTGCCATCTAGTCCCAAACTAAGCAAAGCTTTTGATATTGGAACTAGATTATGGATATAATACTTTTTTTTTACATACATACTTATCATACAATATACCCCCAAATACAGAACAAACATCAATATTCACCACAAAAATGTTTGTCCTGGGTGGGAATCGAACCCACAATCCACAGCGCAGCAGGCAGAGCTACTACCAACTGAGCTTTGAGGCTTGTTATCAAATAAGACTACCTGACAAACTCTTGAAAGAAACTAGCCACATAGTGTTAATTCTTTTTTTGACTGAGAGTATGCTAGTTTTGCACGTCATAATAATTCTTGGCAACAAACAAATAAAATTATTAAATTTTCATAAAAAAAAATAACATTGTGTGAGTAAAAATTCACAATTGGCTTGGAATTTCACTACGGTATAGAATCTGGAATATGGATATCCGTAAGAGAACCAAAGTTTCTGACATAGCTCTCAGAATTAGCAAGCTGAAGTGGCAGTGGACAGGCTACATAGCTCGCAGAACCGAACCGCTGGGGAGCAAAGGTTCTTGCATGATGACCACGATTAAACGCGAAACGGAGTGTGGGAAGACTCCCCACTCGATGAAGCGACGACATTGTGACTGTTGCGGGGAGTAGATGGATGGAGGCGGCTCACTTTATTTGTGGCATCGATTGGAGTAGACCTATGTTCCGCAGTGGACGTATGTGGGCAGAAATGATTATGAAAAAGTCGCGAAAAAGTATCTTAGTTAAAACATAGTAGTTACCTAGGTACCTTTCTGTTTATACCATACAAGAGGAGGTTGGTAAAACAGAAGAATGTGAGCTAATGGTCTACCGTGAAAAAAAGTACCTTACGGTAACGCTTCCGTGTTCCTTCTGCCCTTTCCTTTCAGAGTTCAGTGGTCTCGAGTTACTTTAAAAAAGTCGTGAATCTACCTTCCGTCACCAGGCACGGTTGGTTAGCCACCGCGCCCCGTCTTCACTGCTTTGATCTTTGGAACTACACAATTGCACGCATAGAATGAAGAAAACTTATGGACAAGACATAAATTTGAACATTTTCTAGTGAAGGTACTTCCTTTCCGTCCATCCTTCCAACTCGTGGGCATTAAAAAAAATGCTTTTGCAAGAAAATAACAGGATCCTGAGTATTCGAACTTTTTGTTTGGGTGGTAAGGGGCTGTTTGATGCGTTTTGTTAGTTATCAATGACAATCTAAATCACTGCATTGCCTAGCAACAGCGAGGCAAGAATGAAAGACTTGATTAAAAATTAACTTATAGAAGAAGTGTTATGTGTACTGTAACCACCATTTTAAATTGTCATTAATATATTCGCAATTGATTATATCTGAATCGAAATAAGGATACAATTTTGTGGGTTGATTCCCAGTGGCTCAAGATTCAACTGTATTCGCTTGATGAGATGCTTTTATAATAGTACATTAAATTAAGGAAAACATAATCTGTCCCACACTACGCTTACGTTAGCTTCTAAGGAAACGCGAGTACCACATCCAAAGGCTTATCGCATCATTTATCGTCTCGTCAATAACACTAAGAATATATTCCCGCTCCCTAAGGCGTACAAATAGGCTACACGATACGTCGATTGGGATGTTAAACTTAATTCCAGCAAGGGGTTACCCCGACATGTCTTTTACTGTTGTATACTTTGATTTGGGGATATTGCTTGCAATTTCGCGGGGTGTTTGTCTGGTTATTGGAAAGTTGATATCAATATGCTAAAGCTAGAGAGAAGGGAGAGGTTGCCAGTCAATATATGCTGTTAATACGGGTTCAAACCATTTCAGCTTAAATTGCAGAAAAGTGTCAGACAATTGGGTACTTTATGACAGTGAAAATGATACCTCAATTTAAGAAAAAATAAATAAGGTTTGCCAAATAATGCTTTCAGCCAGATCATACGAGTTTCGTTTTCTCACTGAATCGGTGTTTTTTCACTAATGTACAACCAAACAACAAAGTAAAAGATGAAACCTTCCCTTTCCCTCTGAAGTTAATAACTCCAGTACATTGTGAGAATATATCATGCTACTCGCATGATTTGTCGTCGCATCGCCCGGCGCCCTCGCGTTGAGCGAGCCGTGCTCCGAGCTACACTTTGATATTGACTCTATTGTCAAAATGGCCGAAGTTCAAAGAAGCCGCTAAAAGAAGCTGTGGTCTAGTGGTTCGTCTACCGGTATCAGATCTAGAGGACCTGGGTTCGATCTCCAAGGGAGTACAATATTGTTCTTGGTTTGGTTGGTGGTAGGACTTTGTTAGGCTAAGTACCACCATTTCTAACCTAAGTATATCGTCATAACAACAATTCTAAATTGTTGTCTTCTAGCATTTAGAGGTAAGATAGCCAGTTTCTCAGACTGTTGTGTATTTCAGGTAAGGTGCGCGTCCACCTTCGGCTTTATCATAATTTAAAACCAGGTGAGAAGGCAGCTTCCCCGTCGTACAAAAAAAAAGAACGTGTAATACGACTATATATCAACAATCAGTTGACGTTTCGAGAAGATTAAGACATTTCTTTGTCACTATTTGATTAACACCTTGGTTATTTTTCATTTTCACATTTTACATCGCAAATATATTTCTGTTTATATATATATTCTATTTCTTTAAAAGCGTATAGACGCTATAAAAGAAATATAATCGTGATATAGCTAATCAATGCACATTCTTAAGTTAGGAGTCTAGAGTTCCTATAATTTACACCTGACTTCTATAAAACAGTTCTTCGTATGATCCAATACCGTATTATCGGATTGTTACTGAAGTTTTAAAAGTATACAAAATAAACTTCAGCTCAATTGAATGTTAGACGAAGCTTTAAATATATCTGATATATATATGAAATCTTGTGAAAAGCTCACAAGCACAAAACATACAACTAGTTAGGACATACAATCATTGATATTTTGTTTCAGAATCTATCGACATGGTACCTGACAGTGCGAAGTTTTTTCGAAGAAAACTACAACACTCATGACGGAGACAATTAAGACTTAGTGTAAAGTGATTGGTTAAGATGCATCTATCCAGTGAAGTGAGTTCGACCACCAATGGCCTAGGTCATGAAGCACCTTCATCGTCGTATGGTCTGCCAAGTCAGCCGTTGACGGCGGAACTCCTAGCTGAGAGGACGTTGGAAGGACTGTTGGCTGATCATCCTGGGGAGCTGGTGAAGACTGGTAGTCCGCATGTGGTAAGTACGGATAAGTTTTATAGTATAACCTACTGTATTCACCATCTACTATCTCAAACCTTGGAATTAATACGATCTCCGGAAATCACAACTTAAAAGCTCAGGTATTCAGCTCAGTTGGTAGTAGCTCTGCCTTCTGTGTTGTGGTTGTGGGTTCGTTTCCCATCCAGTAACAAACATTTGTGTGATGAACATAAATGTTTGTTCTGTGTTTGGGTGTTATTTTGTATCACGTATTGATATTATGCATTTATAAAATCAAAAGTATGTAAGTATTCTATCCATAATCTAGTTCCCATATTACAAGCTCTGCTTAGTTTAGGGCTACATGACGCTGTGTAAAAGCCTTATGTCCCGTATTTATATTTAAAATTTAACCTCCTCCTGAGGTAGTCGGGAAAAATACTTTTTTTTTTTTTATTAGTCAATTTGTGAGCATTTTCGAAATCAATGTTCATTTTTTAGGTTTGCACAGTCCTGCCCCCACACTGGCGTTCGAACAAAACCCTTCCCATGGCGTTCAAAGTGGTAGCTCTCGGGGAGGTCGGAGATGGGACCCTGGTCACCGTGCGAGCTGGCAACGACGAGAACTGCTCCGCTGAATTAAGAAACTGCACGGCTGTGATGAAGAACCAGGTCGCCAAGTTCAACGACCTGAGGTTCGTTGGCCGAAGCGGGAGAGGTGAGTATTTTTTTTTGCGTATTGTATTAATGATGAATTCGATAGTATAAAAACATTAAGCCAAACCTTAATGACAAATACGACTGTACTACAATTTTAGCACGAGTAGAAGAAGAGTTTTGCATAGTCTAATGGAAATCGGTGTCCCACGAATCTGAAATGTGAAGCGTCTTTATAATATTCCAGGAACTTAAAGCGCGCTTAACTCCAATCAATCAGCCACTTAGTGTTTTATTAGCTCAAGGAATCACCACAAGTGTAGACGCCGCGACGCCAGCGCCAGACCGTGAGCCGGTTGACCGCCTGTCTTCTTATCTAGCTTAACATTGTTTATTTCTTTTCGCGTTCATATTGTTTTAATTCTTCGTTTTTTAATTTTATGGCTAATTAAAATGAGAACAACAACACATTGATCAAATTAATGTTCTGAGATAATTTCCCACAAAATTAAGACAAGGAACTTAAATTAGATAGCCTACATGTGTACTGAAAGCTGCAATATTGAGGTATAGATGTACAGAGTGCAGCAAATTTAGCTCGGGTCTTTAGTTGAGTTTTATGATGCAACTATCGGTTCATTGTACTCCACTCAGTTCAGACAACTAATATTCAAAACATATTCAAACATGCATACTCGTATGAATGTTTACGAGACACACATCTACTCATAAATCCCCTCTCCCCTGAGTGAGCACTCAAAAACAAAGCCAGGCGCCTTCTGAATATTTCAACAGGTCTCTCTTTGTTTCAATATTAAGTCAATGGGGGTAATTGATCTGTTAAGGTATACGAAAATCAGTATGCTCGTGAATCTTTTAACGGTCTTGATGGATACGACTTAACCTAGTTAGAGGCACTATTGAGGATTGCCTTTGTAAAGTAGGCACCTAGAGAGTTTTATATATTTTCTGCTTATATTAAATAATAGGGCTTAAAGAATTGGTAGTCAACCACTTGACATCCTCGTCAATTGGGTGTCTACCAATCTAGGTGAGCTATATTGATACCTGAATAATCTCGCTCAGCTTTATATATTTTTTTCTAGATGCTTTAGAGCAAAAACGGATAAAATAGAATATACGAGTATATCAACAAGAAAGAAACACATTTAGTTGTAAATGAGTGAACTAACTCTGTAAGAAAAAAAATAGTAAGTAAGAATGGTTTACCATCATCATTGACAGTTCTCACCTTGCTGGACACGAACCTGAAATGATTTCATTATGAGTATATCGCCATATGATCACTTGAGCAACCTTCTCATTGTAACTGTCATATAATCTGTCTCTCGTGGAAATATAAGTCTTAACATATTCGTTGTTTGTATTCACTACATTGTACATAAGGAACAGTGCAAATAACCAATTCAAAACAACTTAGTTGGTACATATACATAAAGCCCCCAAACGATACTAACCAGGGTCCTTTTGCATTGATGCCCTGTGCAATAACACTATAATGAGATCTAAAAGAGCTTTGACTATATCCGCTAGATAACACACATCAGAGTGAACAAAACGCGGTCGTGATGCCCGTCACTCCTTCAAAATTATATATGTATCCATGGTAGTAGCTCGAGTAGAGTAGTCCAGGTAATAAATGTTTTAATAACGCAAAAATTCACGACCCGCGACTGGACTTGAACCCGTGCTCTGATCTGCGCTAAGCTGAGTTTAGTATGGCACAGGAATTCAGAAACTGCGTTAGGACCCTCGCTGCGAGGAAAAGATGCGCGTTCGAGTCCCGTCGCGGGTTGTGAATTTTTGTATCACTACAACATTTGTAAATGTTGTAATTGTAATCAAGTACAATCACTAAATATACAAAAGTAATTAAGTCTAGGCATTTTCATTACGTAAGTTAAGCCAGTTACTAATAATCACATCAGCATTTTCTGCCCAATTTCCTTGAGTTTGGTGATAGGTACTCTTCATCAATAGATAAATACTTGATTGGATTGGATATAGGAAAAACAGCGAAAACAATGTTAAATCTCTTGATGAATTAGTTACGCAAGAGTCTCTAATTTTGGGAGGGCTCTATCCAGCAGTTAAAGTTAATTGTAGTCAATAAATAGTAGAAGAAGAAGAGCGTAAGAAAAAGAACAAATACATATGACCTCGAGGAATCGGCAGCTAATGCGATATCTGTCATATCTGTGTGAAGAGCTGACGAGCATGTTGTACTTGTAAAGGCCTTATTCCACTAAGTTCAACTAAAATTTCAACTCGTTGAACTAAATGGATTTTTTCCATTTCATTTTATTTTTCCAATCATTTCAACTTTGTCACTTTTTGTGAAAGTTGTAATAAAAGGAATATCTTAATAAGTTCAATTCATAATAATCAAAGATATCTCTATTTACATAGGTATCTACAATAGGTATGTCTATTATGAAGATATGTTGTCGATGTTTGTTACCAACATGTTCCAGTTCCACCGTACCTCATAAAATATTTATCGACGTTGTTTTCGCGACAGCAAACGACACAGCCCCCGTGAAGTACGTTGATATTTCTTACAAGTTGAGCCCCCTCCTCCTCCACCCACTTCGTTAGTTCCCCGCACTATTTGAATATGAGATGCGAGTAGCTCAATGTTTGCTACCCCAAACTTTAAGTTTGCTCGCTCGCTGCTCATTTGTAGCGATCGATGCTCACAAAACATACCGTTCATTTCAGTTTAGCTTACCTTGTTTGATTACAAAGCAAAACTTGTGGTATTCTGAAAAATCATAATCATAATTAACCTGGCTATATCCCACGCGATGTCAGTTCAATACGTTTGATCCTCCGCATTAGCAATGCTTTGGCAAAAATTACACCTGAATATACTTTTAGCATCTTGTAGTGTTGAGTGTAAATAATGATCCTTCTAACTTGAAACTTGTAAGGTTTACTCTCAAGTTTTCTGCTCGCATATAAAAATAAAAACACATATAGCTTATACGCAGCGTATAATTCTGCGTGACACCAAGCTAGGGTTAAAGGTTAGAGTATCAATTTGAAGCCTGAGAGATCAATTACTGTGAAGAGCTACAAGTGCTAAGACATCGTACAATGGAACCATAATTATTCTGTTGAGGAAATACTATATGTAGCTTAATATTTTCAAAGTTTTCATTTTAAATAACAATAATCTAAAATTATCTGCTAACGACTGAAGACACAGATGTGTGTCCCGCGCAAAGAACATCAAAATCCAGAATGGTGTTGCGTATTCGGAGCTATGCAGAGTACCCTCATTAAAAATTCTCTAAACAAACAAAAGCTTTCGGCTAACGTGTACACGAAAAAACCAATATAGCCCTGAGTGGCGGCAAAAGTGGAAAAGAAGTTAAGAGGTGTCTATTTGTCACGTTCCTTCCTGAACGCTCTGCTTTCCAATTAAGGGTAAGCGCTCTCTTTGTTTATCTTAAATTGCGAGAAAATCTCACTCAAATTATCGAGAGAAAAGACAAGGGGGAGACGGGCACCGCGGATATAACTTTTGTTACGTTCCGGATAAAAAGTGGCGTATCTAACGGCTAGGGTCGGGGGAGGGAATTTTTAATAAGCGAAAAATTTAATGAGAAACCCAGACCACTTTTTGCTCGTCTCTGTCAGCAAGAACGGATAGCTTTTATCTTTAAATTAGATATGCAAGAAACTAAAATGAATTAAGATTATGGATAAGTAGTCACTGCGTGTAGAGATAACTCCATTGCAAATTTCAACAGCATATTTTAATCGTTGTAAAATGTTTAGCTTTTCCATGATTTTATATTTTCAACCTAACTAGAATCTACTTCTTCATCTTCAACAGCCCAATGCTGAACAGAGCCTCCTCCAAAACTTGAGGGTCTTGTCATAATCACCACGCATGACAGGCGCATTAGTGATTGCAGTTAAAGTGTTAGATAAACAAAAGTAAACTGCTACCTTTCTGGTGAGTGTCCTTAGTAGCCTTTAACGATAATCATGGGCTGACTTGGAGGAGTTGATTCATAAACCGCGACCACCACAGCAAAGATAGGTAGGTATATAACCACTATTATAAATTAACCGTCGTTCTAGTAATATGTACTACAATATTTGAATTTCTGATATCCAGAATAATTGGCTCAGCTCAGCCCTACCACCGAGATAACCAGTGATTTAAATTAAACCTCATTATACCGGTGCAAGCACCAATTTACCGCACCAGCAGTCAAGGCGACATCTGCTAATCGATTGATTGACCCCGCCTTGTGATAAAAATACAAAGTACACCCTCGATCTCGTTTGTCCCCTATGTTCTTTAATTGCCTGCACCGCGTGACGGTAATGTAACATCATTTGGAATTTAAAAAAAGCAAAAAAGATTTTGACAAAGTTTGGTACAGTAGCTATTTGTTAATATGTGAAAGGTAGGAGAGACTTAACATGCCTCACAGCTGTGTTGTGGCTCTGTTTTCTGCGCTTTGAGGCTTTGGGTTTGATTTCCAACTGGAAAAAACCCTCGCATAATGAATATTATGTTTGGGTGATGTATTGTATAAGTATGATTTACAAAACAAAAAGTGTAAGCATAAGTAGTTAAGTGTAAGTGTAAAGTATGTCGCCATTACAACAATTCTAAAATGTTTGTGTTCCGGCATTTAGATGTAAGATAGCCAGTTCCTCAGACCGTTGAGGATTCCGGGTGTAGTGCGCCTCTACATTCGGCCTATCATCCTATCATAACTTGTAAACGTGAGATGAAGGCCAAGTGCCTCCCCGTCGTACTATAAAAAAAAGTAAACCAACTCTATCCGAAATCTAGCTCCCATTATCCTTACCTTTTATGTAGTACTAGCTTTTACTCGCGACTTCGACGGCGTATTGGTTTTTTTAAATAGGTGCAAGTATTATATTATCTATAAATATTTATATTTATTGTGTGCAGACACGCACACCGAGGATTTTGACCCACATTCCCATGCAAAAAATGCAGGCTTTTAGAAGTCTTAGTGCCAGTCCGACTCACGTTTGGCCCGATTTTATTAATCATTCAATGATTTACCACAAAGTAAGCACTATACTTACACCAACTTTGTTATTATACAGGTCGAAGATAACAATTTATAAAAACGTTTCATGTATGGGAACCCCCCTTTTTTTTGTTTATTATTAGTCAGGTCTGAATATTGGACACCCCACCCTTTATTTCTGAAAATGATTAAAAACCGAAAATATGCCATAACTTATTCCTTATGGGCAATCAACATTATACTAATTTTCAAGTGCCTATCATTTGTGGTTTGTTGCGAATTTTCCAAATTCCTTTATTACCGGACGCCTATACACACCAAGACAAACATGCCCTTGAAATTCCAAGTCTGTACGCCCAGCGGCTTAGGCTGTGCGTTGTATCTAGTTGAATCAGTCAGTCAGTCACTCGGGACTTGTCCTTTTATGCATTAGAAGATAACTGTGTATCAAGTAGTCAAGTTACATTAGTCAAGGGTCGTAAATACAGTCATGTCAACAGCCCATTTATATAGTGGTTAATTAGATATTGGACAGAGCCTCCTTCAAAAAGGCTCGGCGGGAGGGTTTTGCGATAATCACCACACGTGGCAGGTGGATTGGTGATCACAGTAAAGGTGTTATGTAACATACAGCAGGAAGCTGCCGCTTCCTCTGGCGAGATCCCTTAAATCGGCTTTTACGACATCCGCTGGCTGAGTTGGAGGCGGTTGATTCTTAAGCCGCGACTGCTACGGCCGGGTAAATTAAAAAAAATACCGATTTTAAAAAGAATAAGCACGACTATTATACCATGCATTTTTCAAGAGTTCCGCTGTCATCATCTTAAGACCCTGATTTACATGGTTCGTAGAATGGTATCACACATACAATAATTTTAAATGCGCAACGCTCTTAATATGTATTACTGTTATTTACTGAAAAAAACCCTTTATATTGATTCCACTTCATCATCAGACCTTGGTAGTTTTGACATTCATCCATTGCATAAAAAGCACTCAAAATACACCAGTTTATTATAGAAACCACGTGTACATCGCGTTTTTTCTGTTAAATAACAATGTTTTTTTGATTTTTTTTCTGATAAAAGGACCCTGCCCTTCAATTATTAAAAAAAAAAAAACCATGAATCACGTTCTTATCTATTTCATATGAGGAATCTATAATTATAATTTTGACCTTTTATCATGCACGGTTTCAGAGTTAGGGCATACTTTTCATGAAAACTTTCAACCCCTTTTTGAACCCCTTAGAGTACGAATTTTCAAAATCCCCTTCTTAGCACACATTTTGGCATCAAGATAAACATATATAATAATATAGCATTTTATATTAGTATAAGATAAGATTTATGTTTGAATTCATCGCTAATTTCATAATGTCGATTTCTTTAGAAAAAACGAGTTAAATTACTTGGAGAAATTAAGGTTGGGTACTTTATTATTTTATGTCTATGTATATTTAAACGTGATAGATTTAGGGTTAACAACAATCGTGAGCTAGATCGTGTTCCAAAATGTGTGTACACAACGTGGTTCAAAAATTAGCACCATTTGCGTACAATATAACGAATATAGAAAATATAGAACATTACTGAAAGTTGGACTGAACCTTGGGTCTATGAAACTTTGTAATTGAGCACACTTTCAATATAAAATCAGGAAATCACTGACTATGTCACACGAGCTTTTGACAAGCCCTCAAACACAAGGTAGAAGCATTTTGCGACGAAAAACAAAGGTAACAGTAAACTGAGCATTGTTGGTTTACACAATAGGCCCTACGACGTCAAACTCTGCGCTTCGGGCTACGAGGGAAAACGAGACTAACACACGGGGAGCCTCCTGGCTTTACTTACACGATTTCAACTTATTACAAATTGAACTACCACTTAAAGACTTACACTTAAAGTTAAGCTTATAAATAAATAGCTAATCAATTTGACGTTATAAGTGGGTAGGAAACTTTATTTTAAATCTCTCAAGCTTCCTCAGTAATAACTCCAAGTAATAGACCTGAAAACTTTAGGGAAAAAGTAAGTCAGCTAATAATACTAATTTATCATTAATATCATTCACATAAATAATAAGTGCAATGTAAACTAACTGTTTACAAGTGAGGCTGTCTAAACTGCATAAATCTACTAATCTATTGCGTCTAATGTCTCTATTACACACACTTTACAAGGGAAGCAGTCTAGAAACTGTATAAATCTACGAATGCATCCTATTTCGCTATAACACAAATACAACCTTGGCTGAGAGATTCACCTTTCACCTTTTGAACCTTGTTCTTTGATGCACCGCGAGAGAATGAACTAAATAGAGAACCTGTTAAAGCCTGTTATTTCAAACGTCATACTCAAAGCTCATGCAAACTAATAAAGATATTAAACATATAATTATTAAGATATAAAATAATAAACAAATAAATAAGCCGGATTTAAAATAGTATACATTTTGTTATATGATAATTTACGCATTAATATTTAAGACATTAAATAGTTTTGTTTTAATTGTGTTAAAAGAACAAGCTTTTGTTATTCCTAATTCTTACAATATTGAGTATCATGTTAGTTTATTTATTTATGTTTAGATATGAGCAAGAATCATCTACGTTCCTAATTGTCTTAAGACGGTACTGTAACTTGTATTGTAGTTTCAAATATTATATAGGTACAATAACAAACAATAATAAACATACAAAAAGGTTTTAATGCAAAGTAGTCAGGCCGCAACTTTTTGAAATGAGTTCTTCCATTACAGTTTTTATTAATTTAAATGAGTAGCATCCAGCGGGAAAAAATATTCTTATACCATTTTGAGACGGGAGGGTGCGACTGAGATGCAAATACGTACTGTGGTAGATTAAGATAGAGACAGCCTCAGTTTCTTCAGGTTGACCCGTCTTTTTGGAGTTGTTCTCTTTTCCGTTTTTAATTATTGAACCACTCATTCCTAATTATTGTTATTAGCGCTGGGGAGAGTGGTGAAAATTGAGGGTCTCGCGAAGTAATATTGACCGGTCGGCTTGAGTCGCTTCCCCAGGGAGATTTTTAATTGTGCTCGCTTTTGACTTTTCCTCTTGTTCTTGAGATGCTTCAATAAACTTGGATTTTACGGTGTCTCGGTATTAGGTACGTTTTATTTGCGAGGGGTAAACATTTTATATCACTCCAATTCTGAAAAATATAAGCCGGATGTTTGTATCGTAAAGCGTACGGTTAGAGGGGACGGGAAGGATTGTGTGGGACGGGCGCTCATAGTCAATTCGCTAATGTCCCTAATGCGTATCGTCCGCATTAGGTATTTTATATCCAAATTGGCGCAGTAAGCCGAAAATCCCCAGTAAGCCATGAAACCGAGATCAAAGGAGCGCCATTACGATTGTGGCTCATTTTTTATTTAGCCCCGGTGTGCGCGGCGGGGAACTCTTATCTTACGGTCCCTGCTTGCTTTATGACGTTATAAAGCTGATTTTTAATCTAAGGTGAATGTGAAATACCTGTATTTTTTGGATTCCTGCAGCTATTTGCGCTGTTAGAAATGCTCTTAATATTTTCTTATTCACGAGTATTTTGGATTTGAATAGAATATTGAATAGACACCTTATACACATCAAGCTGACAAGTCTTATGATTCAAAATACTTATGAAGTCAAAATCTTATGATTCAAAAAGTATTTTTAAGTTTAAAGAATTTCTTGCCTTTGGAGTTTTTTTGGCAATTTTTACTTCAAGTCTTGTCATATAAATTCGTGCTTATAATATTTATGGATTCTTAACACTTAGAAACATTACGACTACTTTGCTACTGAATACTCAAAGCGGTCTTATGTGGATCAACTACTAGGGGATAGTCAGAGGCACGGTTTGCAAGTAGATAACGTACAGTGAGCTTGGAATGTATATATTCAAAACTTATTAGCTAGTTCTTATAATGATATTGAAAAAAGATTTTAGATTTTTATTTTACTAAAATCATTGAATTTATTCATCCAAAAACCATACCTCAAGCTCCAGGTTTTTATTGCAAATGAACCTCTCTCCCCATAGCATTCGTATAAACACCTAAATACGTAATATTTTTATGAACAATCAGTGGCGCCCCCTCGCGAGATCAATATCAGCAGTTTATGAAGTGAGCACGTGCACCGTGCAATATGTCGGCGCTCGGGGATGCCTTTTTATGAATAACTCAATGATTTATGAACAAGGAAACATACCTAGACCCATCTTTGAGAAGCCTTTGATAATTTAACAGATTTAAATTTCTACAAGTCAAATGCCTTCGAATATTATCCTCTTCAACACCATCGATATACGTCGTTGTCTTGATGATGGAATACTATTAAAATAAGAGAGTTAAATCAGTTTCAAAAATAAACAATGATTTCCAGGTAGCACTATTTTTTTTGTTGTACGTCAGGGAAACGCTTGGTTTCATCTCAGGTGTCAAATTATGATATTATATCTAAATACCGCACGTTCCGCAGAAAATGTGGTTGAATATAATTTATTAGCATTAACATGCGTGACCCAAGAGTGGCTCTTATTTCAGCTAGCAAATCAGCATTGCTATGGCAATACAGCCAGTGTCTTGGGTGCCCTTACGTCTAGTATTAGCCCTATAGACCCTTTGTAACGGTCTTTAGGAAATCCCACTATAAATATTTTGTTAATTTGTAGGTACATATTGTTTATGTATCAAGAAACTATTTGTTTATTAACAATCAAAACTAGCAAAATGATCTTGCCAAATACATAACCACTGCACAAGCCATACCTTGATATCTCCCAAGTAGAGTTTATGTGGGTTTTATGAAAATAAGCGGGTGCCCGCTCATTTCTGGTCGGTGGGGTGAGGCGGGTGTTTACCTCGCTTTCATGGCTCCTATGCGAGGAGTTTTAGCACAGGACTCACCAAGGCACACAGTTGAACTTTAAACTAGCTGATACTATCCGCTTTCCATGTTGTTTTATGAAAATTGCTTTCATACCGACTCTAAATATTTTTTTTATTGTACGACGGGGAAGCGCTTGGCCTTCCTCTTACCTGGTTACAAGTTGTTCCCCCGGAATAATCAACTACCTGAGGAACCGGCTATCTTACCTCTAAATGCCGGAACACAAAATTTTTTTAAGAATAATAATAAATGTCTTTTATGACTATGAAAAAGTTCTCAAAAGCGATGATCTGTTTGACGTCTTTTGTACAGACTTTTTTAATCAGATTTGTGGTGCAGTATATAAGATACATAATTAAGAAGATAAATAAGTTAATGATCACTTAAGTAACTAACTTATTCAATACTTTTGACAAAGAACATCGCCCTGGAATAGTGTATATTATACATGATTTCAGATCATGTATAAAATCCAGGATAATATTGATTGATTGTAATAAAACACATGAATTAATGAATACATGATACGAATCTAAGTTTTGTCAGCTATACTCCAGTGGCAGCCCGTGCAAGCTCCCAGGCCGCGGCTTTTGGCTTCTGGCCAGAGGCTCGGAATGTTACCATCTCTTTTGTTTTCCGAACCCCGCGGCGGAATGCTATACCGACTTACTGTTTAAGTATACGTGGATCTGATACAGTGGTAGGAGAAAGATTTCATATCTACCAGTATGTCGTATTAGTGGACAATCAGTGCCATATATTTTAGTTATTTTTTAAATTTCGCGATTAGAACATATTATTTTGATTCGAAAAACAGGTATTTATCGCGTATTTTACCTACAATCATTCTGACATTTCGGCGGTGTTGCACCAGTCGTGGTCATGGGCAGATTCTCTGATTCAATTTTTTTTTATTATTTAATTTTGTCATCACTCTATTCGTCCTGCTATTTTGCCCTGCTTTTTAAACCTATTTTCTGATCAACGACAAGTGCTATGACCATTATTGTAACGTATAAAAGGCTACTAGTCTAAGACGAAAAGGTGAAAAGGTGCTGACGATAATTAAGCGTAGAGGGTCTACGTTCGTAGACTTCTACGAAGTACCCGCATCGTTCGTTATAAATTTATTATTCTCTATCTGATGGTTTGGTTATGAATATGGAAAGTATGGTCACCGTAAGCATACTTTCCATTTTCATAACAATATATTTTTAAATATAAAGAAATCATAGAAAAGCTGTCTGTACATTTAATACTTCAACATCAAGAAATAATTGGTGCTAAGCAGCTGAGCAGGACACGCAGTTTTTAGAATTTTTGTCTGATTGTTTGTGCACGCGTTATTCCGGAAAAGCTTAACAGATTTCTTTTACGTTTTTTCTACGACGGCAAATGTTCTTGGCCTTTATCTCACCCGATTTTTCAAGTGATGATAAAGCCGAAGGTGGAAGCTTATTTCACCGGGAATCCTCAACAAACTGAGGAACTGGCTATCATACCTCTAAATGCCAGAACAACAATTTTAGAAAGAGGTAAGATGGTAAGATTATCAATTATATGTGGTGTATGGTTAAGGACAGGTTTTTACGACTTATTTAAAAAAAAGTATGGATACGTACAGCTTGAAGATAATATAACGCTACGCTAGAATGATGCGATCTTTGTAAACGATATTGGCGGTGTGCTATCTGTCTCTTACTGTTAAGTCAAACTACTGTCAGTTATTTAAAACGTGCAAAGAGTATATAATGCTGTAGCTATGGTTACGTTAAAAAAGTTTCTAATAAAGGTAGTCGTTAAGTTTTTTTTAATTTTCTAGGTTTCTGCGCAATTGTCTTATTTTTTTTAACCTTCTACGAAGTATTAGAAGTAATTTTAAAAAAATATGAATGAAATCGGTCAAGCCGTTCTCAAGTTATAGCGTGACCAGGAAAAATATCTAAATTAATATTTGATCCCCTTTTTTAGTTATAGGTTTTCTTTTTTAATGATTGGTCTTTTTTTTATTATTGGTTTTTAAATTAGGCACGGCCTGATGATAGGAATCTTATGGCCCAGAAATACTTTGCTACCACTTGTTTGCGTAGCTGAAAAAACGATTGATTTGATTATTTTCAGCCTAAAAAGAGGATCAACCATCATACAAGATGACCGTTCAGACTAACTTGCTTTCCGTTTTTGCAAAATTAAAACTTTTAAATACATGCTATAGGTATATAAATTACAGGACTTTTCATACAGTGTTATCTTGTCCCAAACTAAGCATAGCTTGTATATGAGAACCAGGTTACGGATAGTCTTATATCTTATGATAGATACTTTTTTGTTAATACATACTTACCATTTGACACAATCTGATATTGAAAACTTAATTTAAATCAGTTCAGTACTTTCGGAGATTAGCATAGTCAAAGAGACGTTTTCTGCGTAACGCGTGTATTGTAAACACGCAAGAATCTTCTTAATTTCGCTCCTATGCAAAACACGTTGATAACGAGTGACAAGTCGGTGATGAGGTTGTAAAATACCCGTATCCCTCTCTATATAGGTGGGTCAGCATCATCATCATCATCTAAGTAGCCTGAAAAAGTTTTCCATAATCACCATGATGGGCAGGTGGGTGGTTAGTCGTAATGAGATCGTTACATTCCTACTGTCATAGATACTACTGCTCGTCTCTTGGTCATCTCATCTCATGTCATTAGTCCACAACTTGCTGTCGAACGACTGATTAAATCATCTGTCGCTCATTCATTTCCAAGACCCCATAAAGGTCTGAGGTCCATTTTCCACAGCCGCAAGTTACTTAGGCGCAGCATGAGCACGAAATAGATTTGTGGGCGACGGCAGCGGCTGTACGTGCGGGAATGAGACGCATGCCAGCACGAAACGGCTCAGGATTGGAATTTAAAAATAACCCTTTAAATGTACAAAAAAATGGTACCTTGCTACAAGCCGGTTCACATGAAAATGTATTTAGATTATTATCAAAACATTGTTACTTAAAATTTACATAACTTGAATGAACTTGAATTTGATGAAATTGCACAAGAGCCATTGGAGCATTCTAAAAAAAAAAAGGAGAAAAGATGTAGTAGAAAAATTGTTTCAAATTTTAACTGCCGAAAATATATTGCAACATAATTCTTATTAAAAAAACAGGGTGTATCGAAAAGACACAGATAGAAGTGAAACTTTTGTATTACAGGGAAACATTTTAATTATCTCCCGCTCTACCCAACACTGTGTTTTTCTTCACATAAAAAGGTTGCGGATCAGAATTTCAATACTCTCCTATAAAAAGCCACTTCAAAACCTACTGGACCAATTTATTATTTTTTAATGAACTTGCTTGCAATCACGTGACATTATTTTTTATATTATATTCATGAGATGTGTAACAAACAGGTTAGTGGGAAGTAGATCATAGATCGTAAGCTATGCTTAGTTTGGGGCTAGATGGCGTTGTGTGAAATTAATGTCCTGGAATATTTATTTATTTATTTATCTATTCGTATATCCACTCTTTCTTCCTACTCTTCTGAGAAACAAGAGCGAGAAATAAAGTTTTATTTAAAAACCTACTGGACCAATTGATGAATATATAATGAACCGTTGCTTGCAAACACGCGGCTGACAAAAATGTTTGCGGTATATTCTTTAGATACTTATGTAAAAAAACAGATTAGTATTTCTCCGGAGAACTTGTGAGAAACATAGCTATACAGCGATAAATATATCTTAAATGTATCTACTATTTAAGCTCTTTGTTGACTACCGTATTGGCACACAAAACGTACGTCCTCATTAGTATGTGGGCTCAGAGTGTCAACCGATGAAGTTCAGTAGAATTACCATCGCGTTATGCCATTGATTGTTCAAACGCGCTTTTGTGGCTGCTCTGCGGTCGGCGTGTTTCGGTGCCATTCCGACTTCGAACTGACGCGCTAAATATTGTCCTGTACATTCTGTGTTTCATTTGATAATACCTATTAGTTTACTAGCTAAGAAGATTTTCATATTTATAAATAAACGACAAACTTAAATCATGAAAGGTATTGTAATATCAGTCAATTTTTAAATCCAGCTGCTTCCTGACAGTCGTCGTGTTTGACTATCCAACTATACGTAGGTATTATAATGAAACCTTATCGTATTTTTGGGGTAGGTGTGGTCTACCCCAGGCAATAGAATCTCTGGACATACGCTAGTGGTTGATTGATCACAGCAGTGATCATCATGTGCATCAGTGTTGTGTTTTACGTCGCTAGCCAAGTGATTGGCTAGCGAAAACCTTCTTGCCAGAGGCCGGCGTCAAACGGTTTGCCGCGTTCCGTCGGTGTGCGATAGAGCAAAGATTCTCAGGAGGCACTGACTCACCTTCTGAGAAGTCTTCTCCTTGCGCTGGCCTAGAGCTTGACAAGCCTAAGTATACTTGGCCACTGAGGCCAAGTCTGAAACCACAAAAAGCGAACGTTTTTTAATCCGATGACGATTCAATTTAAGCTCACCACGAACAAAAAATACAGCAAAAGAGGATTTAATAGCTTAGCTTACGCATAGTCTGAACCCACATGCTTTACTAAATGCATAAAGTTGAATTTCTAAATATTTCATTTTGAAAGCGTTCCAACAACTTTGGGCACATAGACATCAAATATATATATTTTTCAAATCGAGCACGTAACTCCTAACATGACTTTTCGATAACTCTTACGGTTTCTAACTTGGCCTTAGTGGCCCTGGAAAAAAACTCACAGCACTATCCATCACAAAAAAAAACCATTAACGGAGTGTCTTCATGATACTTTTTCCACGTGAAGAGTAACGACAAATGCTAGCAATTTTTTAAAGTGATAAAACTATGTTACATTTTGTTTCAGGAAAGTCATTTACACTAACGATAATGATGGCCACGTCCCCTCCACAAGTGGCCACCTACCAGAAAGCTATCAAGGTGACGGTGGATGGACCACGGGAACCGCGTTCCAAGACCCGTCACCACGGCTTCCATCCGTTCCACTTCGGACCAAGATTTGCGCCAGATCCTCTTATGGGATCCCTGCCTTTTAAATTATCGGGTAAGTTAAGTTCATAAATATGGATATGTATATGTGATATCAATGTTGTGAACATGACAAATCATTTTCTATGCCTTACCGCATAAGAAAAAAATATCATAAATTTAGAAGCATAGCCATGGGCTGCATAAGAAATTTACCCATGAATGGCAAATCATAACAACATTCTAGAGCGGTCATCAAATTTAAAGTGAATAAGACTCGAAACCATAACAAGTGATCTTTTAGCAGAATCAGAACTTACTTACGAAATAGAAATGGTACGGTCGTTCCCAACTAGAAATAGATATTGAATATTCCGAAGTAAGCGAGCCTTGTAAGTACCTGCCCTCACATCTGACATGCGACATTTCTATCCGAAGATATTAAATTGTCAGCGTGGACCGTTGTCAGTCCGAGACCTCTGGATGCCTCAAAAGGGGATTTAATTTAGTCGAAAACTTTCGAGCAACAATTAATTATCAATTTGGAACCCTCTTTTGACACCTGCAGAACACAATTTGTTGGACTTGACTTTGCCCTTGTACCTTTCAAGTCTGGTGATAATCCGTCTTCGCTGGCTTTAAGTTAAGAACATCAGTTTTTAGCAAATAAGTTAAGTACTGATTCTCAGGCTTGACTTGTTTTTCAGTACCTTAGTTGATAAATTGTTGTTGTTTGTTCGGAGCGTTATTCGACAGACATAGGTAGTAGCTCTGCTTTCTGCGCTGTAGGTTGTGTATTCGATTTCCACCCAGGACAAACATTTGTGTAATGAATATAGATGTTTGTTCTGTGTTTGGGTGTTGTAACATTTAGTATGTATGTATATACATACTATATGTTACGTATAGTATAAGTATTCTATCTTATCTATGCTTAGTTAATTACTGAGCACTTGGTCCACCTACACTCACTGGAATAATAATCTTTCCTCTCCACTTACCTGAAGAACACTACTAGCTGTCACCATGGATCTATACACTAAACTCACTGCCAACATGGATGAATTGGCTGGAACATTTGAAACTCGGATGCTCCAAGTAGAGGAAGATTTAAAGAAGCTCTCCAACTCCCCCTCTGCCCAAGACAAGCTGCCCCGAAGCAATGTGGAGACTCTTACTCGTGAGTTTTATGACTTCAGAGCACTTATCTGGAAAACTTTGGCTACAATGCGGTCACAATTTGAACTGCTCAGTCAAGGCCTTGACCGCCAGGAAACTGCATCCCGTCGTAAGATTCTTCTGTTTCACGGGATACCAGAAGCAAATGAAGTTGCTGTGATTGATACCACTATCAAAATGTTAGCCGAACAATTTAAGTTGACTGATGTCTTGCCAGAACATTTTTATTCGTGTCATCGCCTCGGCTCTAATTCAAGTAAGCCTAGGCCTATTATGGTAAGATTTGCCGACTACAAACTGCGGACGCAGATTTGGAATGCTAAAACTGCACTAAAAGGTACCAACTACACAGTGTCCGAGTTTCTAACAAAGGTGAGGCATGATGTTTTTATGGCCGCACGTAAACACTTCGGCATTCGGCGTTGTTGGACGTCTGAGGGCAAAATCGTCATACTGCTGCCAAACAACATTCGCCGTAGGATTGAGTCCCAGTCGGAGCTGAAGCCACTGTTAGTAGAATTCCCGGCGCCGGAGGCGGTGACGTCGTTGGCGGCAGGGTCATCCCATTCCCACCCAGGTAAACGCCCGGCGTCAGTGCAGCATCAAAATAAAACGAAGGCCTCATCATCGGAAGCAGTATCAAAACCAGAAAAGGCTGAACCAAGATCAAGACGCGCTAAGTAATCTTACTTCGTCCTCAACCATTGACCTAATCGTAGTCGTAGGCGCATTCAGTTCATCACCCACTTCTCTTTTCTGCAATGTGACCGCAATTCTGTTTTTGTAGTTATATTTTTTTTTTGTTGTAATTGGAGGCAGTCTATAATAATCATGGTCTTTCTTTTGTTTTGAATATTTAGTTACGGTTGCATTTTGTAGATAGATAAAGTAAAGATACGCCACTAGTTGTCACTAGACATTGACAAATAAATACTTATAGTTTGACATTGATTCGACTGGTGACGGTCACCTCCGGAATTGGTCCTGGGTGCAGGCCTTTTGGCTTTTGATTATTTTGATGTGTTGCAATCTTTGATCTTTTTATTATATTTTTTTTTTTTAACAGATTGTTTCCGTGTTTAGAATTATTTTAGCTGAATTTATCTTAAATTTAATTGTGTTGCTAACTTAAGTCGGTGTAGGGTTTCCTTTATCTTGTTGTGTATTATACTTATCTAGGTAGTTGTGTTTATTCCTTTCTGCAGCAGAATCGGTGAGTGTAGTGGATGTAGTGGATCACAAAAGGCGCAAATATAGTGGTCTCGACAGAGCTTACCTATTTGAGCCTTTTGGGGTGGAGACCTTGGGTCCGTGGGGAGCCGGTGCCCTCCGGGTTTTCAAAAATATTGCGGGGCTTTTGATTGAGGCGACACGTGACCCAAGGGCTGGCTCTTATTTAGGCCAGCGAATTAGCATAGCTATTCAGCGTGGCAATGCAGCCAGTGTCTTGGGCACGCTTCCGTCTGGTACTGGTCTGGAACAGTTGAGTTACCTATAGGCCGTTTGTAACGGTCCTTAGGTAATCTGACTGATTCCTTTGTACTTAGTTAATTTGTACTTACATCGTAAAATCATATTTTCAGTTTTTTTTTTTTTTGTATTATTTTATTTTGCTTAAATACATTAGTATAATTATTATATTTGTAAGTATTTTTTTTTTATATATATAATATTTTATAATGGATCTACCGGATTTTGATGATAGCTTTTTCTCGTGTTCTTCTTTTTGCTCTTCCGACGACTATAAATACCACAGCGCAAGTGATGATGATGTTTTGACAGATGATGCACCGCACTTACGGGTTTTACTAGAACGTAAATTTGATAGATACAAGAAAAATCTTAATATCATTCATTTGAATGCGCAAAGCATTCCCTCCCATTTTCCAGATATGCTCTCATCTTTTGATTATAAAATTGTTGATGCAGTTCTTATATCAGAGTCTTTTCTTAAGCCATCATTGCCGTCTACTCAATATCCTTTACCTGGTTTTATTCTTATTAGGAATGACAGAATCGGTAAGGCGTGTGGTGGTGTTGCGATTTACCTTCGTGCGGATATTCCTTACAAAATTGTAGACAAATCTCCCAATGAATATTGTAAGTTTGCAGAACATATATTTATTGAAATACTTTTAAACCACACCAAAATTCTATTAGGTGTTTACTATCCCCCTTCTAGTAGTATCGATTATTTTTCCTCTCTAGAGCTAAAACTTGAAGCATTTTCTTCTCTTTGTGACCACACTATTCTGCTTGGCGATTTTAACACCTGCCTTCTTAAAAAAGATATTCGTGCAAATAAACTTCTTTCTCTTCTTTCCTCTGTCAACATGCATGTTTTGCCGTTGTCTGCTACTCATCATGCCCCTCATTGCCCTCCCTCTCTTTTAGATCTCATTTTAGTTTCTGACATCGACCGCGTGGCCACTTTTGGTCAATTAACTGCTACTTTCTCTCATCATGACCTTATCTTTATATCCTACAAAGTTCGATCACCTAAGCGTAAACTGAAGTATCTGCTTCTTCGCAGCTTCAAAGATATAAACCTTGAGTGTCTTAAGGCTGATGCTGCAACTATTGACTGGTCGCCTGTAATAGATGGAGCCAGTGTGGATGATAAAGTGGCTTCATTTAACTTAATCCTTTCTAACTTATTTGATATTCATGCTCCTATCAGGAAAGTTAAGATTAAGCACCCCCCCGCTCCTTGGCTGACCCAGTCAATAAAAACGATGATGGCTAAGCGTGATCGAGCGAAACGCTTTTATAAGAAACATCCTTCTGATGAAAACTTTAATAACTTTAAAAAACTTCGCAATCGTTGCAGCAAGATGTGTAGAGATGCTAAAAAGTATCACATTCATAACTCTATTCAAAACTCTAGTCCTGCACAGATGTGGAAATTCCTTAAATCCCTCGGGATTGGAGGTGGATCTGGTGACTCTCATATTTCTTTTGACCTTGACATTATTAATCAACACTTCTCTAAATCTCCCATTTGTCTGAAGAATAGTGTTAAGTCTTCAACTATTAGTGCACTTTCTCATCAACTATTGCCTTCATGCCCCAAATTTAATTTCGAAGTGATTGCTGAGGAGGATATAAACAAAATCCTAAGTTCCATTTCTACAAAAGCTGTTGGCTCTGATGGTGTTAACATTCAGATGCTGCAACTTATTTCTTTTGAACTATGTCCTGCAATAGCACACATTATAAACCATTCCTTAATCACATGCTGTTTTCCTACTGCGTGGAAATCGGCATATATAATTCCTCTTCCTAAAGTTTCTAATCCAACTGAAGTCTCTCAATTCAGACCTATCTCCATTCTTCCCGTCCTCTCTAAAATCCTTGAAAACGTGGTTCATAAGCAACTATCCTTATTCCTTAATCGTAACTGTCTTTTGAGTCCATTTCAGTCGGGTTTTCGCCCGGGCCACAGCACGGTCAGTGCTCTTACAAAAATCACTGATGATATACGTTGGGCCATTGACCAGAAACAGCTTACAATTTTAGTCCTTTTAGATTTCAGCAGTGCATTCAACTCGGTGGACCATGATATTCTTTTAGCCATCCTTTCCTCTCTCAATATATCATCCTCAGTGATAACTTGGTTTAAGTCTTACCTCTCGGGACGCCTGCAGCGAGTTCGCGTTGACGAGACTTTCTCGGATTGGTGTAACATATCTGCAGGTGTACCTCAGGGGGGTGTCCTTTCTCCTCTTCTATTTTCAGTTTTTATCAACTCAATCACTAAAACTATTTCTTCTAGCTACCATCTTTATGCTGACGACTTGCAAATTTACTGCCATATCAATGCTAATCGAATCTTTGAAGGTATTAACCAAATTAACTCTGAACTTAGCAACATAGACGTCTGGGCGAAAGCCTACGGTCTCTTGGTTAATCCCTTGAAGTCTCAAGCTTTGATCATTGGTAGTCCCTACATGCTAAGCTCCATTGTCGATATTTCTCTCCCACCGGTACTTCTTGCCGATAATCCTATCCCATTTTTAGTGAAAGCCAAAAATCTGGGTATCATCTTTGATAACAGACTGTCTTGGGCTTCTCACATTAATGAAATTAGCAAAAAAGTGTTTTTCACCTTCCATTCTCTCAAGCGCCTTCAGCGGTTTTTACCTTTTAAAACCAAAGTCCTTCTTGCTCAATCACTTATTCTTCCTCTCCTGGACTATGCAGATGTATGTTTTTTAGATGCCACGGAGGAACTCTGGAACAAACTTGAGAGGCTGCAAAACTTGGGCATTCGTTTTATTTTTGGTTTGCGCAAGTTTGACCATGTCTTAGAGTTCAGATCTCAGCTTAAATGGCTTCCCATTCGCCGTCGACGCGACCTCCATATTCTTTCTTTTCTTTATTTTATCCTTTACAACCCAATTTCTCCAGCATACCTCCGTGAGCGATTTAAATTTCTTATTCCTCGCGGTGTGCCATGCAGGTCGATAGTCTCTCTCCGTCTTGCAACTCCTTCTCACTCTTCCACGTGTTACAGTGACTCGTTCACTGTACAAGCTGTCAGGCTGTGGAATTCTATTCCACATATGATCCGTGCATCTAAATCTTTAAATATTTTTAAGATTAAAGTAAAAGAGTATTATCTGTCTTTGTAGATTGTTATCCATAGCTTAATATAATTTATGTATTCATCTTTATATGTATATATTTATCATTATTGTATTTATTTATATGTGTATGTATAAAACATGTAAAGATATATTTTTATGTATTTAGTAGGTATTAAATATATTTGTGTAGGTATACTTTTGATATCTGTATGTATATTTAATTTGTCTATTAACATTGTATTTTAATTCAAGTACACTTTTCTACCTTTTCAGTGTAGCAACTCTCACTCTCTCAAAGGTTTGCTGGTAGAAAACTCTTTAAGGGTTAAGCTCGCCTCTGTACATATGTTTTCTTATGACATGTTATAATCTTATTTATGTGTACAATAAAGAATTACAATAAAGAATTAGTTTGGGGCTAGATGGCGCTGTGTGAAATTAACGTTCTGTAATATTTATCAAAAACGTATATGCTTTACTGAGCGCTTTATGACGTTTTGTTGACGCCTATAAAGATTCTATTTAATACCTGATATTGATGGTGAAAATATTTTTCATTGGGGTATTCTTATAAGGAGAGTTTATTAGGTGCATGTCAAGGGTCGTAGACGACGCTTAACGACGGGCGTCGCTACGAGACGAATGAGGGTGGAATGGAATCGTGTTGTAGACGCGAATGTTGGTAATTAGATCATCATCATCATCATAGTGTACCCCTGACAGTAGCTTAACATAAACATATTTTAATGTTGAAGAGTAGTAGAGACCCTTGTGAAAGGGCTCGTCCGGGGAAGTACTACTACCATACCTATTTCAGCCACCAAGCAGCATTGCTGTGTTCCGATTTTAGGGGTATGATGGCACGCGAGGCTTAACGTCTCTATGCCTCAAGTTGACGGGCGCAATACAGTGCCGTGTAGACTATATTCTTCGTGGATGTACGCAGTAAGGCATTGTTTTATTTTTATTTTATTTTATTATATTTTAGTCGGGAAACATACAGATACTACAACATATAAAAAGGTAATACATTAAAATTAATTCCTAATCCAACAAAGTTTTCACTTTTATAGACAAGATAGGTGGGCTACTTGCTTGGTCCGTCTCCTGTTGTATAAAAATATAATAACTTCTATGTTGTAGTCAAGCCTAGTTCTTTATCAATGACGATTCTTATGAGGATCACTTACTAGGGGGTAGTCAGAGGCATGTCCAAACTTAGGTTTGGTACATGCACACGGTTTGCTAGTTGCTAGTTTTCAATACGAGACAGGTTGCAAGCCCACCGCTGCTTGCCGGAATAGCATTAGGTACCTACTAGCCAGAGCCATTCCATTTGGATTGTTCGTCCTAGGGACATGCTGGTTTTTACGATGAGACCTTCACTGTCTGAGCATGTGCATGTATCAAATGCGCACATAAACTTCCTAAAATCCGAAAAGTTCATTGGTGCACGACTGTATTAGAACCTACAACCTCAGTTCAGAAAGCGGCCCAACTTGGCCACACAGCTAAAAATATAAATTATAGCAGAAAAACTGTGCACTTATTACTTAGGCTGCCAATTTGTTAAAATCCGAACGAAAAATAAACAAGTATCACCGTCCTACATTCTGAATTTGCACTATGGAGAAATTAAATTCAAGTTCCAAGTTGCAATCTCATTGCAGGCGACTTGTAGCAAGTGCCGGGAACCTCGTTACGGCGGGTGTCAAAGGGCTGTAACTCAATTACACACCTCGCTCTTGTCGCAGGACTAGTAAGTGTAGATCAGCTTAATGCGACTCTAGTTGGATTTCATAGGGCTTTGTAGGCCTTTCCCTCCCTCAGAAATTTGTGTTTTTCGATGCTTCAACGTCCTATTAACTTCGGAACAGTATTGTATGGAATCGTTAAAAAAATCGTAAAGATTTTCCTAAGCTGGTATAGGTACTATAGCCACCATTCTAGTTCAGTCGGGCTACAGTCTACTTAGCTTTGTTTTCACTTTCTCAACAATTTCTAAGCCCTTCAATATGTAAATTCCGCGTTTCGCGGCTGCTCTGATGAGCGGAAGTGAGTGAAGGCCTCTGCCCTCTTAACTGGAGTACCAATAACCCTTGCGAAATCATGATAAATTATCCACACTCACGCGCCAACTCCTGATAGACATTTTGCGATAAATATTTTGAAACGTGGATGCGGTGTGAGTCGCAGGCCTTACATCGGGTTGAAAAATACTCGGTAAGGCGTAACATAAAGATAAGTAACGGAAAATGAAATTTACTCACAAAGAGGACAAAAAGTCTGTTTATCGTGACATTACAATTAATAATTTCGAGAGTACCTGCTTCGAATATAGCGTATCTATAACATTTGAACTCATTCAAAGCACATGCTATGCTGTCACAGTGATGCGGCATCCACATTTAGCACATCCTAACACCTCACATCGCCGTGTGAGCGCCACTTAAAGTCGCAGCCTTCGTATTATTAATGAGGGAGCCTTAGAGAAAATTAAATATAGCATTAGGCCCGGAAGCCGGGATTGTAGAGGGGGTGGAGGGGCAGAGGGGTGGGTGGTTAAAGAAAGGGTAACCCTTCCCCACGCGACAATGCGGGTGCATAATTACGCATTTGTAAATTTTAAATGTTCCACCCACCTCATACAGCCTTTTGTATGGCGTGATTCGCGCTTTTACAGCTTTTAAACGGCGAAATGAATTCGCATGATGATGCGTGCGCAAATTACTCTAAATGCGAGCAATTTTCATAACTCCACATTATCTGTCGTGTGGCAACACACGTCGTGTGTGGTAAGCAACATACGGATGGAAATTTTCGTGTATTTCGATTCCCGAGGCACAAGTTGTGGACACCGGGAATAATCGGCTGGTTTGCTATCAGAAGTAAGCAACAAACTAATACAGTTTTCAAAAGGCAAATAAGTATAATGTCTAGAAAAACAGGCGAGTCTCTTGAACTAGACACAAAGTTTATATGGAAAATTCATTGCCCGAACAAGGCGAATTATAATTATAGAGAAAAAATATTAATGCTCGAATCCTATCCAAACTACAAAGAGATATAGCCTACACTGTTTATATTTTGCCTCAAGTGACGGGCGCAATGCAGTTCTGCGTAGGCCATATTCTTTGAACGCAGTAAGGCTTTGTTATAGGCAAGAGAAGCACCTAAAATCAGAGGGGCTGCTTATTTGTTCCATCCCCATGTGTAAAAAAAATATGCTTCTTTGTTTCACCGTACTTTAGTCGCATGAGGCGTTTGGTAAAGTTTCGAGGCCAACAACTTGAAGCCACCACTAACGCACCTAAGAAGATCACGAACTTTAATACAAATATCTTCGTTTACCATAACTATTAGGTACGCAGGCATAGATCCATCGGCTGACGTCACAGCCAAGAGTTACCAAGACGGATGCCCTCGTACATCATAAGGTTAATAAGAGGGCTCGCGGACTAACGATGCCGCTTTGTCACCGCCTTAACCCGCCATCTTGCAAGGCATTTCGGGTTACAATCTGCTTAACGCTTAATGAATTTGCCTCTATTGATTTTGTTAACCCCTTTTTGTTTTGCTTAATTAACCTTTTGCTGTAGGACGTTGTTTTTGTAGTTAAAGGTTTTGCTGTTGAAAGATCTTAATTAGCTTTCTGCTAGTGTTTTGGTGTCGATTTATGTTTAGTTTGTCATAAAGTAAGAGTTTGTAAGCTTTCTAAAGAAAGTAAGCGTATTTTCGGTAAATAATAATAACCGATTTATTTATAGTTAGTTTATAAAAATGTATCAAGAAGTTTAAAGCTTCTAAGTTCTGTGAAGGCTTTGTCACGTTGTTGCTACTTACTTTCTTCCTTTACATGGTTTAAATTAAAGTTTCTCAGTAAACCAGAAACTAAAATTAATTTAAGTTGAAGGTTCTCTGGAAAGCAATTAAACATCTTTACCCCGGTAAACAAAACTTTAATGTTAGTTAGCACCCTGACATAATTGCTTTGTAATTTAACGGTAGTAGTCGCCTACTCGTAGTAAAATAATGTATATAGTGGTAAACATTGCTTTTGAAATCATTTATTAAATAGGGCTTTTGATTGAGGCAACGGGTACCCAAGGGATGGTTCTTATTTAGGCCAATTAGCTTTGCTATTCAGCGTGGCATTGCAGCCATTGTCTTGGGCACTCTTCCATTTGGTACTGGTTTGGATCAGTTGCGTTATCTTAAGATTGTTTGTAACGGTCGGGCTACCGCGGGTATATTATCTTGTTACTTGTAAATTAGATAATTGTGCATAGTGTTCAACATTATTATGGCTTTAGAATCATAAAAAAAGACAGATATTACGACTTTGACTTTTTTCAGCTTATCTCTGATCACTCTCACGAGTGTGGATCACCTAATAGGGGGTAGTCAGAGGCACGTTCAAACTTACGTTCGTAATATGCCCACAGTTTGCAAGTAGCAAGCATTTAATACGTAACTGGATGCAAGCCTATCGCCGCTTAGCGAAATACTAGCCTGTGAGATATGCTATTCGGATTTTTGATCCTAGTCACATGCCGGTTTTCTCACGATGTGACCTTCACCATCAGAGCATGTGCAAAAACCGATAAGATAATTGGCGCATGACTTTATTTGAACCCATAACCTCGGGATCGGAAGACGGGCCTATACCCAATTGGCCACATAGCTCCTAGCTAATTTGATGATCATGTAAAATATCTTCTAATTTAGTAAACTTCGATTTCCATTTGATCGCCGGCTGATACCTACTTCCTTGTGCACTTCAATCAGCACTATCTCATTGTCTCAGCTCAGTCCCTATTCGAAACAAAAGAAATCATTCAAGCAGCCAAAGTCCTGGAAATGTTAAATAATTACTCAAAGGGCTTTTACCAAGCGCTTACCCTTTTCCTAATCACCGTGGAGGGTCTTGAGGGTCGCAAAAAATCACACTAAAACGTAGATACTTTAATCCAGTCGCGGATTAGCGAGTTATCGGGAAGTGGAAAAATGCAAGACGCAATCTAGCAAATGGCATTAAAATGTTTTGGGCTCAACCCTCTCGCGACGCGATTTTTCAAAGTCGAAAAACCCCCTTTGTCCGGAGCAATGTAGCGGACTGGCACGTCTTCAGATGCGGCATATCCAGCAGTGCAGGTCTTGATACTTTCAAACTTCACACACGATGTTTTATAGACATATATTTATTTATTTTATCGGAAAACAAACAGTACAAAGTTATATATGAAATTACAATAAAATAAACTATTGACCAATAATATGTTTTCACATATAGAAACTAGAAAAAGCTTGTTAAACATTATATTAAATATAATTTTGGTTTGTGGTAGGACTTTACTTAAGTTGGTTGGTGATAGGACTTTGTTTAAGTCCGCCTCGCCAGCTAACACTCACCTAATTCTGTTGCCATAACAACAGTTCTAAAATAGTTGTGCACCGGCATTTAGAGGTAAGATAGCCAGTTCTTCAAACTGTTGAGAATTCCGGGTGAATTGCATTTCCACTTTCGGCCTTAGCATAACTTGAAAAACATGTGAGATGAAGACAGAGCACTTTCCAGTCGTACAATAAAAAAAAAACATAATAGCGACTACATAAGAATACACTATGTTGTAATTTGGCTGAACTGCCGCGACTAATCATTTAGGTGCTACCTACTAACCAGCGTAATTCCCTTTCACCTAATTGGCACGGAATACCTAATTCGCATTACACATCGGTATGTAATGCCATTAGCACTAATCACGGAGGTATAGATGTCAGCACTAACTTACTGCACCTTGTTTCTGAGCTTCGGGCTATTTTAGGTGTTAGAATAAGTACCCACAAACGCGTTTTTGATTCAGGCATCATTTTGCGTAGATCCATTTCAATATGAAAACAGAAAAATATTGCTTAAAACATCCCCTGAATTCATTGTGACACATGAAAATCGACGTGTTTCGCCTCTTACAAAAAGCTCCTAAGTTGATGAGTCATCAGCTAACGTGTTGCCGTGGCATATTACTTTTAATTTCATACCAAATGCAAATGCGTGATGGTTTGACAACAACCAGTATATTCGATCTGCTATCATAGTAAACAGTAAGTAGACGCTGATCAATCTGAGACGCTTTCAAATGTAGTGAAGTTATGAAGAATTTTATTGACATCGTGTGTTGCAGAATTTCGTTTTGGTATATCTTAAGTAATTGTGTCTATATCTATACCTCGTAAAGTAAAATAAATTGTAGTTTTATAAAGCTAAGTCAAGAGACAACAAAGTATGTAAACTACATGGTCTAACTACAAGGCGATTACACAGAACACAATACAAAGAATCCAACATTTTTAACGAATGCAAATAGTCTGACTGAATCCCTTTCTTTTGCATCTTTCAACAGGAATACGAAATGAAACGTTGCCTACCATTTTTCATGTCATGGATAGGAAGGAATCTTCGGAATGGTTCTATCTGGTTTGGCTATAGGTTACTTTAAAAAAAATTTGAAATAAAGGACCTGGGTTTGCTAAGATAAAAAAAAATAGAATTTCGTTGAATGTATACCCTGTTATCTACGTTACATACATTTATTGCTAAATCAATGACTGATAAAGTACCTATAATATATAATAATATAATATAATATAATATAAGCACCTATAAGAATACTATCATGGCTTTGATCTTGTTGTAATTTTGTATTACGGTTTTACGAAAGTTTATAACCTTTCTGAGTCTATTAGCACAAGCTTGCGATGCGGATATTGTCTTAGGATGCTCTTAGCTTTAGCTTTATTTACAATGCCTTAAAAACCGGCTATTTTGCCTTAACATTATCAAAACGGCTTTGTAGAATATTCGCTTTGTGAGCTTATACTTTTCCATTTTATATAATTAAGTAAGATTAAGGGAGAGTTTACAAGGATTTATAAGGTTTTTTTTAAGCATTTTGAATCATGCCATGACGAGTTAGCTTTTCGCATTGAGATTTCTGATGATTTGCAAATCATTCTACTTTACCACAAAATATTTTAAAAACATCTTTTTGAGAAAAAACACAAATTTAATAAATGTTTATTAATTAACAGCGTAACAGCGAGCTGATGATAATTTATCATAGTATTACATCATCGTCAAAACTAGGTATGCCAAGTTTTATTTTAATCGTCCCATTTGCTGAGAGCTACAGCTCTTGATGTCATCATAAGATTATGCCCCCCGTTTCCGGTACGCGTGTCAATAATCGAATTAATGAACAAGCTGTCATATTTGTCGAGTTTCTGAAACGCGCTTCAACTAAAAAATACCTTTAATATTGTATTCGTATTGCCACACTTGGAAATGTCGTTCATGTTCATTCGTTCCCGAGGGTTTTGTCTCTGTCTCTTTTGAAAGAAACAAGAAACTCTTTTTTTTTTTTTATAAATTGATGCCTCAATTTCCCTATCGTGAAGGATTTTTAATATGCGACATGCCGTATTTTTGTGCACTCGAACGTCTACTATACGGTCATTTGGAAACTTCTTGTTGCAATAAACCAATGGTTAACAAAATATATTGCACGGCAGCAATGGAGCAGTTGCGGTGGGTCATAGGTCCATTTGGTTCAAGTAATTGCATCAGTTCAGCCAAAACGTTTTTGAGTATAAATATAATTTTGGGTATAAATTTTCCGAAAAAAAAAACAAAAAATTAAATCCTACAGTAAACTTCTCCCCTTTTCCCCCCACTCACCCTTTTTTTTTACAACATCAAGGAGCATGTGTGCCAATTTTCCTCAAAATTGGTTGAAAAATGCGACCTGTAGGCGAGAACAAACCGGCAGCCGACAGAAAGCGGACAAAAGCATTTTTAGCCAATCTCGAAACTGAGACGCTTCGCTCGCTCAGTCAATGATATATGTATTTATACAAGATGGATTTTTGAGACTGGACGGTAAGGGTAGGTACGAGTGCCTTAACCGTTATTATTGTTACAGTAAAACGTTCCTAGCAGACCATCCATTCCATATTATTCTGAACTGCATTCACAGTCAGCAAGAATAAAAAAACTTGATGGCCATTAATCCTGGTTTTTATATTGAACAAAAGTCTCTTTTATCTATATAACCGTTATTAATACCATTCATAACTTTAATGTCCAATAGGCATTAAAATAACATGTGTATTATTATTTTAATTCTTGATTGAAACTTTTTTTCCAAAATCTGTGAGTGCAGTTCAGAATATCTTAAAAAGTTATGAATGAACTCCTAGGAACGTTTTCCTTTAGTACCTGCCTTACACTCCCGTCTCAAAAATCCACCCTGTCTTGAATATATGGTACACATTATTAATAAATAATGATAAATCAATCATGTGAGTAACTTTTAGAAACAGCCTTTGTCTTAACCCGCCCATAAAGGCAGTTTTCCGTTTAAGACACGTAATCCTAAAAAGCAGCTTTTGTCTAATTGCAGTGACTCATAAAGCACTACACCTATAAAGTCTGAGCGGTCGGATTCAAAATAATTTGTACAACATTTTCGTACTGTATTAGGCCTGTGTCGCTCTAAACTAGTTTGTGATGTAAAATGAGCTTTAATGCGTTACTCTCAAGGTGCTAAGTCAGGTAATTTTAAGTGGCATCTATAGTCAGTAGTGCTAGTGACCAAATAATAACTATTTGTCGTAAAAAATATACCTATTTGTGTTTTTAATGTAATTATTATTATTTTAATTGCTAATGATTGAGGAAAGAATCATTGGAAATACTAAAAAACTATTTTCATTTATTACCATAAACACAATAATAGGAAATGCAATTCATTACTATGGTGGCCTTATTGCTAAAAATGTTAAGGCAACGTATGGTTATACTTAGGGTCATTAAAAAAGTAGACTACGCTTGAGCTAGTATCGTATAATCAACTATTCTTTCAGTTTAATTGTAGTATTTCTGGCTTCTACATTATACTATGATATGATCTGTGCCATCGGTATCTACGACATAAAACGACTTGTAATTTATTCTATTGCTGAAAGGGTCGGGGGTGGGAATTACCCAAGGTGGGTGCTAAAGGGTTAAGCCGAATATACGGGGTCGCGCCGGCAAACTTTGTTAATTTATGCGCCTAAAAATGTCAACTGTAAATTATGACACCAAAACATATTTCCTATTTATGTTTTATATGCGATTCGGATATGGGAAGGGACTGAGATTCCATTTAACTTTAGACAATTTTAATATTTTTTCACAACATTGTTTGTTGTGAAAAAAATATTAAAATTGTATATATTTTTATCAAAATTTGATAAAAATATATACAATTTTAATATTTCTCTGATGACTAATATCTAGAATTTAATTCTAGATATTAGTGGCTTCTCGACTTGTTCTTAAAGGTTATTAGAAAAATAGTGATCTCGATACCGATTTGGGTATGGTAGCGCCTTATTATCACAAACTGTTACAAAATAGCGAGTAGTTCACTCTTCAACGACTGGCTCGATCCTGTCCTGCGACGAGAGCGCGCACTGTTTTTTATAGTCCGGGTGACGCCACGCAAGTTGTTTACTCGTCGTTGGATGGCACCTCAATTTAAACGTAACAATATTGTATTTAAAAATCTAAACTGTATCGGATTATCCGTTGGCGATTACAGCGCCACCTACCTGGTCTAATTATGAATCTTGAAAGCACACAGCAAAAATCATCGAAATTGGTCTAGCCGCCAGCAGAGAGACAAACCCAAATAAATAAATTATGTAAAGAAAAAACCTTGTCATCAATCACATTATGTTTATCATGTTTCTCAGTATAACTAGTCTGTGGCTTCAGTTAAATTGAATTGGCAATCAATATTTCTCTATAGTGATCATTTTATTATCCTCTAAATTACATAATGTATCGGAATTAACCTTTGTCAAAGTGAAATTTCATGTATGCATAAAGCTGTTGGCGATCCTATATGTAATAAAATAAATCAATTAATACATATTAAAGGAGAATTGAGTTTTGAAACTAACGTGAAATTGATAAATACCAGTAATATAAAATTTAACTCTTCATTATTTTATACATTTTCGGGTAAAATGAGGTTAATTTTTGGTTGATTCCTCATGACAAACATTTCAAAGCAGCCGTCAAAGTAGGCATTAGGCAGCGATTGAGGAGTGCCGCAGCGGAGATAAGGCGAGAATCGTACAAGCTTTGGTCACAGTAAAGATACCTTTAATTATACAGTAGAAACATTCCTGAGAATACATTTTTAGTTATTCTTTTTCCTTACCTATGTAATACAATTTGAAATTCCTTTGTTTATTTTGCATTTCAAAACCAACTAATAACTTAGGTACCATAGTAAGAATGGCTCACAATAACTATGCTTTGCATCACATGGATATGAAATCCTAACTGACACGTTATATTTAACGGATTCTTATATGGAGCTTATACTTCTATAGCTCTGACTTTTAGGATTCGTACAAAATCCTGTTATCGTGTGCAACGCTAGTCGTTATCGATAGATAAAGACATTATCCGTAATTTGAGCTATATATAGATCACATTGCCAGTTATTAACATTTTGAAGTAATTATCATAGATTTTCAATGTGACGTTGTATTTTTAGTCTGTGCAAAATATTATTGGTCCTGTAAAACATAAAATATTGATTAAAAAAAATCTACCGCATCGTTTCAACACTTGTGTCTAAAAAGGGTTCCAGTTTCATTTCTGTTAAAGATTGAAGAGCTGTGCCATAAGGGAGACTGGGGGAAGTTGGCTCATTATTTAAATATTCTGATGACTGCGTTAAGCGCTTAGCGTTACGTGATAACTCTAGCGTGGCCGCCTATTGTTTTGTTGATTGAATTTTGAGTAGATCTTCACTTTAATGTGACACTTTTGGAGAGACAAGAGGGTTACTTTCGACGTACCTATTCAATCTTTATTAAAACTCATTTTGGCTGAATAGATTTTAGTTTCAATCTAAAAGATAAACTCGCTCAGATACGTATGTCAGGATCACCCAGAAGGTAGTGAGAGGCACGTCCAAACATTACGTGTAGCCTAAATCCTGCTATATTTACACAACAACAAAGAAGGAAACGCTTACTAATATGCACTATCTATAAGTTATTTTTGTAAAAAATATAGAACAGGCTTCATTAAAAACCACAAATTAAATTTAATTTTTTAGCAAATCTGATGAGAACACTTAGAAATCAGATACATATTTAGGACATACATAGAAAACAATAATTAAGAAGTAGACCGATTTTAATGAAAGTTCTATGTTCCCAATCTGAAAGTACAGGTTTCCCTTTCTAGTAAAATATTTTTTCAAATCGGTTTTTAAATGACTCTATATCGAGGTAAACAACTTAATTAAGAACCACCTCTTTTCCACCCACCTCAGTCGGTTAATAAAATGTTTGTTCGCAGGTATCGCCCACCAGCTAGCCGGCCTGCCTGGAGGCGAGTGGGGAGCGCTGGCCCGCCACTACCCCCCGCCTTTATTACCGTCGCATCCCCACTTCACTCCGCATGTCTTACCACCAGCGCATTCGCACCCACAACACATACCACCTCCACCATCAGATACAGGTAACATACGTTAACGAGAAAAAGGAAAGATAGTTAAATTACAAAAGTTAAAACGTGTTCTATCAAATCTTTAATTGATATTTTAAATGTTTCACCGTTTTTTTTTCACAGATTTAACTTCGGAACCTATCACAATGCTTGCGCATAGCACAACAAGTCCTGCCAACTCTCGCCCAGGCTCCCCTCAGGACGATGACATCTCCGTCACAGCGTCGAGCAGTCCGCCACCTGACGAGCGTCCAGGAGCCTTCACCTCCGTCACGCGATCGAGGAAACCTTTACAGCCTCTACCCGCCCCAACTAGTCTATTCCATAGTGCGCTAGCAGCTCAACTATTCCTCAACTCCCCTCTACTACCAACGCCACCAGCCTGGCTGTATTCGCAGCTATACGGGGGATACGACTGGTGGCTACGACCGCCTCCACCCCAAGACGATCCAAGTTCTAGTCCGGATCGAGAGGACGAGAACTCCTCGGCATCAGGCGCAGGGAAAAAACGTCCTGCGTCTCCCGAGTGGAGCGAACCTGGAGTCAGAACAAGGAGCAAATCACTTGTCACTTCAGAAAGACGCGTTGACGTGTGGCGCCCGTATTAGTGAAAAAATAAAGTTTAAAATACATTTTCCAATTCTGGCTAGTTCACCGTCCCGTGTTGAAATTAGTACCTATTGGACAATTATTTGAGTATCAAGGTCTCTTCAATAGATTTTACGTTAGGATAAATGTGAATTTTGTTTAAAAATTGTTGACTGTATTATAAGATAATGCAAATGTAAATAAAGTTATCGAGATTTTTGATTTGCTGTTTCATTATTCAGCGGGTTAAAAAGTTTTGGATTGTATCCATTATGGTGCGACCACAGCAAGCTATTTGGCACAGGTCATTGCGTTCTGAATATGCCTAGTAATGTATGTTGCTATAAAATGGGTATCAACTGCCTACTTATTAAATGCATTATCTCTTACAGCGTCCGCAGCGGTTTAACTAAAAGCTTTTATTTGTGAATAGTTGGTTTTATTTAGGTCAGAGTGGTAGCTGGATATTAACAATGATCAAAAACACTACGTAAATAACAACATGATTATAAAATGCTTAGGTACTAATTGATAAGTTACTTTTCTTATTTTTTTGGAGGAATGTTACTTTGAGAACAGACACATGATTGTGTGCTTCTGCATCGTCTATCCACGAATTCCATTAGCCTCAATACCCCATTCATAACCTCAACGGACGTGGGTATGATATCTTCTTTCGGCAGAATAAACCTGTGCTGTTTCCCTCGCAGCTCTACCATATAGGCATAAGGTACGTTGGCCGCTCCGTATGCCCAATCAGTGCTGTTGCCTGCTGCGTAGTACATCAGATCCTTGGTGCTGCCGACTTTGTATGTGTGGTTGCTGTTGTTGTGGATAGCCTAAAACAGATTGTTTCTGTCACGTTGTCACAACATTAGAGTACAGTGCTTTGATGAAAAACAGCCTTGGTCAAAAGTGGTGCAAATTTTAGATATTTTGTTGCTGTACTCTCGTTTGCAGTACCGTTGAGTCATGCCGGTTATATGTGGAGGACTATTTTTTAACTACTATTGACATCGGGCTACAACCATTAAGGAAGCTTGTATTTACTATGTGGTAACTAATTTGCCGGTAAAATAAAAAATGCACAGAAATAACACAGTACCAAGTATTTTCGATAATTAGTATTAGTTAGTTTACAATATGAATCTTGGCAACGTCAAAGAAATTTCATAATGAAAATAGTGAGACCCCTGGGACCTTGTTTCAGTCATTCCATGGAATTTTCTACAAATCCTTTCATAGTGCGCCATTACACTACGAAAGGAAGATACTGATTATTATAAAGTCTCTAGGACCTTTTGTTTGCCCTGTGCGTTGTCAGTTAGTTAATAGCCAGACTGCTATGAGAGCAAGAATAAAAGCGGTTGCGACAGAACATTTAGTCCATAAGATGTCAGAGCAAAATATTTTTAAATTTACCTTCGCCATCACACACCCCCCTTCAAGAAGCTCGACGTAATCGGGACAGGGGTCACTTGTGTACCCCCATGGAAATATTATCACCTCTCCATAACTATGAAACGACAGGAACACTTTGAAAGTTGCGTCGGATTCAGTGATAACACCCTGAAAACGTGAAGGTACTTATTTTATGATAGTATTAGCTATTGTATACTGAGATCAAGTTTAATTTTAGGATCATACAGTAGAATGGGACAATAAATCTTATTACAATTATTTTTAATTCCATTTCATGATTAGATACAGCTCATTGTAGCTTTTTTCTACCTATAATAATCATGAATATACGTGAAGATGTGGTCTAAGCACGCTTATCTATATTAGACTTTTACAAAGGCTCCAATATTGTGTTGGTCCTGTAAGACAGACGCAAAACGCAAAATACAGTGTGTATTGTTTGTCCAGGTCCACAAGGTCAGCACCCAACGAGCTTGGTAGCAGCGAACAATCTGTTACTTAGTATCTAATCTAGTATTTTGAAAATTAGTGATTAAATTAGAAGTACACACTCTCTTATCTAGGATCATCTTGTCTAGTATGTATTCAGTTCAACGCCCGAGTTTTGCGTTGTTCGTATTGTAACTTACTTTGACAGCTGTTGTTTCAGGTTCTGAAAATGGCTTGGAACCTCGAAAGAAAATGTTTCCAGGATCTTCCGAAGAACCTTCTTCTCCATTTTCACTCCAACCGTAGCTACAGGGCATGATAAAGCAATGTTACTAAAACGGATGGAAATAAAAATTATTCAAAGAATAGTTGTTTGAGTAGCAAGAAAGTCTTGGATATATTTAAATATCTACATCTAAACGAATATAGGCGTGGCGGTCGCGGCTTAAAAATCAACCCCTCCTACTTATAGCCCATGTATGTCGTAAAACACGACTAAGAGATCTCACCAGAAGAAGGGCAGCAGCATCCTTCTGTGTATTATCTACGCATTTACTGCGTTTAGTTTGGAAATATAGGATAGGCAACAGTCCTTAGGTAGCCTGACTATACTGTAAATAGTAAGTTAACATTGTATATTATTGTTAAATTTGTTATTTAAAAAAACCTCAATTAAAAGAATAAATAGGCTCTTTATTTTAAAGTTTTCTCAGTTTAAAATATTTAAAAAAATATATTTAAAGATTTGGAATCATGTGAGAAAAAAAACACCCATTTTTACAGCTTATAAATATTAGATCACAAGCACTGCAGCAGCTTCCTTCAGTGTATTATCTAATACCGTTACTACAATCACCAATCCGAACGTGGCTGAAACCTCCAGTTTAAGAGAAATCTCTGTCATATTATACACAGTCAGGTCATAAGTATTGTCACACAGTAAAAACTTTTCTTTTAGAATGCTGGCCACAAAAAAGTTTATTGAATTCGAATTTCGAATTGTTTATGAAAATAAAAATGGTCTGTTAGGACTCCTGGACAGTGATAAAAGCTGTTAAGGCGCGAATTCAAAGAAATCCCAAACGTAAGCAGAAACTGTTGGCCGTTGATGAGATGGGGTTAAGCAGAACCACGGTGAAAAGGGTATTAAATGAAGACTTAGGGCTTCGGGCATATCGAAGAAAAACAGGACATCGTTTAAATGCTCGTCTAATGGACCTGAGACTGAAGAGATGCCGCGCTTTGTTGAAGCGGTACGCGGGAAAAAAATATCGGGAATTTTTTTCGGATGAAAAAATTTTTACCTTAGAAGAGAGCTACAACAAACAAAATGATAAGGTGTACGCACACAGTAGTGAAGAAGCGAGCAACCGTATTCCGCGTGTCCAACGAGGTCATTTTCCATCCTCGCTCATGGTATGGTTGGGAGTTTCTTATTGGGGCTTAACAGAGGTACATTTTTGTGAGAAAGGAAAAGTTTATTCATTACATAATGAATAAACTTGTTTCAATTATTTTATATTAAACTTGTGACAGAATTTATGACCTGGCTGTGTAGTTGGTCGTTGATATGTATTTTGTGAAATGTAACAAACCTGAAGTTTCTGTTGAGGTCAACCCCAATGCATTCGCCGTATCGAGCTCTGTTCTTCCTCCACATCCTGTCGTGAGTGTGAGTGTACTCATATCCATCTGGGTTCAGCACCGGAAGTATATACCTATAGCCAGAAGCAGACGATATTCATGTGAGATACAACCCATAACTAATAAAGCGTGTCTAGCAGTAGGACGATGTATGTTGATAAAAAAAAACGTGGAGTACTTTTTTTATTTTTGTATGTAACTAAAATATATACAGGACATTATATATAGGAAATAAATTTTATACAGCACCATCTAGCTCCAAAGTAAGCGTAGCTTATAACATGGGAACTAGATTATTGATAGAATACTTCGATACTTTTGTAAATATATACGTACTATATGATACAACACCCAAACACAGAACAAACATCTATATTCATCACACAAATGTTTGTCCTGGGTGGGAATCGAAACCCACAACCTATAGCGCAGAAGGCAGAGTTACTACCAACTGAGCTATGAGGCTTGTTAAAAAGATACTAGGATAGTAACGACATTTAACATACGTTTGTGACTAAGTGGAGTAGGTTTTGGGGTAGGGGTTACCGCCCAGAGGGGGTAGACCCTCTGGGCAGCGGAATTGCTAGTTTTTGCTAGTGGTCACGGTTAAACGGTAGGCCACCCTGGAACACACACCACACTGCTGGAAGGACCTGTTCAAATGGTTCAAATGGCTATCGACCATCCGTCTACCAAAGTCCGGCTCCGGTTTGCTGTGTGGGGCTGCGCGGGAAAACCAAGATGCTTTCTAATAAAAAGAAAAGCGTGCTTCATCGTAGACCTCATCTTTTCTCTGGCTCGAGCCCATGCGTAGACGCCAACAACACTTACATGATAGATTACATAATTTATAAAAGAACAGGTACCACGGTGAATTGTTTTATTATAGAAAACTCACCAATCCTTGTTAGTGACGGATTCTGGCTGCTCATTAAAGGTCCTGACGATGTGGTTCGCGATGTATGTCACCACGGCTGTGCTGATCCACTCGCGAGGATGGATGGCGCCATCTATCCACACCCCGGAATTGCCGATGTTACCGTTGGAAATTTTTAGCATCTGAAATAAAAAAGGATGTTGATGATGAAACATCGCCAGTTGCACAAATAAACCCTTACTAAGCGAGGCCACAAGATCGTTTTGTTTTATTTAAGTATTTGAGATTGACTGAACTGACCATCAAAATTAGGTCTGCTCCAAGATAGCGTTTAATTATATACCTACTCATAATGACTATTAGTGGATGATGGACACGCCCTTAGTGACACCGTCTTAGCCTAGGTTATGGGGTCTACATCATTCACGTAAATTACATGTAAAGCTATAATAGATATTTTTGCTAACCTTTAGTGGACGACCTTCTACTGATAGTCCTATAACGCAGACAGTGCATAGATACGGGTACTCAGCAGCAAGGCCTTCCAAAAACTCATAGATCACATCCAACCGGTGGTAGCTATTCCAATCCATAGTGCGACCTGAAATAAAGTACAAGATTTTTTTTGTATTTCAAGTGATTGCACTTGGTCACTACACGAGTATAAGAATATCCAAGATATAGTTGAATAAGAACAATATCAACGTCATTACGGATTAGGACAAGCATAAGTCTAATAAATACGATTTCAACCAATGAATTAAGGTTTATTTCATCATTTAATAAAAAATAATTCTTACTTACAATATAAAATGTTCAAGATAAAAGTTTGTCCTCTAAACCAATTGATATTATCTTGTAAAATAAAAACAAGAGACACATATATGATAGGCGGGTTACGAGGACAATAAGCCTGGCTAGTCTTTCAAGAACGGATAGTAACACTGATGCACGAGTAAACACTTACTTGGGATAGAAGCAGATCCTCGGTTTAAGATTTTTGATCGATATTGACCATGCTCTCTCTCCAAAAGCATATCTACATCGCCTACGGCAATAGAGTATGGGATCTCCCTCTCATGGAGCATGCCAGCTATCTGCCCAGATCTATGTCCCTCAACCATTATTTCCATTGTACTGTGCTCTTCCTGCCAGATGTTAATGGCTGGCAAACAAAAGACAAAAATGGGAAATCTGAACTATAGTTTTTGGTTCATATTTATTAATAAAGATTTAGATTTATTTTCTAATGATTCTCATCAGTATAAACTTTCGCAGATAGAATACACTTGGATATTAGAACATCCATAGTGTCTTTGTATTTTATAACCAGTTATTTTGCACTTCCAAATAATTTGAATCTACTTATACACTATCTTAACCAGGCCGTGCATATTTTGATGTGCAACATATACGTGACGATACAAAAATGTTAAGCCAGTAATTACAAGGTCAATAAATATACATTTTTTTTAGGCTGATCTGTATCAGATAGAGATAGAGATAGAAAGAGAAAAAAATTGTTTTAGTATTTTTTTAATATAGCTACTATTAAGGTGGCAAACAGGTATACGGTCCACCTGATCGTAAGGTACCTTCGCCAGAAGCATCACTCTTTTAAAGAGCTCTGGTCCGATCTTAGTCAGCGGAGGAATACAGCACTTAATAGTTATAGTGCTATTAGGCTGCGATATTCTGTTAGGCAGAGGCATATCCCCAGGCGGGCTGCTCAAATAGTGAGTAAGAAATCCTACAATGCCCTAGAGAGAGGTCTAGGATAAGAGAGGTCTCTTAACAACCAAACTGACTATTCCATGTTAAGCCATTGTTTTCTTTCAGGCCGTGTATTACTTTTAGGACTGCGCATACGTGCACGGCCTGATATAACACGGCCCGTGATTACATAGCCTGATGACCAATCCACGGACACAATTATATGGCTGTCAAATATCTGGCCGTGCAATATGGGGCTGTACATTCATTGGCTGTGCTAATCATCACCCATATATACGAGATTGAATGGTCTAGTGGCAATTAATGGATATCTTAATTAACTTGTTATGTAGTATAAAAAGTCCTCAGCACCCAACAAGTTATAATAAACGAAATATGCCCTTCTGTTTACCTCCAACCGTATCCAAAGTCTTGACAAAATACCGTTGCCCCTCCCTACTGAGTTGTATCTCCCATACCTGTGTCGGTCTGTATGGGGCTGCCACTTTGAATAATTTTGAAGCAACCCGCAAAATTATATTAGTATTAAATTGGAAGAGAATGTTTGCAATTCATTGTTTTTTCATTTTAAATTGTTTATTTTCTTGTGGTAAATAGGATATCACTAATAATTTAAAAGTTTGAAAGCCTAATGTCAAATTCAATTGAAAGGTACCGTAAAAATCATTTGACGTTTGAATTTAAAGCTGACGTTGTTTTTTTGAGCAATTAAAAAGGTGCTATATTTTCAATTTATGAAATAGTTTTCTTACAAAGTAAAAAACACATGACGAATCGGATTAGCTGTTAATGTACAGAGACAGACAAATGGACCGACTACAAAGTCATTTCCTTGGAGTCCTTTATTGTCATCGTGGTTTGGAATCCCCAATATGTGGGTATATTAAAATAAAAGATTCTAATATACTATGTAACTATTTCACAAAGGTAGTTATAGAGGATTTCGCACAATCCATATATTATACATTTGAAAGTTTCGCTGTATGCTTGTTAGCTTTTTACGACTGAACGGATAGTAATGAAATGCGGCACAGAAGATACGCCACGAAGAAGAGCATATGATATACATAATAAACCCACCTGTTTTCCTCCGAAGCCTGAAGACCGATAATAGGCGCTCTATAACTGTCCACAAACTCCATCAACGCTTGTACACTGCTCAGTATCTCATCACCCGTTTCTTGAATCTCCTCTCTTGGCAGTCTGAACTTATGTTTCTTACTCCTCAGTTCGATGAGGTAGCAGTAGGGTATGCCGGCCGCTGCGTAGCTCCAATCGTTACTGGTGCCAGCAGCGCCGTACATAACATCCCTGGATATCCCCACTTTGTAAGTATTCCCATTAGAGTTGAAAATTGCCTGTAAGGTAGACAATAGGTACCTAAGATAAGCTGCGGGTGTGTCATTATTGCAGTAGATTCTTTAGAATCGTCGAAGACAAACATTGCTGTGACTCATTACAAAAAAATCCTACCAGTTGCTAATTAATTTGCTAATTGGTGTTGTTACAGCTTTTGCCTACAGCTTTGCCTGCATGTTAAGTACCAGGGTAAAAATAAGCTTACGTTCCTCCCCTGGGTAATATTATCCATGCCGTGATTTTTTATGGGAATATGAAATAAAATCATAGTAAAACCTTTGACATAACGGTAGCCCCTTCAAGCAAACGCACGTAGTCTGGACACAGCTGGTCTCGGTATGCGAAAGGGAACAGGATCACTTGACCGTAGCTGTGTAAAGTTATGTACACAGAGAATGATATCCCAGAGTTTAATATCATATCCTGGAAAAAAACAGCGAAGATTCCGTAACTACTACAGTACAATTACATACCATCTATTTGGTTTCAACATCCAATCAAAAATAAAGTGAAGTATTGACACTGGCCGTTATTACATAACTAAGATTTGAGACCAGAGCAAAGACGCGGGATCCACTATCTGCATCTGTGCTGCTGTTGTCTTATGAAGAATTCTTCAAGAATGGGAGGGAAGAAAGCTATAACTTCAAGTCAAATAATGTTTAGTATGAATGTGAACGGACTGAGAGGTGTGTAAGGGTAGACCGAGGAAGAGGTGATTGGGTGAGGAGGATTGGGTTAGTGACAGTATGCATGTGAGAAGAGCCTTTAACGAAGACGGAGGCGCCTGCACAGGGCGCCATTCGGCCTTATCTTAACTTGTAAGCAGGTGAGATGCAGGCCAAGGTATTTTACGTAGTATAATAAAAAAAAAGCTGAGTTGATGAGTGACAGGCCTACCATACCTAGTGGAAGAGGAGAACGTACTGTGCCGACCCCGCCTATTAAGTGTGGAATACGGGTAGGAAGAAGAACAAAGATTCTTGAAGAAGAATAGAATTGATAGGCCTTCTGGCAAAGCTTGCTTCATGATTGCTTACGCAAATTGCAAGGCCAAGAGCTGATCCATTTTTAATAAAAAATGACCATAATGAGGGCTCCTGCGTCTTTATAAAACTGCGATATTGAAGTTTCTTGCCTTGGTTTTACGTTAGGTACCTCTTTAGTTGACACGTTTACAGTAATCGTTGTCGCTCTGTATACTGTATACGTATAGATGTTGCAAGCTTTTCTATTTTGTATTGGACATCATTGTAACCGTGTTTTATCTGCTAGAGAAATATACTAAAACTGTTCTTTTAAACTTCACGATTTGAACGCATTTCGGCTGGTAATAAGTCTGGATGAATATATTAAATATGCGTGCTAAATACCCGTTTCCTTTAGAAAAATAATACTAAAACGTAAGTCTACTACTAAAATAACAATCGTATCATTTTGAGCTACAGACAGCTCCCAATTATTATAAATGCATTTGGATCAGACAAAGCGCTCTGGCTCTCCAACAAATACGGTATTAAAATCATCACTAACCAATATAAAAGCGATGCGCTGAAATTGATTTACGACTAAATCCTGTTTGCAATTTAATCTCCGCACTCAATGGCGACGACACGGAATCGGAATCAAATGTACATTATTGCTAAATAATGTTGTTTCTACTATTAGGTACAAGCATTGAATATAAGTGGTGTGTAAAGCTAATGGCAGCCTACTGTCTCTGGGAATACTTGGATATTTTTGAAACTATGATGCGAATACAAAACACTGAATATTAGATAATACAATTTCTGCCATGGCGGTCGCGGCTTGAGAATCGAACTCAGCCCATCGATGTCGTAAAATTCGACTAAGGGATCTCACCAGAAGAAGGGCAGCATCCTCCTTCTGTGCATTATCTACACCTTTACTGCGATCCGCATCCCAAGCTTGGTGATTATGGCAAAACACTCCAGCTTTGGAGAAGGCTCAACAAAAGAAGAAAACATCTGGATATTTTCTGACAAATTTACAGGCTTCTTAAATGAAAATGGATTGGAGAAAGGAATCTCAGGTCAAAAATGTGTTGTCTACAGCTTCCAGGTTCATCATCATGCGGTTCTTTAATATTTGCGAGGATTCGATTTTTCTGGTGAATAAATACATCTTCACGTATGCTTTGCAACTTGTAGGCTACGGCATGAATATGATCTATAATACCAAAAAATACCAGCCCCATAAATCAGCAATAAGGGTGAGTAAGAAGTTATGGTAAGAAATTTAATAGGCCTGATATTATGATAACTGGATTTAGTGTAATTTGCGATAACTGGATTTAGTGTAATTTGCATCTTACTCTAACAGCTGTCGACTCAGGTTCTGAAAACGCTTCTGGTCCGCGATAGAATGCATTTACAGGATTTTCTGATGATCCTTTTAAACCCCAACCGACGCTGAAAAATCACAAAAATGTAATTGACAACAAACATTTACGAATCTCATGTTAGCTATTTAGAAAACATGTTTAATTTCTTGTAGGTACAGACAAACGAAATATTGAATAGTCTTTAAGAGTCGGTACCTGAAGTTTCTATTAAGGTCAACCCCAACACACTGGCCTCCGTGCCAAGCTCGGTTTTTGCGCCACATTCGGTCGCATACATGGGTATATTCATATCCATCAGGATTAAATACAGGAAGGAAATACCTGAAACATAGGATTACGTACCGGATACATTACACGAAACGTTTTGAGATTGATTTTTGTCTCGCATTTGCCATGATAGGTACGTAATGCAGGATGTTGTAAAGACCAACTTAGGAATCTTATCAGACCCTTCTTGTGGCGAGATTCTTTAAAACAGTTTTCTACTGTAATCGTTCACCTTAACAGCGAATACCAATCCATTTGCTACACGTTGAGTGGTGATTTTGGAAAAAAAACAAATCTTGAGGAGACTCTGTCCAGCAGTGGACAGTAATAGGCTGCTGAAAAAGTTGCCATCTTTGACAGAACCCATATATTCCCGGATATACCGATATATTCGGAATTACAAAATGACATGGCACATTTGTAAATAAGCTAATGTGATATTTTCATCATCAGTTTATTCCATCTAAAATGAGAAGTATTCCACTTGCATCACCGATTGAGGCAAAACCATGGTATTTTACTGCACGACGGGCAAGCGCTTAGTCTTCATCTCACCTGGTTTCATGTTATGATAAGGCCGAATGAGGACGTACCCGGAATCCTCAACAGTATGTGGAACTGGCTATCTTACCGCTAAATGCCTGATCACAACAATTTTAAATTGTTGTTATGGCGATAGACTTATTTAAGATGGTGGTAGCTAGACTTAAACAAGTCCTACCACTAACCAAACTAAGCACAATCTTACATATTTGATGACCATCAACGAGTTCTAGATGTAGGCGGTTACGGTTTTTCCAGCTTTATGACCTTACTGCTTACTTACTTTAGTTACAATGCAAATTAATTGCCATTTGTATTTAATAAATATAGGCAAATGGTTACCAATCTTTGTTAGTAATATACTCCGGCAGAGTCTCAAAGTTTCTAGCGACATAATTGGCGATAAAAGTAGCTGTGGCCGGCGCAATCCACTCACGCGCATGAATACCGGCGTCCATCCAAACGGATTTGTTTTTTGAATTACTATTCGATATTTTCAGGATCTGCATCACAATAAAAGAAAAAATATTTTTTTAGCCTTTTTTAACTAAATCAAGACAAGAAATGTTTGTTTTATTGTACAAAGGGAAATAGCTTGGCATACATCTCACATGATATGTTATGATAAGGCCCAAGGAAGAAGCGCACTTCACCCGGATTTTTTGACATAAAGAGGAACTGACTATCTTACCTGCCTCTATATACCGGAGCACAACAATTTAGAAATTTAGAATTGTTGTTATAGCAACAGACTTAGGAAGTAAGATGATCTTGCCAACTAGACAGATATACTATAACAAAGTCCTACTACAAATAAAACCAAGCACGATATTGAGTACCCTGAGGATCGAGCCCGGGACCTCTGTATCTGATACCGGTAGGTGTACCACTTATTAGACCATAGACGCGGTTTAATAAACTCATATACTAATAGTCACAAGATCGGAACGGTCTTTTATAAGGTTCTTTTATAAATTATTATTGTGATTATTGTTGCCTAGCATAAGCTAGTAAGCGCGGGCACAAGCCCGCGGCTTTGTGAACAGGTAACAAACAAAATAAACAGAGTTATGTACTTTCGTGTGTATGATATTGCTATGGAGGTAGGGATATTATGGATTAGTGCAGTAAATACAAGTATTTTACATGCATTGAATACCTTGTTAACATAAACACTCTCAGAAAAAAAAACTTTACTGCCGTCTAGAGGGGAAAACTCAAATTATGGAGGGATTCCAATGAAATCAGTTAACGGTTTCAGTCACCTTCAAGTCCCGTCCTTCAAGTGACTTGCCAATTACTCCCGTGGTGCATATTGATGGGTAATCGTACTCCAGCTGGTCCATAAAGTCATGTATGGTGTCCAGACGATGGTAGTTGTCCCAGTCCATGATAGGACAACAAAGTGATTTTTCATCATCTAAAAAATTTAAAGCTGTCAGTCTTGACCACGCAACGTACTGACCACGCAACGTACTAACGGTTCAAGAGTGTCAGGGGTCAAGACTGACCACTGACACTCTTGAACCATTGAAAACGTTGACTTCAGATTGAATTTACCGCAAGGTATTTTTTATGGTTGATAAACAAGTAAGATGTATCCAAAGATGGAGCAAGTTTTATCTAAGAGGGACCTATTCATTCTGGACTTGAAGACTCTGAGATTGTACTCATGCGGAAAAACCGACGAGGGCAAGGAGTTCCACTCCTTACCAGTATTAATGATAAAGGTAGAGGCGAAACGATGATTTCGACATAATGGAACATTTACAAGGTACGGGTTGTAGCCTGTCTTACGTCTGCTAGTCCGGTGGTGGAAAGGGAAGGAGGGGTTAGGTCAAAGATATCGTGCGCACACTCGCCAACGTGTCAAACTGTAAGGTCTTGTCTTCACGGTGGACTTAGAATATTAGACTTATCTCTCTATAAATATAATTATATATAGATTGTGAGAACAACGAATAATGATCACAGATTAAGCTAACTTGTCTTATTCCTGTATATCATAATTACAAAATCGTCGTATAGCTGACTGACTGATTATGACCACCGAACCAGACCAGACATGAAATTCAAGGTAGATTAAATTCGTTGTATAGGTGCACTAACAACGTGTTGTTGGTGATCAAGGACTCTTTAACGACTACTACTGCATTACCTCAGAACTCCGTTATTACTCAACCGATTTGGAAAATATATTTTCACACAAAACGTATTATTGCACCCTCACACGGACTCATAAATAGTGTGTCAAAGGCGGTGCCATACAATAAACATGTTGTTGTGCTTGGCAATTCGGCACCAACTTCAAATTATATGAACTTACCCTAAGAGTTATTTGTAAGTTTTTAGTGGTGAAGTCGGTTCCATTTTTTTCCAAAAAAAGTTTATCTATCGAACAATCAGATGAGCCGGCAATGTCTGACTCAACAAACATCAGTTATATGTGCCCATCCGGAATTTTACCGAGATCCCCGGATCGAGACACTCGTCCAACAAGACTACGATCCTTATGGGTCTTGTCCTTGTGGTAGTATAAACACCAGTTTATGTTTGATACCTTAACCTCGGTTACCGAGGTGCCTAATGTTACTTACCTTGGTACGAACAAACAACTTCATTTTGGACCGGCGGATATATATCAACTATATTTCTTTGATTGTCGGAAACTCGGTAATTACTACGTTTCTGTCCATTTGGATCGACGTGTGCTTTTCCGCAGGTCTGGTGTTCAATTTCTTGTGGTTCATGGCTATGGTCACAGTTGTGGTAGAACTCGTATTCGTATGTCGGATTGTACATGAGGTACCTCAAGTCACCACGAACTGTATTGCGAGTGAACGGATCGCTATAAGTGAAATCCATTTTTTAGGGATCAGAATAAGATTTGAATGGCTATAAAATGTCAATTACTGATTTATTATGAGGTACTTGATAAATATGGTAGTTTATTAGTTATTTTATTCATGTTGTTGACAGTTTATTCAATTACGTGTGTTTACTCTGTTTGCGTTGTGTAAGGATACATTATTTGTGTTTTTACATTTTTATTTGTTTACTTTTACATTTTTTTTGCAAGAATGTACAAAACAAAAGTTACTCTGCGCCTTAAAATTATCAGAATAAATGTCAGTTGTCATAGAGATGAAGTAATAGTTGCCAAAAAAATCATTAGTAGCAAGGTTTTTATTATAGGTTTATAATATATTCGTTTCGAGTAGTTTCGCGAAGGAGGTGGATTCGAGCAAACGCAAACCATTCTACGAGTATACAATTATAATGCAATAAATTGCAACAAAACACCATCACTATTTCGTTGATCCCATTCTAAAACAATTTGATTATTTTCTGTTTCATTTTCCTTAACGTATACGAATAGAGCTTGATTTCCTTTGTTTAGTTTCAATAATTGGTAGGGATTAACAATTAGTCGGTAAATGTGAGGGTGGGGTGGTCCCTGCTTTGTTTTTCATTAGATGCTTCTTATGGTCCTGTAGGCTGGCGTGGCTGAAGTTTAAGCACTGAATAAGTATTCCGTATCAAGTATATAAATTATTTCAAAACGCTTGTCTACGTTACCTAAAATGTAGTCAAATTATGAAAAAAATACTTCTAATTTTATGAGTCTTTATTCATTTCCTTCGTTGAGAGTAAAATTATTCTTGACCCTCAAAAGATCCACGCTCTGACATGTGGTCAAAGGTGATTCCTTAAAAGGGACAAGTCGTGAGTGTATGTTTCAATGTCTATAAAGTAAAAGCCAACTTAAAACCATACACATTAGGTATATGAATGAGTAAGCACCATTACATCGCCTACAGTGTTACCAGCCTACAGACCGAAGCCGGACTCAACAGACTGAGGGTATTATTATTATTGTAGTTTATTACCATTATGCAAAACAGTGGGACCTCAAGCTCTGCTTTATACTTATAACTGGTACTTCCAATAAGCAGTGTGACCACGAGCAATGTAGTTCATGACTAGTGGGACCTTGAGTAATAGTGGGACAAAATTGATGGGACCACAAATCAAAAATCTTATTCAGGAACTTGGTTAGTAAATTACCTAATTATAATTTAAGGTCTGAAATTACAAAAAAAAACACTCTTGTCTTCTTTGACCACTGACCTCTATTATACAAGTAGAAGTCAGTGTCTTTGACCTTCACCTTATACATCTTAACATGGAGTCACATTGTTATGTGACATCAGATAATTCAAGCGTACATCTACAGAACTACTACCCTGGGGGAGGGGTACAATTAAAAAGATAAACGCGTACAAGACCAAGTCGAGGCGACACTTGGGTGGCGGCAGGGGCCACCCGTCTGGTTAGCGGGCTACCGAAAGATCTTACCACTACTCATTGTAAAACTCGAGTGAAATCGTAGCTTGGTTTGTATATATAAAACATCTATATAAAATCCTTTGTACATAGTTAGTTTAATTGTACTTTTTATTGAATATATAATATTATAAATCTATATAACCAAATATACCACATTCCTTATTTTCTCCAGGGAAATGTCAAAATCAAGGTGTCATATTACCAGATCTCGTGACTTAATCATTTCCCTCAGGGATTTGGCCAACTCTCGAATTGTATCTTATCACTGCAACATTAGATACTTCAGATTCGATTCGCAGGTATGCTGAGATCAGGCTGGTATTTAAGTACCCAATTTATTATTAAGAACAGATAGTAGGTACGCTACATTCTTTTCTTGCTATATTTATAGTGCAAAAGTTAATGTAAAAGAAATTCGAATACAATATACTGTCATGAAAAACCTTTAGTAACAGTCTTTGTTTCATTAAAGGGGAGAGCAGGCGAGACAAGGGCCGACGCGGTGAGGCGTTTACTGAAAATATCTGATTACATGTGATTATCGAGCGTATTCACACCCCACGACCCCGGTAAGCGCCGACGGTAGTATAGAAAGGCCTTTATTTTAGAGGCTGGTACATTTTTTTTCTTGCTATCAAAACTGTAACAGTCAGTGATTGGTTCGAAGCCTAGATCAAAAACAAGTGTTTCGTGTTAATGTCCATTCGCAGTTTTATTTTTATCCATAAACCCTACATGAAAAATCAGAGGTTAATTAAGTAAAATAGTTGTGAACTAGGTTAGAACTAGGTTTAACAAGCCTCATAGCTCAGTTGGTAGTAGCTCTGCCTGCTGTGCTGTAGGTTGTGGGTTCGATTCCCACCCAGGACAAACATTTGTGTGATGAATATAGATGTTTGTTCTGTGTTTGGGTGTTGTATCATATAGTATGTATGTATATACAAAAAGTATTTAAGTATTCTATCCGTAATCTAGTTCCCATATTACAAGCTATGCTTAGTTTGGGGCTAGATGGCGCTGTGTAAAATTAATGTCCTGCAATATTTATTTATATTTATTAAGGTAGTTACCTATGTAGTCTTGTTTTCTACGGAAATATTTCTGAGCAGCCAACTAGTTTATAATAAAAATCAAGATGGCTTTTGCTGGTGAGTTGCCTTAGAAATAACTGTAGTTAAAACTTTTTTCTTGTGTCAGGTTGGCCTCTCTTCTGTTTCTTTTCATGGATTTTATTTTCCCAAAGCTGGGTCTAATCGCTAACTCCCGACTAACGAGAGTTACTGATGGTATTTGTTATAAGTTCTGAGTAGAGCTAGTTTAAAAGGCGCACACAATCTCCTACAACGAAATTGCACAGCTGAGATACAACAGTTGTCAGCTTATTGGGCCTGCCAAATTATATGCACAGCTCCATTGTCGTACCTACTAATCGTACTTACTTTCGTAACTATAAAACTTTTTATGCGGAACTCACCAAATAATTAACTCTTTTGTCTTGCTGACAGTTTATATTTATAGAAAAATGACAATTGATTTCATTTTCATTTGACATTTGCAATAAAACATAAATTATGTACAAAAAATTTTAAATTTATAAATGTATTTAATTCAAACCGTTTCGGCAGCTCGATAAATTTAAAAGTGCAGTTTTCCAGTCAAAGTGGCACGGAAAGACGTTAGATATCAAATATGGGACGTAAAATGTGTAAAAGAAGGCCAAAAAATATTTCTCAAAAACTTGAACCTAAAAGGCGGTAAGATGATCCTTTTACTGATAAAAAAATCTGCAGAATAAGAAAGTTGCAATCATTTGTCGCATTTTACAGTAAAGGTTTAAAATATGACATTCTTTGTAGAAAGCCTTACTTGACTTCTTTATTTTTCTTTATACTTACATACACATGTAGAAATGTTTTCCTCCCTACGTCAGCTACCTTTTCTTTACATGCTTTAACTTTTCAGCTATAAACATATGCAAAGACAAAGATAGCAAAATGGATATAAGAGTGGACGGTACGAGGGCAATGCAATTGGAGAAGATGCTGAAAGAACGGGATATTCCTTACGAAAAGATACTAAACGACACCGTATCGAACACACCTTCGTCGATACGAAGGATTCGTAGTCCAATCTTGCATCGGCCAATATCTCCACAAAGTATGTCAAATACAGACACACCATTTAAAACTTTTCGTTTATCAGAGTTCGAAGTATACATTTTCATCTTTATCTTTTTATATGACTATATTTTTTCGTCATTCAAGCGTAACTCGTTAACGACCAAAATCTAGTTTTTTTTTGAGGATAGTGCCTCTTTATTTCAGAAAGATGTATGGATTGGAAGGACTACCACCCACTTCACATAGTATATGCTTTCATGGATAGCTTAGAGGTGAAATACCCATCGACATGCACCGTGATTGTTATTGGTAAATCTATTGAGGGACGTGAAATAAAGGTAAAATTTTAAACTTCTTTGTTTTCCAAGGGTCCATTATAATGCAAAAGACATTAAAGTTTCTAACGAATTATTATGAACTCATGACGAATGACCTGCATTTTTTATGATTGAACGCCAAAACGAGAAGTAGTAAATATTGAAATTGGCCATCAAACTAAATGATTGACTGTCTTTAGATGCTCAAAATATCAAACAGTGACGCAGAGAACACAGCGGTCTGGTTGGACGGAGGTATACACTCACGTGAATGGATCAGTGTGTCAGTAGTCACCTTCATTGCCGATAGCTTTGCTAGGAACTTTGAAAGTCTACCGGAGAGCATTACAAACAAAGATTGGTGAGAAAATTTTATAGAAACACGTGATTTATGTAAAAATACTAAGTTCATTGATTTCATTGCAATTTTATATCATTGAAATAAATATTATTATCTAACTTTCTTTACGTAGTATTTGTTATTTTTCCAGGTACTTTGTCCCGATACTAAATCCTGATGGCTACCACCACACGCACACGGTGGACCGCATGTGGCGCAAAAATAGAGCACGTTTTGGAAATACCATTACAGGAGTTGACCTCAATAGAAACTTTAGGTAAATGCATTTACTACACCAAATATACATAGATATATATTTATCTAACCTACTTTAATGTTGTCCCGCTAATGCTTGCGCGGCCGTCCCGACTTCACCGTCCATCCATAGGTATGCAAAGAGTTGCATCGTTTGCCCATTTGTCTGTAGATATTCGGCTTACGGGGCCTGCCAAAGCCTAATTTAGTCTTGCGGTCTTTTGATCTACTTCGGCAATGGGGGAGCATATCATCGTATTCAAGGTGCGAACTCTAGAGGACCAAACACGCCCCACCCTCAGACTTTATCACTCCGACAGAGCAACTGCCACGTGGGCACAACCTGCAGTGGCCGGTATGGAAAGCACTCAATTGGCTCAAAGACGGTCGCTGCAGGACTAATCTAGCCAAGTGGGGTTTTATTAACCTTTACAATGTCCGGTGTGAGTGTGGAGTGGAAAGAAAAAATGAGAGTGAAAAGGAGTGACAAATCTAGATTGATATTTTAATACGTATGTATTTGCTTTACGACGGTTTGAGGTGCTTGACCTTCATATCACCAAATTTTTCAAGTTATGATAAGGCTGAAGGTGCAAGCGCACTTCACCCGGAATCCTCAACCAACTGACGGTTATGCTCTTGGCCTTCATGTTTCAAGTTATGATAAGGTAGAAGGTGGAAGTCCATTTACCTGGAATCCTCTAGCCTGTGGAGCTGGCTATTTTACCTCATAATGCCGGAACACAACATTTAGAATCGTTTTTAGGGCAACAGACTTAGCTAAGACGGTGTTTGTTGACGGACTTAAACTAAGTCCTACCACCAACTAAACCGAGCCAAATATTCTACTACTCTGGGGGTCGACCCTGGGACCTCCGGATCTAAAGGTAAAATCGATTCTGTCTCCTTTCTGTGGTAAATATCTCTAGACACATATTTTTTTTTTATGTATGAAGGTCAAAAGTTTACCCATTTAATGTAAATTTTTTTTTTTTTTTCACAGCGCCATCTAGCCCCAAACTAAGCATAGCTTGTAATATGGGAACTAGATTACGGATAGAATACTTAAATACTTTTTGTAAATACATACGTACTATATGATACAACACCCAAACACAGAACAAACATCTATATTCATCACACAAATGTTTGTCCTGGGTGGGAATCGAACCCACAGCCTACAGCGCAGGAGGCAGAGCTACTACCAACTGAGCTATGAGGCTTGTTGCAAAATAAAAGTAATATGGCAATGCTATCATGAATACATGGTGTTATATTTCTAGTCATTATTGGGGGAAACCAGTGAGTGATAGCTCATCAGGAGATCCGCACCACCTCAACTACCGCGGCACCGAACCGTTTTCGGAACCTGAAACCGCTGCTATGAAGGTTAATTTCAATAATTATACAATATTTCAGACAAACTAAAATAAAACTACCACTTAAAAATCAGTTTCAAGCTGATTATACAGTCACGATTTTTTTTATTTCTTCATGTAGGCTGTGTAGCTGCCCTGGTCTGACATGGCTTTTTAACAGCCACTACTAATAACTACTACTAACTACTAACCCAGGACTGACGGCTCAGTGTGCCCTCGGAAGCACACACCTAGCTTATTAGACAAATCTGGTGTTTAATGCCTGCAACATTCTTACCAAACTGGGAACAGATACCATAAAGATGTGCCACGCCTGACCACTGGATCACAGAAGTGCTCCAATAATTTCAACGACTTTCGACATTTATCGTTGAATAAGCATCATAACAAAGTAGCGTTTAAATAGTAAGGTACACTGCATGCTCACCGCTAAGCATGCTTGTAAAATGCACCAAACACTTACATGATACTACACTTGGCAGGCGGGTTGATTATCGCAGTATTGGGGTTAAGTATTCAGGTGAATGTTGCTGCTCACTCTTTGGTGGAAACCCTTAGCCGCCAAGGAAAATGTTCCACATTATTCGCCGAAGTTGCGGGTCCAGGTAATAGACATTTTAGTCAGTAACTGATTTAAAGATTTTACAGAATGTAGAATACTTTAAAATTTATCGACATGTATATTTTCAGGATATAATTTTATATTCTGGCACGCCTTTCAAGGTGTTCTTGACTTTCCACGCGTACAGTGAAGTTATTTCGTTTCCATGGTGCTACACTGCTGACGCCTGCGCTGACTACGTCAATTTGTTGGAGGGAGGAACTGTTATGGCCAAGGTAAGTAGTTTATCTGAAAAAGCGTTCATTTTCATCACATGCCATGAATCATCATCACCATTGTAGCCCGCAATGGTCTACTGGATGGTAGAGGCTTCTCCCAATTACTGCGATGGCGCAACACGCTCTTTTTTATTAAAGATGAGTCAGCTCGAAGCTTGCCCGGCCTGGGTAAGGTTTACGATGGAGCGAACCTTTCACGACCGTTTTGAGGATGTGCAAATTGGCAATATGTATGCCATAGATGCATATTGCTTTAAAGGTTGACCCCGCATGGTATACATAATGTTAGCGCCTATCATAAACCTTGGTGAAATAAAAACCTTGCTTGTTTATATTTTCAGGCGATCTACGAAACCAATGGTCGCATGTACAAAGTCGGCAACTTCAAGGATATTATGTATTATGCATGCGGAACAAGCATAGACTGGAGCTACGGAACAGCTCGCATCCCCTTCTCCTACCTTGTCGAGCTACCCAGCAAACAAGACAAGTTCTGTTTACCTAAAGAAGCAATCTTGGACTGCTGTAGAGAAATCCTTAGTGGGATAAAGGCCTTAGCTCATTTTGTTGATGGTAAAAAGTGTTTAAATTGTACGGTGCTTAGTAAGAAAAATCGTACTTGATAGTAGTGTTAAAATGTAGTGTGCCGTAAAAAATCGTTCGTAAAAATCGTCTGTAAAAAGTTGTCTGTAATGGAATAAAAATGTGAAATTTAACAGCAATTATGTATTTTGATGGGGATGGTCAGCGGGAATTTATTGTTAAAAATATCCCACTTAAACGTAAAATACGTTATTTTTTATTCTGTGGCCAGCTTAATCTTTTAATGAGGTAAAAGATAAAGCTGGCTACAAAATAAAAATGATACTGGCTGCATTTTCATTGACATGGAACAGAAATATTCTTTTCTCTTTGCTGGAGCAGGGCAGAGTTGAGAAGAGCCGTGCAGTAGTTGTTCTGTTCAGTTGGTTGGAGTGGAATGACTGAAATAGTAACATGCCAAGCATAGCTCTGCAGCCTGGTCGTCGCGAGGTGGTATGTTTGTTGGTTATTCTAAGATGTACGGGCACTTAAGGAAAGGGTAAGGCGGAATAAGGTGGTGAAGCTCCTGAGTCTTTACCATACAAACTGATAATAATCACTATCAAATATTCCATTTATACGATACGACAAAGTTTTTTCAAAATCCTTTTAAACGCACTGCAAAGCTTGGAATCGGCATATAGATATAATCTAATTTATTCATAAAAAATATTAATGCGGTGTTTACAACCTAATGGCATAGTTATTTTTTCTACGGAATGTGCTTGGCCTGCATCTTACCAGATTTTTCAAATGACGATAAAGCCGAAGATGGAAGCACACTTCTTGGAATCTTCACTAAACTGGCTATCTCACCTCTAAATGCCGGAATACAACAATTTAAGAATTGTTCTTATAGTGACAGAATGATGTAAGACGCTGGTAGCTAGTCAGGCGGACTTAAACAAAGTACTACCACCAACCGAACCAAGCACAATATTGTAGTTCCCCTGGCGATCGAGCGTGGGACCTCTGGATCTGACACCGGTAGGCAAACCACTAGACCACATAGACGGTTTAAAATAACCATCAAAAATAATTTGTTATAATAATCAATAATTATAATTCATTTTATAAGCACCTTTTGAGTGGACTTGCTCCATCGTAGACCTTATTCTTGCCTGTGTATGTTTAGAGGTGAATATTTTACCCATTATAAATAAAACATAACCAACGAACAGTTTAATGTGTATTTGGAGCACCATAGAAACATTGTTTTAGTACAAAACGGTACGATACGAAACGAACATTGCTACGGTTAAAACATCACTTCACGCATATTTTGAGAAATTTTTGCCACCAAAAATGCCATTCATTAAATGAATGGATTCTTCATGAGCTGCTGCCACCAATCACTAATTTTAATGAGAATCAACAAAATCCATGAGGCTCTTTACTGCATCCCAAATCTCCACACAATTGCTTATGATCTGGTCTTTCGGTAGCCGAAACCTGTGCTGCTTACTCCTCAGCTCAATCATGTAAGAGTAAGGGATCTTAGCGATTCCGTAGCTCCAGTCAGTACTAGTCCCACAGGCAAAGTATGTAAGGTCCTTGGTCCCTCCGACCTTGTAAGTCATGCCTGTGCTTTCGTAGATGGCCTAGAAGTAGAGAATACAATTACGTCATTTTTATTTTTTCACTTCTTTAAGAATAACTTCCTCAACTTACGGTACGCGTTTTACAGATTTTAGAGAAATGTAGCTTCAAACACACTGTGCATTAAAAAATTAAAAATCGCCACTACATAGGCTAGTCATAAACATTCATATCTCACATATAACTCTGCCTTCTGCGATGTAGGCTGTGGGTTCGATTCCCAACCAGGACGAACATTTGTGTGATGAATATAGATGTTTGTTCTGTGTTTGGGTGTTGTATCATATAGTACGTATGTATTTACCAAAAGTATTTAAGTATCCATAATCTAGTTCCCATATTATAAGCTATGCTTAGTTTGGGGCTAGATGGCACTGTGGAAAATTAATGTACTGTAATATTTATTATTTATTATATCGCTTACATAGCACAGAGGAAGGTTTAATAAAGACAAGAAAGAAAAGTAAATCTAGATCACTAACTAAATACACTAGTATCGTTACCTGTACCATTAGCAAAAAGTCTTGGTTTGTTGAAATCAAGGTGTTGATAATTATACGTCGCAGGCTTTCTGTTTTAATTTGAGTAATAACTAATATATACTTAGTTTGAAATAGATACATGAAAACAGACAGGCCACATAGTTCGCAGAACCGATTGATAGTCCCCAGACTAAAGTTTTGAGAATTACCACACCGAGTAAACGAGAAAAGGAACGTGGCAAAGACACCTCGGTTGCCACTGCCACTGTGACGACGTTTGTTCATGACAAACGTCGTCACAGTGGCAGCCGCAGGATATCAATGGATGGAAGAGGCTAAATATACTGACAGCAAAACGGCTTGTAACATCGTTTTATTTTAAGCTAATTAATGTAATTAATTTAATGAATATACTGGATACTATGTTATTTACATAATGTATGTGTACAATAAAGAATAACACGTATGTAGGCTGATATGATGATGACACTACATGGTTATGTTTGGAGAATATAACTATGGTACGTTTTTGCTTACGTGTACCGTCAAGTTACCCTGGCCATAGTTGTAGCTCCTTCGAGCAGGTTGAGGTAGTTTCGGCAGGGGTCCGATTTATAGCCCCAGGGGAATATTATCACTTCATAGTAACTATGGAAGGACAGGAACACCTTGAACGAAGTTGATGCCCCCAATATAGTGTCCTGGAAGTAAGAATAAAATGATTACAATTATAAAAATTATTTAAATATGTTTATTCACAGAGAGATAAAATAATATGAACAACAAAACTGACTATTTAAAAGGGCAGTCAGAAATACCTATGCTTATTCGCTGGCCTAAATAAGAGCTAGCCCTTGGGTCACGTGTCACCTTAATCAAAAGCCCTGCAAGATATTTGAAAATCCGGAGGGGCACCGGCTCCCTAGAGACCCAAGGTCTCGATCCCAAAAGACTCAAATATATTTGCGCTTTTTGTGATCCTAGGCCGAATCAGCCACCACACCAGCCACTAGCCCTAACTGATGTCCCAGACAGATGAGATGGCGCAAGGGGGGTCGACGCAGGGGAATGGGTAGTGTGGGACGCTAGTCCACACTACCCATGCCACAAATGAGACAAGACTACCAAAAAATCTGAAAGGACTACCCATTTCCCAAGGGACAAGAGCTATACCGAGAATGTGCTGACGGTTCGAAAACAGCTGGAACATTAACACTGGTAAAAGCTCGACAGAAAATGCACTGAAGGCTCGCGTGGCGCGAAAATCGCACCGCACTAAACTACTTATTTTGACAAACAGGAGATAAAAACTCCTGTGGAATAAAATAAGATTAAAAACCAAAAGCGGTATACGTTAAAAGCGTAATGAGAAAATTATATCAGAATGTGATTGAAGGATTTCTTGCACATAAGTTGGTGAGTAATACGCTATTCCAGTCAAAACGGTACTTACTCTTACAGCAGCCGTTTCAGGTTCGGAGAATGGCGCAGGGCCTCTAAAGAACACGTTACTTGGTTCTTCAGATGAACCTTCTTCTCCATTATTTCCCCATCCATAACTGAATACAAATAATACTATAATAAATCTAAAAACAAACCATAAACATTCTAAAGTATTTAATTTCCCTTTAAGTCCATTCATCATTCTCCTACCCTTATACCACGCTGGGTGGTCGGCACAACATATTATCTTCTTCCACTCACTCCTATCAGCCGTCAATTCTGTATTTAATTTCTATGCCTCTTTCCCAGAATCCATTTATCTGTTCTTCAGCCTTCCTTTGTTCGCATGTCCCACCACGTTCATATTCCCTTATTCCCTTTCTCCTATATTCCCTTTTAGTCAAATAGCTGTCATCCCTCCTCATAACATGTCCACACCATGCATATCTAGCACTCCTCATCATTCTACAACTGGTGCCACTCTTATAAACTTCCCCATAAACTAATTTCTTATCATAACTAATCTTATCAACCTTGTCCTCCTTGCATTCGCATCTCAGCTAGCAAACTATAGTTTAATAATTTGTTACAAATGTAATAATGTTGTGACCAAGTGCAATCACTTGAAATACAAAAATTGAAATTTTGTACCAGTTATCAATGACTATATGTAAGCCTACCTAAAATTCCTGTTAAGATCGACGCCAACACACTGTCCTCCATAGCATGCTCTATTTTTCCTCCACATTCTATCTTTTGTATGGGTGTATTCGTAACCGTCTGGATTCAGCACTGGTACAATATACCTGAAATTATTAAAGATAAATAAAATCAGTAAATAAGTCTTTAAATCTTAATATACTAACATATCTTTGTCTGATATAAGTTTTATATAACTGATTATTAAATGAATATGACAAGTGAAAAATTCGATTTCGATTTAGGCATACTGTTTGCGAGGAGTGTGAATTTCGGTACAATTAATATTTTGTATGGGGACAGAGTGCAGAAAGCTACAATTTCTTTAAATATTACAATGACACAAAAATTCACAACCCGACGAGACTCAAACCCGCATCTTTTCGTCAAGCTGGAAATGCTCTAACCAATTGAATAACCAGGGGCCTCAAGCAGATTCCGAAATTTTGTGTCATATCCAAACTCAGCTAAAGCGCTGATTAACGTCATCTAGCAGAGAGGAAAAGTCGTAAATGTAATTTCTTTTAGAATAATCGTCCTGGTAAACAAAATTGTCCGCTAGACATGTTAGTCGAACAAAACTACAAATAAATATGAAGATTACCAGTCCTTATTAGTTACAGACAATGATTGATCTTGAAAGTTCTTCACTATCTGGTCAGCGATGTAGGTGACGACCGCCGTAGTGATCCACTCTCGCGAGTGTATGGAGCCGTCGATCCAGATGGCTGAGTTGCTAGCATCACTATTTGATATTTTCAGCATCTTGAAATAAAAAAAATATATCTTTAAAAAAATAAAAGTAAAATGACCTTTGAGTTCTTTAGTTTTGAGTTCCTCAGTTAGTTGAGGATTCAGGGTGGCCTTCGGCCTTATCTCAACTTGTAACCAGGTGAGATGAAGGCTAAGCGCTTCCCCGTCGTTCAAAAAAAAAAACCTGTTATGCAGATTTAATAATATATTTTTGCATAAAAACAAACCTCACAGCTCAGTTGGTAGTAGCTCTGCTTTCTGCGCTGTAGGTTGTGGGTTCGATTCCCAACCAGGACAAACATTTGTGTGATGAATAGAGATGTTTGTTCTGTATTTACAAAATAAAAAGTATTTAAGTATTCTATTTCTATCCGTAATCTAGTTCCCATATTACAAGCTAGTTTGGGCTGCTTAGTTTGGGACTAAATGGCCCTGTCTGACATTAATGTCCTGTAATATTTATTTATTCCTATAATATTTATAATATAATCAGTATAAATAAAATATATCAGTGCCTCATTCATCTGCTAGACGAGCTGATGCGACGCCTAATCCTTGAAAATGTTTATATAACTAACTAGAAAATATGCTATACTTTTTTAAGAGTAGTAGAGCTTCTTGTGAAAGGGCCCGTCCGGGGTATTGCTACCACCAAACCTATTTCTGCCGCTAAGCAGCATTGCTGTGCAAACTGGAACACAGCAATGCTGCTTAGCGGCAAGAGTATAGTTGGGAATGAAATTACAGGCTCACGTGGCTTAACATCTTAATGCCTCAAGTTGACGAGCGCAATGTAGTGCCGCGTAGGCCATGTTCTTTGTGGATGACCTACGCAGTAATGTCTTGTTGGCAAGGGTTGCACTTAACATCAGGTGGGCTTCTTGCTTGTTCCGTCTCCATGTTGTATAAAAAAATACGAACATTAAAACGAAATAACGAGTAGGTAGTAAGTAGGTAACGAGTAGGTACATAAAAATACGTAAGTAAAACCACTTTAAACTAAGAAAGTAAAATAAAAATGCAATATACGTCAATTAGTCAAAACAAATTCAGAAATACTGGCTGTCGATAAAAAAACTTAAATAATCGAAACTCTTTAAAATCCACCTCTAGACGCACAATGACCTCTAGCAGTATTCTGATTCCAAGCTCTTCGATTTCGTATATTTCACCGAGTCTCGTAATTAGAGAAAAGGCAATACAATTTATTTACCTTTATGTCTCTCCCTTCGACCGATTTACCGATCACAGTGACAGTACATATCGCCGGATAGTCCCTTTCTAAATCATCTATGAACCCATAAATTACACTCAGTCTGTGGTATTTTTTCCAGTCCATTAATTTTACTGAAACAGTAAAGTTTGCCTTAAATTGCTGGTTTTAACAGCTGTATTTAAAAAGGAACAAATGAATGAAAATGTGGTACTAACCTTTTCTTCTCTTTAGTTTACGCGTTGGTATGATGTATTTTACAGGTAACTTTTTTATCGATTCTTTCGAAGGCGACTTTGATGCTGAAAATACATAACGATAACAATAATTCTACGTTCATCATTTTTATTTCTACAAGACTAAGCAAAGCATGTAAAAAGACTTTTCTAAAATATCTCTAGATAGTGGATTGATCCTGTATAAGAAACATATTTTAAGTATCTGGATTTTGTGGAAATGTGGTTACAACAGTTTTATAAATATGTGTTCACTAGACATGGTAATCCATGTTATAATATGATGACTATGGATGAAAACAATTATTGTTAATATAGATATATATGGGTGATTTATCGTATTCCTCCTTTATATTGACGAATACAACCTGCGATATCTTACCCATATAAAATAAAATTGTTTTACACTCTCGCAATTGTTTAAACTTGCACAAATACAAGTTTTTGTTATTCCATGGGTCCAAAATATTTTTTTTGTTTACCTCGACTGATTTTAGTTTGCGTGCTATTTTCAGCCTTTTCATTTTCTTCCAATGATTCTGATTTTTCATCAGATAACTCCATCGGGTCATTGTCGTGGATACGGAACGAGTTGGTTGCAAGTGCTGACCCATCCCCCAGCGCCCCCTGTATTCTTGCTTGTATCATTTTATCTCGGCACTCTTAACCAAGCCGAATTAGTCACGTATCTCTAAATCTACAGAATTCAACCAGAACCGTAAATTATGTTCATAATTTTTAAAATAAATAAAAACAAACACGAAAAGCTACTAGAATTTGACACTTTTACACTTTGACATAGATTGGAGCCAAAACGACAGCTGATTTTGACAAACTGCGTCATTATTAAAACGAAAAAGAGGTATGTCACGCGACTAGAATAAAAATAAAAAATAAAAATAAAAGGTATTTATGTGTTTCTTTAACTTTTGGCAATAATACTCATGTGTCTGTTTCCACTTGCATGAATTACGAAAATTAACACAAATCACTGTGAATACGTAAATAATGTGACATACCTAAAAAGGACTTAGCTTTGCTGGAAGATAACTCTTTTTAGGGTTTAGCTTGCCTTAGCCATATTTTTTTTATTTTTTTTATTGTACGACGGGGAGATGCTTGACCTTCATCTCACCTGATTTATTTATTTATTTACTAAATCAACAGTCCTTATTCTAAAATAAACTTAACATACATGTTTTTCTTAAGACCAATAATAGATTTACATTTTATAGAAATATAATTTTAAACAGACAGTCAAGGCAAGAATATTATCATTTTAATACAAACTGAGAAACTGTACATACATATAACAACAAACAACAATTTATTTAAAATAATGAAAATGCATAAAAAAATTGAATTTTAATATATACTACATAATTAAAATAATAAATAAATACCTAACAGATATAATTTTAAAACTTACTCAATTCATAAATACATACACAGAATTATATTGTATAAAAATAAATATATATATATTATGTTTGAATTAATGTGTAAGTGTACTACTTTACTGTATTGTATGTTTTGTTATTATTAATGAGTAGCTATATAAATTAATGTTTATTTTAGTACACCGCTTTGTCTGCTCTTTGCTATCCTTTCCATCCAAAGGTTGCCTGGAAGAGATCGCTTTTAGCGATAAGGCCGCCCATTGTACCTAGTTTAAGTGTATTTCTTGTTTGTCTGTTTGTTTTTGTTTTTTGGTGTACAATAAAGAGTTTATCTATCTATCTATCTTTACTTTCTAAGCAGTTTCTTCTTCCAATAGTTTAACAACCTCTCTTTTAAAAACTCCCTTGCCAGTTAAAAATAGATCAGTTGTGTCAAATCACTTATTATAAACAATATAATAATAATTAATAGTTGATTAACTAACGAGTTTTGGGCATAGTTTGTTGATGAATGCAAAACGGCAAAAAATTTGGTATGTCTTGTACGTTTAATCAGGGCATTTATACTTAATATCCTATTAGCGAGTTCAGGGCAGTTTATGTATCTATATTATATAGTGTGGGTTCCAAGTAGTACTACAGTATTCAAGGATACTTCTAACATATGAATAATAGAGTAATTTTTAACAAACAATGTCAGAAAAAAGTTTACTCACTCGTAAGACAAATCCTAAGATCTTATAAGCTTTATTTATAATTGATTCAAAATGTTCAGAAAGTTATAATTTTACATCCATTGATATACCCAAATCACGAACTAGTTCCATTTTATTTATATTTATTCTGCTAACTTGATACACATATTCAACAGGATTTCTCTTACGTTTGAAAAACACAAAGCAACACTTACTGAAATTAACGTCGACGCGATTCAATTTATAATATTCTCCAAGCCTGTCAAGGCTTCCTCCTGAAGTTTCTGGCAGTCTGAGTGATTATTGTTTTTTTTTTTTTTAATCATCAGCATAAATACGGAATCTAGCATACTGAAAACATTTTGTAATGTCATACAAATAACAAACACATAGAACCCACTTCTATATGTTTGTTATTTGTATGACATTAAATTACTAAAATAGATCCCTGCGGGACTCCAGAAGTAATTTCTACATAGTTAGACCGACAACCTCCTACAACGACTTTTTTGTGAACGGGTACGATATGAGCTTGTTTCCAAGTATTTGGGAACAAACCATCATCAAAACATCTATTAAATAACAGGGCGAAAGGAACAGCTAAAGTTTTTGCACAATTTACGAAAAATATAGGTGGCAAATTTTCGTTGCCTTTACCTTTGTTTATATCTAAATTACATAAAAGCTTATAGACCTCATTAGGAGTCGTTTTTATGCTATTTATTAAATTTAAGGCTATTACTACAAGGATCTGATAAACTAAAATTTGTTTTAAAATATTCATTAAAAGCTTTATATATGTCACTGGGTTGTTGAGAACTGGGCTGGTGTCACTGTTTATTGAAAAAAGAATCACCGTAGGTCATCTGTTGGGAAAAGTCTGTGGCATTTTTGCGCTTAGATTTTACATAGCTCCAAAAAGTTTTGGGGTTTGATTTTATTTTTTCTTAGGAAAAACTTATATAAGATTTATGGCATTCTTCTTGTAGTATTTTTTGTCTATTTCGTAGTTCTGAGAAATCAGCATACTCAAATTGCATGAATTTTACTTTTTTCTTTAATAACATTGATTAGTGCTAGTATGTGTAAGTACCACCACAGCGTACCTTTGGGACAAAATTTTCAACAACATTGTTCATTACTATATAAAATTTATTAATAGCTTCCTTAAAATTTGCGTCGTTATTAATAAAGGACCAATCCTGCTCTAAAAGTGAATAATTGATGTCAGAAAAATTTGCACGTTAAACTGGTACTCAAGCCGAGCTCGAGGCATAATCAGAGGTATCAATATGACGGTTGCAGTCATAGATAGAACTGTGTGGGCTTTGTCTTCCGAAACTAACAAGAATCTAGATTTTTGTATATCAATTGTATAAGTAGAAAATGTTAAATCAAGAGTGATGTTACTAGCATTTTAAAATGTGTTGTGTTGCAAAAGACCAATGAAGTTAAAAGATAACAAAAGTTTCTATGCCGCAGCTTGAACTTCTGCCGGACCTTCTTAATAATCTTGTGATCACTAGTTGACCAGTCTATAAACGGAAGATTAAAATCACCGGCAACAATGAAGTGATCACTAGGGTGACAATCACGAACTTGAGATATAATTTCAGTTAATGAATGTACTCAAAGCTTTACAACAATCTACCCTCTGAAATAAAAAATGTACACGCATTTAACGCATTTAAATCTAAACTATCTACACATATTATGCAAGACCACTCTTTGCTTATGAAATAATTGCGTTAGATACGTTTAGTCGACGACATACCTACCCACTATATATTGTTACCTAAGATCATACTGTTCATAAGTAAGTGACATTTGTCTTTTTATGAATAAATGTATTAAACCTAAACCTACTCTAGGTGCACGCAATGAATCTGGGGATATATATGTTAAGGCAATGTGAATGTCATTAGTAGTACCTACATTTTTATCTGGTAACGAAACCCAAATGCATTCTGTATTACTATTCTCCCATTCTGGTCTCAGACGTGCTTGGAGTTCAGGTCGACATAAGACCATTATACCCCCGCCCAGAGACCCACGGTCACTTCGAAATACAACATATTTGCTATTACAGAGTTCAGCGTCAAATATTCCATCATGAATCTAAGATTCTGTTATCATAAATATGTCAGATTCACATAGTAAAATGTCCTTATAAAATGTATCAAGTTTTGTCCGCAAACCCCTAACATTCTGATAAAAAAGCTATAATTTTTTAACTGTGCTACCCATTATATATAAAAGTTATGTAACAAAGCTGCTAGTTGTATCTTTTGTAACAGTAAACATTCAGCATTAATCTCAAAAAATCACGCAATATTATTATAGCTAGGCAAGGAGTTAATGGTATGAGCATAACTGTGGCAGCATTATGATAAAAAAAGAAAATGATTGACAAATGTATATCAGGTGTGCCCGAGGTTCTTGCCTTTCTCCTTGTGTGCTCGCGATTCCGAACAGGTGGTAAATTTGACGTTTCAAAATGATCCTAAAAAATCTTAATGAATAAAGAAATTTTGACTTTGACTTTGACTTTGTGTGTGTTTGTGTATATTTGAGGAGACGATATAAAAATATATTAAATAAATTGTGCTAATTTATAGAGTGACGCTTATTAAAACATAAAACGAAAGGTACATACATCAGCAAAAAGACCAAAATAAAAATCACCAGCATCAGTCCAGTAGGGTTAATCATAGAAACTAAATTATCTTTACAGTATCGGCGGGTGAGAGTATCGGGGTGGAGGGTGAGTTCACGTTCCGTCGGACATAAATGCGACAGTTTTTTGTCCATACAAATTTATAATTAGCCTCTTTAGCTTTTTGTTTACATGAGCTCAGAAGCATTTTATTTCCTTTTGTGAGGTGATTTTCAAGTTATTATAAGGCCGAAGGTGGAAGCGCACTTCACCCGGAATACTCAACAAACTGAGGAACTAGCTATCTTACCTCTAAATGCAGGAACACAAAAATTTTAGAATTTATGTTATGGCGACAGAATTAACCGCCTCTGTGGTCTAGTGGTTCAACCCACCGATTTCAGATCCAGAGGTCCCGGGTTCGATCCCCATGGGGAGTACAATATATTGTGCTTGCTTTGGTTGGTGGTAGGACTCAGTTAACAATTCCAGAATTAGGTAAGATGGTGGTTAGCTAGCCAGGCAGACCCAAACAAAGTCAATCCCTTGGATTGAACCCGAGACCTCTGGACCTGACACCGGAACACAGATATAACTTTTTTTTTATTGTATGATATTGTATGCGTATATCACTTGTGGGTGCAATAAAGTATAAACGGTGAATAAAAATAAAACTTTGCAAGTAATTGACGAATTGACATCAGACAAGTGGCAGGAGTAATGTGGAACAGAGTAGCACAAGAAAGGAAAGAATGGAAAAGGTTGGAGGAGACCTTTTCCGACTGGCAAAAATATCTAGGAAAGATAACAAAACAACAGATGTTAGTATAAATAGTTTATAAGTCAAGTGTTAGTTTTTTAAGTTACAAATATTGTAAAGCGATCTGAATAAAGGGCTATGCTTATTATATAATTATTATTATATTATTAAGTAATTGAGGAACGACGACCTTCACAGGGACTTTAACATAGAGTTCGTTGTTAAAGTTATAAAAAAACATGCAGAAGCTCATGAACAAAGACATCATAAACATGTGAACGTTAAGGCAATTCAGCTGCTCGACAACACAAAAACAGTAAGAAGACTGAAAATAACTAAACCTTTTGAGTTAGTGTAATGTTAAATAGTATATAGTAGTGTCAGTGTAAGTGAAAGTGCTACTTCAAAGAACACAATAACGTAGTGTCTCCCCTTAAATAGAAACTGTAAGAAACGTGACAATGGACACATTCTTTAAAATAATTTCTTTTATAAAACTAAGTTACCATAAAATTACTCATTAGCCTACATAGGCTAGATTGTAATATAGTTTTAGAGCATATATCAATTTTATATGCACTAAATATATATATAAAAAAAGTCATTGACTACCAAAAGTAAAAATATTCCACTTGTGTCGAAAATGAGACCCGGATTAGGAAACCGCGGATAGAAAACTGGACGTGCGCTCGTCACCACACTGTGGTGAGCAGCCAATCACGTGGCACCGTGTCACTGCCGGCACTATTACGGACTACTAGCCCATTCACTTCGCTGTGGTAGATTATATGTAGCTTTTACGTAGCAGAGGTTAGATTATATAGAAATTCTAGTAAATCATAATAAAAAAAACACAGGACATTAATTTACACAGCGCCAGCTAGTCCCAAACTAAGCAAAGCTTGTAATATGGGTAATAGATTACGGATATAATACCTATACACATACAAAAAAGTATAAACTAGTTATTATATTATATGTATGTAAATACATACCTATAATAACTAGTTGACAGTTAAAAAACTAAGTCTGACTGCAAATTTTTATCAACATGGTTTCACGAAAATACGGCCCTTTAAAGTATTATAATCTGAATACATCATACTTGTTATTTGGTTTAGTTTTTTTATTTTATTTAAATAATTTTGGTATTATATAGAATTCTATATTATACCAAAGTTATTTAAATTAACCGCTAGCAAACGTTAGCGATTCCATTGCGTGGGGCAGATCACTATAAAATATGTCTGTAGTTAGGTATATCGGTATAAAGGTAGATCACCCTGCTCTCTACAGGGCTGGTGATGTATTGTTGTGGTAATATATTTTTTATCCCTCTATATTTAAATTTTGATTAAGCTTTATTATCCCCTATAATATACCAATAGCTATAAAGCTTATAGCTTAGCCTTATTAGCCTAAGCTAAGCACTCCTACGGTTTAGACAAATCAGACATGCATTATGTACAAACACACTCGGAAACCATAACACTTCTTTTGAGGCAGTCGGGTAAAATTAATTAGAAATTGTACCAAATACATTTAAAAAGATAATTTTCCCTTATCAAGCAAATTCACCAATCTAGTTTGCCTGTCTATCTCATCGGTGTTATTAAATAAGTATAGTACTGATCATAAGATAGAACAAAGACAAAGATAGACAACAGTAGATCCCGATTAAAATATTTATTACATAATTATGTTAATCGTGTACCGTTGTCTATCTAGAGTAAAGAGGAATTCTCCATTTGATGTAGGACTCGAACTTGGCGGTAGGGCCATGTTTTTAAGGAAAAGTAAGTTCTCCTGCAATATAGTAGCTTTTATTCCCAGAATACTCCTTCCAACTTTAACAATAGAACTTTCAACTGCTCTGGACAGCACGGGAACTGCAGACGGAGCCCCGTTAATTACACGCAAATGAGATTGATTGTAATGGACATACGACTTGCGCATATTGCTTACTGCATCAGTGTCAAATTCTGTGCGGAATACAAAGGGCAAAGGGCCTAGGCCTCTATGATGTTCACCTAAATTAAATTCCACAAAATAAACAGCCTGTGTTGTCTTGTGGTAGCCTAGTTTAGGGCCTAGGATCGGTCCCTAGGTACATGCCATCTAATATTAATACCACCTCTTTAGAGGTTCATTTCTAGTAATAAGGATATAACGGTAAGACATTTCAGGATAATAATAGGTAGGTACTTCTTACTGCTTCTACACCTTATAGGTAATTCAGTTAGCCTTCTAAGCCATTGATTCCGGGCATTGCAATCACGTCAGAAGCTTATGGCGAGGGCTGTTTGTTACATGCCCACATGAAACAAGTAAAATATGGAGGAAGACTTTTTCGAAATTAGACTTTTAGAAATTTGCAACTGAAACTGTGAACAAAGAAAACAACAGATTTTTTTAAAATTATTTGTTGTAAGGCTTTTAAACATAATGTTTATGTCAGCCTCATAGGGTCCGACCCCAAGTAAACAATCAACAATATAATCTAAAACACAAAACAAAATAGAAGATTTAGCAAATCTACCTTCTCACAATCATGCATGCGCGACATGGTACGTAAGTAGGTACCTAAGCCCAGCATGCACGAATACACACACACGATAGGTAAATAATTGTAATAAACAAAACTTCTATAACCTAATCCTTATTATCTAATAATCATTTGTATGAACCAATTTAAAGATTATTTTAGCTTTTAAGCTTTGTAGTCACAATAATTATTATAGGTACAAAGGTAAAGGTATAGGTTTAAAAAGAAATGCTTAGTAATTATTAAAAAAGGTTTGTTTTGTCCTTAATAGGGGTGGTTTTTAAGATTAAGGGGGCAAAGGATGATCTTCAGGTCTTGTAAGATAAGAGAGGGTATTTGAAATATCATGAAAACTGGCCTATTTATCTATTGTTACTAACTCAAAACGGTACGGTACGGCCATTATCGCCACGCTAAGCAGCCAAATTCGCGTAAATAGTTAAAGTTTTGTTTACAGTTTTAAAGTTAGTAAGGATACATTACGTTAGCAACAAGAGAGAGCCTCAAACACTCAGGTGAATAAAGAGAGTTCGAGAAAAAAGTGCTTAAGTAAGGTGAGAAAGGTGTAATGAAAGCACATTTTTATCGTTTGTTAATTACGTTCTATTTAAGAAATAATCTCCGCCACAAGCCAGACATCACGAGATCTCAGTTCGGGGCGAACTACTAGTTAAAGTTATTATGTTAAAAGTCTGAGCATAATCATAACATGTCAGTAGAATATGCAGCCTTATGTCTATTTTTAGATGCAGTACAAAGTAATAAAGTGGGTTTGAGTTGCACAGCCAGTCAATTAATTCCTGCCGGTTAGTTGCGTGTTTGTGTTACACCCACGTTAGTTTGGATGATTGGTCAAAGAGTCTACCGGGTATAAAAAGCCCATACTAGCACAAATTTACGAGACTCTGTTGTACAAACCTCATCAAAAGAAGCTTGAAGCAACTGCACTATAACTGCAAAATATTTATTTCACATGATCCTTAAATGATGTGGAGAATACAGAAGTATATTTTTTTTATTATATTTAAATTAGATTTTTCAGTAAAGAGACTTTTTTTGTATAACACTTTGAATATGGTCGACAGATATTTTTTGTTGCGCTTCTAATCATAGACTAATTACATACCGGATTACTTAAAATATCATGGTCATTTACGCCGTGGTTACGCCCATGCCACGTGGAAGAAAGAAGTCAAACCATAGCTGTCAGCTATGAAAATATTTTTTTGGTAAGGGATTGTTTCAGGATTTCCATAAGCAAGGAGTATAACAGTGATATATTTAGATTTACAGATTTCACCCTTTGTTAGAGTTACACCCTCTACAAATTGACCTTTACGATAGTGCTATGGAAAGATAATATTTTCTTTCGCCATACTATATAATAACAAACGTTTGGGTTCAGTCAGGTACAAAAATGAATACATTTTGGACCTCTGTTTACATATGGACTTATTATATTCCAGTATAACTCAGCTATAAACCAACTTTTATTTGATGTTTTCGATGACAGATACATACCCATTAAGGTAATATGGGTCTGAGTGAATTGTTCGTAAGTACATTTGCATTTATGTCCAAAAAGTTAGATAATCGAACTACTAACAGGACTAGCTGTAATCAACCTTAATTTGTTATATTAATTACTTATTTGATAGCAAAGATAAATATTGAGAGCGTAAGGTAAAGGCGCTGTAGCACCAGCTCAGTTTAAAGAATTAGATGTATACGCTCACTGAAAATAAAATAAATGGCTTTTGTTTTTATCCATAAAAACGCTTCACATCATAAAACCGAACCTTTCGTCACTCTAAGCCTAACAGATCCTCATAATGCCTAAAGCGGGGTCTTTTTGACCCCAGTTCATGTAAACAAGAGTTGGCTTCGAGCGCCCGAGGCAGGAGATTACTTCTACTTATTCTATGACAGAGGGTGGATTCAAAAAATTGTGTCTCCAATAAAGGACATCATTAATTCTCGCTTCAGAATGGCGGGATAGCTATTGAACGTCTCGGAGCAGATAACAGATCAATATCCGGTAGCACTGCTGTGGCTTATTTTGCTCCGTTTAGTGTTTCATGAAAAGATAGCAAAGGATAATTAAAATACAACTCGGCTCTCATGATTTAATATCGTGAGTCAAAAACATGCATGAATACATGCTCGATAAAACATGCATAAATACATGCTCGATAAAACATGCATAAACTATACTTGGATATAGGTAGTTTCATTCACAAATTCGGGTTTTATTCATTCGGGGGTAGGTATGAACTGGAATGATAGTTATAAAAACTCTTTATTGTACACCAAGAAACAAAACTAAACGAACAAGCTAATAACAACACTTAACCTAGGTACAATGTGTGACCTTATCGCTGACACCGATTTATTCAAGGCAATCTTCAAATCCTCCCACAAAATGTTTCAAATCCTGTCATGCATCAATGGAATTTTCAGTATTTTAGAAGTCTATGTGCGCAATTGACACTTAAGCATATGTTTGTGCAAGTGCAAGTTTGCAAAAGTGAAGGACACATATTGAGGAAACCGGTATGTCCTTAGGATCAATATCTGAATGGCATTCTGTCACTGGTTAATATTCCGCAAAGTTTAGAAGGGCTTGTAACTGTCACATTTGAATAGTATATAGCCACTTCTGTGTAGTGATCAGAGGTGAATCCTCGAAGGGGAAATAGTGGTGTCTGTTTCTGTTACTGTACTCGGGTTTACATATTAAAAACTGGCGCCATATAAACAGAAACAGATGTTTTCAATTTTTAGATCCCTCAACGACCACTCTCACAAAATTGATCCTGTTCAGTTACTACGCATTCCAATCTCATTTGCCAACATTTTTAAGCCGTGTTCAAAAACAATTTCCCAAGTGGTCCGAGCTTCCAAGTATTTCTTTCAAATAATTATCCGACAAAAACATCCCAAGATTCTTGCGGGAGTTCGTTAGGTAAGGCTCCCTCCCTAAGCAGAATTAATGATTCCCTTTATTGAAAGTTCAATTTTTTGATTAGGAGCCACAGGGGCGATGCCCTATGCCCAGGGAGTACTGTTTAAACACCGGATAACAGGGTATTTATTTATTCAGCCAATATACATTTGATTTATTCTGAAAGTTGGCCTTTTTCCGATGGGGCTATGAGGTTCAATCGCCAAACTAATAAAATCTATGAAGTGGCATTATATAAGTGCTTTAGTATTTAAGTATTCTATCCGTAGTTCCCATATTACAAGCTATGCTTAGTTTGGGGCTAGATGGCGCTGTGTGAAATAAATGTCCTGTAATATAAAATATTTACAGGATGAGTTTTTTCATTCATCTTTGCATTCGGAGATACCAAGCTTTTTAAAGACCTTCCGATTTTCAAAAGTTCTACACAGACAGCAAAAGATGATTTAATTTTCTTGCTTCGCTTACGCATTTCAGACTATCCATACAACCTTCACTAAATTCATAAAAATAAATTAAAAATCATAAAGTGTTCCAACTTTGGGCACATAGTTATCATACACTATTTTTTTTATTATCATACAAAGAACTAAGATATGCAAAAAAATATTTTTTTCTGAAACTCAATTTTTGAAAAAAATATAGATTTTCTTAAATGCAGAACTTATTTTTTTTTATCGAGCACGTAACTCCTAACGTGACTTTTCGATAACTCTCACAGTTTCAGACTTGGCCTCAGTGGCCCTGAAAAAAAACTCACCCTGTATAAATATATATATACTTCATCGATATTACCTTTATGGTTTAAAAAAAAATTACGTACCTAAGTAAAGTAATTATTTGGTCTGCAATGGAAGCGAAACATTTAGATCAAATAACTGTTATAATTATCTATATCTAAATATGTGATTGTGATTAAAAGGTTAACTTGGTGTTTATATCGAGCTTACACACACGACATTGAGCAGTTTGAGTCATTAAACTGCTGGTACCTGGTTTCCGTCTCTGTGGTCTAGTGGTTCGCCCACCGGTATCAGACCCAGCAGTCTTGGGTTCGATCACTAGGGGCGTACAATATTGTGCTTGGTTTTTGTTGGATGTAGGTCTTTGGCTAACTACCACCATCTTACAATCTATCGCTACTACAATAATTATAAATTGTTACTAAGAGGAAATTGGCATTGAGTTGTAAGAAAGCCAGTTCCTCTTTTGAGTATTTCAGGTGAAGTGCGCTTTCACTTTCAGCATTATCATAACTTGACATTAGTGATATGAAGTACAAGCGCTTTCCTGCCGTAAAATAAAAAAAAGCTATCATATGTCACAGAAAAATATTAAAGATCTAACATTAGATGTTTTCCTCCTCTTTGTGGATTTACCTTTGATGAAGACACAAACCGCTGTTATTATATTCTACCCGCGTGTACCTATTAAAAAATTAGTAGCCTATTACAGTTTTCCACGGCATACACGTATAGCTGTGCTAAATGTAATTAATAAGTACGTACAGTTAAAGAACTTTCAAATAATTACGTTTTAAAAACGACTTCAATGAAGAATTTGATACAATTTCGTTTACCTGGATGACATATTTTTTTCCAATTATTTTGATGACAGATGGACAGACTGCAGACAGTCAGACGCGTGATCCTATATGGGGTCTGTTTTTTCCTTACTTTTGAGGTAATACAACCAAATCGCTTCAAGTGTGCCTATAATATTCGAAGAGTTCCCTCAATTTTTCCATGGTCCCGTTATTAGATCCTGACCTGATGGCGATGGGATCACCTGGAAAGTATAGCGACCCTAAAAATACCCAAATCACTTCAAAATATGTGCATATAATATTTTAAGGGTTTTTCGATTTCTCCAGGGTTTGATCATCAGATCCTGACCTGATGACAATGGGACCTCATGTGAAGTATAATATATCAAATATAAAAATATTTTTTGAAATCGGTCCAGGCGTCTTCGAGTGATCCGTGAACATACATAAAAAAAAAGATTCCGGCGAATTGAAAACCTTGTCCATATTTTTGAAAGTCATAAACAAACAGATACTTTCTAATTGATAATATTGGTATGGATGAAGTTAATAATACTGAGCTTTAAATATCGAAGTCTCAAAACTTTCTACTTATACGGAGTGGGTATAAATTGTACAGCCAAGTCGGTAATCTGTCGGTCGGGGTCCGGGGTGACGGTGGCGTGGGTCGGACGGTGCGAATCTAATTTGGTTCGGTAGCCGTCGCTCATTTGTTCGAATTACGTCCCGCGCGCCTGAGACTTGTCCGAGACAGGGGGAACGTGTCTACATCGAAACACTTTAGCGTATTTTGTGTTAAAGCAGTTTGAAAAATCCATTGGGAATACATGCCACAGTACATTTTGATAGTGAACAAAATAGCTATGAACTATTTAATATGCTAAAGTTAAATAAAAAATATGTAAATCGAAAGCATAACCTTTTCGGGTTATTCTGGTAAGTAGGAAATACGAAAACCTGAAAGTAGCTGTATGACAGACTATATAGACACATACAGTCAGTTTTATATTACTTGCATTTATTGGCTTAAAAGAAATCATTTAAAAAGAACACCATATTTTTTTTTTGTTAATTCACGCTCTTTGACGAAATTTACAGTTTATTTATATAAAATCACTATAAAGATTTTATGTAGATGTGTAGAGTGTAGTAATGACTGTATTACCTTTTTACTGATAAATATTTGCTTTATTAAAAAAAAATAAGACAAATCCAAGAACATATTTCCCATTTTAAATAAAGACCTTTGGTATTATACTAGCACAGCTATATTTAGCATTTAAAAAGCCCTGTTATTTCCTGGTATAGGCTCAGTCTAATTATGTCTGCCGTCGTCGTGGCAACGAGGATTGTGTGGCGAGGCGCGAAGCGTGAACGACACCTGCCTTCATCTTCCTTGTCTCCCTCCTTTCCGTAACTGAGGTACCTGTCTATCGAAAGTTATCTATCAAGATGAATTGCAAAAATATAAGTACTGCTTTGTCGATGAACTTTTACCACATAATATTGATTTTGACAATGCTTTATATAGGTGGTAAGATTTTGTCGGTTGGTTGCAGTCCGCCTACCACCATCTTACCTAATTCTGTCGTCCTAATAACAATTCTAAAAAAAAATGTTTTTACAGCATTTAGAGGTAAGATAGCCAGTTTCTCAGTTTGTTGAGGATTCTGGGTGAAGTGCACTTCCACCTTCGGCCTTATCTTAACCTGTAGCCAGGCCGTCCGATAAAAAAACCGATGGTTTGGTTCGTGGTAGAACTTGTTTTAAATCCGCCTGGCTAGCTACCACCATCTTATAATTTGCCACCGTAGCAATAATTCTAAATTGTTGTTATCCGACATTCAGAGGTAAGATTGTTTCTCAGTTTGTTTAGTATTTCGGGGGAAGTGCGCATCTACTTTTGGCCTTATCATTACTTGATATTTGGTGAGACGAAGTCCAAGCGCTCCCAGCTCCGCGTCATACAATAAAAAAAATGCGTTCTTTGAAAACACATCGACTATATGTAATAAACTAACTGATTTAAAGGTGAACATCCCATAAATATGTCCTGCAAATCTCAGAATGTAAATAAGTGGCAAGTATATACGAGTAGTTTGGTGTACAGAAAATAACTTTCATTGATAATAACTCATTTTGTGTGTAAAGCTTCGGCTTAGGGCTTAGGTTTCCCTAATCGCAAAAGTAAATCTTGAGCAAGCTCTAGTGAGCTTGGATCAAACTACTTTAGAAGTGAAAAATCTTAAAGTGTCAGCTCAAGGGTCGGGACAAAGGAGACCGGAAAGATTGCTTCCAACAAAGGAAGACCCAGAAGAGCCTAAGGGCCGGATAGTTTAGATTGAGAGGGGTGAAAGCGTCCCCTTTCGTTACTATGCTCTTTGAAATTAGGTCATGTCATGAAATTCAAATTATAGTAAACTTCTTAGAGGCCTGATTTTAAGATACTTTTGAAATTAACTTACCCTTTTTTAGTACCTGTATGATCTTATGTGGATGACCACATAACATAGCTACGACATGTAGGTGCATAATATAACACCTACATATCGTAGCTATATTACGTGGAGCCAATGTTGGTGCTATCAAGACGTCAGTATGCATCGACTCTCGGTGATTGGCTTCCATAATTAGAACGTGCGAGGTTGAGATTGGTAAACCTACGTAGATATAGTGAAGGTACACAGTTGATGAACATGTGGCTTGTTAGCTTAGCTGATGCTTGATTAATTAAATATGATGTTAATACACCCGAGACTGTACTAGTAGTGTTGTAGAATTAAGTATCAAATTCGTTAAAACAATCGTTTTACCCGACTCTCTGCCAGCTACCACCATCTTACCTAATACTGACGCCATAAAAAAGTTTTTGTGTTCTGGCATTTAGAGGTAAGATAGCCAGTGCCTCAGTTTGATGAGGATTCCAGGTGAAGTACGCTTCCACCTCCATAAGGATGAAGGTTATATCTTAACTTGAAAATTACGTGAGATGAAGGCCAAGCATCCGTTTGTCGTAAAATATTAAATAATAATTAAATACAGTAATGCTGCTTGGCGGCCGAAATAGGTATGGAGGTAGTACTTCCCCGGACGAGCCCTATCAACATTTCGATTATAGTGGGTAGAGTATGGTTACCGGTTAAATTACGGGCACGCGAGGCTTAACACCTTTATGCTTCAAGTAGACGGGTGCAATGCAGTGCCGCGTAGGCCATGCTCTCCGTGGATGTGACCTACGCAGTAAGGCTTTGTTATAACAAACACAGGCAAAGGTCTTGCCTATACGCAAGAGATGCACTTAACATCAGGTGGGTTGATTGATTGTTCCGTCTTCAAGTTGTATAAATAAAAACTCACTTTCTATATAAAGCGCTGGTATCGTGATGGATGAAAAAACTGTTTTTTTGTTATGTACATGTTTCATATTTCTCAGGACCAAATTCTATGTCAACGTGGATCAAGTAGCGGATGTAGTAGCGGGCGGAAGCTATTTTATATATAAAGTTAAGATTTGTAAGTAACAACTACAAAGGTTAAATGTAATATGCATATCGCAGAAAGATAAGTTCAACCGTCAATCAGTAGACCTGTGTATTTACCTTTAGAAGAGAAACTCCAATAAAATAGTAAAAACATTATGTACAAACTAAATTAATAAATATAGATCTAAAGTAAAATCCTTAAAATTAATGAGGGCACTAATGACCGCAGGAAATGGGGCATTACCTGGGATAATTAGCGTAATACTCTCATTTACCGGCCCACTGAATTTTGGGGCAAACAATACAGACTTGTACAAATTGCAGAGGCACTTTATAAGTTATCGCCAACGTTATCGCTATCCTATTATTATCCTGTTTGCATAACCATTTTTGGTTTGTTTCCTATACATCCTACTATACGCAGTAATGAGCAAAAGTTCATCATATTCCAGTGATTTATTATTACACCCACATTAGGTAGGGCCGGCCCAACATGTCTTCTTCCTGCTCTCTCCTCTCGGACGTCATTTCATCAATCACACCATAATTGCCCATATCATCATTTCTTCACATAATCCATCCATATATTTCTTCTACCTCTACCCCTATACCATACACACAATATTTTTTATTGCCTTTTTGACTGGGAGACGCATAGCTTTCATCTCACCAGGTTTCAAGTTATGAAGGTTTATTAAAAGATGAGGTGCCGCACTGCACCCGAAATCCTCAACAAACTCAGAAACTGGCAACTGCTACTCCACACCATAAACATAAATAAATATTCGAAAATGTCATATATTCCATTTCTTATATCGCAATCACAAGATATTTATGAAAATAGCCGACCTGCGGTATATAGGTATACATCGTAGATAGCCAACTGAATTGCTGTGTCACAAATTTAGCTAAAGTACATAAATGGACACGTTATTCAATTGCGTCAGGTCAAGTGAGGATCCCTTGTAACTCGTACATGTACCAGCAATGTAGAAGGAAAAAATATTCTTCTTACAAAACCGGGTAATGTATTAAGAAACTTTCGTTCTTTATACATAACTGTTAATGTAATTACATTACCAGTTATGTAAATATTCTACCTACATTACTCAGTTTTGTTCAAAGAAATCGCAGTTCCTTGTGCCAGACCAAGAAGGTTCTCCGAGTAGTGTATCTAATTTCTTAATGTGGGTACATCTATTTATAAACAAATATTGACAAGCTTGACATATTATTATAATTCATTAAATGAAATAATGAATGTGAAATGAAGATTAGAAATACAAAGGAAAGGGGAAATACTATAGTAATATATCGCATTTTTTTAGTCAATTCAAGTTGTGTGTGTGTGTGTGTGTGTGTGTGTGTGTGTGTGTGGCCTGAGTGACCATATGTATTTTACGTAGTTTTTGAATGCAGATGTTACTGTAAAAAATGTTTTCGTAAAAGTTTCAAAACATTTGTAAAACATGTAATTTTGTAAAAGAGTATTGGATTTTGCAAATAATTAAATTAAAAGTTATGTTGTCCGATAAGTAAGATGGATCCGTGCCTCAGATGGCAAGTTAAGATGGTTCCAGGTCCTGCATATAGAAAAAGAAGGTCGTAAAAGAGCCATAATATAGGATTCCGGGTGTAGTGCGCTTTCACCTTTAGCCTTATCATAACTTGACAATCAGGTGAGATGAAGGCTTTGTAGTACAACAATAAAAAAAAACAAAGACACATGGCAGTGGTTCATAAAATTTTACACCAGGGCTGTTACACAGCCCACACGAAAGAAAAAGAAGAATTCCAGCCTGATGTCACTTATGGGAGAAATTTAATTGCTGATATAACGGAATAATCCTCATTAATAAATCATATGTGTTTGTTATGCATTGTTATATATTAATTATGGTGTATGCATACTTGCAAATCAATAATAACGAGCTCCAACATCAATATTTGACTGACACAACTCTCGCCTTATTACTGACTAACGAGGGCAAACATTAAAATTCAGGGACGCTACCGCCGACGGCGAAGCCGATCTCCATTGATGGCTTTAAATTAGCTCCATGAGAACTAGAAACGATTTTTACCGATTTAGGTATGTGTCATATCCGAAATGGCGTTTCCCATCTCAAAAGTGTACACATGTTATGAAACCTATCCGTTCAGTACATTTGACGGTAAAAATCGTTTCTAGTTCTCATGGAGCTAATTTAAAGCCATCAATGGAGATCGGCTTCGCCGTCGGCGGTAGCGTCCCTGCAAGACTGAATACTCTTCCAGTCTTGATACTTTTTGTAACGATACCTACACGAACACTGCTTGCGTACTCCAACAACATATTCAAATTAGTTAAAACTAAGCTGCAACGGAGAAAAACTAAATTCAAATAGAATTAAGAAAAACAATATTATCGTACAAAAAAAATCTAAAACTTGTGAATGGATTTAGCCAAGACAGCTTGTAATGCTACTGATAAATAACTGAAATATAACGAAAACCAAAACGTAACGCGTGTGAAACAGCCTAGATGTAAAATTTTACAATAGTTTAAAATGAGTAAAAGTATCAAAACCGATTTCCCAGTGGCTTTTTCAAGTGGTCGAGAAGCAACTCAGGGACGCTACCGCCGACGGCGAAGCCGATCTCCATTGATGGCTTTAAATTAGCTTCATGAGAACTAGAAACGATTTTTACCGTCAAATGTACTGAACGGATAGGTTTCATAACATGTGTACACTTTTGAGATGGGAAACGCCATTTCGGATATGACACATACCTAAATCGGTAAAAATCGTTTCTAGTTCTCATGGAGCTAATTTAAAGCCATCAATGGAGATCGGCTTCGCCGTCGGCGGTAGCGTCCCTGGAGGGTGAAGTACTTATTTTATGCTTGCTTTATGACGGCTTTTTGCAATTTTCTTCATTGAATGACGTGTATTATTTTTTAAAGAAATCGTTTGCCTGGCTAATAGAATTAAAAAGCAAAAGCTCCTAATTGAAAAAAAAAATGTCATCGAAACATAGTTCTCTTGAGTAAAAAAAAAGAAAAAAAGCAAAAAAAAAAGAAAAAGGAAAAAGCTTTTGAGGAAAAGCATTTCACAAAGCAAATATTAACGGGAAATTAGATAAATTAACGTGATATGATATTCCCAAACTACTCCCTAGCAATGTTATAGTTTAACTTTTCATAGTTCGCTTCCGGAAACTCCGTCAATGCCCCGCACCAACGTAACAAGATGTGTTTTACAAACCACGCTTTTTGACCTTCCTCTGCCTCCGATTTTGAAGTAAAACCGGAAGCATACAGAGCAAACGGTTGTAGCATCGGAGCGCAAGGTATAATGGTCCTTAGATGTAACAGTGGTAATGCGTTGGGGTGTATTTTTGCTTTATGTCGCGTGAAATTTTATAGTCATGGATTCGGTGTTGGCGCGCTATGCTATGGTTCTTGTTACTAGATTGTTATGTTCTTGTTATGAATATAATTTTTTGCGCTTAATATTTTTCTGTGAATCTAAGCGATTTTTGTGTATTATTTAAATATCACGCACTAATATCGATGACACATCGATTGTTGCATAGAAATTTTAAAATTCGGTCATAAATATTTTTTCAGAAAATAAATCAATCCTATTGCAGCTGATGAAAATAATCAAGTTTGCAAACATATTAACACTTGCTCCTGGAAATTATGATAATTTTGCAGCGGACGCTCGGTCTGTATTTGCTCAGTATGTGCATTATACAATTTAGACAGAGACCGGACGTCTAACTTTGTTATTTGAACTGCACTGAGTCAACGCTGGATGACACCTGTCAGTAAATATTTTATTGCAGGACGTTCATCTTTGTACTTATGATATGCACTATGTGAGAACGTGTTTAAACAGGTCGATGAGGCCATTGTGGGCTCGGATAAAAGTTGTTCTCACATGCATGTTCCACATGAAAGTAAACTCTTATTTCTATTTATTGTTTTTGAATTTCACTGTATTAATATAAAAATACAAAGATGAATGCAAAGTTTAATGAAAACGATATGCTATAGACGTGGAAACACGCCATTATACGCCTAAATGTGATTCCAGGTACCTAAGCTGCGCATTTTGAGCGGCTCACGAGCTACTTAGCTAGCTTAGACCTTAACTTGGATAGCTAATAGCATCAACGAAGTCAATAATCAAATTAATAGTCAAATGGGACGCTCAATCAAGGCAAAATAGTAGTCAAATATTTTTTAGGAATATTTTTTATGAATCCTGTTAAATGTAAGTCGTCTATCTCCACAGTAGCAGCGGAGCCAATTGTGTATTTAGGCCGGGTTCTGATGTCACATAATTATCATCACTGATTCACATTCACAGCCCATTAGTGTGCACTGCTAGACAGAGCCTCCTACAAAGCTGGAGGGTTTTGTTATAATCACGACACTTGGCAAGTGGATTGGTGATCGCAGTAAATGTGTAGATAATACACAGAAGCTGATAGATCTTGTAACTAAAGTAAAATTAAAAGAGGTTAATAATGACTAGTTATAGCCGCTAAGCAAAGATAGCAGTCTAATTAAAGGCTTTCATTCAAACGGTAAGATGATTAAAGAGGTTTTGGTCAGCTCAAAAAGGTATTTTGTGGGCAAAAAAAAACAATGTAAATTTAAAAAGAAGGGTGTTTCTGTCAGCAAATAACACGTTACAATCTACTGCCATACCTTACTACCATAAGTTCGAATAATATGTTGTCATTATAATTTATTAGCTGATTTTTCTTGCCGACCGAATATTTGAAACAAATTACAATTTGATTACTTGACATAATAAAATCAGCACTTACAAACGGTGGGCATGTCCCGGACAAAATTTTGGACGTGTCTTTGACTACCCCTTGAAAGGTTATCCTCATAAAACCAGTCAACTAAAAAAGAAGTGATCAGAGGTGAATCGGACGGGAAAATGCCGTATGCTACTTTTACTTTTTATAAATCAGCTATACATATTGTTGTCGTTCAAGGGAAAACATGTTTACATAACATTTTTCTCATCAGCTACGCTGTCAGGCCTTGGGGACGTTCGATCACCTTCGATCAATTGTAGTTAGATAAATGTGATCAATGTCAAAGATACGATATGGAGGTATTGTTGGCGAAAGTGGTTCGGTGACTTGAGCTTTTTTAATTGTATTGGGGATTGATGGATTCCGAATCGGTGTAATCAACGAATAGTGCATTTACCCTTAGGTTACGCGTGATATTTTGGCTTTGATCATCTATTTATATCGTTTTTCCGATATATTATTTCGTAAGAGCCATCTCAGAGCTTAATCAATCACAACTTATATTTTCACTATAAAATTTTATATGACATCAGGAACTTCTAATCCTTTAATGCTTACGTCAATATCCCCATTAATAATAGTGGGTTAAATTCCCAAACATAAGATATTCCTGATTCCAAGTGGCCAAAACATCACTCAAAGCCCTTCAGATGAAACTTGTCGCCAAGTTTCAAACTTCAGCTCTCGGATATATTGGGAATATAAATATCCGGAGCAGCCCTTTCGATGCCACTTAAGACATCCTGTCGACCCTTCAGAAGGCTTGCATGAAGGAAACGTGTGTTTCGGGTTGCTTGACGGCCTCGTGGGAATCGGTGCAATACTTGAATACCTACCTGTTCAACTTAATGCCTTATTTGAATAAGTTGGGTTTTTGTTAATTGTGTTCCTTCTCTCCTTTTCTATGATTACATAGTTAACCTGACACAGTTCATAAGCCTGTTTATTTCATCCATTACTTTGGCCTCTGGATCTGTGAACTTGTCTTTATAACGTAATACCAGATGAACAAGAAATGATATATGTGTGTGTAGTGTGGCAGAGTGGACGTGACTGCTTATGGCTGTAATCTGATTGTAGTATCGATAATCTGTTATAAATAACCGATCAATAAAGGCCTCTATACACATCTGACTATTTTATTAAATGTAAACGATTCGACTGATTTCAGCACAAAACAATAAATAAGTAATCCCAGTTTGGGCCATTGCATATTATAGTGACGGATATTAATTCGTCCTTCTTTAGCTTTGCCATTTACGTCGGGAGACCAGACAAGCATTTAATTCAATAAGCGCCGTGGAGCGATGAAAAGACCCAGATTTATACAATATTTTGAGACTGACTTTGTTGTGAGTTGGAAGAACAGAGTAAGAATCAACTACTAATGCATTTACGCTTAGGTTACGCGTGATATTTTTGTTTTGATCATCTATCTATATAGTCTTCCTAGATATTATTTCGCAAGAGCGATTTCAGAGTAGTTCTACATTGTTAAATGAATGCTCAAAGTAATATGAATTGTAGGCTTGTCAAATTAATGCTATTATAAATTCCTGTGAGTATTTAACAACAAAACTGCAATCACCAGCCCAAATGTTGAAAAAAAATCCTTCAATTGTAGATGCTCTTAGGGAAAAATCCATGCCATCATGTTGTTTAGTCTTCAATTTAGAAGTAATATTGGTTACTGTGCTATTTGAGTTTTACAATAAAACTAAAAAATATATATTATTAATGAAAGGAAGAAAGAATATTTCATATTTTCAAAAATATTATAATCAAAAATAATTATTTGGCAAGAACAAACACAGCGCATGAACACACAACAGGTAGGTAGGTACTAACTTAAATCTAGTAAAAAAAGGTAAAGAAAAAAGTATTGTACGTATTATCTATTATTATTGTACGGCGGGTAAACGCTTGGCCCGTATTCTTACTTGATGTCGTGATACGATACTGCCGAAGCTGGAAACACACTACACACGGAATCCTCAACGGACTGAGGAACTGGCTTATTACTGAAAACAAAGATAAGTATACCTATGCAGCTTTTTGAATAGTTCGTAATCATCCACAGTTAGACAACAAGTACGAGTATGTTCTCCCTGCCTTATACCGTATCTTCAATCGCTTCTATGTGAGCTGGGCAAAGCCTGTTAAGAGTTGTTGACATTAACCTAGTCCATGCAGGGAGAGGGATTGAATATCATACAGATGAAAAACACTTTTGGAAAGTACCATATCCATATGAAAGCGTTACCTATACCAGAATTGGGGGTCCGGTCGAAAACAGCTACTTACGCTGATTGAACAAGTTTTTCCCATAAGTCGAGTTAGGGGAGAGAGGTCCACTCTTCTGTGAAATTAGCCAAGAATCCGTGCCGTCCACTCGGAACGTTCATAACAAGTACCCGTAGATGAATTAATCGTACCTTTCTGATGAATTGGGAATCTTTTGCAGTATCGTAAAACGTATGCCTAGAAATGATACGATGAGATTAATTTCTTCGACCTTGTGTCGTAATGCCTATCTTATACTTCAGCTTTATTAATGTGGATTTAAACGGTTAATGAAGTATATAAAACTATTTATTATAGCTGTTTGTTCTGTGTTTGGTTGGCTGTTTTTTTCTGTATGATAAGTAGGTATATGTATTAAAATTTTTAAGTATTCCATCCATAATCTAGTTCAATATTACAAGCTATGTATATATAATATATATTTCTATTATTTCAAATTCTTTCTCAGAGCGCCCTTATACAACAAAAGGTTTAGATTGAAAAATAATTTAAGAGACGATTGATGTTAAACAAAATATGTTTCAATTATGATCGTAATATCGTGTGAAGATACAGGCTCACAAGCAGTAAAGGGCAATAAAGCCGACGAGAATATCAGTAGAGTCTATGACGTCATTAATGATTACGTCATCGGAATTCCATAATTGCAAGGCAGGCGTCGAGACGCCGACGCGTGCCTCGCGTGCCGTCGCGTCACAGCGCAGCTATGTGAGATATGCTCCGGGCTGACGGAATCCGAGGTATTGACAGCTAAATCTGACGAGTATTCGATACATACATAGATGAATAACAAACCTTATAGCTCAGTTGGTAGTAACTAAAGCCTAAGCCTTCTGCGCTGTAGGCTGTGGGTTTGATATCGCAGGACAAACATTTGTGTGATGAATATAGATGTATGTTCTGTTTCGGTGTTGTATCATATAGTACGTATGTATTTAAAAACAAAAAGCATTTAAATATTCTATCCGTTATGTAGTTCCCATATTATAAGCTATGCTTAGTTTGGGGCTAGATGGCGCTGTGTGAAATTAATGTCCTGTACTGCCCTGTCCCGTCATGATAGGCAGATGAGTGTCAAAATACAAAGTTCGCACAGGTAAAAATATTGTTTTTTGTATTATTATTATCTGCGGCACAAAATTCAAGCTTCTTATTGTCTTGTCTTTTGCAGAATATGCTGTTAAGGAATTATTTTATTCGATTTTTGTAACACACAGAGATAGGTGGCAAGTATTGTAATATTTAAGGTACTCCATTGTGTACTTTGTGCAATACATTACATAAAGTAAAGATACGTGCAAAACACCCTCAATTTCAGATCGAGCTATTCGTCGTGTGTTTAATATGTACCTGCTTCTTACCTCTCAAAAACCGAATCTCGACGAGCGGTGTTTATCACGAATGATCTGATTAAGTACTATACCAGATGCCATTTACTAAAGACACGTAAAGCTTGTCCACATGAATATGCAGGGGTAGTACAGAGCTAGCCTGAATTAATAATTAAGGACCAAAGCAGGCTTAAGAGCTCACCCGAGGCTTTCGACCGAGGCGTCTCCTAAGCGTAGCTGCTGCTACATTTATTGTGCAGTTCAATCGAAATACAACGACTATCTTCCGCATAGTCTAAAACGAACAGGCCCAGTCTAGCTATAGCTACAACCTACCTCTCCAACGGTTTATAAGAAGCCGATATCATATTTTTTATGTAGAGTAAAATTAAATCTGCAGTTTGTGTGTTTGTAGATCCGTAGTATTTTAAAATTTAAAATTAAACGAATTACAAAAAATGTTAGTATGGAGCCGGATAAAAGCAGAATACTTTTCACTAGTCTAATATACTAAGTATACGTAGCCCATACCCTGTAAAAATATAAAAAATAACGTCCATGCATTTACGTCTCAAACCTCTTTAGCCAAAGGATAGACCATTGTATTGTCTGTAAATTGCAGCAGACAGGTGTTTAGCCTATAATTGCCTACAAAGCCTACTAACGTTCATAATGCTATGCAAATAGGGCATTAATTAGTTAAGCAAGCAAAGTCATCTGTCTCCCGATCAACACTGTTGTTTGCCGTAAGCGTTAGCAAGGATGGGATGAATAGTAAATATAGACGTTACGGTTTACATCCTATACATACTAAATACTTTAATGATTATGCAAGATAGCGTAATGCAACTTGTGAACTGACAACGTAACGTTAATTCTGTTGAAAATAATAAAACATGAACGCCGTTTTCCTTAAGCGAAGTTTTAATTTCTCAACAGCTCAATGTCCATTCACGTGAAAGACCAGTGAAAAATATACGCTGCATTATTTCCAAAACAATAATCGTTTTGCAGATGGCATCCTCTGTATTCCCTTGTGATAAGACGTAGTATTCCATGTAATGTGTGTATGGAAATGGTTGCAAGCTATATTGGCGTGATCACAGGGTTGACACGCGGGACAGAGCCGGCCAAACTTCGCCGACGCCTGTCTAGCCCCAAAGACATCCGGAGAACTCTCACGTGTCTATTTTGTACAGTTATTTGTAAATTCGACTTCAACCATACGTCTTTGTTATAATTTCGTAGAGCCTCTACGACGTAGGGGAGCTACACTGTAGAGGTTTCGCAGCATAAATTGCGGTCTATGCTTGGTGCTTGAATCATTATTATTATCCCAGTGTCGCAATGGCTCAGAAATATACTTACTATCGGTAAATGTAATGGCAGATTAAATACATGCTGATATAATTCGACCACTTTGCTTAGATACCCGGATTATAAGTATGTGATACACAGGATATTAAAGTCAAGTTTGCAATGTTGATTTTACCTACTTCATTATCTCGTCTGAAGTAAGGTTATTATTATTATTATCATCTTTCTACTATGACTACCAACACAGTGAGTGCTGGTCATAAAAATATATCATAAAAGTAAACTTTCGCCGCTTGATTATCGAGATATAAAATGGTAGAACCATTTTATATCTCGATATATATACTCACTAAAATATCTTTAGACAATTTAATTTAACCAACAAGACACAAATCTTTTGAAATGAGAAGGAACAACTAAGTTGGCGACTTGGTAATATAACTTAAACAAAACAAAATTACACCTTCAATATTGTTACAAAGCCGAGTACACACATCAGACCCCCAATGACAGGTGATAGGTAAATATGTCACGCTCATACTACAGGTAGGCCTACGTATAGCCGCCACGTGCCACGCATTCCATCCTCTATCTGAGGGGTGATCGACTGCTATGGAACGTGTTACTGGTAGGTAAACTATAATTTTCAGTTGATAGGGAACCCGATTATTAGCCAAAATATTGATCAACACTGGGGCCTGTCTTAGTTGTTTTTACAAGTTAGCAAAAATATTGTAAGAAAACAACAGCTTCATTATTTTTTCACTAGAGCTCTCATTAAAAAAAAAGAATTTTGTGCCTTCTGAACTTAAATTGAGATCGTGTAACGTTACGGAGAACCGTATGTCACTAATTAAATTTAGATAGTACCGAAGGAAAATATTTTAAATTAACAGATATATATTTAGTATAAGAATTACAAGAATGATAATAAAAAAACACTAATTATTATAATATAAAATAATACAGATCTTGAAGTGAAGGCGGCAAGATGCGGAGAGTTATAGAGAGTGGAACTGGAAACTGCCAGACTGAAGCGCCGACAACTGTTGTGATGAAGCGCGGCTAGGTGCAGTAGGTGCGAGGAGTTGGATCAGGATAGGGTCATTAACCTGGAGTAATTAAGAGTGGTTAATGTCATTAAGAAGATCATATTTTCTTGCAGAGCCTCAAGGATATCATTTTCAGAGCAGCGTCAGGTATTCTGGCTTTCAGGCCTTTAGATGTGTATGAGGTAGATTGCCAGAGTAGCGTCCAAGGTAAATCTCCAGAGTAACATCAGAGGTAGGTTTCTAGAGTAGCGTCCGAGGTAGTTTTCCAGAGTAGTGTCCGAGGCAGAGCTTCCAGGATAGCGACAAAAACTGGGCTTCTTTGATACTTCTTGAAGATACTAGTTTTAGATATGTTACTAAATTTTACTCGTCTGAAGGTTAGAACTCCATTGCTCTTGATATCGGTTGTGTTTGAATCAAAATAAGAATATGAGTGGACAGTATTATTCTAGAATGATTACAGAGGTCTAATTAGTTTTCATATATTAACTCTCTGCAATTAATGTTTCCCGTGAAGTTTGCATTCGTTTTTATATGCAAACTATCACAAAACTTACAAATTAAAAGAAAGATGTGACATGATCTGTCACTTTATAAACATGTCAAAATCTATCAGATATCAAAACATCAGGTTTTTCAGATAAAATATAGAGCTAGAATAATAATTATGTATATCAATAGGATCAGAAAATTCCGTTCTATTGATACATATATAGATGTTTTTAAGATGAAATTTGCCTCAAACATGGATTTACCATTTGCAATAGCTTGAAGGAAGGCTAAAGATGATGATATAGTGATGAGACAAGAGCATAAGGTTTATCCTACGTGAGTATTTACACAAATTAATAGCTATTACTCGTATATAAGATAAATAAAATAATACTACAATCTTTTTGCGCCCCAAATACAGAACTCTCGGGAATAATAAACATGTAGTTTGAGCTCTTTGTTGTTGATTTGTCATTAGTAGTCTTATTAAATTACATTAGCAATACTTTTTATCAACGACATTTGCTTTAAGTCAAATATAATGTAGCAATTTAATTAAATTAGCAATATTTTACTCAACGGGCTTAAAGTCAAATCCGAATCAAACGAAATCATTGCTCAGCACTACTGACAGTTATGATCATATTCACGATTACTATAACTAAAATTAACGGGGTATTTACCATGATTTGTTGTTTTTTTGTTTATCCAATATTTCGACGCATAACTCAAAAAACATCAAATCATGGTAAATATCCCGTTAATTTTATTTATAGTGATCATAACCATGATAGTATCAAAAGTTATGTAATCACGATTATTCCAATTATATAAGTTGATGAGTCAACATCAGACAATAAGAGTGTATAGCTGTTATTTTTCAAGGCATTCAATATTCATTACAAATTCACACGCTACAGAACCCAAGAGTAAAGCATCTTTCCTTTATCCTTTAAGAACTTAGTGAAAGCAAAAAACCTAAGCCGGTTCTAAAGCTATGCAAATCGAAGGTCTTGAGGGGTCGTCGGGCAGAGAAGCGTGAGCGGCCTGGGAGGGGTCAGAGGGGAGGGCTGGTCAAGGAGGCAACGAAAATAACAACGCTTTGTTCTCGTCGTTAATCCCTTAATAGCAATCGAGATGCAAGCGGAGCCTAAATAAATCTGAGATAGGTTTCCTTGCTTAACGGCTGTTCTCTCTTTGTGTCTGATAATAAATAAATAAAATTGTAGTCTATTGTTATAGGAAACATATTGCATAAACATATTGGTTCTTACCAATTTTATTTTGCTGTTCATATTAATTGGTAATTAATATGAACAGCAAAATAAAATTGGTAAGAACCAATTTTATTTTGATCGCTGTAACTAGTTGTTGCCTACAAATCTCAATATTTATTTAGTTCTATTGAAAATTTATTATTTATATGAAAAACATGATACGATAAGTGGTTTCTTCTTCCTGGAGCTTTTGAGTACAGAGTTAATTTATTACTCTTATAATTATTAGATATTAGATAGATAATTACTTTATTTACCAACAAATGTTTACAATATATTTATGTTTCAAAATATAACAGATTACAAATGGATCCCGCACTAGGGCTGGCCTGTGCTGCGGGCATCCAAGATAAATTGATTGACAGTTTGAGAAATAAGACACTTGTAAAAAGGATATATAAATTTAGAAACGAGTATAGTGGGTACAAATTAACTAAACTAAATTAAGTTAAATTAAGTGGATCAAGACAAGGTTGAATATAAAGACGTGAGCAAGCTTGTGTATGTATGTATGCGTGTGTAGGTGTGTGTGTGCGTGTGAGTGTAGGTGTGTTTGTGAGTGTGTGCATGTATGTAAGGATAGAAACAAAAAGCAACTACAGGAACCAGCTGAATTAAAAATTAAATGATGGCTACCAAAAGTTTTTCTGTTCCATTGTAGTCAAGGGTAACAAGCCACTTTTTTATTTTTACCTTTGCTCCATAAAGTAAGCATGACAAAATATCACAGTGATTGTTCACACAGCGATAGATAAAAGGGAAAGAATAGCTTTTAAATCGCCTAGCAAATGAGGTCCTGACCCGTGGTACATTAATACGAGTACGACGTTGACTTTTGGTTGGGGTAACAACGGGCAACTGAGACAGAAATACCCTATGATAAGCCGAAGCTGCTCTGAGAATGTAGAGTTGGCGAACACTCAAAGTCTGAGAATCAGAGTGAATCGCAACTGTTGGATAACGAAAAGGTTTACGATACATTACCTTTAGAACAGCCCTTTGGGACCTTTCAAGGACAATCATATGTGTCTTGGAGGCACCACCCCAGACAGTAATACAATAGGTCAAGATGGATTCGCAGAGAGAGGTATATACAAGTTTAAGTGTCTCCTCGTCAGAGCCATCACGGAGCAATTTCATAATATGAATTAGTTTTCTAACACGATTAGATAAAGAAAGAATATGCTTTTTAAAATTTAGTGATTGGTCTACAATAAGTCCTAAGTAGCGAAGGAATTCTACTTTTTCAAGGTTAGGACACGAACAGTTACTATTCAGGGTATTGCCACATTTGTGTATACGTACAGTAAGACTGGAAGGGGGTCTAGACACTTTAGTTTTATGAAAACACAGATATTTTGATTTGGTTGCATTCAACGTAAGTAAATTGGTGTCTAGCCAATCAGCAACACGCGCCAAACCCTCCTGCGCTCGCTGAAAGACCTCTGGCCAACTATCACCCGTGAATAGGATAGCTGTATCATCAGCGTAACAAACAATTTGATTAAGAGGAGAAAATTCAAATAGAGATATAAGATCATTGATATATATTGTGAACAATGTTGGCCCGAGGATACTACCCTGCGGGACTCCAAATGAGAGGTTTTTAACTTCACTTACCAGCCCAGCAATTGACACGCATTGTCCTCTATTTTGCAAGTAGCTATTGAACCACTGAAGAGCAGTACCTCTTATTCCCAGGCATTCTAGCTTTTTAAGTAAAATGCTGGGAGACACCGTGTCAAAGGCTTTTGCCAGGTCTAAAAAGACGCCTATACACTGCCTGCCACTGTCGAGAGCTGAGACCGACTTATCAAGTAACGCATGGACCGCGTCCTCCGTGGACTTACCACGCCTAAATCCGAATTGACAAGATGATAAGATGTTGTTTTTCTCAAGGTACGTTGTTAATCTTTTGTTTACTAATTTTTCGAGGATTTTAGAAAAAATTGGAAGAAGAGAGATTGGACGATAGTTGGAAGGGGAACTTTTATCACCATCCTTGTGAATCGGAATAACTGACGCAATTTTCCAGCAGTCAGGAAAAACTCCATTGGATAGGCTTAGATTCATAACGTAAGTCAGTGGTTCCAGAAACAAGTTAAAATATGTTTTTAAAAATGTGTTTGTCAGTCCATCTTTACCGGGGGCACTATTATTCTTAAGGTTTTTTATTAATGATGAAATTTCTAGATTGTCGGTTGGTGCCATAAAAAACGAGTTTGGAGAGTCAAATTGAATTGATACTTCAGCTGCAAGGTCAGATTCGCTTTTTTTAAGATTAGAAAGAATCGAACAGGCTAAGTTTTTTCCTACGTTTACAAAGTAGTCATTACAACTGTCAAGTGAGCTTGCCTGGGATGATTTGAATTGAAGTAGGCTATTAGACGTTTCTTTTTTAGAGTTTAGTTCACAGATGTTTTTTATGGTCTTCCACAGTTTACAAGAGCTATTTTTATTTTGTAATATATTATTTTTATTATAATCTGTCTTTAAGCCAGTTAACAATTTATTGAAAACGTTTCGATACCTAGCGTAAGACTGTCGCAACTTCTGGTCTTCGGGATGTTTTCTGACCTGCAGGTGAAGAGCGTCTCTGTATCTCATCGATTTTATTAGCCCTGGAGTGATCCAGCTCTTGAAAGTCTGTTTACGGTGGCTTATTCTTTTTATCCTAGTATGACGTTTGATTATTGATTCCAGCTGAGAGGACAAAGTACAGGCAGCGGTAGAAGCATTTTCACAGGAAAAAACTTCAGACCAGTTACAATTTGTTAATTCGAGGGTTACTGCATCATAGTCTACAATTGTTTTATAGCATTGTTTAATAGAACTTAAAGTAGTGTTTATACCTGATAACACAATATCATGATCCGTTATAGCTGAATTGCAGACAACACTACGCGCACGGGCTTTAACATTGACTAAAAAGTGATCAAGGCAAGACTGTCCTCTGGTAGGAATATTAATGATATTTCTGAGTCCAAGTTCAGCCACAGCACATAGATATTCGTCATATTGGGAATGAGTTGTTGTACAGTCTGGAATTATATTAATGTTTAAATCACCCGTGATTACTATATTTGATTTAAAGGAAGAGTTTTGTTCAAAAAAGTTATTAAGTGAGTCTAAAAAACTATTAATTTTAAGAAAGGATGGAGATCTGTATAGCCCGAGGATATGAAAAGAGTTTGGTAACTCAATTAAAAGAGAGTCAACTTCAGAAATATTAGGTTCCGAAACCTTGATTTGCCAATCAGAACGAACATAAACAACAACACCGCCTTTACTATTATTTATATGCATGGAGCTATAGTGAGAGTAGCCAGCGAGAGTACGTAAAATAGGACAAGTCCCTAAGTGCCATTCAGTGAGGATGATTATGTCTATATTTATTGATGATCTTTTCAGGAAAACTGTAAATTCATCAAAGTTTTTTTGAAGGCTACGTATATTAAAAGTAATTATTTTTAAATTGTATTGCTCACCAATAAAGAGTTTGAAATTTTCTGGAATATCACAACGACAACAATTATCATCAAAAATTACGTCTAAGTCAGCAAATAACTCTACAGAATCCATAAATTAAGAATTATGAGTTTTTTGAGACGTATGGAAACATATATAATTAATGTTGTACGTTGATTTAGGTGAGTATTAGAGAGAGAAAACAATTGTGGCTTGGATGCTATTATTTGGAGTATGTAAGTGTAGAAAATAGTGTGTGTGTAAGTTCTAAGGTTGTGTTTATAAGATCCACGTAATTTAGATAGCAAAATTAAACTAAGAGCTATGGTTACAATGCTGTTAAAGACTGGAAATATTAATGAGCTTGCATTGGTAGTCTGATTACGCCTGTTTAGGAAAAGTTTCCTCCAACGATGAGCAGAGTAAGTTGTCCAGGTATCCGATGCTGCGTATCTGTATTTTTCTACGACCTTCTTGCTTGCGTAAGAAAATAGAGCCGTTAAAAGCCCAGCAGAACTGATATCCAGCCTTGGATGCTCGATTTCGGCATTCACGAAATAAATGGCGGTTCTCATACGTTAGTCGCTCGTTAAAATAGACTCTTCGGGCAAGGTCGTCGATGCCTAGATCTCTGGTGGTGATAGACTTACGTGACTTAGCGCACTTTAAGAAATCGTCACGTTTAACACGTCTTATAAGACGCATTACCACTGGCCGGGAGAAGTTTGGTTCAGAAGAGGTCTTCTTAGGTCCTGCACGCAGAACCCAGTCAATGTCGTCTTCTTTTAGGTCAGCTCCCAGTTTTTTTGCTGCCACGAGCGCAAGGTGGTGAAGATTTTCATTTGGTGACTCAGGAATTCCTACAATCTCAATTTCATTACGCAGGCAAGTCTGGGCTTGCGAATTTAGTTTTTCCTCCATCTTCCTAACCTGGCCCCTGAGAAGAGCAGTTTCCGAATCGTATCGATCTTCTAATTCTGCAAGGCGCTCATCTCTTATCGCCGACGTTGCTACCAATTGCATCATTTGTTCATTTAGTGTAGCTATTGCAGAGGAGACGGAATCAAGCTTTGTTTTAAATGTTGAAACCTCCACCCGTAGACGACGAATTTCGCTGGTGAGTGCAGTGATCTCCGAAGGGGGGTTTGTGGACGGTACAAGCGAAAGTGTGGACGCAGGAGAGCTATAATTTATAGGAGCCTGTGGTTCTGACGAAGTCACATTTTTCCTCCGTAATGTGATATTACTATCCGGAGTAGATGTAGCAGTGGAACTTCTAATGGGAGTACTGGAGTTGTCACCACCGCGCTTTTCCCTACATTTGCATTCAGGACAAATCCATCTCGGCAAATCGTCAAGACCCGGTATGACGCCACCAATACAATTCTCCTTATGGAACTTGTTCCCACATCCCACCCGAGTACAAACGACAATAGCATCTGCTTCATGCAAAGATCCCAAGCACCCAGCGCAGGGACCTAGGTTGTTGGTATTATTAGACATATTTTGAAAAGTGACTAAAGTCGTATGCACAAATAACAGTGGATGCAAGGAACCGGGCGTATCAAAATTTTCGATTGAAGAATAGGTAAAGCGTCAAGGCACATCCGGAAAAATGACAGAGGGGTGAATAGCGATACCTGCTATAACAATTACAGGTTCAGATTTTCTCAGTTCTGAGTTTAATAATTATTAGTCTTATGATATATTTATATTTTCCATTTTGTTTGTAATTGGAAATCTTATTTGCCTAAAAATAACGATACATGTTGTGCAAGCTGTATAAGAAATTAATGAAAATAATTACATGGTATTTTTAAGTATTTGGTCACCAATCAAAATTAGCTAATGGGTATTTTTGACAGCATAAATCGAACTTATGGTGGAGTACGTCAGTAATTCATAAGCTTTTTTTGCATCTGGAAACACTTTGGAAACTGCTGTTTCAATAATTTTCGAGCTGAGCAAAACCTCTTCAATTATCTGTATTTTTTTTAAATTAGCTAACTGTTCATATCTGTTTGGGGCTAGATGGCGTTGTGTAAAATGAATGTAATGTAATATTTTTAAAATGAATGTCCTGTAATATTTTTAAAATGAATGTCCTGTAATATTTTTAAAATGAATGTCCTGTAATATGATAGTCAAAATAAAAAAGAAAATAAACTAGAACTTTCATAGGCCAGGGATCGTCAACAAGATCTTTGGCGTCGTATATCACGGGTGCCCGGCGCCGCGCTGTATATCACACGCACATAACTCACGCACACCCTGTATTTATCATTTCTTTGTCCACCCTAGAGACGTGTGAGGAGCGCATTATTTATATCTGCGTTGGCTATGTACTGAGCTAATTTGGCGATATGTTTGATTTATTGTTAGCCTCGATTTAATAACTGATCCCAAAAATTTCACATGTTCCTTGCCAGACAGAAATAGTTCTGGGAAGTTTATGTGATTGTTTTTGCATGTTGATGATGAATGGTATTGCCTTTGATGTTTCTCGCAAAACCTGACATAATTTGATCTTCTCTATCTCTATCTTTGTATAGTTATACAGAGTCTACCTATATGTATAAGAGTCTACCCGTGACCACGGGTGACACGAAACTGTCGGGAACATAAAAAGGTACGCGATGAAGACCCGTTTTTGTTATTAATTATAGTTATACAGAGTCATCACTTTTTTTTTCTTTATTTTCCATTGTAAAAAGCCGCACCATACTTTGTAAACCGGTACTGGCTAGCCGTTGGCAAAGTTAACTAGCAAAATACCGTATATTCGACAAGCCTCATAGCTCAGTTGGTCTAGTAGCTCTGCTTTCTGCGCTGTAGGTTGTGGGTTCGATTCCCACCCAGGACAAACATTTGTGTGATGAATATAGTTCTGTGTTTGGGTGTTGTATTGTATGATAAGTATGTATTTTCAAAAAAGCTAGATGCTTGATGGGCTAGATGGGCTGGATGGCGCTGTGTGAAATTAACTCAATGGGTGCTGTAAAACACTCACGGTGTGTTTTACATACAGAGCGGGACGAGCAGCACCCAACGAGGTAATGTCATATAATATTTATTTATTTTTTCCTGCAGGTTAATCGGAATTTGCATGATCTATGGTGATCCGGTTACGGTATCTTTTGAAAAGGGGCACACTGATCCATCGACCAGCTCAACCCCAAACTTCTCTATTAATTAAAGCTATTAGCACATCCGAGTTCGGGTCGTAATTTAATACTTTGTTGTTCGATTCTGGATGTTGATTAATTAGTTGATATGGAGGTACCTTTCTAAGTTGGCTCTTAATAAGCAAAGTTGTGTACAAAACGTCTTTTTGAGTGAAACTTGGTTGCTTTGATGGGGGCTCTGACTTTTGATGAAAATTTTACTTGCTCATACGAATTTCTTGAAAGCAGTCTTGAAGGTAAAAGATACTTCGTTTTGAATTAGTTGATATTCTTTGTCATTTCTAAGCTTTAAAGGCAATAAAATCAAATAATTAACGTACATATAAAATGTGCAGAATTATGTTAATATGCTACACATTTTTCACAACGCCATCTAACCGCAAACTTAGCAAACCTATAATAAGGGTACTAGATTACGGATATAATACTTAATTATTATTTTTCAAATGCCTTTATAGTTCCGAAACTTCACAGTTTCGGAAACGCATACGTTGTGTTGCATCAGTCAGTATCAGCGACTCATGACCCAACGAGCGAATCACAAATAATCTACACGATAGCAAAGCAATTGAAAATAAGCTTCAACAGAAAAACAGTCAGTAAATGATTGTCTAACATTTATTTCAACTAAATGCCCCGAAAGTGGAAATTTCTTTCTCCCGTATCAGAGGTCCAAGGGTCTGAGACCACTCGAACAATAAATCATAGGCCCCTCGGCTTGATCCCGTCTTAATATACTGCGAGAAAAAGTAACCCGATCTCTCGCCGGACACCGAAATACACTTTACCTACACGTAGTTTTTCAAAAGGGAAGGGTATCTCTTTAGGTACGGTTAGGTACATACATATAGGTACCTATATTAAAGATTGAATTGAACAAGTATGTGTTACGTTAAACATTAAACATGGAACTTTAGAGATAAGAGGTTACATATTTATATTTTTTTATTGTACGACGGGGAAGCGCTTAGCTTTCACCTGGTTTTAAGTTATGATAAGGTCGAATGTGGAATTCACCCGGAAACCTTAACAATAGCGACAGACTTAGACAAGATGGTGGTAGCTAGCCAGGTAGACTTAAACAAAGTCCCCACCACCAAGCAAAATGCTGGATTTGACACCAGTGTGACACCAGACTGACACCTACTTGACCAACAGATATACGGTCAACTGGATAGTAGTAGTATAATAATGTAGAATAATACTATATTCGGTAACAAACGTAACTTTTTGTGGTATTTTATTAAGATTAAACCATGAACAAGTCCTATTTCCATTCGGTACTAATTATTATATGTAAAAAACTCTTATGAACTCCTCTCATTTAAAATCTAAGCTACCTGTATAATTTGACTTTTCAGTGTTTCTAAGTTGTATTAGGTAAATTTATATTAAACCTAATTCAAGCAAGTATTGTTTATTATATTTAGAAGCACAGCATGAATAAATTCCAGGCGTACAAAAAGGCATCCCGCAATCCTTTACTTCCTCACCAGAGGCGACAATAAATCAAGCCTCGAGGAAATTGCCGACGACGCGGGTAGCTCGGGAGGGAAGGGGAGGGCGATTTAATTAAATCTTGCATCGAACTCCTGAGGCCTGCCGCGCAAGGAGCTTAGAAAGTTGGTCGTGTTTTTTGGGAGAGGCGTATTCATCACGACACGGTATTTTTAGCTAGAATAATTTAATTAAACGGATTGTCAGTTATGTAAAGTAATTAAGTATCTGTATTTTATGTGTATAACCGCCTCTGTGGTCTTGTGGTTCAACCCACTGATTTCCGATTCAGAGGTCCCGGGTTCGATCGCCAGGGGGAGCAATATTGTGCTTAGTTTGGTTGGTGGTAGGATTTTGTTTAAGTCCGACTGGGTAGCTTCCACCATCTTACCTAATTCTGTCGCCACAATAACAATTCTAACATGAAAAACATATTGTAATCAATTTTATTGCAATCAGCACACTGGTAATCATTATAATTACTAATACTATATAATGATTACAATATGCTTTTACAATACCAAGATTACAATACCCTTTTTTTATAGTGCGACGGTGGTGTGCTTGACCTTCATCTCACCTGATTTTTCAAGTGATGATAAGACCGAAACTTTACGTTGTGGATACGCTTGGCTGTTGTCGTTATTTTGGATGACATTGACTGACTGTCAGACTTACTCACAATACACAGCCATAACCTTAACCAATGATTCAAAAGCAAACAACTTCTAGACTATCTTCCTGATGTAGTAAGGAATACGTGTATAAGGGAAAGGTCCGGGCATTTATACCTAATGCCACCTCCACAGTAGAGTTAAAATTAGTTCGAAGCTCCATATTACCAGGCCTAACGAACAACCATTGTATTTAAATAATGTGTGCTGACTTTTTGTGATCGAATCACGGAAGACTTCAATAGGTTGGATTAGGTGGGGTTTGCTGATAGGCAGTGGCGACAAATGCTTTTATTCGATGCGTTTGATTGAATTGAAATTATTCTATTTACAAGACAAATTAAAGATGTTTTATGCACAGAAATAGCATTTATTACCTATCTATCAGATATCACAAGCAGTTCACAAGTTTAGGCTCTGTACACTGTGTTATTTTCATGTCCAATATGACTGTCAAAAATATATAAAACTTTGTTTTTTATTGGATGGAAATTGATATCTCGGGTAAACTATATGATTATTCTACAGAAAATGTTCATTTAAATTGCCAATAGAAACTTCTTCTATTAATGTCGTCGCCGAATACAAAATGTAGGCTCTCCACAAACTCTTACAATAACTCGGTAAAGTTAACGGGAGTACTTAGTACTTACTCTCTTATATTGCTCATATTTCATTTGGAAGGTACTAAATAAGGCTTTATTACGTAAATAATATCCCCCAAAATATTCGTGCTAATTAATATAAGGGCTCTTTGAGAAGGGGATGTCTGAAGCTCCGGATATTTGGTTAGAAATTTGATGCCATAACGTTACACTGTTTTTCCTATTGTTTCACGAGTTGGATCTTTTTGAGTCATGTGCGTTATATGAGCGTATTATAATCTTATACTTATATCAAGTACATAACTTGACTACTTATACACAATAATCTTCTAATGCATAAAAGAACAAGTCCTGAGTGACTGACTGACTGATTCAACTAGATACAACGCACAGCCCAAGCCGCTGGACGTACAGACATGAAATTTGTCTTGGTGTGTAGGCGTACGGTAATAAAGAAATTTGGAAAATTTGCTCCCCAATCGACGCCAAAAATAGCGATCTGAGCCGCCTCCATCCATCGACTCCCCGCAACATCCACAATGTCATCAGTCCATCGAGTGGGGGGGTCTTCCCACACTCCGTTTCGCGTTTAATCGTGGTCGCCATGCAAGAACCTTTGCTCCCCAGCGGTTATCGGTTCTGCGAGCTATGTGGCCTGTCCACTGCCACTTCAGCTTGCTAATTCTGAGAGCTATGTCAGCAACTTTGGTTCTCCTACGGATATCCACATTCCGGAATCTATCACGTAGTGAAATTCCAAGCACAGCCCTCTCCATAGCTCGCTGTGCAACTTTCAATTCATTCATAAGGCCTATACTTTTTAAATATAATGACAAAGTTGGTGTGAGTATAGTGCTTACTTTGTGGTAAGTAAATAAATTAATAAAAAAAAAACTGTCCAAATGTGAGTCGGACCAGCACTAATACTTCAAACGTTTCAAGAGTTTCACTACGAGATGAAATCCAGAATATTGATATCCGTAGGAGAACCTACAGACCAACATAGCTCTTAAAATTAGCATCCTGATGTGGCAGTGGGCAGGCTACATAACTTGCAAAACTGATAACCGCTGGGGAGATAACGTTGTTGCATGGCGACCACGATTAAACGCGAATCGAAGTGTTAATAGATCCCCCACTCGATGGACCGACAACATTGTCGGTCGCAGGGTGTCGATGGATAGAGGCGACTCAAACTCGCAATTTGCCGCGTCGATTAGGGAAGGCCTATCTTCAGCAGTGGGTGTATGTAGGCTGAAATGAATTAAGGCATATCTTTCTAGTTACAATAACTGTTTATTTGAGAATCCAAACAACATAAAATATTCACTTTCCATACACGAATGCCCTTATGTAGATCAACATACTTACTAGTGTTAGCGAAGCAAACGTTAGTCCCTCTGAATAATGAATGCTACCGGCCAGGGAATAAATCCTTAAACATTATGGTAATTGTCCTACTTTGCCTGGCTTCCGAGATTTTAGCAAGACTCTAATAAATCAAATTCTTACTGCTAATCAAATGTTCTGTCGTAATCTAAATGTAGGAAGCAGTCACGATGCCGTACCTTCTCTCAAATAATAAAAAACCCTAATTCTGTTTTTATCAATCGACGGTCTCAGCGCTGACAAATTATCATTTGATTTGACAATGTTATTTTTTTATATGCATTAATAATTCCAGATTTGATTTTTTAACCTTCTTTTTGACAAAAAGCTATTAAATATTTCACAAAAAACCCTCCCATCAAAAAGTATATTTACATAGGCGAAGCGCCCCAACTTCACCGCCGTGTCCTCTGATGAATTGTTAATGGTGCACTCAAATCACAATAAGAATTCTATTTCAAAGAAACATGTGAGGCTTTCCTTGCGAAAGTATGTGCAAGGAAGCTGAAAAGCATATTTAAATTGCTACGATATACAAGTCAGTATATTTCAGTCGCACAGGCCTCATAGCTCAGTAGTAACTCTGCCTTCTGAGCTCTATGCTATGGGTTCGATTCCCACCGATGACAAACATTTGTGTGATGAATATAGATGTTCTGTTTTTGGGTGTTGCACCTTATAGTACGTATGTTTTAACAAAAAAAAAGTATCTGAGCATTTTATCCGTAATCTAGTTCCCATATTACAAGCTATGCTTAGTTTGGGGCTAGATAGTGCTGTTTGAAATTAATGTCCAGTATTATTATGATTCGTTTATAGGTATTAGTGGTGAAACTTTTTCAGAGCTCTATAGTACCATAAGAGGCTCTGTTGTACGCTGAAGCTACACAGAGCTTCAACATATCTGTACTGCTGGCATTTAAAAATCCTTGTGGGTCTGCATAATAGTATCACATATTTTTTCAGGCTATCCAAGTTCCATCGATCCGCTGCGGTTTCAGCCGCGTCACTTAATGAAATAGAAATTGGCGACCTCGAAGACGACCTCTTAACCTTAGCCTGTCCCTCTCCACCCAGAGGCGATCGCCCGCTTAAGAGCAGTGCGAGCGAGATAAAATATATTTATACAAAGTCAAAGACGAACGGTGAGTGGGATAGCTGTATTCATTATGAATATAATGCGGTCGCGGCTGTGTCCGTGCGTCTCGACGAATAATGTGCGTGTGTGCGGCGGCCCTTACGCGGTCAAATCGATACCTCATCTTTTGCAGCACGTTGGCTTTCTATAATCTCTGGACTACAAATCTAAAATGTTTATATTTCAAAACAAAGTTTCGATGCTACGAACAGGTCAAACAAAAGTCACACATAAACCAAACGCAAGGTTGATTCTCTAAATGTCCGCCCTGTAAAACTGTCAAGTCGAAAAAAGAGTGTCATTAATAAGATCGATGACGAGTGACGGTCTCGCGTTGTGGTTGGTTTGCGGTTAGCGGGGCGTGGCTTGTGGTTATATTTACGATCTGCTATTGGTCGATCACCTGACCTTTGTGGTTAGTCCTGCGGTTTCTAAGATTTTCACCCTCGGAAAAATAAATAGAGGAAAATATATATATTTCGGGCTGTGATTGGTTGGCTTATGTGGTTTTGCGGTTAACCGCAACGCGCTATTCGTTAAGATTGTAATCGTTCTGCGTTCAATTATAGGTTTGTTACGCGATTGGGCGATGATATGACTGGCTGTTGTGGTTTGAGGGTAGTTTTCTAGGTACCGGTAGGCTGGTGGTCGACAAATCAGTAGGCTCTTATAAAAGACAGGGGACTTGTTATTAGCATGTTATTGATGCAAGAAGAAGACGCGAACGTTGAAAATTATACAATGAAACACATAATAATAATCAAACTAAAAGTAGTATGTAGGTATGAAATCTCTGCTATGGTACCATCTCTTATATGTAGGAACTTTTAATAAAATTCATAATAAGCTATACAGTGGTGTCAATATGACATCATCATGACGTGTCAACACATCAGTTGCTCTTTCTTCTAATCAAAAATACAGTCTCAAGCCAAGTTTAAGCGTAAAAAATAAGCGCCCTCTCGTAGGCGAGCGCTGAACCTAAACGCGTGATTTTTAACAAAACTCTCAAGTGCGAACCTTTCCGTTTTCTTCGCCTTCTTAAGAAACCGACTTCTTAAGAAATGCGCTATTCACTCACCCCATTTCCACGCACACATTCACAAACTAAGCTCTCCCCTAAGAAAAACGAAACCACCCAATAAGCGAAACGTCGTATCACCCGTACTGAAATGGTAACTTCAGCCTTTCGTATTCCATCGCTTCGGAGCGTCTCTATCGCGTTTGAAAACGTCGCAAGTCACGCTTCTTCAGTCTCGTTTCAGACGTTTCGGTTTCGTTTGAATATTTCTGGCATAGAACAACAGCTGATGTCAGCTATCATATTTTCTGTTTTCGACTTTATAACATGTAGCATAGAATGTAAAATGTGTCTGGGTCCAGTTTTGTAAGTAAGACCTGGGTGGCGTAAGATTTTTGACACTTTTTCTTGTTTTCAGTGTGGGTGAGAATGACTACACTGGGAATAAAAGTGTGAGTTCGCAGTGGCGCTAGTGTGCTGTAGGTGTGCAAACTTACCGGTAGATGTCGTAACTGGTATTGCGGTCGCTGGAATACGTTCAGTGTCTCTTGAATTGGAGCGTGTTGTTTCAAAGGAGAGTAGAAGATACTTTCAGAAGATTAGTTTGTTACATCACACTAACATTATAAATGCGAAAGTTTGTCAGTGTGTGTTCGTGTGCGTGTGTGTGTGTGTGTGTGTGTGTGTGTGTTTGTTACTTCTTCACATTGAAACGTGTTATATACTCACGTAGATTTTTTTTTAGTTAAGGATTCTCTTAGGATTACATTTTTTAAGGATAAAAAGTAGTTTGCCCTGATTGAATATAATAATTTTCAGAATAATAATAATTTGCCTGCGTTAATCCAGGGTATGAGCTACCTTCATAACAAATTTCATCAATCCGATCAGCCGTTTGAGCGTAAACGAGTAACAAACATACTAAGAGTTACGTTTGCCAATGCACGGGAATTCTTAACTTTTTGGGATATCTTATAATAAGCAGCCTATGTCCAGGCCATATCCAGGTCATTAGCATTAGTTCATAACAAATTTCATCAAACGTAACCCATAGTATGTTTGTTAATTATGAAAGATGGCGTTAAGTTGACGCATATAGTTTTCTATGTTTGGTTCGAAATGTCCTATTTTGTGGAATATTTGATGAGGAATGGTGGAGTGAAAGAGCGATTATGGCGCCCAAAATGACTTGGAGTAAAATATAAATAAAAAAAAACAAGTACTACATTAGGTGACTAGGTGACCAAAATTGGCACCAACTTGTTAACCACGGGTAACACCGCGGGGCGCAGCTAGTACTCTCATGTTAGTCCTTTCTAATGTAATTGTAGAAAATACTTACCAACGTTAAGGTTTTTCCTCAGCAATATGTTCGCGAGGTATGGTATTTGATAAATTGTAACTTGAAAAAAATAAGAAAATCGTGGATTCAATAAAAATAATCTCACCTCTATGGCGAGATTATTTTCAGAGGCCAGTTCGCCACTATGTATGGTTAATATTAGTATCATGTATAATATGTATAAATACCTAATATGTACTAACACATTTGATATAGTGCCATCTGGCCCGGTGGATCTGGCCCGGTACCGGAGAGGATGGGAAAATTTGTGTCATTCATTCCACCATGATGACTATGATATATATAGAAATATATTTTCCAGAACTTTTTTCTTGAATATTTTCTGTTTTCGTCTATATAAACTTTAACTTAAAGAGTGTAAAGGACTTCTAGGCACAGTATTGTAAATAAGGTTGGCTGTAAATAATGGCGTGGTAAATATCCCGTTGATATAAGCACCTATCTCATTCAGATGCACGATAATTTCAAAAAGTAGATTAAATTTCCTCCATCTCCAGGGAGCTGCTATGTAGATAACAATTTACATCGACAATGTCATGCCACTGGCTTTAATCTCAACAATTAGTTCTTACGATTTCCACTCGCAGTGTGTAATAGTCCGTGAGAACTAGTAAGAGCTATTTAACGAGCCCTGTAAGCGCGCAGTTTCAGTTATAATTATTAAAGTTTTGAGTTGATAGTTGTTTGTGTACAGTTGGGGCATTAAGAGTGCCTGATAACCCTATTGCTACTCATACAAACGTAACTTGACGTTCATATCCAAATGAATTTAACGAAATTTTACATGTGATGATGGAAAGGCCAAACCTAGGCTTGTGATTAAATATTTTAAATATTTGCAATACATGGGGTACTTAATTCAGTGTTTTATGCTGTTAAACTCTTTTAACTTCTAGTTAGGGTTTTTGTAGCTACTTATGACGTCATCGTCATCATCATCATCATGAATCCTTATGCATGATGCGCAAATCTCATTCAATTGTATTGTATGAAACAGATGAAAAAGATTAAGTCATAAAGAGTTAATTGTGAAATTTATTAAAATCTTATGTACCTACCTAGTCATTCCATACAGCACTTTACGTGAAACCTAGTTGAAATAACAAAAATCATGACGTGTAGCTTTAGGCTGTGGCCCAGTTTTTTTTTATTTTTTGGTTCCTACGTATTGTTTATTCGACAATGCGAACAAAGCAGAGGGCGCCACTGTAATAATGATTCATATAGCATACTCTTCTTAATATTTTATTATAATATCATATGTTTTTGTAGTTGATGACTTGTTAAAAACAGGATTGTTATCGTATGGTAATCATACTACATAGCGATAAGCACCTTTCAAAATATATGAACATACCCTGATAATTATTTTTCAAGATTTTTGTGAAGACGGTAAATTTTTTTTAATTGCTTAATCAACTCGATTAGTAATAAATTATTAAACCTAATCACAATTTGATCACCTAAACTATTCAAGATTTACCACAAAAAGTCATTGGTGTCCAGCCGGAATTGAGCCCACGATCACCAATTTTTTTTTAAAACCACCATTATCGTAGGTTCCAAAAAAATCCAATAAAAATCATGCAAAACGGACTACAATTGGCGGAGAGTTTTATAATTTACTTTTGTCCGTTGATGAGTTTTGGTCCCCAGGTCCGAAGATGTATGTGTACTTACATCGAATGTTCACAAAATTAAAATGAGACCAATTTAAAGTTTAATTTCAAACACAGAAATCAGGAAATTATTTTTTCAAATCGGCTTATAAATGACGGAGTTCGGAGTTAAAAAACATAGAAAAAGATTACAACCAGAACTTTCTCCTTTTTGGAAAGTCGATAAAAAAGTATTGTCAGCTAGCTTGTTGAAAAAGAACTAGAAAATAATTTTGACAAGCCATCTATTTAGTAGTATTTAATTTTCTTATTTTCATAAAATAAAAAAATTAAATTCACAAAAAATATGAAAAAAAAACATTGTAACCGTCTCTGTGGTGTAATAGTTTGCCCACCGATATGCGATCCAGAGGTCCCGGGGTCAATCTCGGGTCCCTTGTCAACCAAAATACATTATTGTGCTTTGTTTGGTTCGTGGTAGGACTTTAATTGAGTCCGCTTGACAGACTTAGGTTAGATGGTGGTACCTACCACCATCTAACCTAAGTCTGTCTCATTAACAACAATTCTTAATTGTTGTGATCCGGCATTTAGAGGTAAGTTAGCCAGTTCCTCAGACTGTTGAGAATTCCGGTTAAAGTACGCCTCCACATGGGCCTCATCTTTACTTGTAACCAGGTGAGATGAAGGCCAAGAGCTTCCCCATAAAAAAAGGACTATTATACGAACTATACCTTGTAGGTACAAGAGAAGCAGTTGGATTATCTATGGACCGTTACAAACGGCCTTTATGTCAATAGTTCCAGACCGAAAAAAATATGTATTAAAATCCGAAAAAAAATGTTCGGAAAATATATAAAAATTCTCGTAATCATCTATCATGCTAAACATCAGTAAACATAAGACAGGAGTAAGAAAGGGTTGGAATCAAGGCGGGCAATCAGCCGGTGACCGCGTAATGGGCCTTCGGGGACCGGCCGACGACTTGAGCCATGCTAGGGTTGTCACATCTTAAATTTTTTTTTTCTTTTTAACCGCACCTGTGGTCTAGTGGTTCAAGCCACCGATTTCAGATCCAGAGGTCCCGGGTTCGATCCCCATGGGGAGTAAAATATATTGTGCTTGGTTTGGTTGGTGGTAGGACTTTGTTTAAGTCCGCCTGGCTAGCTACCACCATCTTACCTAATTCTGTCGCCATAATAACAATTGTAAAATTGTTGTGTTCCGGCATTCAGAGGTAAGATAGCCAGTTCCTCAGTTTGTTGAGGATTCCGGGTGAAGTGCGTCTCCACCTTCGGCCTTATCTCAACTTGTTACCAGGTGAGATGAAGGCCAAGTGCTTACCCGTCGTACAATAAAAAAAAATAAAGAAAGATTGAATAAAAAAGGTATTTTATATAATTACAACAACTTATTTTAAAGATTAACGTTTTACCTATACAAATCAACTGTTAGGGTTACATCAAAGGGGGATGCTTAGTTACAATTTGCATGTAGAGTTAATAGCGTCGATAGAAATGGTGACGGTTTGATAGACATAAGAAATATCCACTGTCAAAAAATATTTTTGACATAGGTACTTGTTCTATTCATTAAGGTTAAACAAGTCACTGTCCTTTCGATGCAAACGTCGAAAGAATAATATCAATATATCTTGATATTATTCAGTCTATAGTGTCTATGACGATATGTAACCGAAACCGCAAAAAAATATGGATTTTCAAAATACAATCTTCTAAACTTTTGCGTGTTTAGGCCCAAGTATGGGCGTAAGTAAATAACATATGAAGGATAAATAACCAAAATATTTCGCGGACAGGCATAGAATATTTATTCAAAGGTTCAACTATATTTATTTAAAAAAGATACATTCAATAGTTTTATTATAATAACCCTTGCGCTTAAAGTCTGTTTACAGCTGTTTGGGGTCGTTTAAGCAATACATTATTTGATGATATAGTACATTATATTATATAAGTATCATCTCATCTCAGTAAATTGTGCGAAGAGTTTTGTTGTCTTCTGGTTACAGTCATACGATTGGTAAACATAAGCATTGAGAGTCTTCTTAGTGTCGGTGGCCACCAGTAGTTTTATTTTTATGTTATGTTGTTATAGCGGAGATAAAAATACACACTCTGTGAAAATGTCTACCTATTTCGGTTCATGACATACAGCCCGCTAGACAGCGGAGGCTAAGAAATAGGGTCTCGTTACCACCCATTGGGCACGGAACTCTAAAAATGTCAACCAGCAGAATGCTACGCAATAAAAGGTAATCCACATCTACACAGGCACAGGTTTTCATCTATATTAGGTACACGTGGAGAACGTGTACCTAATATAGATGAAATACGCGTGTCAACCCTATGCAAACAGTATTTCTTGAGGAGGCTTAAGACAATGGCCATGTTTATTCTTTATCGCAGTCGTGGGAAATTTACGCCCGGGTTGATAATTAAAATATTCCCGCTTATGTTCGTTCGGCCGTTTCGCGAACCGCTTTAATTAAACCAATCTAAATCTGCATTTTGGCGAAAATTTGGTTGCATTAGATTATTTCGCTTGAATTTCGTAGTAATTCTGACGATTTTTGATTGCAAATGGATTTATTAGACCTCAAAAACGGCTTCAGGTTTTGTTTCAAGCGCAATATTTATTTTGACTGGTAAAAAAGTTTTTGTTTATGCACTCGGTAGTCATAAGATACATGTTTATCTTATCTGTTAAGGGTTAGGCGTTATTATCTATTATATACCTAGGTTATTAGTTGTGACACGGCTTCTTTAATTTTAATATCTGTAGACATTAAAAGACTTATAGTTACAATAAAACAAAACTTTAATTAATCTTTAAAATAATTTTCCCCTGAATAAGTTACACTCAAAAGCCTTTAGCTTACATAGGAAGTCGTCTTTGTTCGACTCTAATTGCCGATGTGAGGCTTTGAGCATTGTATCGAGTCTTTTGATGTGTGTAATTATGCCTTTCATACAGGCCCCTTTAATTACAACTCCTTTGTACTGGCACAAGGCACTGGGAGATTTTCAGCCAAGATCTGCCGAACTAAACTCCTTTAGAAAAGTGGTAGAGTCCATATTGGCTGTACTACTATCTGATAGAATCTTTTGTCGATATTCTAATATTTATTTAATGTATATATTTGATTCTGATGTGTCAAATCTTCAAATTCTTGTGCATATTATATAACACATGAATGAAATTGGTAGTTTTTGTATTCATCATTAATTCTTACCCTATTTCCTGAGATGGAGGGTAATGTTTTTGAGAGTAAATACAAATGCATGTATATCACTTTGGCACTCTACAGCCTAGACGGATTTTAACGATTTTACTTTTGTGAGATGTCGTTTAGTTGTTCAAAATTTTGGGAGTGGTAGGATATTATAATTTTAATATGGCGAGTATGAATACATCATTAACGGGGGGAAGGATAAAATTAAATGTTTTGTTATCATAATATTGATATAAAACTAAAGGTAGGTAAGTAACAACCGATTATAATTACATATCTTAAATATATTGGTTGCTAACTGACTTGTGAGAACTAATCAACTTTGGAGTTTGAAATAATTACCTAAGAAGTCATTAGACCTCATGATTTTATTTTCATTTTTTATGAATTCATGAAGCTATGAATGTACTAATAATTAAAGCTAATGCTCGAGGCGAACAGTTAGTACCTACATCCTAGTCATTTGTTGTCTTATGATTACGATCATGCGACCGGTAAACACAAGCATAGAGTCTTCTTAGTGCAGTGTTCGTCCGAAACACAGACTTCGCGACTTGCCAGCATCGTACGACAAGAATGTGAATGAAGCAAGAGTAGTGTTTAAGGATTGTAGCATGTGTAAGATCACCTAATGGAAAACATGCATATTAATAACATCTCTTATAATAAACTAGCTGAGAGGACTCGTGCTTCGCTACGGGAAAGTTAGAAAAATATAATAAAGACCAACTATTCTAATCTGTTGTTCCAACATAACATACAGGTTAGATAGTCAATTCCTCAGGCTGATGAGGATTTTGGTTGAAGTGCGCTTCCACCTTTTCGTAACTTAAAATTTAGGAGAAGATGAAAATGAAAAGATAAGATCAAAAAAAGGTAAGATAAAGGCCAAGCGCTTCCCCCGTATTATAACAACATAAGATGTAGAATGTAAAACTCTTCTGAGTTTATTTTACTTTGTAGTGGATCATGTGTAGATTATTTTAAAGTTAAACTTAAGGCATTTCTTGTAGGAAGGTGCTACTACAGTATAATAGAGTTCTTAAATGACGATTTAGGTAATAAGTTTGACATTTAATTATGATTATAGGTAGTTATGTATGATTATAGTGAAGAGTTTCTAAATGAAGATTTAGGTAATAAGATTGACATTTAATTATGATTATAGGTTGTTATGTATGATTATAGTAAAGAGTTTCTAAATGACGATTTAGGTAATAAGATTGACATTTAATTATGATTATAGGTTGTTATGTATGATTATAGTATTAAGGTATTTGACATTTAAATTGCAATTTTATTCTTAATGTATGTTATTTTAGTTAAATTCAATGTATAAATTTTATGTTGACATTTGCATGCCTAATAAGGTAAGACTGTAGTGAAACTTATATTGCTGAACCATATAAACGTCTTGCATAAACCTACTTTCTGACAAATAAACTATTTGATTTGATTTTGATTTGATTTTTATCGAAATATCTCAATCTCATCATAGAGAACAGATGTGTGGCATATATAATCCGATGCACTCCTTCAGTCGCAGGTTCACTCGTTGTTTCAGAAATCTTATGTGCGCACGCGCACATGTAAATCTACTAACGATGATGGCCACATCGTGAAGAAATCGGCATGAGGCAAAAAATCCGAATGGTATGTGGAACCGGCCATGTTACCAAAAAATATTGAAATCATTACCTAGCATTTCAAAATTATTATAGGTATAAGTCAAATGGATAATTAAATGTTTACCGAAAGTTTTACCCAATATCAGTGTAGTAATCATAAATTTTACCAATGAATATTTGGTTTAATTACAAAGAGAATTTTGCAGTGACACAAGTCAGACGGCTATCTAATTTGAAAACATTCTATCAAATAGGTACGCGTCCATGAAGGTATTACACACCACATTCACCCGTCCATAAAGTTCCAAGCTCGTAATCCTGGAGACGAACAGGAGCCCTTCTTTGTCTTGACGAACGTCGCACTATTTCTTGTGTTCCCGGTGTGTCTCCATCGTCAGCATCTTCAAAGTTATTAGATGACTCAGATTCAGTGTTATCGTTGTCTAAACGTGGGCGAGGAAGAGGAGCCAGCTGTCTATTCGATATTGTGGTTTCTCGGCCATCCGTCAATCTAACATGTGAATAGGTCGGGTTAGCTTCTATCAGTTCCACTTCCTCAGATTCGGAATCGTACTTTGATTGTTGAAGATGGTTGAAAAACCTTTCATGTGGTGTATTATTAGTTGATGTACATAATAATGATCTAATTGAATGCAGTGCCGGTGATAAAACTTTCTCCCAATACACCGTGTCTAGTTCCTTTGTCCTTAGACACAGCTTAATAGTTTTCCATAGTGTTCCATTAAGTCGCTCCACTTGGCCGTTACCTTGCGGATTATATTGAGTCGTTCTACTACAAGCAATTCCTTGTCCTAGTAAATAGCTTCGTAGTTCATTAGACATGAAGGCAGCTCCACGGTCAGAATGTATGTATTGTGGAGTACCGTATGTATAAAATAGATCCTGTAAACATTTGACGATAGTTCCAGCAGCACGATCTTTACAAGGATAAGCAAATGGAAATCTAGAGTACTCATCTATTATAGTCAAAATGTAGCGATTAGGCGTATTAGAAGGCAATGGTCCTTTGATATCAATGTTAAGCCTCTCAAAGGGTGCAGTAGCTTTTATGAGATTTCCTTGCGTTTTTGCGAATCTTGGTTTTATTTCCGCGCAAATTCGACAGTTGGATGTCATTCTCTTTATATCATCTATAGAATAAGCTAGATTTTTAGATCGTATCCAGTGTGTCATTCTTGTTATACCAGGATGTCCTAGCAAATTATGTAATTCGTATATTTTGTTCGTATTTGTTATACTCGAACATATTCGGGAAAGCGTGTCAGCTGTAATATTTTCCTTACCTGGACGGTAAATTATATCATACTTGTAGTTCGAAAGTTCTAGGCGCCATCTTTCGATTTTCTCGTTTTTTACTTTGCTTGTGTGAGATTGATTGAAAATAAAAGAGACAGAACGTTGATCAGTAATTAGTAGAAAATGCCTTCCTATTAGATAATGTCGCCATTTCCGCAAAGCTTCTACTGCAGCATTTGCTTCTTTTTCAATAGAAGAATGACGGCATTCTGATTAATTAAATGTTCTGGAGAATAAAGCCACTGGGCGACCGTTTTCGGAAAGTGAAGCCGCAATGGAGTGCTCAGAAGCATCAATTTCGACACTAAAAGTAGCGTTTTGATTGATATTTGTTAGAACTGATTCTTTAATATTCATTTTCAGTTTTTGAAATGCGTTAATTGCATTTTCATTCATGGGGAATTGAGAGACTTTAGTTAGTGGATCAATCATTTCAGAGAAATTTCTTATCCATTTCGTATAATGAGCGAACATGCCAAGAACTCTTCGAGTCGGCATATCAGTTGGTACAGGTAGGTTTATTAAAGGGCTAAGACGTTCCTCATCTAGACTGCTCGCGTTGTTTTAAATTTTGTATAGCAGCAACTTGATAGTTTTTTTCCCGAATGCACATTTCTCTTCGTTCAGTGTAAGCATATATTTCTCTACAGCCTTTATAAATCTTTTTAAATTCAGGTCATGCTCTTCTTTTGTTTTGCCAAAAACCGTAACATCGTCGAGATAAGCATAAGTTTTCTTTTGAAATGATGTAGTTCAAGGTTCTTTGGAAAGCAGCTACTCCATTAGTTACACCGAAGAAAAGCGAGTAAACTGATATAAATTACCACAGGCTTCAAACGCTGTATATTTCTTCTCTGACTTCAATATTGGTACTTGGTGGTAAGCACTTCTCAGATTGATTTGACTAAAGAAGTTGTTTTCGGCCACCTTTGATACAATTGACTCTATAGTAGGCAAAGGGTAAGCGTCCGATTCAGTAAATCTATTAATCGTTAGCGAGTAATCAACGACCAGACGTTTGCGGTGTGTTGTGCCTCCAGTAACTAGCACTTGCGCTCGCCATGGTGAACTGCTAAGTTCTATAACATTATCCTTTACAAGTTTCTCAATTTCTCCTTCAATAAACTGACCGTCAGTTTCGGTATATTTTCTCGATTTAATAGCAATAGGTTTTACATTATTTGATAGATTGCCAAACAGTGAGACTGGGGGCACCACAGCTTCCATGACGTTACAGATCCTAAGAGGCTTATCAGAGCCTCCGAATTTGATTTCATCAGATGAATGATCACTTAAAGTGTCATGGCCAATAATCACATCAGCACATAGGTCTTCAAAGATGTATAGAGCTTTTCGTTTGTATGTATGTTCTTTTAGTGTTATGGTTGCATAACATACTCCTAGAAGTCTTTGTGTTCTTGGAGGCCATTTCCTCAAGAAATCATTTCCTTCCATGGATAGCATCTTAATTTTAGTAATCGAGCAAAACTTTTGTCTAAGAAGGTAGTGGAACTACCACTATCGATTTAAGTTTTTAAGATTTATTAAGATTTATAGTTATTCACCGTGATACCAACAGTAGTTTTGTGTAAGCTGGATGGTGTTGCTGCTGATATTGCTGATATGCTTGTCTTACTAGTCTCCCCTTCAGCTCTAGCGGTTATTCTTCCACTCCTGCATACTTAAGCAAAATGACCCTTTTTCACATTTTGTGCAGGTGGAGTTGAATGCAGGGCATTTTATCCGTTGATGTATGTTTCCTCCACAGAAAAAACAGCTCTTTGGGTTGTCGATGCAGCAGATAAGTTGTCATTCTCATTACCTTCTATTTGATTTAGTACCATTGAATGCGTATTATGAGAGATATAATCTTTTGAATTACGTTCTGCCATTTCAAGGGTTATAGCCTGATTACTTGCCTGTTCTAGAGTTATGCTGAGGTTTTCCAGCAATCTTTGTTGATTTTTTATTGAGTGTAAGCCCGCAATAAAAGCATCACGAACATATTCATTTTTATATTGCTCGGCACTGACTGGCTTGAAATTGCATTCAAATGCAAGCTGTTGAGGTTTGCGTAAATAATCTGCAACAGACTCATCAGGTTTCTGCTTAGACGAGGTGAGCATATATCTGGCGTGAATTCCATTTTGAAATTTTATATAAATCTTGTCAAGTATGCTTACAGCATTCGAATAATCCGTCGATTCCCGTATATTTGAGTAAACGTTTGGTGAGACATTGTTTAAAGTATCTACAATTTAGTAGATTCTGATAAATCCTTACTTGACTCCGTTTCCACAGCAAGATAATTTTCGAACGTTTCTTTCCAATGCCGGTATTTGAGTTCTGCAGCTGGAGACCCTGGATCGGTGTCAAATTTATCTGGTCTCAGTAGTCTAGTTATTGAAGCCATCGTTCTTCACGCTTTCTAGTCTTTGTAATTAATTGTAGTAATAATACATTTTACCAATGAATATTTGGTTTAATTACAAAGAGAATTTTGCAGTGAATGACACAAGTCAGACGGCTATCTAACTTGAAAACATACTATCAAATAGGTACGCGTCCATGAAGGTAATCACAATACACCACAATACAATCAGGGCATAATTTGCAAAAAATATGATAAACATCATTTAGAAATTCCTCTTATTTACATGATTTATTTAAGCAGCACAGAACAGATACTGAAGCCAAAATATCATTTTTGCCCTTTAAAATTAATTTCCATTCAAGATTTTCTGAAATGTTTCTTCTCAATGCATTTGTAACAAGAAATTCAGGACAAATTTCTAAGTTTTCGTTTCAGAATCAGCATTTCAAAGTTATTGTAAAATCATATATATCCAAAAATTCGTTATTCATGAGCACAAGCACGTTATAATGAATAACGAACACATTGGTAAAATTTCAAGGCCTACAGTTTCAACGCTAGAGCGTGATTCGTGATTAGTCGGCTTTTAGTATTTTCAACTGTCAACTTATTTTAATGAGTCAACTCTTCAGAAAATTTCCGACCATGATTTTTCTCATGTGGAAACATTTGAAACCTAAATAAATTAGTATAGTAAAGTTGCAACAGGTATCTATAAATAATCGAAGTCCCATTTCCACGCTACGACAGTAAAAACTTAATAAAACAGAAGATTCACTATAAATCACTGTTAATAGCCATCACAACTGTTCGAATTTGCGTAACTTTTGTTTAAATGTATGCTCTCGACGACAATAATAATTGTATGCCCACTACAATTTAAAAACATTAAAACTACGCTATTTTTAACATAAATAAAAAAATATCGTCATTGAAAATGGGAATAATAAAGACTGCTTTTATAAACTATAATTACTGTGTTACGGCAGTGTAAACGCTTCAAACCTACTATTTTATTTTATTTTGTGATGACAAACAACTATTGATTAAGTTATTTGCTAATTTAGTGTTCAATAAAAAGCTTATTATTATAATTTTATCTTAGGTATAGGTTAGGTTATAAAAGTAAAGGTCTAGCATAATATGAATAATCTAAAAACTAAAAATAACTCCATGTTTTTTAGAAACAAAATAACCTAAATAAAATGTATAAAAATGTTATCCTACGTCTATGGTATAAGTTTATTTAAGGTAAAAAATATATTTAACTATGTACAACAAACGGTCAGTTTCTTCAGTTCAACTGAAGTAGAAAATTATCCAACAGTTTCGAGCACACAAATCTAGTTTTCGTTCGGATTGAAGTTACTTTATTTATCCCATTTTAAAGAAAAGGTGCCAAGAAATAGACAAATCCCTGGGCAAAAGTAGTCCTACGTGATGGAACCTTCTACTGAGCCGATTATCAGTGCATACCGGTTGTTTGTGCTGTCTCATAGTAATGGTTTTGATAAATAGTTGCCTGACATTCAAGACTTGGGACTCTGTGTATACGTTTTAACCGCCTCTGTGGTCTAGTGGTTCAACCCACCGATTTCAGATCCAGAGGTCCCGGGTTCGATCCCCATGGGGAGTACAATATATTGTGCTTGGTTTGGTTGGTGGTAGGACTTTGTTGAAGTCCGCCTGGCTAGCTACCACCATCTTACCTAATTCTGTCGCCATAATAACAATTCTTAAATTGTTGTGTTTCGGCATTCAGAGGTAAGATAGTCAGTTCCTCAGTTTGTTGAGGATTCCGGGTGAAGTGCGCCTCCACCTTCGGCCTTATTTTAACTTGTTACCAGGTGAGATGAAGGCCAAGCGCTTCCCCGTCGTACAATAAAAAAAAAGGTCTGTTGTAAGATATCTGAACGGTTTGCAGTTGAGGATTTTCAGTATCGAGCGTTGAGTTCTCTCTAGATTTATTAAGGTAGTTTTGAGGGCACCTCCCCATGCTGGAATGCCGTATGTGATAATTGATTGACATAATGTTACATAAACAGTTTTATTAACATTGTTTACCTTAAGGTGTCTAATTCTTTTGATTACAGGGATGAGTTTTCTAATTCTAGATTTTAGCAGTTTAATGTGTGGTTTCCAATTTAAATTCTCATCGATAGTAACTCCTAAATATTTTATTTTGTCCGTGGACAACAGAGTAAAACAGTTACAATTTACAGGAGTTGCATGTGAGCAAATATGAGCTTTTATGTTAAGATCAGTTTTGGGTTGACTATTTTTGTAGATAGATAATGTCATGTATCTCGTTTTATCTAGATTGAGGGTCAATAAGTTATTTTTTAGCCAGTCTATGACTATTTTCATACTACCCTCGGCTGACTTGACAGCTTCATCCCAGGTTCTGCCTCTAAAAACAATTGCCGTGTCGTCTGCGAATGTAATGATTTTTGCGTTGGGTAGTAAGGAATTACATAAGTTATTTATTTATATTAAAAACAATCTCGGGCCGAGAACAAGCCTGACTGATTTTTTAGAGCTAAACGTGTCACCAATCCTTACGTACTGGAAACGATCACTCAAGTAACTGTTGAAGAGTTTTAGGGAGACACCTCGATTGCCCATAGATTCTAGTTTGTGTAGTAGTAGTAGTGGTATAGATACGGTATCGAAAGCTTTGGCCAGATCTAGAAAAACTCCAATGCATTTTTGTTTAGTGTCTAAGTTGCGCGTAACTTCAGTAATGAAGTTACGCCTCTGATGCCATAGAAAGTTTTCTATGGCATCAGAGGCGGATCATTGGCATCTAAACCCAAATTGGTTAACAGAAAGAAGTTAATTACTCTCAAGAAAATTTACTAGACGCTTGTTTATTACTTTTTCCATTATTTTAGCCAAAGTAGATAAAATGGATATTGGACGGTAATTACTCACATCTTTTCGGTCTTCGGACTTGAAAACTGGAATTATAACAGAGTCGTAACTCGTTGCCTTAGGCAACTCTCGCTCTCTATGAAAAACACACCGTGAATGTTTTTCAGCACCCTCGACTTATATCAAGTACGTTTGTAGCACGAACAAAATAATGTTGTTTCAACTAATTTCTTTTTTGGTTTCTAGTACATATAAGTAAGGTTTCGAGTTGGCAACCGAATATGTGTGCTGGTCGTATTTTTTGCTAAAACTAGTGTTATCTGTGAGACTACAACAGGTTTATGGCAGCTTCGGTAGCAAGCGAGGATAGTAGAGAAAATGTATGAAAACGTATTTTGGTCCTCCCAAACATTAGACCACATAGGATTACCACATTTGTGCGCCTCCACCTTTGGCCTTATCTCAACATGCAACCAGGTGAGATGAAGGCCAAGGGCTTCCTCGAAGATAAAAAACGAAAATGGGTCATCACAAACATCTACAAGATGATGTTTCTTGCATCTTCTAATACTTGTAGGTACTCTTCACATTCACATACAACGCTATGTATAGATAAATAACAATAATCACGTAAATCAATCTTCGAAAGTTCCCGAATACGGTGCCGGGTGTAATTTAAAACCGCACCCCCCACCCTGGCGGAATTAAGTGCGAGTTGGTCGGCACGTGACACCGGCAAATGCGGAGCTACCCGTGTGTACCTTAATTGTGAAGCCTTCATTTGTAGTGTGTCACTATGCACCTTTTTGATAGTGCGTAAAATCTTCTTTTAGTTTTAAGTGGAGTATAAATCTTAATTTGTGTTCCAATCTCTGCGCATAAATGGAGATCGCATTTTGCGCATATTTTCCCTTGCATAAACACTCAAAATCCTGGCGCCGTCTCTTGCTAGTCTCGCTATCCTTCTTAAACTCACTCTTTTACCGGTATCTAGATTACCGAAAAGTACATTAAGAGAAACGACTATTTGCAAAGAGGTTTTCCAAAATACCCTTTGTAGAAACTAGCTTATGTTTGAATACTAAAAAGTCTTTCAATCAAATACTAATCAATCAGATTGTTGTAGTATTGTAGTACTTGCCTGAAAATATTCTGAGGCACCGATCATCGGTTAGCGCAAGTTGGTAGTCTAATGCGTGACAAAGCATGTTTCTGTTTTACGAATTTCAACCTAAAACAAGGCAATATAAAATAAATAGCACCCCGCATCACATCGGCTTATCGGTCATTTCCATAATGTACGCTGCTCTATAATGCATGGCCAGCGACGGACGTCCTTTTAATTACATACAGCGCTTAATTATTGATTTTTAGCATTAAATACTCGAGCATTTTGCACAGCGAGAGGCCTGATTTATGCAACTACAGCATTCTATCACGTATTTCATAAAAATAAACAAACTGATGCAAAAGTTTACATCTGCGTTACTTTTATAAACAAAGCAGTCGAAAATTGTACTGCTTACGTTCCTAGATAATAGGATACGTGACACTGGAATGGACATATCGAGGATGTAGGTTGGAAAATCTAGTCAGGTTTGTAGCAGTAATTATGATTTGATAATAGATTTTGTGGAAGCAGCGGATAACCGGACTATTCTGTGCGCATATGAAATTAATATTAGTAATTATACCATGCGCTTACCTATATAAATAAATATTACAGGACATTAATTTTACACAGCGCCATCTAGCCCCAAACTAAGCATAGCTTGTAATATGGGAACTAGATTACGGATAAAATAATTAAATACTTTTTGTAAATACATACGTACTATATGATACAACACCCAAACACAGAACAAACATCTATATTCATCACACAAATGTTTGTCATGGGTGGGAATCGAACCCACAGCCTACAGCGCCGAAGGCAGAGTTACTACCAACTGAGCTATGAGGCTTGTCGATATAGAAAAGTAATCAGAGCAAATCCAAGCTATACATAATTAGGTATAGTTTGTATTTAAAATTGAATTATATGTCGTAAACCTAACATAAAAGATAAATGACCTGCTCATACGAATAACATAAATATCCCTTTATACAAAGGCAGAGCTCTGCACTTCCAAATTGCAGGACTCTGCCTTGAGAAAAGCCGGTGACTCATAAAAATATATTTTGTGAGCGTGTGAAGTATGAAACGCATAGGGCATATATACAAATTATATTTTCTATTCATGTATCTGATCTTCAGAGCTGCGAATACTTTTTTTTTGCAAGCTTGAGATTGGACTTTAATTAACAAAGATTAAAATCGTGTCCAACCGCATTACTATTGTGGATGGCAAAGACCAAAAGGATATGCTACGTGGTGATTCTCGCCAAGTGATATTTTATCACATTATCTGAATCAATCAAGTGATATTTTATCACTGTATCGTGAGAATATCGTAGAGCAGACCAATAGATTTTTCTTTCAAATGATAGGTATTTATGAGATCTACATTTAGTTTTGACAGTTTGTTTGGCTTGGATTTTTTTTCTTAGTTACATTAACTTTATTTTTTTCGCTTTCGTTTAATTAAAAAAATAACTTTATTTTTATTTTTATTGGGGCCCAAATACAACCGTGGACCGATGGTCAATTCGGTTTTTTTGAAAGTTTATTTGACATATATTGTTATTCTGACGTAGCACTCGGAACAAAAATCCGAATGGCATGTGTAAATGGCTAGGATTCCGCTTAACGGTAATGGGCCTGTCACGTATTTAAATGCTACATATACTGTTAAGCCGTAGGCATATGCCGAACGTAAGTTTGTATGTGACCACCCCTTAGTAGGTGATCCTCATAAGATCCACACTCTGAGCAGAGATCAGAGGATCACTTTTATTAAAAAAAAAACAAGGTACCTATCCACCATCTTGGATTTCAAAATTGGTAGATATTCATATCAACAACAGAGCTTCCTCTAAAGCGGGAAAGCTTTGCCATAATCACCACGTTTGGCAGATGATCGCTGCAAAGTTGTAGATAATACACAGAAGGAAGCTGCGGTCCTTCTTCTGGTGAAATCCTTAGTCGGCTTGTACGACATCCATAGACTGAATTAGAGAGGTCGATTCTTAATCCGAGGCTGCCATGGCAAATCTGCACTTTACAATTCGTAATCAGAACCTCTTAACTATTAGAAAACCATATCCGTATAATTAAACGTGGATTTTATTGATACCTATCCTCTAACCTACTTATCTTTATCCGAAGACATCATTGGTATAGAATTCTGGTTTTCAAGAAACAGCTGTTTTAAGTCTGACGTTCAACTCCTAAACCTAGTCTACGACGACGTCTTGATATACCTACAGCTTTTTGAACTTACAGATTGGTCATCAAGATCAAAAAAATATAGTAGATGTGAAAAAAATATCATCTCCAACTAGATAACTACTAGATAGACTCGAAGCAGGATAATGTCAAACGATACGACCGCATCTTGTGATCCAGCCCACTCGATGCATATCTATAAGTTTAGATAGAATAGCAAAACTTTTATCCTTGCAAAAAATGTATGAACATACACGTTGTTTTATATCTATATGGTGTCACATTATGGTGACTGCTCACGAGAATATGAAATTGAATTTTAGCTCGGGATCAATAAATTTATTTGAAATGATATTTATCTTGTGCTATAATTATAGGATTCAATAAAACATAATATCACATCAATATTGCCATGCCGAGAATTGGCCTACATCAATAGAAATTGAAAGGTAAACAGCAAAATGAGATAAAACTAATATCCCGTTTACTTCTGTCTTATTTCAGACATAATGGACCATACATAATTCATTTGTTCGTATGTTTAATATTTGCCTTTAAATTAAAAGCAGAATAAAATCCCGAACACGTTTTAAATATTGTTGGCGATACTTTCATGATAAAACTACAATAATGAGGTGCTTTGATAATAAACTCTCATACTTGGAGATAGGTTATGATTTGGTTTGGCAATGTACAGAGAATAAATTATACGAGGCCAGTGCACGCTCAGTGGCCCGAAAGAAATAATTATGTTAATGTTTGATGAGGCCATACCGGTTGATACCTGGAATTGTGGATGGCATGTTCATCGGAAAGATCACTCTACATAATATGTATTTATCAGCACTGAAACAGCCAATAATTTTGAATCGTTGTAGTACACCTATTTTTTTATTTTTACCATTCAAAAGAAAAATATAGGTGCGTAAATGCGTTAGATCACCAGCTCTCATTGTAGGATGACATGCGCACTTGTGTAAAAGGAACCTATTCACTTTGGACATGAAGACTCCAAGATTGTATTATTCACAGAAGTTGGGGAAATTACATTGAACGTTTTGTAGCTGCAGACAATACAGATACGAAGGCTAAAAAAATACCTGAACTTACTAGCCACCTCGTAATAGGCAATCCTCAAAGATCGACGATATGACGAGGAGTAATCCTTTCGATTACTCCTCGTCTTAGAGCACGTGCATGAGTCAAATGCGTAGTCTTCAAAGCTTTGATTGAAGAAAATCTATTGAGAAGAAGTCAAATAAAATTTGAGTTCACCAATATATTTGAACAGAGCACAATGTCAAGCTGGGTGGCAGAAACCTTAGATGCTTCAGAAATGTGGCACCAAGCAGTTCGCTATGTTTAGTCGGTACGCGGGAGTGCCAATGCCTTTTAAGGCATTTTGAAGGCCTGTTGATAGGCAGCTTCTGGGAAAGTTTATGTCACAGTCCTCATCCGCGCCCAAGTTTTGCCCAGAAAAGCCTCAAAACAACCCATCCAAAAAATAATGCGCAGTATCATCAATATAACAAACACAGTTTTGTAGATATTTATACCCGTGGTATACGTGCTATTTAAGATAGGCTTATCAGCCCAACACGGCGTGCGTTTCGCTCGACGAAGCGCAAAATTATTGATAGTTGTAATTAATTGCAAACATCGTTGCCCGATAAAATTAATATCAGTTTTATGCAACGAGCTCATTTATTTTAGGACATGAATGGAGCTTCCATATCATTTAATTAAAAACTGTCATTGCATTTATTTTCGAAGTTAAGGTATACCTATATTAATTTAAATATAAGATGGTTGATATAAGTTTATTACATGTCATAAACGAATGCCCCCGTGTCTATGTAATATTTTATTCTAAAAACATTCATACATACTCCATGGTTTGGTGTTAAGCTTTAGTTCGTTAAAAGTATGATGGTATTCATGTGCAATTTACTAGTTTGTACGCCGGAAAAAAATGTATTCTGGATTATGTGGTTCAGCTACAAATAGTAAATAGGGTAATTGGATTACTGATGATGTCATCATCATCAGTGATGATGCTATTATGTTTCTTTGATCATTTAACTAGCTAGAACGTAAAGACGTTCTAGATAAGACCTCTAACAGTGTAATTACTAAATTACTTATATTTATATTAACATGGTAAGTATTTATTCTGTACCTATGTTTGTCACTGAATGCCTGCTAAACGTCAGCACCGATGTTAATGTTTTTAACAGTTTAGATTTACATTTGAAACGGTAGGTGGCGCTGCAATTACCACAGGATGATGGGAACGAATTCCCGGCCATTCCACTTGTGACATATAAATATTTAACGAATGTCAAAATCTGAAAATGATTTGGTGATACTTCAGTTTCTGTTGTGCATAGGATGAATAAGACAAGATTCTTCTAGAACTGTTGCTTCCTGTTTATGGTTTAAAAAACATTTGATGTCAACGACATCTAACTAGATGAGATTAATTCTGATGATGAACAGCTCGGCTTAACAAGACCTAAGATACAATTAATCTTTATATTTGAAGTTTTATCAAACTTTTTGTTGAAAGCTATGGCCATGCAGGATCTATCCAAAAATCATAGAGGGTTTACACTATCTGGAATTTATCAGCTCAACGCTAATCCCCATTAATTACTGCTCAATTTTAAATCTCATTATAGTCAAATCGGTAAATCGATTTTTCCTCGTATTCGACAGACGCATAAATTATGGTAGTAATAATGTGACAAGCAATAATTGGAATTTCGGACTTTTATTTCCTATGTTCAGCTGTTGACGTATGTGGGATTTAAGGATTTTAGCTGCATAGAGAGCCTTAACTATGATGATAATGGTGAGAGCAAACAAACAATTCACGTATTAATCACGAAACTTCACAAAAAAATTGTATCCGTTTCAATATTAACATTATGATAGGGTTAGGTAGGCTTTGTTTAAGTCTGCTGGTTTAGGTACCAACCATCTTACCTTAGTATGACTCGATACTAACTACATTTCGAATTATTGAGAATTCCGGGTGAAGTGCGCCTTCCTTCAGCCTCATCATAACTTGACACCAGGTGAGATGAAGACCAAGCACTTAAACCTGACGGTTCAACCTGACGGTATCGAGTAACTGGCGGCATCGAGAATAATCTCGATAGGCGCTAGGAAATTATGATGTACAGTCAACGTACGTTTATTTTAGTGCATACGCGGCAATTTGCAAGCATCGCGTGACTATTCGATTTATTTGTAATATACAGTATCGTCTTAGCCGCGAACTCGTTGTCATTTATTTTACCCATCAATATCATTATCATTTTATCATATCACTACCATTGATAGTGTAGTTATATAAACCAACAGATAACGTTTTATTTATAAACTGCTAACTCTGCCTATGCCACGCAAACTCATCTGAAATCATCTGATAAGTATTATCTCTCGCTCTATTTTTCCATGTGGCACTCCGGTCGCAAAGAAGCAGTTTCAAGTTATCGAGTCAACAATGTATTAACTACACCTATTTACACCTTACATAAGGTTTTTTGCACATAAACATAACAGCTTACACTTAGACATTCAACCTTTTTATTATTCTTAGGGTGTAATCGATCCTTATGGCATTCTAATCCAAATAATATGAATACGACATTGAACAAGCAAGCAGCCCATCTGATGTCAAGTGGAACTCTTGCCTATAACAAAACCTAACTGCGTAGGTCATATCCACAAAGAACATGACTTCCGCTGCACTGCATTGCGCCGCCAGCTTGAGACGTAAAGTTGTTAAGCCTTATGTGCCCGTAATTTCAACATACCATACTTTTCAAACCGAAACACAGCAATGTTGCTTGGCAGCCGAAATAGAAATGGTGGTAATACTTCTCTTACACAAGGAACTGTACTACGCTTCAAATGCTAATAATGAGTAGTATTGAATAAGAGTGTGTCCATTTTTCTAACACTTTTATAATCTATAACCTGTCCATGGTTATAATTTTTTTTCATGTGTATTTTGCGGTAGCAAAAAATTATGATTATTAATTATGGTCAGCCTACAGTGAGCGTTCGTGGTCCACCTGTCCTTTGCGTCGTATCGCATTGGCGCAAATTAATGAGGGTGGGATTTATTCCAGTTTCGTTTGCAGCTGAATATTATCAGACTCGCATCTGTATAATGCGATGAAGCGTGACACGTCCCTACTTAAAAAACTGTGACACTGTTACTGATTGCTGAAAATGTATGCATAAAAAGTCAAAACATCAGTCAATGTAATCAATATTGACAATTTATTTAAAAAAAAAATCGTTTTTACAAAATCATAATATATTTCAGTATTTAAAAAAAAAAACATTTTATTTTATAAATTTTATTTATTTTCAATTGTTTTTCTTTAACTTATATATATAACAGAAATAACAACGATAAGTGTTAAGTAATTTTAAGACAAAAAAACTTATAATATTATATAATAAATACCTACCAGTGAGCTTCATTAAAAGTTTCATCACAATGTTTCCCTCTCATTTCAATATTATAAAATAGTAGCAAACAAATATTGTATAAATAATAGTATTTAAATACGGTTTTTTTTTAGTTGTAAAAATTATAAGTAAATTTTAAAAATAACTTGATTACTGGCAACGTTGTCCATGATCAAGTTGTATGTATTTATACAACTGCTTACACATATTTTTTGGACTTAAAAATCCAAGATATTTTAAAACAGTATACTTTTTATACAATATATTTTAATATATTAGCGGAACAAATATTTTGTGAAGCTTACTGAAATGAATATAATCGTAGGACAAATATTATAGAATATTTTTATCGCACAAAAAAATAAATTAAAACAATTTAAACATAAAGTTTGAAATTGCATAATATTTGATGTGCAACTTTCAGAGTTTAGTTATTTACATGATCATTTCAGACTCAACGTTACGTAAAGATAATGCACTAATGAAATAAAACATTAACAAAGGTTTTATAAATAAACCAAAACCAATATAAAATCGTTTATTATTACTATATGTCTACATGACAAATATCTATGATATCTACAAATGGACAGACTTGACGTATTTCAACAGATAATTTTACTTCTCATTAACTATACATCTACTCAACTTGTTTGCACATCTACTATACTTACAAGAAACTATACATGGTTTATTTACAAAATTAACATTTCACGAATTAAGAATTAGGAAATTAATTTCACTGCAATCGTATTAATAACAATTTGATACTAAATATATAGAAGAAATTGAATTGTAATTAATATTTTATTAGATTTATATTTCAATTATATAAAATATAATTATACATATTAAAACATATTCCTATCACCTTTTACTAATGGCAATTTATATTCGCCTCTAAAAATTATATTGGTTAAGAGCCAAAACTTAGTTCAAACACTAGAAGGCTGTTTCTACGTTATTTTTACTCATATCTTCAAACAAAGGTAGAAATGCCATTTTAGCGGTTAAAAAAAATCGTATAATCTCAGGACGGGAGTTAACACCAAACTCATGTTCAATAAAATCTTATAGCTTACGCGTGCTTAGAACAATATCATTGAGGTTCGTTTCGTTGCATCCAAATATCTACTAATATTGACATCTCTATTCTCAATAGATGAGATGGCTGCTAGTCACTATTTTACTGGCACATCAAATACAACACTGATTTCAAACTCAGTGACCAACATTTCTTTCACACTTTCAGCAAAATTGTCTCAGGTTCTAGTAGGGTCTCCAAACTGTGTTACTGTCCGGTTGAGGGTTACCCCTCTGTCCTAGACTATTGACTCTACCATCTTCACCTCTATTCGCAGCTGCCGCGCAAGAGTTCCCTCCTCCCAGCAAAAGCTCCTGCCCGTGATTTCCTTGCTGTCTATGATTGTGCGTCGTCGATGATATCTGATCCATCATAGTCTGTAGCTCATTGTGGTGGTTCTGCGTTGAGTGAATAGAGTTTGAATGCAATGGATGAAAATTGTGTGTTTGATTTGCGGCGGTATACAGCTGACTATACAGCAAACTGGCTGGTAAGACTGGGTACAAGGAGTTGTTGCAGTTACTACTTCCGTATGTCGAGTTCTGTGTTCCCATTAGTGAGGGGAAGTTTGAGCTGTTGGTGTGATTGTGGCCGATATTTGTTGTGGTATTGGATGTGAGTAGATCGTCTTGGACTGGTGATTCAGGTTGTGAGCTATTGTCGCTGAGCGATCTCGGTCCGGTGGATAAGCTGTAGTCGGTGTTGTTGTAGCGAGGTATCAGTGTTCCATGGTGGGATGGAGAAGTAACGAGGCCAGATAGCTGCTGGTCTAAGTCCACGCCTGTGGTGTCGGGGAGAACTGTGAAAAAATAAATAGAATAATATTTGTTGGTAAGAGAATACAGGCATTTAGGACCGCTGACCTACCTAGTTATTTTGACCGCTGTGTAATATAATTAATCTGGGATAAAGCGGGAATATTTTAATTTATTAATTTAGAAAAAACATAATTGCAGGATTTTAAATTAAACCCTAAGGCGGTTTTTATAAAAAGTAAACTATTATTACATATTAGTAAACTATTATTACTATAAAAAAAGTATTTGAGTATTATTTTCGTAATATAGTTCCCAGTTAAACTTTACATTGTTTTTTTTTTTAGATGGCGCTATGTGAAATTTAAGTCCTGTAAGTAAATACATATTATATCATTTTAAAACATCTTCTATCCATCCTTATTTATAATTGGTCGCCGCATTGCCAGGCCATAACCCCATAGACAACAATGTACATCTATTTTTGGATATTGGATGTTTAAAATAACGTTTTAGTGTTGTTTTTACATGACTATATTTTACGCACGCAACGATAAATTCATCGCTATCGGACGCGCGCCCTGTAAATTATAATGAGTGTTTAATGTCCGGTTTGTAACCCTTGTCTACATGGGCGATGGGAAGCGATACGAACGCTATCGGTAAATTAAGCTGGTTTTTAAAATGATTGATGAATGTCCCATACCCAACGCCAGATTACATTTTTTTTTATTGAACGACTGGGAAGCGCTTGGCCTTTATCTCACCCAAATATTACTCCGTACACCATCACACTAAACACTACATAAGCATATTGTTATCAACGATATTATGTACCTAAATCTGCGGAGTGTGGGCACCTTGCAGTACATGTGTGGAACCTATTTTAGGCACCAGTCTCTTCCAAAACAGGCTAGCTATACTACCAGCTAGCATTGTTGTTATTATAATAGGTCTTACTTAAAATGACCTTCTATATATTCATTAAGGTTCTTATTTATTATTTATGTATTTACCTATCTAGCTAATTTTGTTTCCTACCTCTATATAGAGTTAGTCTTTATTGGTTTTCATTATAAGAGACAAAAAAATCAAATTTTATTTTATTATTATTATAACACCTGGTTACAAGTTAAATTAAAGCCAAAAGTGGACGCGCACATCACTCGGAATCCTCAACAGCCTAAGGAGCTGGCAATCTTACCTTTTAAATGCCAGAACACAACGAAGTTATTAAGAAAATGTTGTTATAGCGACAGACTCTAATAAGATATGGTAGCTAGCCAGGCGGACTTTACCAAAGTCCTACCACCAATCAAAGCAAGCACAAATTGTACCCCATGGGAATCGAACCCAGGGCCTTCGGAGCTGGTATCGGTGGGAAAACTACAAAAGTTTTTTTTTTCACTTAAAACATCCGTCTATGAATATTTGGTATCGTTTGGAATTAAATACAATCTTAAATCCGATCAATTAATATTGTAGTTGCTGAAAACATCTTAAAATAAACTGAATGTAGCACAAACATTTATAAAGTTTTTTTCATTTTGTAGCCTAGCTTGCAGTAGCACAATAGCATAACCTTACGGTATCGAGGAGGATGTACCTCGTAAATCTGTTGGTAAATTTAATTTCACCGTACTGTTTTAATGAGTTGTTGTCTGGAATCATAAACTGAACAATGTTTCAATACTACGCGGCAGTGTGTGAGGTGTTAAAGTTATTAACATTTTACATTTACGTGTAACTGACTTGACTGACTGTCAATCTCAGGGCAGCTTCCTTTTTTAGTGCAGGGGTGCACTTTGCAATGAATGCGAAAAGGTTTAAGTTTGAGTTTAAGTAATTCCTACAGCATGATGAAAACGAAGTTACGTGCGTTTTAATAAATGAATAAATAATATTCCGATTAGGTTTTTAGTTTTAAAACTTGCTTTCCATTCAATGATTCAGGGGTTATATGTGTAAAGGGCGACTTTAGTGAGAATATTTATGTTTGGCTCACTCAAATGTTATTTTAGAATGATTCCCAATTATCGGGGTCAACCAAGCCGCAACAGCTGACAATATATATTTGAAATATGTTTATTAAGCCCCTTCAATTGATACACAACTGCATCATATTTTTTTCGATTATGAATTTCTATATGTTGCCTAGAGGGCGCCTCGTCGTATTAAATATTCAATTTAATACGACGTCACATAATCTATAACCAGCGGACAATCCAGACGCTTCTTACCTCATTTGTAAAAAAATGTTATTTGAATTAAGAAGTTATGACGGAACCGAACATATCGATTGATTTAACCATACCGGTCAAAATCATTCTCCGTCCATTGGTCGAAATAAAGTTATTTAAAAAAATGGAAGATGTCAACTTTCGTTATTATTGCACTCCTACGTATAAAACATACATTTTTAAAGTTTCATACTCATAGAAATATTATGAATATAATTATTGATGTAAACAATGTTTACCGGTATTACTAGCGCCGAAGTCCTGCGTAGGAGTCTGTTCCGGCACTGTGCTCCCAAAGCCGAGTGTTGGGGGGTTGAACTGAGATGCGGCCGGCGCTGCGCAGGACGGGAGGTAGGCAGGGTATGCGCCGGCTCCCCCATAGCCCCAGTGCGAGTTACTTGAGCTTAGCCCGAATTGACTCATATCTGCGTACAAAAATATGGTTATAAAAACATAATATGACATACTGGCTTTTGTCCGGGGTTTCTCCTTCGTGCTGCCTGGGGAAAAGTAACCTCTATCTTACCTCATGCCGTACACATCTATGCCAAACTTAATTAAGATCCGTTCAGTCAACAAGCAGTGAAAGGGTTACAGACACACAAATAACAAACAGAGACATTCGAATTTATAATAGAAATCCACTGCAGGACATGTGCCTCAAAAAGTGATTGGGGGTTTTTCATAGTCACTACACTTGGCAGGTGGGTTGGCGAACGCAGTATAGGTGTAAGGTACTCTTGAAGATGATACAGCCTATTCTCTAGCCGAGACCTCAACAGTGGTTAAGTAATTCATGATAGTTAACAAAAATCCGTCGTATCCTCTTATAAAGATGTCGAGAGCGACACAACAAGCCCGTTTTGCGTGCACTCTATTTTTTTCCAGAGTATTACCGGCTTTTATTTTTCGGTATCACGGTTCCGTTTTTGGCGGGCGATCGCCGGACTCGGTTTTTATACGATACGCGTGCCGGCCGCGTCGATTTGTGAATGTTTTTATTTTTCCGGGCCGCATCAGTTGTTTTGGGGTAGCCGTAGAGCGGCGGTGCATGCTTGTTCGATTGCGTCCGCAGTCAGTTCGATTCTTTTTTTGCCGCGGGCTGATTGAATCCGCGCTTTAGTGAACGTAGTTTAGCGTATCGCCGCATGGTTTGCGAATCATTCAATCAATCACTTTCCCGCCGATTCGTGCTGAGACATGACTGATTTGGATTTAGATTATCGGCCTACGGTCCTTGAGAATGGAGCGTTAGAGGGTGAATTTAAATGTTGTTTAAACATTTTTTCTGTTAATATGATACCTTCTGATTAACATTAACGATACCTGTATGTCGTTCTTTATATTACTAAAGGTAGCAACCTCTTCGGGCCTACGGTCGTTTGAAACTATTGCTTACTTTCCAATAATGTATCTTCCGATTAATATTAACGATATATGGTGATATATTATTGCCAGCAGCGCTCAGCAAGCAATAAATTGTCTCCCTGCAGCTCGTATTTTCTATGTCTCAGGTTCGCAATCTCTTCTCATGATTTTTTCTTTCACTACAGTCTCCTGTTGCTTACTATTCTCTGCGTTGGAATGGAATTAAGGAGTTTGGTTTTGAGGCACGGTTGATTTAGATTTCAATTATTTATATGAGAGTTGATTTTAAAGCGTTATTTTTTTCGACAATATACCTTCTGATTGACATTCACGTTAGCTTAACTCATAATCACTCGATAACTAACTCAGCCAGCAATAAATTGTCTCCCTGTATGTATTTTTTTCCGTCACTCAGGTTAGCAACTACTCATGTTTTTATTTATTTTAAACAGTCTCCTAAGTATTGCTTACCGACTCTCTGCGACGTGGGTTTGGTTTCGAGTGTGGGTCAGATAGGGCTTTTATTTAGGGTCAACAGGACCCGAATATTAAGACTTCGTTTTCTTTCCGTCTGTCTGTCTCTCAGACCTGGGGGGATACCACGACCTCTTATAGCGTTCTTGTTTTGATATTACTTTACTTTTGTCACTATCTGCCAAGTGTAGAAAAAACGAAACAAAAGTAATGTTATATCAAAACGAGAATGCTACAGGACGTTGCGGTTAGGCCCCTGATAAATTTTGCAGAGAGTATATGTTACACTGTTATTTTACGATTGTGATAACAAATTGAATGATCATTAAATAGCTTATAAAATAGTGGATACAGTTTATAATATGTACTTACTCTGGCACGTAGTGATAGGTGGCATCCGAAAGCCTCCCAGTGGGTCTGGGGGGAACGGGAAGGGTCGTTGGCCAAACGCGAAGTGGAACTGCTGCTGCTGTCCTAGGAGAGACAACACTACATCAGTACGGTACTAGCTGCTCTTTAGTAATAAGATCACGGTTATATCTTCTAAAACGGCTTGTGGTAGTTGTGCGTGGATGAATACGAGCGAGATTATTTTTGGTAAATTGTAGCGTTTATCGACATCGTGATATCGTAAAATGTCATTATGGTAAACCCTTTGATGACTTGCCAAGCTACAATTTACAGTAGGTACCTATACAATCTCACGCGAACCTTCCGTAAAACATCTGATTTCGCGTCTCCATACAAACTAAAAAAAAATCAAAACTAGAATGTGAAAAAAAATGTTGTGTTAAATAACAAGGAATATTGCATAAATTAAAAACTCCATAGTCAAACAGAGCATGACTGCTACTAATGAAAAAATAGTGTGTGTCATAAAGGCACACGATAGAAATGAAACTTTTGTTTAACATGAAAACATTATCTCCCACTCTACCCGACCCACTGCCCCAACACTTTTCCTCACACAAAATGGTTGCGGATCAGAATTTCAAAACCCTCCAATAAAAAGTTTTCCAACAAAACTTGCAATGAAAATGTCTCCGCTGTAATATGGACTAACCTATCCATCAAAGATGCACACAGGGGGCTCCTTTGTCGAGCGACACTAATTCAAACACGTGCTCGGAACATCACACGAGTGTCGATGAATTATCGAGTGTCTCACGGAGGGGCCTAAACCTTACGACGTGTCACAGCGACACTTGGTAAAGGGCTGCTCGGATACTTCGCTAATATTTTGTATTATCAAGCGGATAATATTGTATTGGGTAGTTTATAGTATAGTAGCAATAAAGCACATTTAAGAAATAAATCATCGAAAAATTTATCGATTTTTTATAATAATTGAATTAATCATATTGATCGAAAAATAAGATAAGCAGCATTATCCTCACTAAATAACACTAATACTGCGATCACCGACCCGTCTGCTAATAAGGTGATGATTATAATCGAATCCCTCTTACACTTTGGGATAATTTGAGGGAAGCCCATGGTTGAGATATATTTTGGTCGCCAAGGCATGGTCTCATCAAATTCTAAATCATTTTTTTATCATACCAATCACGCTCTCGCCTGATGCAAAGTGTTGATGTGATCTACTATTTAAAATCTTGTATTTCGATTTTGACTTGAGGTTATCTAAAATGTAATCGCATTATATGCTATACCTATTATATTGAAGTAATACACTTGTATTATATCTAAGTTTGACAGTAAATTATCACTAGTGATTCCCTATTCAGGGCACTTCCGAATTACTCTGCAGCCCAATCAAGTTTGCAGCGTAGTCAATGTGTTGTACACAACTATACAGAGTATAGGTCACGGTGATGATGAGATTATGGCTGTTGTGTGTGATTTCGTTCGCCTAACCTTGTGGTTGCATAAACATTGAGATATTCTACGGGTCTACGGGTCCGTAGATCATCTTCGTTTCTTTTTTTTGTTATATCTCAGGTAATTATCGATACCCTTTTTCTTTTTTTGCCTTAATAAAATTATGTTCGTAAATAAAGTAGTTTATAGAATGGTTGTATTGTGGTTTTTTCATTACCATTAGAATATGTATAGGTAGACGATAATGTATGACATTGTTTAATGAGGGAAGGTTGAATTACGAATGAACTTTCAAAACCCATAAGCTTAAAAACTTGTTGCCCTAATGTCATTACCACATCTGTGGAGAGGTCCTGGGTTCGACCCTCAGGGGTATCATATTGTGCTTGGTTTGGTTGGTGGTAGTGTAGTCTGTGGTAGAGTGTTTTGAGTCCGCCTCGACTTTAAAAAAGTCCAGGCGGAATTAAACAAAGTCCTACCACCATCTTACCTAATTCTGTAGCCATAACAATAATTCTAATATTGTAGTGTTCGGGCATTCAGAGGTATCATAGCTAGTTCCTCAGATTCTTGAGGATACTAGGCGAAGTGCACTTCCATCTTCGGCCTTATCATTACTTGAAAATCAGATGATGTGAAGGCCAAGCACATCTCCGTCGTACAATAAAAAAAGCATTACAGGATACGAAAAATCTGTTGAGGGCTAGTGAGGCTGTGTGAAATGTTTAATTTATTAAAATAACACGACCAGACCACCACAGACCAGACTTTTTGTACACATATGTGTGGTACATTCATTGTATACCCATACTACAAATTATTCAACCGACGGTCCGCATTGTCTATCCTACAGCACTCTTCACACGACTCGACATAATTCAATCCTGTCGTCGCTTTGTGAGGGCTGCGTTGTTCGACGGTCTGTTTCTAGTACTATTTAATTCATTTACCTATGAATTAAAGCTATGGAGAGAATAGTTATATATCGGCGATGATGTAGCTACAATACAATAAGTATATTAGATAGATTTATGGATAGATACATTATTTATTGTCAACCAGAAACAAATATAAACTACACAAGAACAGAAAAACACTTAAATTAAGTACAATGGTTTTTTTTCCATTCTGGATTTATTTCGAGTAAACACAACTTTTTACCTCCGCCGCGATTTCAGAATCAGAATTCAGTAGGTGACGTTCGCAATTTCAGAATCGACTCCTAAAACTTAGATAGCAGAGATAGTAAGAGTTCGACCCGGAGAAGGGCAGTTACTATTATCTAGCACCTTTGCTATTAACAATGGTCCTGGTAAGCGTGGCTATTATGGCAAAACTATCTATTTTCGGAGAAAGTGCTATTAATATTGTTACGGAAAATGCATAAACAAGTGCGTCCATAGCCGGATGGACGCGCGAATTGACAAATGCAGTCGCCCCACCCACACGCACATACACACACACATATATTCAGAACAACGACGCACACGCGTTACTGACAAGGGCTGTCACTTCCTAGGCTCCATTTTGTTTGTCTTTTGTGCAATACGTGCCATCCTCTAACGTTACGAAACTTAAATCTTAATTGAGGATTTTTTTGTGACATCTTTGCTAGCTTTGCTTGCTTAACAAGCCGCAAGCTGTAGTTTGTATTATAGGTTTCCATTAAATAATTTGCCCTGTAGTGGTACATACGTGTTTAATTAAAACTTCAAGCCTAAAATACAAACTGTAGTTTGCCAGTTGTTAGGCAAAAATGTCACAAAAAGATCATGATTCTTTAATCATGATCTTTTTTGTGACATTTTTGTTTTATTACGTTCAGAGGATGGCACGTATTGCACAAAAGATAAACAAAAATGTATGTTTTGCTTCAAAATAATTCCTTAAAGAAATAAAGGACTGTTATTCCAAAGCTAGAACGTCTACAGTACTCACACCAATTTGATTATAGAGTTGTAAAGAGTTTCAAAAGCATGATTTGATGTTACTTAAATAAACAAATGACAATTGTTTACTCAAAATAATACAATCAATTTAGCTAGACCCCTATTAATATGTGCACCACCAACCACCTCTCAAGCCATTAAACCCTCTACATACAAAGGATGTCTGGAAGAAATCGCTTCAAAACGATAATATACCCATTGTGTATATATTTTTAAGTAATTCTGTTTCATTTTTAAGGGTTGCAATAAAGTATTTTCATTAATTAATTAATTAATTAATTAATTCATTCATTCATTCATCAATGACATGACGCGCACTTATTCACAGACCTATGCGCAATGTATCAATAAGTTACATGTGCCAGTTCTCTGTAATGCAACTATACTACAACTAAAATTGATGAGAAAGATTAAGCGCTACAAGTCTTGTCAAAGTCATCTCGAGGACAGTCTTAAAAGAGCAAAACTGAGGGAATAATCTAGATATCGAATAATCACCATATAAATAAAACAGAAACACAAACATGATTAATAAAATGTTTTCCTCACTACGTGAAGAACATAATCAGGATAGCACAAAACTTAAGGTATATAATGATATAGAATAGAGGTTTTAAATTTCAATATTATCTCATTACCAATTAGAAAGCTCATCGGAATCGGATCGGCAGCCCTATTAGGCACACATGCTCGGTTCCCGCGCAAAAGGTTCCAGTGTATAAATCAATGGCAACAATTACACACTTTCATGGCAAGTCGGAATTAGAAACTGTCATTTGCACCGTTTGGGGGGAATGGGGGTGATTGGGATGGGGGTAGAATAGGGTGCGGGCAAGGGCTACCGTGGACCTGATTAAAGGATTACAAGGGGTGCCGTCCGGTCTAGTTAGATTTATTATGCGGATAGAAGTAAGTATTGCTAATAGTTTATACTCTGAACTCGGGGTCTTAAAATTACTTTTAAATAAGTTCAAAATGAGAATTAATATTTTTCATTATTAAGGCGGGGGTAGTTTCACTTTTTAGCTTTTTGAACCTCTGTAAATCTTTTATAAAGCGACGTAGAGCCAAAAAAAATATTTTAATTAAATTAAACATATACTCAAACGCTATGCAAAGACGGAAACGTGAATCATAATAATTGGCTCAATAAAAAAACATAAAGATGACACTAAATCGATATTTAAACGTGTAGAACTGGGAGATTTCTCGTTGAAACCATGTTAAAGTTATTACAAAAGATATTATAGATTCTTATTTATTAGGGCTTGCCGAAAACAAATATTATAATATTGTTATTATTAACCTTTAGGACAAAAACAAAGGAAATCTAGCCGGTCAAACGCTCGCGCCGGGCGGCCAGTGCCTACCGAAACGTCTTCAAAAAAAGCTCTTGAATTGCCTCGCCCTAAAATGTAAAATAGGTGAAATTAACTTGGAAATGCATGCATACACTCTAATAGTCTTCGGAATCACAATCACAGTCGAAATTACGAATGTATTTTCTGCTCCGTGCTTAAATACTTCACATGATTTATATTATAATTTGTGTCCACTGCTGGACAGAGTCACCTCAAAGCGGGAGGGATTTTTCCATAATCGCTTGGCAGGATCGCAGTAAATGTGTACATATTACACAGAAGGAAGCTGCTGCCCTTCTTCTAGTGATATCTCTTAGTCAGCTTTTAAGACATCCATGGGCTGAACTAACCCTCCTAGGTTCGATTCTTAAGTCGCGTCCGCCGCGGCAAAAAATAATTTTTAACTTTTCATTTCAATAAATAATAAAATTTTGAAACTCCATTATATATTTAATTACTATGTCAATAATCACAAAAAGTACCTACTAATTTCTAACCGAATCAGCAATCTCGATTAAAAAACAAACATCTCCATTCAACTATCAAGCACCTCGTTGAAACAACAAACATTTCGAAAGTAACTAGTTCTGATCATCTAAATCCCTCGTGTGAAACGGACGAACGCGTAAACAATGCTTCCACTGGGTGGTCCGCCGTGCGCCCGCGCACCGAAAATAGCCACCTTAAGAAAAACATCGTTAATGCATCGAATATTAAATCGTAGGCGGCTACTGGCACCGGTGATAAAATGAACCACCCACCCGGCGGTAAAAATAGGAAGGGTTCCTACGGGCTTTACAATAGCAGAGGACTCATTTTCCGTTACCGATAACCGCCTCAGTGGTCTAGTGGTTCGCCTACCAGTGTCAGATTCAGAGGTTCCGGGTTCGATCCCCAGGGGAAGTACAATGTTGTGCTTGGTTTGGTTGGTGGTAGGACTTTCTTTAAGTCCACCTGGCTAGCCACCATCCTACCTAATTATATCGCCATAACAACAATTCTTAAATTGTTGTGTTCCGGAATTTAGAGGTAAGAAAGTCATCAGTCTCACTCTATTGAGCATTCCGGCTGAAGTGCGCTTGCACCTTCCACCGTCGTACAACTTTGCAATCTACATATGAGTTATAGTCGGTTAAGGAAGAATCCGTACCTTGTAAATGTTCTATTGTGCCGAACTCTTGGTTTTGCCTCTACTTTTATCATGAATACTGGTAAGGAATGGAATTCCTTGCCCTCGTCAGTTTTTCCGCACGAGTACAATCTTGGAGTCTTCAAGTTCAGAGTGAATAGGTTCCTTTTATACAAGCGTGCTCCATATTAGGCCACATCTTAACTTGTTTTTAAAGTAAAACTGGGGGTCAAACGCTTAGCTATCACCATTAAAAAATAGATTACCTAAATTTCTATTTTAACACATGAAAATGACAACACAATTTTGACATAAAAAATGAGGAGGTTTTCTATTCTATGCGTATATTTTTTCAAAAACTCATTTCGTTAATGCTATACGAGTGTATAAATTTGATTTTTTTTTCTTATCTTGTATTATTTCCATATAGAAACAAAACAATTCTACATTAATTTCGTCATCATCACATAAATGAGCTGAAGATGTATCCATAAATTATTCAGGAATGCTTAAAATCCTTTAAAGTTGGTTGGAAATAATTAAACACTTACACAATTATGTATATACCAATAGGTAGGTTCTTATATATTGTATTTCGTTCATAGGCACATGTTAACACGCGTCAGAACTTTAGAATTAAATAATTTATCGTCTCTTGCCGGATAATAAATCAATATGCAGGGCATGCATGCCTCCCCTTAACCTACCTCCCTCTCCCCCCGTCCCTTTCTTGACTAATTAATTAAACAACCGATTCATTACGGAGCCTCCTTTGTGCCCTCACATTCGTCTAGTGAGCTGAGTGAGCTAAAAGTAGAGATAGCAACTTTATATACCTTACTAATTCATTCGTTCGGCCTGGCTGGCTATGTCTCAAAGTTTTAATTTAAAAAAATATATATATTTTATATCGATAATTAAATTTTAACTAAGTAACTATTGATAAATGCTGATTAACACATTTTGAAATTATTAAACTTCCATTAATTGTGTAAGGCTGCCAAATATTAAGTATTTTGACGGGCACAAATTATGGGGCGTTCACAAGTTTAAGATTGATATTTTAACTAGTAAGACACCCGGGATTTCGTTCCCGTCATTCCATGGGAATTTCAAAAAACCCTTTTTTCCTGCGTCCCCGTCACAAAAGGAAGCTACCCTTAACTTTAAAGTCTGTCGGACCTCTGAATTGAGCTGTGTATTGGTTGTCAGTCAGTCAGCTACACGGAGACTTTTTACGCACAAGGCTCCATTACTAAATGCAAAAAACAACCTGATCTTAATTACCTTGTTCACACTCAGAGTGCGTGTACGACTCGCACCTGGCTGATTTATTTAGTATTTGGCAGGTAATCCGTCATTATATTTCAGATTTCTTGATATTTACGAGTATCACCGGCTTTTGAAGTTGGTTATGCAAAAATAACGATAAATTAATTTATTTTGGGCAATGTTGACGGGGCTCAATACTTCTATACCTCTATGCGACTACCTAATAATATATCTACCCTTCATTCATACAAAAATTATAAAAAAACAGTTTTATTCCTTTAGTTAGGGGCAATCTGCATACAAATTTTCAAGTGCCTATTATATGTGTACTGGGGCATGCAACATTTTATTCTGAACTTTCACCCTAATTAAAAATCCTTTATTTTTTTTCTTTTATCACTTACTTCTATATTGGCACGCGACAGATCAATCTACAAAATCAGAAAGTCAAATAACAAATTGTAATATAACTTAGCGTTATAATTATTGTAAGCAAGTCAGAGGAGCTGGAGTGAAAGATGAGGAAAAAAAATGAAGTAGACAAAATAATAGATTTGATTTTGTTGCGAACCGTACTTAACCCTTCGAGCACCCACGCATCTGAAAGGCCGGCACTATCCCGTGGAGGCGCAATTATTTTAATTTCTTCCGCGAGGATTGATCGAGCGAGGTGTGATTGAAGAGACGGTGACAACCAATCGTTTGTTACAGTCAGGGCTTGTAACTATTTAAACTTTCGTGTGTTTACACTTAGAACCTACAGTCACGGTAGATAGGCAAGAAATGCGCAGTCGAGCAATGACCAACTTTGACTATTTTGAGAACAACGATGGTGATATTTTTTCTAATCATTTCTTGATAATTTATTTCGTTTTCTTCTTATTGCATCATCAGCTTTTTTCGATTGAATTTCTTCTATTAGAGCTATCATAGATGGACAAAGTCAATGACGATTTACTCCTACACTAAAAGTGTAAGCCACAAAACTGAAAAAGTAGTATAGGCTGTTTATTTTGGACTGTAAGCTGATTACTAGTCTTTTAATGCCTGATACAAGCTGAGTCACGCAGTTCCGACGCAAAATAGACGCAAGTACAAGCTGGCAAACATTCCAACTTTTATGTAAATCGTACTAGTGATTAGTGTGTTCCGCAAAAAGTTTAGCTGGACTTACAAATAAATATTGAGATTTTATACAGTTAAAATAACTAAGAACATGGGAAGCAGTCAGGTTAATTAAGAACTTTTACAAACGGTCTAAAAGTAACTCAACTGTTCAAGACCAGTTCTAGACGGAATGTATATAAAGACAAGTTAAATTTACTAGATTGAGAAAAACAAACGTGTGTTATAATTATAGCTTAAAATGCTCAGCGATAGCAGAGAGATTTAACATTTTATCATTGAAATACTATAATGAACTAAGCTATAGGTTCTATTAATGTATGGCATAAATAGTACCTATAGAATTTAGACTACGACGTACCGTATCTTTGGTTCAATTTCAGTAAAATATTTTCCGACTTTAAATCATCCTGCGGAATTTCACCCGCTTCATACAGATTTTTCCGGTGCGTGAGCAAAGGCCACGCGGTAATTTTCTCGCAAAATTAATAAATTACCTTCAAGGTTGTTTTGAATGTTCTGAGGTCAGGAATATTTTGTTTGAAGTGTTTCAAAACAAACAACCTTTTATGATGTTGTAAAAGGTTACTATGCATTGTAGTATGGTATTAATTCCAATGTTTTTTTTTAATTATGAACTCAAGGCAACCAGAATTATTAAGATAAAGTTGCGCAAGATGAAAAAAATCTACGCAAACAATTATTACTTTACTAAACTACGCCTATTTGATTTAATTTTGTACTACTAGAAAGAATTTAACTAGCCAGCTTTTTATAAAATTACGCCCGCTTTTATTCGAGCAAATAAATATGCTTAACACGGTTCTTCTTCTAGAATGTAGGCTTAGGTTCTAAAGCATTATTGGTTTGATTCTGATATCTTACTCTCTGATTTCTGAGTTCTATTGATCAGTTAGTAAGATATCAGAAACGGAGAACCAAGATATCAGAGTTGTTGCTAGGAACAAAACGTTTGAAATAAAATAAGTACTAACTCGTTTTAGACCTGGGTTCTCTCGGTCCGTCGACAGTCACCTTGATTGCCTTGTTGTACGTCGTTATTTGAGGAGGTGACGTTGAAACGGTTATCGTTAACGTAAACGATTTACCTGCAACAAAAAAAATAAGTATAAGACAGATAATAAAACAAAGTAGCATTCAACTACAACGATATTTTTGGAAATATCATACAGTCATGCCACGTTTTCGTATTTTCAGTCGCAATAAAGTAATTATCCAACTGAAAAATACTATCGAAACAAACTTTGCCCTCATCGTGAGTAGTCATATATTCAATTTGTGGCGAACTCTCTTTTCGGTGCACACTTTTTGCAGTTCGATTCGATGACTTGTTCAGAAAGTTAACAATTTATTGGTTCGATTTCAATTTCTGTAGGTACGTTGAGTCAGTGATATATGTGCAGTCGAGCGACTCGTCGGCAACAAAACTAATTGTCAATCAAAAAACCAATTCCACGAGCTACCGTTGTAAACAATGTTATTCGTACGAAAATTGGTATCAAAAGCTACTAATGTAAAAACACTCGAAATATAAAAAGCTCTTGAACTGATACAAACATGGAGTATGTAAAAGAGCAATTCGGAACACATCAACGCGCGTCACAAACAGCGGGCCGACCACTTCATCACGACAAAACATCGCCAGTAAAAAACAACATTTCCATCTGCGGAAAAACCACAGTTAATATTAAATGACCGTCCGTCAAAGCTGTATTGTGAGCGCGCGCCGCGGGATGCAGCCAATACCGATTTGTGATTTTTCCTGGCTTGCCCCCACGTGTGTAGATAGACTGACAGTCACTGCTAACTGTGGACTTTTTAAAGTTTCACTAGCTACTCTGTTCTCTAAAGTTTATTTATATAAATTAAGGCTTTAATTTAAAAACTTGCAAAGTTTGCATTTTTTTTTATTTTTTTTTATTTAGAAATAGCAAATTGCTACTGTATGCTGGTTCAAAATATTTAAGTATAACTTAACGTTATAAAATTTAACAAATTATTTTATAATTCTTAGATATGATATCCTGTATATATCTATATCCGAAAGCATAAACTGAAATCTGGATTAAGTTTATTTCACATTCGACTTAGTAATTTTATAATAAAACTTATACAAGACATTATTGAATTTAATCATGAAGCAACAAAGCTCATTTTTAATTGCGCGCCGATTGTTTCTGACACAGCCCAGCTACGGGGTGGGTCGTGGGAGAGTGACATGTAAGCTTTAATGGGCGCAGGGCGGCCACTGGCTACACGCGAAAAAACTGAAAAAAGCCTCATTCATACGTGATTTCATGTGTAGGCTACTTTCTGCGGGCTCGGCGGTGAGGCTCGTTAAAAATTGAGCGTATACACAGCTTGTTGCGGCCTATCGGAGTTTATTAACGTGTGGAGGAACGGTTCGTGCGATAAGTGCGCTTTTGAGTGTCGCTTCGGTAATTATATTCTGTCACAGATTATTAATTTTACTTCTTGCTAAAAGCTTGGCAGAACTTTGGCTCAAAATGGCTTCAAGTAGGCTTTTGTAAGTCGGTTTAAAGAACTTTATTACTCTTAAGAACTATGGTCCATTTAACAGAGTAATATAACAAACATTTAATTAAAGTTGATAATTGAGGGTAGTTGAATATGACTTGATTCTTGCATGAATAGAAGTTGATAGTGTACACTTCATGGCAATTCAAACGACCCAAAAGCGATGTTGAGCCGAAAGCGCGCAATCATAATTATTACGCCAAATTTATTTTTATATTATAATACTATACCGACATTTTTTGCTCGCATTGTTTTTTTTTTTTTTATTGTACGACGGGTAAGCACTTGGCCTTCAACTCACCTGGTTCTTATCTCACAAGTTGAGATAAGGCAGAAGGTGGATTTCAGCATTACCGGGACGGGCCATGTTTCAACATGGCAAATCTTATGTCCAGATCCTATTAATTACTATACTATTAGGTATAAAAATATAGTATGGAGAATAAGGAGCACCTGGTGCTTATGGTTGGTAGAGTAGGTATAAGTATCAGTATGTATGAATTTCGAATAACACACTAGATAATAATCTTTGAAATCCTCGGCGCATTAGAGAATCGCACCTGTCTAGTATTTTTAGCAGTTCTAGGTCCGAATCACGGGTGGTGGCATTCCTTTGTGAGGTTTGGTCGCCGGACCGTTTTGTACGTACATTGCAGGTTAGAATTACTTGATTGCTTTGGAAGCCTGTTGTCGGTCCTGGGCACCTACTGCCACTGGTAATGGTCGTCAAAGAGCCATGTCAGACGCCTATGACGGCGGCTCGTAAGGTCTAAAACCAGGGTTGTGTTACACAGCGCACACGAAAAATCTCAAACACGCTTAAACGGATTGGTTATCGCTGTCTTGATGGTAAATACCTACTGTAGGTATCTAATTACTCGGGTGGATGTCGCTTGTTAAACGTTAAAATGTAATAATAACATCATCATCATGATTTCAGCCTATGTACTTACATGATTAATTACCTACATATTCAATTCTTTTCAGTTTTTTGTAACGGATCATTAGTTTTTTTTTAGATCGAAATATCTCAATCGATGCGATTGAGATATTGAGTCAAGAGTGTGTTTTTCAAAACCCATCGTGCACGAAGAGTCGAAGGAGTTTCTTGCGTCATTCATAAATCTCTAGACGAAAGTCCAATAGTCGCCAGTTTTGAGATGCAGAAAAATCTACATCCTACCGTTCCACATTTCACAACCCCAGCTGGCCACCAGCCCTGAGCATGATCCGTAGTGGCTGGTTCGGAAATCACTAAACTCAAGTTGGCCACTGCAGTAATTATATAGCCAGGTGGGGCATAATTTACTATATATATCTGTATATAATATACCTAGAGTGCACATTGATTGTGTGGAGCTCCCACCTACTTTCATTAAAAATTTTAACATTTACATGCTGTTACGTGTGTTAATTATAGCTTCATGCTAAATTTCAATTAGAACGGATTAAATATAAATATTGTGAATTTGAAAAGTTTTACCCCGTTTCACCCTTTAGAGGAAGAATTACGAAGCAATTTTTAACATTAGTTAGTTTTTATAAATACACGTTCAAATATTCAACTCAATCGGATCATAAATAAAGATTTTGCATACAAACTTTTACCCTTTAATAGTAAGATTTCTAAAAAAAAAAATATATACACTTTTCAATGCTATAATCAACACGCTTACAAAATGTTAACTCGGTCGGATCGAATATGAGTATATCTCCATACAAAAAGATTTCCCCCGTTTCACCCTTTTATAGGAAGAATTTCCCAAGTTTTTTTAATAATAAGCATTTTAAAGTTACTAGATATACACACAAATTTTCAAATCGATAGGGACTTAAAAACAGATTTTAAATACAAACTGTTTTGCTTGTTTTGCCCTTTCTACCCTTTTTTATAGTGAGATTTTCAGATATTTTTTATAATTTTTTAAGCTATATTCAACATTATGTACAAAATTTCAACTCGATCGGATCAAATATAAAGATATCTTCATACAAAATGTTTTGCCCCTCTTCACCCTTTAAGAGGATGAATATCCAAGTTTTTTTTTTTCATAATTAGCATTTCAAAGTAATTTAAATAAAAGTTTAATAAAAACAAATATTTTGTATACAAACTATTTCACCCCATTTCACCAACTAAGGGGAGGAATATCCTAAAATCCGTTCTTAGTGAGCACCTACATGTCACAATAAACACCCTGGCAATATTTCAAGTCTGTAGGTCTTACAGTTTCGGCGCTAGCGTGATTATACCTACCTACCTACTTATCACGTCAGTGGTAAATCCATTTTATATAATAGAAGAAGATGTAAGTATGATGTCTTTCTTTGGTTTGCATACCTAGTAACTATTTATTTCCTAATAAGTATAATAATGTACCGTAGATACTTTTTAATATAAATGATTTTATACTTAACCGACATTCTACAAACTAAAAACGCCAAATAAACCCTAAAGCAAAGCATGCGATTCCTTCTACCTCAAGATATTACAAAAATCCAAAGACATGAGAATGATGAGCGGCCCGGTGCGCGCCGTGGCCGTACCAGCCTCGGCCTACCGCTGTCTACAACGAGCCTAAATAAATAACCCCTACTTAATATACCCAGTACACGATACCGCTGGCACAGTTACAAGGAAAATCAGAAATCAAGCTTCAGTAAAAGCATCATGTTTATATGATGTTAATATATTTTAAGAGTGGTGTTCGTGAAAGTGCTCGTCCGAGGTAGTACTACCACTAAATCCGTATCCATGTTGTGTTATCTTTCAGTAGGCCTATGATAGATACCGCAAAGTACATATAATTGTTAGAAGCGAAGAAGAAGAAGAAGGCTGCGATAACGTTTGACCTTTTCTTAACTTGGCAAGCGCGTTTGTTTTTTGCTGTATGCCGTTCTTTATTATGGCGAATGTTATGCCAATCTCATATTGCAGCACAGAGATTTTAGCCACCGTAGTAGGGCTGTGAACGACAACACACACTAGAAAAATGTTTCACGGCTTTCATCATAGGCCTACTGGAGCCCATAAATACTAATTCACAGCTCATATAACAAAATATCAAATAGGATGACCCGCTGATGGATGTTCATACTTTTAGTCCATTGTGCTGGCAAACTATACCATAGGCATGACGTCGTGCAGTCGGTTGAAAATATGGTTTACTTAGTTATTATTTTTTACTGTACGACTGGGAAGTGTTTGGTCTTCATCTCATCTGGTTTCAAATTATGATAAGGCCGAGGTGAAGGTGAAGCGCGCTTCACCCGGAATCCTCGACTGTCTGAGGTCAATCTAAGTAATGCACAATTGTTATTCTGTGTGTGTGTTAAAGTTTAAGAATACTAGTTTCTGCTCGCGGCTTCGCCCTCGTGATACCCGGATAAAAAGTAGCCTACATGTCCAGAACAACATGTGTTTCAGCTCAATCCGTACAGTAGTTTGGCCTGAAGTGGCATCAAAAATCTAATAAATTTTGTATGTCGCTGATTGACATCTCTTACCCATCCCATAGAAGCTGTTTGACGGAAAAGAATGTTGCCTATATATTATTGCTGATCTTGAGTAACGTATTTGTAAAGTTTTAGCGCTGTCCGTTCACAAACTTTACCTTATGTAATATTAGTCTGATAAAAACATTTTTTTAAAATATCGCGATTACTAAGCATATAAATAATGAAAACGGGTATTATTATTTATTTTTTATATTCCTGACAGTTTCGACCATGCTACAACGACCGTGGTCAAGGGTAGACTGAAGTATTCGCTGCTATTATGGGTTTTATAAGGTATAATTTATAAGTGTCTATATATACAACTACCGTTTCTAATTCAAATGGTACGCGCAAATAATACCCGTATTCATGATTACAACATAAAATAAATATCAAAAACGTTATTCTTACCAATCTTGACTAAGAAGCATTGTGCTTACCTACTACGCTAACGTAAATTATGTGCCCACTTACCGGTCTTTTAACAACCAGAGTGTGGTTGCATTACCATTTTCAATTCTAGCCATCTACATTCCAACTCTATCCAACAAGAGGCGCTGTACATCTGTACAGCGCCTTTGATAGGTACATATTTTTACCGTATACGTTTAAAAGAGATCCAATGCAGGTTAAAACACATGTAATGCTTTACGCATGTAAAAATGTAAAGATATAGATTGTCTGACAACCATTCTACAAAAAGTTCGATCAGTTAGATAAAAATATAGAGTTTTGTCCAAACGAATTGTATGTTTATTATTGATAAAAAAATACTAGTTAAAGATTAGATAACTCAACCTTACTTACTGTTTTATATCTAATATTACTGTGGTTTCTGCGTTTATAGGCTCACAATTTGCTCGCGCCCTTTGAGACATGCTAAACGATTGACACGGAAAAGTTAAGGCAGTTTTCTTTGATAGGCTGCGGGTGTTGGGGTATTATTTGTGAGTGTGACACTTGTTTTCATGGGGCGTTTACAGCTGAATCAGTGGGTATTTCATTGGTGTTTATGCCATGAATTATGAATTGTAGTGTACACAAAAAAATGGTTTAAGTACATTGAAATAAAATGCTTGCGTATAATTTCAATGCCTACTAAATATCAGCATTGTTTTGTTAATATATATTATATATATATATATATATATATATATATATATATATATATATATATATATATTGTATATAGCATTGTACTTAGTGCATGAGTCATAACTAGAGTAAGTGTGATCTAAGTAAATGCAAAAGCCATTGATCTCGTTGCCCGGGGTAGACAACAAGAATGTTCAGTTAAGGTCTACCAGGTTAGCTATAACCCTCCTGCCAAAGTCCGGTGCCACACAGTTTGCTGTGTTCTTTAAGTATGCGGTAGACAAGAGCTATCCTATCAGTTGTTAAAAAAACTATGAACAACATTTGAACCAACCTAACAACTTGACTAAGCATTCTCATGCAATTTATTAAACTATGTACCTACCTTTTCACTTAGTATAAAGTTTAATAAGCGGTTCATCCGTTAAACAAGCACCTTGCACGACAGAAATATGCACGAAAGTTTTGTTTTTAACCGATTTCTGGTAGATTCGTGGCGACATTAGTACTTACACTACTATCACTGCGCAGTTAATTACGTTTTAAAAACTAAAAAGAAAACCGACTTTAATGAAGAATATGATACAATTTCGTTTACCTGGATGACGTATTTTTTCCAATTATTTGAAATTTGATGGCAGATGGACGGACAGACAGACAGACACGTGATCCTATATGGGGTCCGTGTTTTCTTTACTTTTGAGGTTATACAGCCAAATCGCTTCAAGTCTGCCTATAATATTTGAATAGTTCCCTCAATTTTTCCAGAATCCCATCATCAGAAGGATCTGATGATTCTGGAAAAATTGAGACAAAAATTGAGAGAATTCAGGAGACCTGATGACGATGGTATCACTGGGAAGTATACCGACCCTAAAAATACCCAAACCACTTCAAGTGTGCATAAAATATTTGAAGAGTTCCCTCGATTTCTCCAGGATTCCATCATCAGACCCTGACCTAATGACAATAGGAACACCTGTGATATATATATACCCTTTCAAACATAAAAACCATTTTTGAAATCGTTCCTGGTGTCTTCGAGTAATCGGAGAAAATACATAAAAAAAAAAAGATTCCGATGAAGGTCCTCCTCCTTTTTCTAAAGGCTCGAATATTGAAGACGTTCAACAAGGTTTACAACGACATTACAATGACATCTCGATCATATCACTTTTTAGGGTTCTCAAAGGTGCCAACGGGACCCTATTACTTAGATTTGTCGTTTTGTTTGTCTATCCGACCTATTAAATAAAATTTACAAACAATAAGTACAATTAAAATAAGTATGTACAAAGGAAGCAGTCGGATTACCTATGAACCGTTACAACTAGCCTCTATGAAACTCAACTGTTCCAGACCAGTACCAGACGGAAGCGTGCCCAAGACACTGGCTGCTACGCTGAATAGCTATGCTAATTTGGCCTAAATAAGAGCCAACTCTTGGATCACGTGTCGTCTCAATCAAAAGCTCCACAAGATTTTTGAAAACCCGAAGGGGCTCCCCATTGACCCAGGGTCTTGACCCCAAAAGGCTCAAATAGGTAAGCTCTGTCGACACCACTACATTTGCGCCTTTTATGATCCTCGGCCGAAACAGCCGCCGCACCAGTCTTAGCTGATGTCCCAGGCAGATGAGATGGCGCAAAGGTGTCGTTTGAAATAAACTGTATATATTGATATTTATGGTACAATAAAAGTTCTCATATAATAAGTGTCACTACGGTAGATTTTCTACGGTAGACTCAAATAAGTTCAGTGTAAATACGTTCAGCAATAATTGCCTTGAAATGCGAGTCAAAACCTTGATTTTGGAACGACTGTAGTGTTAGATTTTTTTCCGCATTTTCCTAATACATAAAATAAAATAGGAATAATTTGGATCATAGTTCTATTTTTTTTGTGTATAATTTTATGGTTTAGTGGGAATTGGTATTGAAAAGCTGCCGACTGATCTGAATAAGCTTGCTGTCACCATAGTATTACATGGTATTACATTGTCGTTGGAACTGTGTTTGAGCTCAGTTGGCCTATTTTTTGAATAAATATTTCAAACAGCTCCTGACTAGTATAAATTTTAGCTCTCTTATCTATTGGGTTGGTTTTAATGATTTCACCTTTAACTAAATAGAGTAGAAAAAAAACCAGATAATAGAGCCAGAAAAAAAACTTTTAATCAGAGACTATTAGATTAAGATAATTCAAATTATCAAAATTTATCAAAAAAATAACTAAATTACCTTCGCTTCTCAAAGATGTATATCCACAGTCATCTTGTTCTCACGAATCAACAACGAAATTCCCTAATAGCCTGATGCAATGCGATTTGACAGCTGTCAAATACACGCCTCGCTGTGTCGCAGTCGCGATTACGGCTAGGACGGTGACGACGTGCTTATTCCTCTGCGATAATTGACTAAATTAATATGCCAATGTAAGGTGTCCTTTTAATAGCTATCATCAGAGAACAACATTGTAAAATATGAATGAAATCAATGTGAAAGTATATTTTAGGATACAATCCCTAAATCCATAATAGCTTTCAAAAATTTCGATCAGCGAACAAATAATAACAGAATGTATAATGGAGCGTAAGCGGCGTTATGCCGCAAAGCATAGTTACGCAACTACTTCCCCGAAACCAAGGGGCGACCGTAAATGAAATGGTAGTTTTCCATCGCGGCTAACCAGCCTGGTAAACCGGGTAGCCGGGTACCCGGATAACTCGGTAACCGGCCTGGTAGACCGACTGCGGCCGCGTTATGGTTGACAAGGGCTGTTATAGCTGACGACCATGGCCGTGCGTGCCACTATACTATATTGCGTGAGGTTATGCTACTCGTCGCGTGTTTTCATAAATTTATAACGCTTTGAAGGATGGTATTTCATATCTTGGTTCTTTTTCTCGATGAATTAATGTATTAACGTAGGCGAAGTAATCGTGCGGATGAAGGATTCGACTAGCCGCAATATATACAAATAAAGAATTCTTCAAAGGAGAATTTTTTATTCAAATGATTGCGAGACCGCAGCGCGCGCCCCGCCTCTACGGAAGAAATCGTTTTCCCGACATTTTCCATTGGCTGGCGAGCGGGAAGGCGGGCCGTTTCTTCAAGTCTTCGCCGAGACTAACTTTTCATTTGCACAGCGCTGAAATATAGCTTGAGATTAAAGTGCAACGTGAACTTCGGACTGCGGTTTTTTCCCAGGACGTAGCACTTTTTATCCGCTTGGCGGTACTACATTATGAAAAGCGATATATGGAATTTTAATTTCCTTTGATCAGACTTATGCGAGCATCTGGTATATATAGAAACAAGTATAATGTATCCAATTTATTTAAATTTACTTAATACTGGAATTCAGCTATTATAAGCTGGCTCAAGACACAATTTGTATCATCAATGTTTTCATCTATAGATGTAGATCAGTAAGAGATCATTCTTATCTTATGCATTGGATTCATTATTCAACAAGTTTTTTGGCGTTAAATAACTACGCCAGGTAGAGTAGAGTACAATAAGCATTATGACCTACATAATCAAGTGCTGAAAAATTCCCAAATTAAAACAATATTCCACCTTCATAACTGAACTTCAATCACAAAAACTGCAGAAAATCCTCTATGGTCAATTATCAAAACGGATCAACATAAGCATATGTGTTTGTTATTATCTACTAGAACAGTCCTCATATTGTCCAGTTATATTTATTTATTATAAGAGTTTCGGTACCTTTTGTTGTTTTGGATTTATTCGCACAAAGGCATAATAATATAATAAGAAAAAGTAGTGTAATATAATTTAATTACTATGTTATCTCATTTAAGGCAAACTGATGTTCTAATGAAAATATGCAAAATGATGAGGAACAGCTAAATCTAGTTTATGGTATAAGTGATTCAGGTGCCTTTATGAATTACGGTTCCGTACTTCCAATGACAAAACGGAACCCTTATAAGATCACTTGTGTATCTGTCTGTCTCTCACACTCCATTTTCTCCGAAATTGAAGAAAAATGCTCAAAATGTTTCATCATGTAGTTTCGGAGGAAATAATTGGTACGTATATAGAATTTGGTGACGTTACCGTGCACAAATAGCGGAAGCATTTAAATTCAGGTTTAAAGGGATAATTTTGGGGGGGGGGGGGGGGGTTAGGTCAAACAAAATAAAAAATATTTTAGTACTTTGTTAATAAAAGGTCAATGTCATGAGAGAATCACATTTTTTTTAGAATTATATAAAGATTAACACATAGTGAAAGCTTTTTAAGAAAATTGGCAAAATTTATCCATAAAGGTACAAGTTCGTTCGAGGTCTACTATGATTGTCATCAGTACCCAAATATAGGCTTGTGATGCCTAGGTGGAATTCTGATGGCTTTATATTAATTTGTATACTCTTTACAATAACAATTAATTTTTCAGAGAGTATTTCTACAAAAAGGTAGTAAAGTACTATGTGATCCTATTTATTATTTTAATTGTAAATTACTTATCATTCAAAATGTTTGTTAAAATAAAGATAAAACAAAAGAAACATAGGCTAAATGTGCGGTGGTGTGTTGTTATTTTGTGTTAGGTGAGAGAGGTGTAATGTGGTGTTCAACGGTATAATAGTCAACTTTCACCATAATATTTTCTGCTTCATCGTAAGATAGTTTTAAGAGCCACACGATTTTCTTATAAATACAGGGTCACCTCGTGTTTGATGACACATACTTTACAAACAGTGTTGTTATACGATAGCCTTATTCCATGTTTAAATGATCTGAATGAACTTTATAACATACTAGCTTTTGCCCGCGGCTTCGCTCGCGTTAAGAAGTATTATTATTAATTAGGTATAGTTTTTGCGGCTTTACTTTTGTTTAGCGTGTGTAAAAAATGAGGGCCTACAAAACTTAAAAACGACAGTACATTCTTCAACTTCTCCATTAACGTTCAGATTTTTCAGTTCAGAACAAACATGGCTTGCTACATGATCTACCATCTATTAGTTTCATCAAAGGCTACTCTAATATATTTAAAAGGGTATGTTATTCTGCAAAATCTTTGTAAATAAAAAGAAAAATAGAGAACTCAACCAATAAAATCAAGGCTACTCGGAAAATGATTGATAATGAAACCGTTAATACAAAACTTCTAATAAAATCAATAGCTTTAAAAGTAGGCCATACAATTTTGTTTGATAATTTAAAAGTTGCAAATGAATTTAAATAATATTGTTACTCGGCCACTAAACTCATTTGTTGATTGTGCGTTGGTTTTACTTGAAACAAGTGTAAAAGCGTCGTGTTTCCTTTAGTTTTAGACACGTCAACTCTGACTGTATTATAAAAGCATTCTAGTCAATTCATGTAAAAAATCCGAAGCCCTTTATGGGATTTCCGTAAAGATATTAAGTACGATAGTAATTGATATTACCAGCCATGTCCGGCATATATATACGATAGAAGCATCGACGATGGAATCTTTTCTGATCTTATGAAACATAGGAAACTGATTCCGTTATTCAAGTCTGAAAATGAAAAAGATCCAGCAAACTATTGACCAATTTGCATTCTGCCGGCATGAAGCAAAATATTTGAAAAATGTATGAAAATACTTACATAACTTATTAAATGAAAATCAATTTATGTTTACTGAAGACCGTACAACAACTGATGCTGGTGCTATGCTGTTAAAGTACGTCTTTGAAGCCAAGGTAGGAAAATAGGATGCCATTGGAGTATTCTGTAGATCATGACACTCTTATCCTAAAACTTGAACACTATGGTATCCAGAATCAGGCAATATACCTCATGCATAGTTACCGATCGAATCGCATTCAAAAAGTGAATATTAGTGGTAGCAATCTTCGGGAACATTCACTAACATAGGTGTACCACAAGGATCGATCTTAGGGCCTTTTCTGTTGTAGTCTATTTCAATGATCTGCCTTTCTGTGTGAATCCTGTAATATTTCGTTATAATTATTATTATTTCTGTGTGGAGGACCTATGTGATATTATATTGTTTGCCGATGATACTTTATTGGTATTTAGAGTCGATTGGGCTAAAGATAGTTTTGATTGTGTAAATGTTTCTCTAGCTAAAGTTCTTGATTGGTTTACAATAAAAAGCCCCTATTTAATTAAAAAAAACAACATAAATCCGATTCACCTTGCCTAATGTTCAAGACAGCAATGACAGCATTATCTTAAATTGGGAAATACTTAACATTATTGAAGAAAAAATAAGAAAATTTACGTTTAAATATTGATGCAAAATGGCAATAGGGTATTCATATTGTTGCGCTGAACCTTAATGCCTTATTGTACAAGGCACGTACTGATGAAGCCACAACTAGGTTAGTTTATTTTACTTTCAGTGTGAAAGCGTAGCAGCAATATCTGCTGCGTTTTAATTCTACAAAAGAGAACTGTACCGGCAATTTATAAATTGTAAACTCGTGATTCTATCAGGCAACGTTTAATATTCTTACAGTCAGTTTACAATATATTTATGAAAACCTAATGCACGCTCACAGGAACATTGATGAGTTTAGATAAAGAGGTGATGTACAGAGCTAATACAAAATAAAAATCCTTTTTTTTTTATATTACGACGGGTAAGCACTTGGCCTTCATCTCACCTGGTAACAAGTTGAGATAAGGCCGAAGGTGGAAGCGCACTTCACCCGGAATCCTCAACAACTGAGGAACTGGCTATCTTACCTTTTAAATGTCGGAACATAACAATTTTGGAATTGTTATTATGGCGACAGAATTAGGTAAGATGGTGGTAGCTAGCCAGGCGGACTTAAACAAAGCCCTACCACCAACCAAACCAAGCACAATAAATTGTACTCTCCATGGGAATCGAACCCGGGACCTCTGGATCTGAAATCGGTGGGTTGAACCACTAGACCATAGAGGCGGCAAATGTAAACGCTTGAAATGTAATAACAGAACCGACACTGTCAAGAAACTATACGGAAAGCGCAGTCGCGGAACCCGGACGCAAAACACGCAAAACCGACACGGGGACAGAAGATAGGATAGTGTTAAGTATTTAGTCTTATGATGTACCTACTGATAATTTTATTTAAAACTGTATATTAAAATGTAATGAATGGATCATCGAAAAATTTACCAGCCCGAGTTTTCTGCCTATCTCCATGTGTGCTGTTTTGACGTTTCAAAATGATCCTAAAAATGTAAATGAATAGAACCAATTTTTATTCTATTCAAATCTAGTCTTTACCTAACGGACTTATGTTTTTTAACAGTCGCACCAAAAATAGAAAGATGACGAACTCTGAGAACCTTGAATTTTACACTAAGGCTCTCCGTAGAAATTTGGAAAGGCTTGTCGAGTATGAATTTAGTTAAAGCTCTTTGAGCTCTCTCAACTTTAGTTTATAAATGTTTACTAGCGCTGCCCTAAGCCAAGACACAGTATTATAGGTATAATGGATTGGCACAATGCAAATTTCTAGGATATCTGTTGGAGTACAGTCCCTAAGCTGTTTCATAATCAAAATTTGTCATCTTTGTTGGTGAGGTTCTCGTCCAACGTTACTGCAAGGTATTTTATGGTGGCAGTACGACCTATATTATTCATACGTAACTAGTAGTATACGTAGGTACACACGTAATTTACAACGAGCACCTAGTGAACAAGAAATTTGGTACGCCATCACACAGGTTGTCCTAGTTTGGGTACCTATGTCACCATCAAGGATTAATTTTATAACCAGGAACATCACTTCTTTGTATAATTTTAATGTGTTACTGTAATTTTTGTTGTTATCGAATACATTTTCATTTCATTTAATTTCAAGTAAGAAGCTATAGTGATTGTTTTTCTTGTAATTCTTTATTGTACACATTAAATATGATTCAAACATGTCATAGGAAAACATATGTTCAGAGGCGAGCATAAAGAGTTTTCTACCAGCAAACCTTTGAGAGAGAGAGAGGTGATACTCTGAAAAGGTAGAAAAGTGTACCTACTAGAATTAAAGTAACATTTTAATGGACAAATGAAATATACATACATATATCAAAAGTATACATATGAGGCAAAATCTAATATATAAAAGGATAGGTCCTGAGTGACTGACTGACTGATTCAACTAGATACAACGCACAGCCTAAGCCGCTGGTCGTACATACTTGAAATTTGGATATTTGGATTATTTGTCTTGGTATGTAGGCGTCCGCTAAGAAAGGATTTTTTAAAACTCGCATTCCAGAGGGTTCAAATAGAGTTCAAAGTTCAGAGTGAACATTTAACATATCTCTGAAACCGTACATGGTATTAGTTTGAAAATTCGTATGTAGATTGCCAATAAAAAAAAAGTAATGGCATATTTGAGGGTTTTTTTTATTATTTTCAAAATTATTTAAGATCTTGTTTATTACATTTTTGAGTTTTTAAGTTAATTCAGTACATATTAGGTCCTTACATATGAAATTGGCGTTTTGTATGGGAGGAACATAAAGGCAATTTTTTCATATTAAAATATATTTTATTAATCAAAGTATGTACCATTGCTATCTATACACTTTTGCCATCTTATAGGTAGTTCATTGATCCCTTTACTAAAAAAAACATTCGGACGGGAATCAATGAAATCTTTGAAAGTGGTTTGGACTGCCTCATCGGAATTGAATTTTTTTCCTTGCAAGAAGTTATCCAAATTTCGAAAAAAATGGTAATCTGTTGGAGCAAGGTCCGGAGAGTACGGTGGATGTCTTAGACATTCCAATTGAAGCTCCTCTAATTTGGTAGTCGTCTGTTGGGCCGTGTGTGGTCTAGCGTTGTCTTGAAGCAGCAGTGGCGTAGAGCGATTGAAAAGTCTCGGTTGTTTAACAGCGAGCTTTTCCATCATGGTTTGCAGTTGCTGACAATAGACATCAGCCGTAATCGTCTGACCAGATTTAAGAAAGCTATAGTGTACGACACCGGCACTAGTCCACCAAACGCTTACAAGTAACTTTTTTTGAGTCAATTTTCGTTAGGGGCAAGATTTTGCTGGTTCACCAGGGTTCAGCCATTGCGATGAGCGTTTACGATTATCGTACAGGATCCACTTTTCATCACATGTAATGATCCGATTTAAAATTCCTTCATTATTGTGCCGGTTGAGTAATGTAACGCAGCAGTCGACGCGCGTTTGTCGGTTTGCTTCACTCAATTCATGAGGTACCCACCTTTCAAGCTTTTTCACCTTCCCAATTTGCTTCAAGTGGATTAAAACGGTTTTGTCACATGGATCTGCTTCCACAATAGCCTTCAATTCATCATTATCGACCTTGGTCTCCGGCCGTCCACGGGGCTTGTTCTGCAGGTCGAAATTTCCAGAACGAAAGCGTTGAAACCAAAAACGCACCGTGTTTTCTTTTGCGACACCACCACCATACACATCATTAATCCTTCGAGCCGTTTCTGCAGCACTGGTGCCACGGTGGAACTCGTACTCGTAAATAATGCGATATTTTAAGTTTTCCATTTTGTGAAATAAGTGACGCAGAAAAAAAAACCAAAAGAGAAAAAAACAAATGAATTACGGTTTTCGAAACACAAATGCATGAGTAATTAGCTGTTTAAATTTGAATTTGGAATTCCTAACCAAAGAGGAGATATTTAAGATCAAAGTGGCCAGTACGACAAAACGCCAATTTCATATGTAAGGACCTAATACAATAGCGGTATCACAGCACACGCTATAATTTATGCATTTTCTAGGTCCATTAGGAGGATGTAATTAAAATACAGAGCATACAAAGTATGACCGAGTACCAAGTGATTACTGTGGTACACCAAATTTTATGGGCAGGTGAATGCTTATCTCTTCTTAATTCTATTTTTCAATTTTAATTCTATTTTTTTAATACAACTAGGAGACGGAACAAGCAAGTAGCCCACCTGATGTTAAGTTCATATCTTGCCTGTAACAATGCCTAACTGCATAGGTCACATCCACAAAGAACATTGCCTATACGGCACTGCATTGCGCCCGTCAACTTGAGGCATAAAGGTCTTAGTGCCCGTAATAACACCGGCAACCATTCACTTCAAACTGGAACATGCTGCTTGGCGGCTGAAATAAGTATGGTGGTAGTACTTCACCGGACGAGTACTTTCACAAGGGGCTCTACTATTCTCAAAAGTTTCAATCGACCTATCTTCTCTTTATTGCGCATCACTGGACAACATGAAATAATAATAATAATACATTTTTGTTCCCGTTCCATGTAGGTAGTAAAAAGAGGCAGTCGAGTAGTAAAAAGTACTGAAATTTGACCAAAAGTACCTAAAATACTGAATTTGTCAGTAAGAAATCTTCAATTTAGATGCCATTGATGGTTTCGTTATGTACATTTTTATTAGTCTAAGAAAATGCCCGTCTGTGTCTGCGTGCCTAAAAGTGACAGACGCAAATTTTCTACCTCTAATTGTATTAAAAATAGTATAATATCGGGTTTGGGTGCTTTCAATGCTGCATTCTTCGCAGTCGTTATCACTCTTGGCTGAGTGGTCCATGTAATTATTCAGGATATTCGGATTAGTAGAACGCTTACGATCCGCTGCCATTTTTTTATCATTGCTGCTTGTCTAGTACATTGGCTTAGGGGACCGACAAGTGCAGCTTTTATCTGGTCGGCCTAGCGTCATGACGCGCTACAGAGGCCTCACCACAACACATGCCCAAAGAAGGTTATAATTCGAGTTGCACAATGAAGGAGAGACGCTGCTTGAAAATATTTTACAGAATAGATGTGCTTGTTCGGAATTCCTTCCAAGAAATCTTTATCATTCTTTTTTCTTTATCTAAGGGATTCTCTGTTTCTCTTTGTCTAAGCTTCGTAAAGCAAGACGTATGTCTAGGTGTACCTAGGGTACACACATACGCAATTTTGGCCACTTTACTGAATCATATATTTATTGCCTTCGAAAAAAAAACGATTCAAACCGACTTTTCAATTATTTGTTGTCACACCCCTTTACACCGGCAGCTTAACACCAGCTTGGAAGAAGCAATTTTTTCGGGCAGGTAATTTTAATTAGAATGTGAAACGAAAGCAAAAATACTGCAATATTTTATTGTAATATTTTATAGTAAAATTTATTTTTGAACAAAAATAAATTATGCTTAAACCTTAATTGATGTCGTAAAAGCCGAGTAAGGGATCTCACCAGAAGAATGGCAGCAGTTTCCTTCTGTGCATTAAATACACCTATTTTGTTTTCACCAATCCGCCTGCCACGCTTGGTGATTATGTCAAAACAATCCAGCTTCGGAGGAGGTTCTATCAGTATTGGACACTAATGGGCTGTTGATGTGATGTAATGAAGACTGTGTGAAACCATTCCTCAAGTCAAACTCTAGATAGGTACCCATACCATCGTACATAGGGTATGGTAGAAAGGTTGACACCATATTCACCAAGCAATTTGATGGTTTAAATGGATCATATTTTCCTGTTGTTTTGATCATCAGGATCTTCAAAACGTGACAGTATTTTCATGTTTCAGAAGTTATGTTAACGTCACACTAGATAGGTACCCATACCATCGTACATAAGGTATGGTAGAAAGGTTGACACTATATTCACCAAACAGTTTGATGGTTTAAATGGGTCATATTTTCCTGTTGTTTTGATCATCAGGATCTTCAAAACGTGACAGTATTTTCATGTTTCAGAAGTTATGTTAACGTCACACTAGATAGGTACCCATACCATCGTACATAAGGTATGGTAGAAAGGTTGACACTATATTCACCAAACAGTTTGATGGTTTAAATGGGTCATATATTCCTGTTGTTTTGATCATCAGGATCTTCAAAACGTGACAGTATTTTCATGTTTCAGAAGTTATGTTAACGTCACACTAGATAGGTACCCATACCATCGTACATAAGGTATGGTAGAAAGGTTGACACCATATTCACCAAGCAATTTGATGGTTTAAATGGATCATATTTTGCTGTTGTTTTGATCATCAGGATCTTCAAAACGTGACAGTATTTTCATGTTTCAGAAGTTATGTTAACGTCACACTAGATAGGTACCCATACCATCGTACATAAGGTATGGTAGAAAGGTTGACACTATATTCACCAAACAGTTTGATGGTTTAAATGGGTCATATTTTCCTGTTGTTTTGATCATCAGGATCTTCAAAACGTGACAGTATTTTCATGTTTCAGAAGTTATGTTAACGTCACACTAGATAGGTACCCATACCATCGTACATAAGGTATGGTAGAAAGGTTGACACTATATTCACCAAACAGTTTGATGGTTTAAATGGGTCATATATTCCTGTTGTTTTGATCATCAGGATCTTCAAAACGTGACAGTATTTTCATGTTTCAGAAGTTATGTTAACGTCACACTAGATAGGTACCCATACCATCGTACATAAGGTATGGTAGAAAGGTTGACACCATATTCACCAAGCAATTTGATGGTTTAAATGGATCATATTTTGCTGTTGTTTTGATCATCAGGATCTTCAAAACGTGACAGTATTTTCATGTTTCAGAAGTTATGTTAACGTCACACTAGATAGGTACCCATACCATCGTACATAAGGTATGGTAGAAAGGTTGACACTATATTCACCAAACAGTTTGATGGTTTAAATGGGTCATATTTTCCTGTTGTTTTGATCATCAGGATCTTCAAAACGTGACAGTATTTTCATGTTTCAGAAGTTATGTTAACGTCACACTAGATAGGTACCCATACCATCGTACATAAGGTATGGTAGAAAGGTTGACACTATATTCACCAAACAGTTTGATGGTTTAAATGGGTCATATTTTCCTGTTGTTTTGATCATCAGGATCTTCAAAACGTGACAGTATTTTCATGTTTCAGAAGTTATGTTAACGTCACTATTCCGCCTCGATAGTTCTCAATTGCTCAGAATTTGGACGATAATGTTTTGGTGGTGCCGGTCTCGTGTTTGTCGGCGTGAGTTTCGACCTAGGTTTGAAGATGTTTATTTCGGTCTCTGTACAAATTTATGCATATTAGAAGTCTTATTCATTGTGAAAGGAAAGTGGTGAAAATCATACAAAAACCAAACGAGGGAACAATTTAAGGTATTAAAGTTTGTATGCAAAAAAAAACCTATTCTATGTACTAAATAAAGCTTTGGGGAATATTTTTGTATAACAACTTTAGCAGAGATTTACTTACATTTTAACCAGATTTCAATCAAGTATCAAAGTCGGTTTACCTCGTGATCACTACTTAGAGCGTCCACGCTCATCATACAAATAAATGAGTAAAAAAAATATATTAAAGGATATACATTTTACACAGGATAACGTAACGGGATAAGGGCAGGAGAATGATGAAAGTGGATCTATTAGGTGGCTATGATAAGACCATGATATCCATGTTCTTTATTTATCAAATTCTCAATCATATATGACGGAGATTTATTGATTGCTTTACTGTTTTACTGGTGATGGAGTTGGTCCAAAAGGCAGACTCCCAGTACTATCCATCCTTCGGTCGGGCAGCAAAACAGTAAAACGCCAAGTAGATTTCGAGCTCATTTATTTTCTAAACGGATAGTGTTTCAACATTGGTATTGTAGGTCTTTACAGTCCAAAAGCTCGAGCAATCATGTCCCGAGCTCGTTCGTCAGCCAGTATTTATAGCAAGGTTTGGTACCAGCAAAACAACATTTTGCACAGATTGTAAACTTGTTTTGTAGGGCAGAGCCACATTCTTTTCACTAAAGTTAGGTGGTTATTAAATCATTTGAAGGTATCGATCTACAGCTCGACTTTAACCGTAATTTAACTTGAACAGTAGTTTAACTTAACTGTTGTTTAACTTTAACTTTGGTTTAACTTGAATTGTCGTTTAACTTTTATCTTTAATTCTGGATCTGGAACTTTATCTAATAATTGATTTAACCGAACATAGTTAACAATTACAATTCCAAAGCATTGATTATTGTAGGCTGTGGCAAACCAATGACCCTTCACCCCGATATATACGTACATTTAGCCACGCTTTTGACGGGCACTTACTAACACTACCAAAAATACATTTTATGCACCCTCCAATTGAAAAAAATAGAACAGCTTTGTATCATCACATCAGTATTAACACTCATATATGAATCTTAAAGTTCTTAATTTATCCATTTCTCAGATAATGTTAGCCTACTCCTATATTCACACGTACTAAATCTACAAGTCCAGACTTTCTAAGGTACTTTTGGCCAAAATTATTAATTACAATCCAATTGATTTATGCTCAGCAAGTTAATCTTTGGATTAGATGACGTTAAAATTGACTGTCCCCGCTTGCACTAACACCGACATCTCAGAATTGGTAACAAACGAGGAAAAACCGTAGCAGGCGAAGGAAGCTAGGAGATTTTTATAAAGACAATGTAATAGAGTCAATCAGTTCGTAATTTGAAAAAGTTTAAAATATGCTGACAGTCTAATTATGTTTCATAGAGTCAGTTACAAAACCGTTTTAGAGCTGCTAACAGAAGATAAGTGGTGTAGCAATTTACTAAAAACAAAAAAAAATACAAATAATCTATAATATTCAACATAATCTATATTATCAGAAATATAGTTTATTTATACACCAATCAGATTGCCATAGGGTCGAAAGTGAGGTAAAAATATAATGAGATAATACGAGTAGCGAATAGAACTTCTGTTGCTAATGATGATGAGCTGACAATCATCAAGACAGTATACCGATATGTTTACGTTGTCTCCAAAACTGTGTGAAATAAGTAGCTAAGCACTGTGCTAGATAAACCAAACCGGCCAAGTGCAATAGAAAATCGCATAACAAGGGTTCTAAACTGACCAACCAAGGATCGACTTTGCAAAAAATGCGTTTGTTTTCAATTTCAACCCTATCTCATTCGGTTCAAAAGATTTATAAGTCAGACGTATGTAGGAGGGTTGGTTATAGGCTCCCGTTGGCAACTTTTGAGTACGGAACCCTTAAATGCTTAGTGGAGCGACGTCTTTGTACATACTAACAAGCGAGAAATGTGTGCGAGGGACGCTAGTAAAGAAACTACGTACTGTACCACTCTTCTGCGGCATGATAGGTTGTTTTTTTTTTATGCCAACTAATCGAATAAAGACTCTTATACACCCTTTTTATTATTTAGCGATTCGTAATATCTGAGAGCAGTTGTGTGGTATAAGAGTGATTCGGAATTTAGTCCAAGCGTGAGATGTGCACGTTACCATTTGATTTTTGAATTGACATATGAATTCACGTTAATTAATTTTTTCACATCGCTTTTTCGTATTTTAACTATATTATAAACCACTGTTGACAATGTATACGCATTTACAACTAATTTTAAATTGATTTAAGTATCAAATGAATATTAAAATAAGTAATATTGTGATTGAAATAAATAAATTATTATAATTATTAAATTATTATTTTTAGGGACTTGTACTAATCTCTAAGTTGTATCATGTGAACCAGCCATTTAATTTAAAGCTACGTTGTGTTTTTGTAATATCTTCAAAATCGAATTTAAATCAAACGCCTGCTTCTGGTACTGATCTGGAACAGTTGAATTTGAATATAGGCCGTTTGTAACGGTCCATTAGTAATCCGACTGCTTTTTTTATACATAGTTTGATTATAAATAATATTAGTAGTGTTTGTGAATAAGTGTATTTAATGATTCATAATTCATCAAAATCTTTCTTGATGAACATTTTATTTAAACAATTTCATATTATTTACAAGATACACAAAATATGTGTATTCCAAATTACAGCTTTATCAGTGGTGAAGCATCGGCTTCAGTAACAAGATGTCTACCCATTTATCATGGTTATTTAAATGAGAACTTGTAAAATGTAACAGTTTTTTTTATATAGAGCATTGTGTAAACAATAAATGTCTCGCCCAATTAATCATATCCCGTGATGAATTTGATGTTAAAATGTGTTTTTTTTTAGTACAATTCTAAATTCACTTATCACTTTTCCGATGTTATTTGGAAATCTGTGGTTATGCGTTTATCACCACTAAAACAAACCACTTAATGTCTCAGAGGCATGATCGTTTGGGGTTTTTTCCTTGTTTGGGGATGTTAAAATGTGTTTTTTTTAGTTTGATTCTAAATTCACTTAGATTATGTTCCTACTACACGTAAGTATACGATACCAGAACAATTCAAAACATGCTCGTTAGCTATAAACACATTATCACAATTTTAAATGAGATTGTGTGCCTCACATATATTTTTACAGATAATTCAGAATCTGATGATATTCATAATTTATTTTCACAAAACGGCACTGACACGAGGCATGCTGACATGTGCATATTATTTTGATGATTGGGATTTAAGGAGATATAATAAAAAACGATGTTACCTATCAAGATATAAGCCACCTACTTATAACAATTGCTTACCAGTACTTATTTTTTTGTTTTGTTAAAGTGAAATAATGTTTTTTAAAATACATGTTTTTAAGAACGTTTGTTAATTAAAGCTAAATAACAGGTGGTTTCCAAGATCTGCACGCGGAAAACTTTTCCTTATTAAAAGTAAACTTTCTTAAGAAAGGGCGGACGGAACATTTTGACGGGACTGGGCGGAAATAGCCCGCCCCTTATTTGACATTCTTTCTAAGTTAAGGGAAAAAGTTTCATTTTCTTACTTTCCAATGTCATGGTCGTTCCCTACTTAGAAGTTTGGAAACTTCTAATCTCAGCGACTTAATATTACACACAACTTCACATTATTTTTGGTACCTATGAGGTTGATGACACTGAATTACTGTACCGAAGTAATTGTATTGTAAATGAACATTCAGTCGAAAGTAATTGTTTTCAGATCCTTCATCATCTTTCTTTGTAAGAGACCTTTTATTTTCTTAACAGAGTTTTGCATCCGTACCACACAACAGATTACTTGGCACGAGATGAATAGTTGTATTAATGTAAAATTAGATATAAATAAGCATCGTATCACATAACTGCACCTTCAGCACTCACCGCGACCACTGCGGCCAACAAACCGCAGATCGTTGAACTTGGCCACTTGATTCTTCATAACCGCAGAGCTGTTCCTGAGCTCCGCACAGCAGTTCTCATCGTTACCAGCTCGGACCGTCACCATCGTTCCATCGCCCACATCGCCTAATGCAACCACTTTGAAAGCGACTGGAAGAGTTTTGTTTGACCGCCAGTGGGGAGGTAATACTGAACAAACGAAGTGAGGGCTCCCTGTCCTCACTAGCTCGCCCGGGTGATCTGACAGAAAATCACCCAGGGTCCGCTCGGCGAGGATGTCCGATGTCATTTTGGTGTAGGTTTCGTGGAGGAGCGAGGAGCTGGTGTCGGGTGACACGGCACCCGCGGAGGTGCCCGTCAGGTGCATCCTCGACACCCGAGCCCGCTGCGTGCTGCACATAAAGTCTGTTCCGGTCCCACTACATGGCACTACCCACCCGCGGGACCATCGCTGTCACGCAACATCCTCGCCCATCCGATACATCATTCTCGCTGATGAGACGTGACGTGGTTGCTAGGGAAGCGCGCGTAGCACTTGTCGCGGTGACGTCACAGCGGCCTTGCCACACTTTTTTCCCCGGTGAATGAAAAGTTCGGCGGCGGGCGGCTGGGGGCCGATTTTTTCCGACGCGATGGGGTGGCTCCCCCGCACGTGGCGAAAAAAGTTTTCACTAGTTTCACTGACGGCTGCACTTTTTACGCGGCGCGTATTTACGCGATTGCTATACGCACTTTGCTTTTACTTTCACCGACAGTGAAGGTGCTATTTTTGTTTTAGTTTACAAAATGAAGTTTTGAGTATCGTTGTCGGGTCGCGTGTTTGCTTGCGTGCGTAGGGTGCGCGGTGCGTGTGGCTGCGTGCACAGTCGTGGTCCAACTCGCGGCTACAATGTGGAGGAGCGAGGCCGGGCTCGCCGCGTTCGGTTGCGGTGGCCGCTCACAGTGGCTATTAATACGCGGCGTGCGTCCGCGCCCGTCGACTTCGAACAAAGTTTCGCGGGTGAGTCGGTACGGCACAGCGGTGGCGGCGAGCGAGAGGCGGCGACGGCGCGGGCGCGGCGGGCGGCGGAGCGCACTTTGCGGTCAGGGTGGGTTGGGTTTAAAGCCGCCGAAGGATAAAACATACAAATAAACACGTGTTCGCGCCGGCGCGAGCGAGAGATGCGGCAATGGTAGAGGTGCAAGCGGGATGGAGCGCCGCACTTGCGGCATTTAGCTGCCGCTCCGCTCCTCGGGAGCCGGCGACTTGCATGCTCGCGACCCGTCTCAGCTGATCTTGTCATCGACGCCACATCATCAGATTCATATTACATATTGAATTAAAAAAAAAACACATTGCTTATAGGCTCAGCATACAATTTAAAAATTTTAATATTTAACGTAACTGGCAAGTTCATCGATCAAAATTGTTTAAAATTCTTACTCGGTTAGGCAGTGAGCTTTCAAAAAGATTATAAGCCCCTCAATCCGTAGCAATAGTGCGAAGACTATCAACCCCGAACTCAGCCAGTTCCTCTCAAAGGCAGGTAACATAATGAATAGGCTTCTGGGCTAACTAACAACGCACTTTCTATAGGCACGTTGTGATATACTGCCTTCCTACATAGTTAAGGCGGGTCGGATCCAGTTAACGAAGCCAATTAAGTGTTGTCGGGCACCCGTATCTCAAAATCTGCTTACGAGATAAGTCTAGGTTCCGCGTGTTAGCGACTCATTATGAAGGTCGGGTTGGATAATATATCCATATCTGAGAGGTTAGAGGTTTTCATACATAGTATTTTGATTGGAAACTTTGTCATTTCATTTTCGATATCATAAATGGTTATAAAGAGTGATCGTTGCGACCGTATGCTTTTAAACTAGTCAAGCTAATATTGTTCTATTTTTTTGTTTTCCTGGAAAACATAGAATACTTATTTGTAACTGTATTTATTTGAACAGTCATAGTCTACGGCGTAGAAAGTGCTACGCGTCGTAGCATTTTCGTAGCACGTAGAGGGTCTACGAGGTTTAAACATATCTCAACTGTGACTCTTTCGCAAAGTTTTTTCTTGCCCGTAAACTGCTCACTTAGCTTTTTAAAATATCACCTAATCGTTTACAAAGAAAACGATTGAGTGTTGTTTTCATAATCTTACGTGAAATAGACTCAATGCATTAAAGCATAATAATCGTCCTACTATAGGGCACTGATAGTTTGAACACCCCTCAAATCTTCATCTACATACCAAACTATGCCCTATTTCTATGTACTGAGGTGTTAAATGCCCCTGGGGGCTGTGTAGTAGTGTGTGGATGCACGGACCGGACACCCATTAGAGAGGTTCTGTGCAGCTGTCATTTTCGCAAACCACCCGATTCGATGTTACTCTATGATGCACTTCAGACTCTGTCTCGAGCCAGATGTTTTTTTTTTGTCATGAAAAAATATACTTATTTTCTAATAGAGTTCGCAATAAATATTTTCATCTTGTATGTAGGTATGTAACATGTTTCCAAAATAATGATTGCCTTACAAAGTAATGGTACGATTGGTAAAAACCTGTTTTTTTTTATTTTTCATTTCTTTACTTTTAGCCTATGTACTATTTGGATTTCGGTACATAGCTCTTCTTCTTTTAACCACCACTGTGGTCTAGTGGTTCGCCTACCGGTGTCAGATCCAGAGGTCCCCGGTTCGATCCCCAGGGGAGTACAACATTGTGCTTGGTTTGGTTGGTGGTAGGACCTACCTAATTCTGTCGACATAACAACAACTCTTAAATTGATTTTTCCCATATTACAAGCTATGCTTAGTTTGGGGCTAGATGGCGCTGGAAATGAATGTCGTGTAATATTTAGTAGTTATTATGTGTTCCAGCATTTAGAGGTAAGATAGCCAGTTTCTCCGTTTATTGAGGATTCCGAGTGAAGTGCGCTTCCACTTTCGGCGTATAATAACTTGAAAAATCAGTGAGATGTATGTCAAGAACATCGTACTACAGCAGAAATATAAAAAAAAACTCTCAACAACAGCACCAGCAACATTTATATTTATAAAAGTTGAAAAAAAACTACTAATACAAAAACATATTTATTTGCAGTAACAACTGATGACCCAAATACTTGTTCTATCCAGTTAACTTCATGGGAGAAATGAATCCCTACCTGTCCGAGACTCAATAATAAAGCAATCAGTGGCTCTCCGCAAATATTGATCGTAGCTCCCTTACAACACAAAATCAAACCTTTTATTTAAGTCCGTGCACACAGGGGTACATTGTTTGTAAGGGCCAAGGGCCGGCCGAGGGAGATAGTTCAACAACCCTTTGACCAGAGTGGCTATCTTGTAATAACTTCACCTGCTAAATTATTATGATGTCAACCGCCTCTATGGCCTAGTGGATCACCCACCAGTGTCAGATCCAAAGGTACCGAATTCAATTCCCAGGGTAGTACATCATTATGCTGGGTTTGGTTAGTGGTAAAACTTTGTTTAAATCATCCAACCACTATCTTATTTAACTAAGGCGCCATAACAACATTTTTTTTTAAGTTTCGGCATTTTAGTAGTCTAGTTACCATATTACCACCTGAGCTTAGTTTGGGGCTAGATGGCTCTGTGTGAAATTAATGTCCTGTATCATTAATTTTATTTATTTATTGTATTTAAGGGCAAGATACTCAGATCTTCATTTTGTTGAGGATTCCTGGGTGAAGTGCGCTTCCACCTTCGACCTTATCATAACTTGATACCATCTGTGATGAAGGTCAAGCGCTTCCCCGTCACTTATAAAAAAAAACAGTTGGATTTACAATTGTTTATTTACCTATATTTATGGAATCGTGGGATACGTCTAAGCAGACGATTAGAAAATTAAGCTTCAATAATTCATGCACTGCTTCGAATGCTGATAAATTATGGGATGAAGATTTGAGTGGCCATATTTGAATGAAATGTTAATGTTGGTTCAAGATCCAGGGTTAATAGGTTCCTTTTCGACAAGCGTTCCATCTTAGGTTACATCTTAATACATTATTTTATCGGCTGATGGTATCGCTTGGCAATTGTCACCAACAAAGTTATATAAAAAAAACAAGGATTACGTATCAAGCATGCCAACATTAAAATAAATAATTATGCCCTCTAGGATATTCGAACCATAAAAAAAAGGTTCGAATATAAGGAGCATAGATTACCAATAATTTCCATTGGTTTTAACAATTACAACCTGACTTACGCCAGTAGGCCTTACTAAGCTTGTAGCATGCGGGTGTGACAAATCTTATCCATCCCGTAGAGAAAAAAATCAAAACAGTAACAAACTCCCGACTTTTCCCTTCGAGGATTTACCTCGATACTCAAACATGTTGCTAGCCCATAGCCGCGCTGAATATTAGTCAATTACACCTGTCATTCGGATTTTAGTCCTAGGACATACGCCGGTTTCCTCACGATGTAACCTTTACAGTTAGAGCATGCGGCACATAAACGTCTAAAATACTGAAAGGTCCATATGTGCACGACTGGATTTGAACCCACAACCTCTGGATCGGAAGGCGGCCCATACCCACTTAGAAACACAGCAACTAGAAAAATCAATTGAATTGAGTTCACTTAAGAGGTTTCTAAGTAGTATCCGCTTCGCTTCTAAAACAAGGAACATTAAAGCAATCCAAACGAAATCCAAGCGGCTATAGTTTACGAAGGGCAGTATAAGCGGGGTAAGCAGACGGCATTTAACCGCCAGATTGCAATAAACATGGCGTAGTGGACGCGAGCCACTACTGGACACAGCTTGACTACCTAGCACAATACAGATGAGGAGACTTCTCACTAAAACAGTAATAGTTTCTTTATATTCTTATTTACTAAGTCAATTCAGTTGTATCGTAAGTTTCCTTTTTAAAACGACATGGAGACGGAACAAGCAAGCAGACCACCTGATGTTTATTGGAACTGATGCGTATAACAAAGCCTTACTGGGTAGGTCATATCCACAAAAAAAAAATACTGTTACATGAACATGGCATTGCGTCCGTCAACCTGCATAAAGTCGTGAGCATCATGTACGTGAAATCACGTGAGCTCTTGCCGGCATTACCATTTTTTTATTAATTTATTTATTTAGTTGTGATGAGCCTCCACGCCTTTGCTGCCCAAAGGTCCTACCGAGCGGAGCGTCCGGCGCCCTCGTTAGAGAAGCTCAAATTAATGCAGGCCATTCTCCGGGTGACGCTGGCCAGTTGTTCTTAAATCTAATTACCATGCCTGCAGTGCCTAAACGCACACGCTGATTAATTGCTGTACTGACTACCTAGAAACGGGGTAGTGAATATAACGCAGGTACGAATAATTCACCTTACTTAATTTACGTTTAATATCTAGTAGGTTTTAAAAAGTTAAATTGACAATTCACAATTTTAAGCACGTTTTTATTGGTTTTTATGCAATTGTGCTTGCATACCTTCACATATCCAACTGATCGACTGTAAGGACTTATACTGTAAAGGACTTAAAAAATAAAAAAGTCAAAATCATGTATCGTTTATTCAGTAAGGTTATTAAGAATATCCACTACTGTTCTAGTTGCCTAGTTTATGTGCTACAGGGTAAAGTTTATATTAAAATTTCCAGCCAATCAAAATCTCAGCTGCACGCGGTGCATAAAAAGTTTTCAACAAACAGATCAGCTCGCGGTCGAAAATTTTCCAACTTTTATTCACTTCTCGGAATCGACTATGAGCTGTAAAATAAAACGTTTTACCTCAGTTTTATGGGCCGTACGATCGTCTGGCCAATTAAAATATTCGCCTGTATTTTGGGTATAAAGTGAAACATGTTTTAAAAAGGTATAGCCACACGGGGCGAGTTCGGTGCGTATGACAAGAGGTTAACTTACACTATGAAAATGCCTGGCTATGCCCATTATACCTAAACGTTGTTATAAAAATCTTTAAAACCAAAATCAAAATCATGGTGGTTGACTGCGTTAAGGAATTGCACATTTCTGGCACTATTATATTATATGTATCTTGGCTCTAACATCAGCAGTAGTGGTTCCTGTGGATCTTTGACAGCGCATTGAAATGGTTAACAGTGCTATGTATATAAAATGGCTCCATAAAAGTGGAAACGTCAAGAGATCTTTTTCAATTCAAAAATAAAGCTCGATCGTATTTTCCTCTATGATACTGAGACATGGACTGTGAAAGCAACAAACTGCAAACATTTAAATGATTTTGAGAAGTGGTGCTGATGAAGAATGCTACGTATTTCATGAACACATCGGACAAACGCATCGATCCTGCCACAATAAAAAATAACTAATCTACCTGCTTTATAGCAAACTCATGACTAATTCAGTCACATTGCTAGAAAGGACGATAACCTAGAAAAAATTGTAGTCACTAGTGAGGTGAAAGAAAAAATTTGGCGAAGCCGTAGCCTAAGGCGTTAGTCCGATCAGATACGCACTAAAATGAATACAAAGATCTACAATACTCTGCATGCACTCAATGATAGATTTTAATGGCGTGCTATCATCAAGAATAAGATCCCAAGAGATTCCGATGCCAGGAGTGATAGGATAGGTACCATCACTCCTTGCATCGGAATCTTTTAGGATCTTATTCATGATGATCGCTTGATGCTATGCAGGTAGTAAGTAATGGATGGTAGTAGGCTAACACCCACATTACTTACTATCTGCATAGCTATATTTCGATTTGAAAAGTTTGCTTGCCAATGGGCACGTAAGAAACGAACGTAGTTGTTTGAGACCAGTTTTGGCTAGATTGACTAGGTATATTAAAGATGGTTTAACGTTTTACATTTTTATAATACGACTAACTTATGCTTGCCATGAGATAGTCTTATTAGAAAAATGTCTCTTGCTGTTATAGTGAATTTTGCAGTCACAGAGGTAGATGAAAGTTGTTTATTTCCCGAATTCTGATTTCTCGGTGAATATACATATCATGTTTCTATGTTCCAATTCTGTGCTAATAAACAATGCCTTACTTTCAAAATGATATCTATGGAACTACAACAGCTCATTTCACCCAAAACAACACAATTCACTCGTAATTTGTGAGGCGGAGGCTTTACAGGAACTTTTTAAAGTTCCGTAAACACGCGAGGGCGCGGCTAAAACACAAGTTGTTACGAGTTTCGAATTGTTACCGAAAAAAGAAACTTTAATTTCTACAATTTAAAACAAAAGTCGGACGTTGGGATAATGGCGAGTACGTGTTCCTTTCATGTATTTGTACTTTATAATGTGGGTGTGGTACGGATTGCTTTATATTTTTACGATGCGGAATTCCTTTTACTTTGGGGTTATGGCAAGTTAAAGCCACGCATAAAAGGAATATTTATCAGTTTGGAATCCAGATGGAAGCGGTAACTTATGTGTTGGTTGGTATTTTATCGTTGGAAGATAATACGTGTACGTACAAAACGTCTGGTTTAGACGATTTAGCTATTCGACTTTGGGCCTTATCATAACTTGATTTAACATAGCATAGCTATTCAGCGTGGCAATGCAGCCAGTTCTTGGGCACGCTTCTGTCTAGTACTGGTCTGGAACAGTTGAGTTACCAATAGGCCGTTTGTAACGGTACTTAGGTAATCTGACTGATCCTTTGTACATAGTTAGTTCAATTGTACATTTTATTGATTAATGATGTTTATTTTTAAAAATAAACTTGCAACCATGTAATATGTAGGCTAATCACTTCCATGTCGACCATAAAAATGTATTAGATTCAAAGAAAAAAACGATCACTTACAATGTTAAACTTGAAAAAAGGGATGGAAGTCTTTGCTCTGAGCCTAAGATAATTTGGCTATTTTATTTGTTTTTTTTTTACAACCCTACGTACAAAACTTTACGTACAAACGAAATGGTTTCAAGTTATGATAAGGCCCAAGGTTGGAATCCTCAACCTTTTGAGGAAATGGCTTTCTTACCTCTAAATGCCGGAACACAACAATTTAGAATTGTTGTTATGGCGACTGACTTACCTTACCAACTAAGAACTTACCATTGAGCTACTGGACAAGCAAACCGTTTTATTGGTCACTCTTTCTTGCGTAGCGCATATTTTACCTGCACCAATTACATCCTAAGCTTCAGTATTCTTCTATCGTTAGATATATTGATATAGTGGTGAGAGTCTCGTCTAAGACAATTCCATTGGCGATTCAACTTCAAACAATCACAGAAAACAAGCAATAACCTCAAAATTAGCCTAAATACACGCACAAAACACACCAAGGGAAGTATTCTAACCCTTTCACATAAATTGCAAGTGCTTTCCATTTAAAACGCGGGCATTAAGGATCCTCAGGCATGCGAGGGCTGACCGGTACACGGGCGGAAGAAAGGGCTCATTTTCATTAGGCGGGTGTGTATATATTTATATAGTTGCCCGTTTTTGCAGCGCTTCTCAATCTGTTTATAACAAAGACACAAATATTATAGAGAAAGCCATAATCGTGATTTATGCATTTCACAGTTCATCAAATACCTTTCTGCTTTACTTCTAGCAATACGATGATTTTTTATTGATGATAGCTAGAAGTGTTTGCAACTAGCTCACTCCAGTAAATCAAATTAGGATATGGACTAAAATGGAGCACGCCTGTCTAATAGGAACTTTTTCACTCTGGACTTGAAGGTTAAACTGGTGTGGAAAAACAGATTCATAACATTCATGGTAAAAAATCAAATGCATATTTCTTCCTTGCATATATCTTCCATAAAATTATGTAACCTCTCTTATTGTTTCTGTTGGTGTACATTATTATATTGATAATACACTAATTTCGGTTTCGGTTTAAAGAGCTTCTTTTCTTTTTTCTTCTCTTTTTTCTTCTTTGATTTCTTATAAAAATCTTATAATTCGTTTTCTTAATATTATACGAGTATATAGAGTATTTAACATCTAATTGACTAGTAATTAGTTCAATTTACTTTGTATATATTCGAAGTCAGTGCAAATAGATTTTACTTTAATAGGTAGGACTACCTATTACATCACACGTGTAGGTGCGTCAAATATTCTTACTTCAACTGATAGTAGGTAGATTATAAAGATGTTAGACTAAGACTGGTACAAAGTAGCTATCTACCTTCAATTTGGTTGCAATAACTTAGACATTGATACGTGAATATAAAACTTCGGACCCCCTTTAGGCATGTCGCGCGCACGGAGGAATGTGAAATGCAGATGGTGAAGAAAGCTAACATTTCTTATTCATACCATTTGTTTTGTTTTTGTGGTTAAATTGTGAAGGATAATCACATACACTTTAAAATTCAAGTAAATTATTGTTAATTATATGTCTTTAGAAACCTCTGGTATTACGCTAACGAGTACGCACCGAGTCCAGCAACCCTTGCGTTTGAAGCCGAGTAAGGCACTTTTTGTCTACACCTACATTCCACTAAGGAGACTCAAAGCATTCTAGAGAGGCGACGGCGCAAATATGTGAGACGTCCAGACTGCCCGTGTATAGGTGTGTATTTGTTTGTTGTCTGATGAATTTTCAACGCGTGAAAGAAAAATCAAAAAACGTATTAAATGATCATTAAATACTCTTCAGCAGTATGACTATGGCGATTTCGAACTCTTCGGTCTTTTAGATCGATATATTTTAACCGCCTCTGTGGTCTAGTGATTCAACCCACCGGTTTAATTAAAGTTACCGTGTTAGGATTAAGATACCTTGTGTGAGAGACAAATAAATTATTTATTATTATTATATATTATTATTATTTCAGATCCAGAGGTCCCGGGTTCGATTCCCATGCGAAGTACAATATATTGTGCTTGGTTTGTTTGGTGGTAGGACTTTGTCGTAGTCCGCCTGGCTAGCTACCACCATCTTACCTAATTCTGTCTCCATAATAACAATTCTAAAATTGTTGTGTTCCGGCATTCGAGGTTCGCATAGAGGTAAGATAGCCAGTTCCTCAGTTTGTTGAGGATTCCGGGTGAAGTGCGCCTCCACCTTCGGCCTTATCTTAACTTGTTACCAGGTGAGATGAAGGACAAGCGCTTCCCCGTCGTAAAAAAAAAAAAAAACATCTCAAATTAAGCCATTACTATCCTAAAAAATTCGGCAAAGCAACGATGCTTAATTTTAGAGAAACTCTGATACTAGATTACTTTTATATTTTTGGTTCAATTAGTATACCGACACATTTTCCTATTGGAAACTGTTTAAGCTGGATATATGCCCTCGTGCAATCTGAATGAAGATTTTATTTTCTAAGCGGTACACCTGATATGACCCATGCTTATAACTAGTCATGTCTGTGTTATTATATTTCTTTTTATTGTACGACGGGAAAGCGCTTGGCCTAATCTGGTTTCAAGCGGACTTGAAAAAAGTCTTACCACCGGTGACGTGGCTAACCTGACATTGATTTGCGATTTTTTTTTATATGTAATCTCTATCAGATTAAATAATTATTTCCATTTCACTATAACATTACATTTTTGAATCATTTTGTTTTGTTTGTAATGTAGATAGAGTAAGCTATCTAATAATAAAATATCGTTAAGAGCGTTTGTGTTATAAATAAAACGGGCAAATTGTGAATCAAATCGATACCTTTTTGATCAGCCCAAACCCTAAAGAAAATTAATTAGCCCCTCAAAACATTCTAATTAGAAATTCCAATTAGATTTTTGGGATCCTCTGAGGTTCAACAACAATTGTTATCGGCGGCCGTCCAAGCACGAAAACCTTTGATTTGGGGTAGTATTTCGTAGCCTGAAAGTGTACACTGATGTCGAAAATTACTTTTTAATCATTTAAACCACATTTACTTTGAGACCTATGTTGTATTATTGACACAGCTTGTGAGTAATAGAGATATTTATTTCCATGAATGATTTTTCCTTTTTGCATGTTTAAAGTTACTTTCTGGCATTTGCAGTGCGCGTTATATTCTTGACTGTACCTACGATCTCCCCTCTCGACGTTTGCTTATAATATCATGAAGATGGATTTGATTTCTTTTTGATGTAACCACTTCCTTATTCTTAACTAGGTGTGTGTCTGTATGTACCTAAAATATTGGTGTGCTTTCGTTATGAATGTTTGGGATTATATTTTAAGGTCAAGTAGGAACTAAGTTGTCTTCTATGGCTTGTATTCGAGAAAGTGAAACCTTAGCGTGTACTTTAGGCATTTTAAACTATGTTCAAGCTTCAATGTATCAACAATGTGTAGTCTGAATTATAATAACTGTCCCTATTGAAATTTACAATCTCAACTGGAAATGTTCTGGAATATAGCATTTTTTTTCCACTTTATTTGTTGAGTCTTTATGTGTACGTTTACCAGATATCAATTAAACAGGGCTGTGTATTTATTCAACCACATTTAAGTGCTGTTTTATGCACTCTTCTGTAGTTTGTTTATTTGTTAGCTCTTATAAACTCACTAAATGGATGTAACGACTCATAAGAGGAACTGTAAAGTATTTCATTTCCTCTGATCTATTTGAATCACAACTTTCTTGCAAAATTTACGACGATAATATCGAAAGAATATCTTACATGCAGGGTATGTTCAAAATTTCATATAACCCCAAGAGTTCAAACAATACATGCGTAATACGGAAGTATTACCATACAGAGAGCCAATTGAGCATCTATTATCATTGACTATTTCTGCAACAATTCGCGTCTCTCTCATCCATTGCTAATTGAACCCTACCTCTAAGTTTTAAAGATGATATTTAAATTGTGTGGTGGAAACTCAGGGAAGTCTTCGTTTACAAGTTTGCGAATTTACATAAGACGCTGTCAGTCCTAGAAGGGTTGAAATCTCGAGGGCTTTCCGTTGATCCAGAGGCTTATCCTGATAATTATTTCAATTGTTTATGCCTGTCGACGGTGCATTTAGATGGCGTATTATAGTTTGTAAGATGTCTTACTGAGGGTCTGACAGGGAGATCTATGTTTTGGGGATATTGCTTGGGAATTGAGATTGATCTCTTGAGAAGTGTAAAGAAATATTTATGGGGTCGGTTGAAGATTATGGGAGCGATATAAATATTGTTTAAAACATCATCGTAAATTTACCGAAATACATAGTTTGTACACTCGTATACGTGATTATATAAACAAGATAAGAAAAAAAAGAAAGCCTTGTTTGAGGTACATCCTTCTATGCCTTATAGGCATAAGCATGGTATCTTTACTCCATCCCTTCGCTTCATTAGGTAGACGTAAGTCGATTCTTCAAAAGTTAAATATGTGAACCCTCCATAATAATGTCTCATTACTTCTGGAATTATTAAAATTGAGACGCGCGAGTATTAATGGAGTACCTCATAGGGAGTTTATTAGCACAAAACAGTGGTACAGGTACTTTGTGTTGTTATGTCGTCGAAATATAATTCTAATAGGGAAAGCACATTGGTGCTCAGTATGAGAATCATTAGACGTTTCACGTAATCTTGTGTTATTCGTTTGAGTTAAGTATGAAATCTTGCTAAAATAACATTTGTTTTTAAAGTTGTTATAAAATTATTCAATACTAGGTTAGCTTTACTTTTCTAGAGATGACCAATAAGATAGGATAAGATAGGCTTTATCATAACATAAGGTTCCCCGTCGAACAATAAAAGGAAAAGTTCCATAATAACAAAAAAACGTATAAAAGTGTTTTTACACTGTTTGACACAAATGTTGTGTTCCGGCATTTAGAGGTTAGTATCGTCAGTGTAGTTATTCAGAAATCAGATAGTCAGTTGGTGAAGTACGGTTCAAAATTCTGCTTGATCATAATACCAGGTGAGATAGAAGGAAAAGGCTACCCCGTCGTAGGATAAAAAAATGACCAGCCTAATGTCTAATAGTAGACTGTGACGGGGTGATCATGTGAGCTAGGCTAAGAAAATAGTAAGGTTTAAAGCATCAAATTCTACAACATCTAGATTCAATTTAAAATAAAATTTAAAATTGTAAAATTTCCCTTCAAACTGAATAAACATTTCCAATGGGACACACCTAACATTTATCAACATACTCATCTCAGCGACTTATTGTTTGCAGACGCTCATAACATTTGACGTATGCCGTAATGAAATGGAGTGTGTATTTATTAAGTTAATTAAACCGTTCTTGAAGCCCCGGGCTCCATAGAATACTGGATAGTTGTTACGGTCTCGGAAAGGGATCGACACCGGGAGATAGACATGGTATGATAACACACATACATGCTGACAGTTGATGAACATTGTGAATTGAGTACCTTCCTTGCTAATTATTTTGTTGAAACGTTGGCAGAGACAGCTACATACCATGTAAACTTATATGTGTTACCTGCTAAACCCAATTCAGGATCATACTAGTTTGGCCTAGGATGAACAAGTTTATCCTAAAACAAATCCATGAACAACTTAGGTACTGGGCCTAGGGTAAACTAGTTCATGCAACGGGCTCAGAAAAAAATGTTTTTTCTCATACCAAACGAATTTGTCCTAAAATCGGGTTAGGGCGAATATAATTAAGTACCCACTATCAGACACATTCAGACTAATAACAGTTTTAAACGTAAATGCAATGTTGTCTATTAACAATATGGATAAAGTTTTACATTATTTATTATGGAAAAGCTCCATAATCTGCTGTATTTACTCACGTGTCCAGCAAAGGTGGCCGGAACTATAAATCTACCGCAACAAAAACTGAGGAAGAATCGTTGGTGGCCGGTGTCGGGTTTGCTTCCTCAACGTGTGCCTGTTTCGCCTGTTTTCTCTACGTGTTTTTAGAGCATTTGGACTTGTTGGATTTATGGATTTATTGGATTTTTGAAAGGTGTTGAAGGAGCTTAGAACATTCGTTAAAACTGGTATGGTAGAAATACAAATTATCACAGCACGAAAAAAATCACTACCCGGCCATGCATTGAGTCCAAATAATGATGCTGTTTGAAGAAAACATTTGCTGTAATCACTATGCTTGGCAGGCTGTTTTATGATTGCAGTATTACGCTCAAGTTTTTGAAAACAGTATTTCAATGGCATATAAATCAAATACCTACAAGATCGAAGCCCACCCACTTGATAAAAAAGTCACTGTTTCGTAAATTATAATACCGACAAATTGGGACAAACAAACGGTTTATTTGCCGGCCCTTTCACGGACACGATCATTTCATATTTGCGTGGCTCCATCTCTCACACGGCGATCAATTATTCACAGAGTAGGTTAAGAGCCCGTGTTAAAACGGTATCGCTATTTTGGTTGACGAACTGATTGACTGACAAAAAATGTACAACCATGCTTTTTAATAAAAATAACTTAACAGTTTCGAACTGTTTCGCCTATTTCGATTTTCGATCGCTAAATTGTTCACACAAAATGTGTGTCTTTTAAATTTGATACCAAGTAGATACATAAAATTTAATTAAAATAAGTTAACTTTATAAGGAACAATCTGCAATATTTCATTATATTTTAGAGAAAGCTATTTAGTAAGAACTGTAACGTCATCATCATTCTCCTTAAGGGTAGGACGCTAAGTGGGGTCGGCACAACACGTACTCCTCTTCCATTAACTGTTATCAACCGTCAAGTCTGCAATTGCTACAACATACCAAATAAATCATTTTAAAAACATGGCGTAAGTAGCTGCAATGTGGGTTACATTGAGTTACTTACGCCATGGTTTTGCTAAATCAAGCCGTACAGCTTGATGTAAGAAAATATAATCAGCTCCTAAATAACTTGCTATATGGGGATACCAGCTACCCCCAGTCAAAAACCCGGTCAAAAGTAATGGTCGGTGAACGCGAAATTACACGTGTTACAATGATGGTCCTGTTTACCCGCGACGAGTAATTTCACCGGCATGTAATTTTACCGCCGTGTTATTTTACCAGCATGTAATTTTACCGGCATGTTTGAAGAGCAGTTAGGTTTTGACCGTAATCGTTTTATTTAATGGTACAGGGGCTGTTTGTCGGATGTGATTGTACGGTCGGTTTACTTTTTGGGAAACAACTAGAAATAGCTTAGTTGTTGTTTGTGTTATAGCTTGCGCCAATAAATTGTAGCTTTAGGTGTAAATGTATCAGTCTAAAAATGAATGGCCCTCCACAGCCCTCTACATCTATTTAAAACAATTGTTCTCTGATACCGTTTTGTAACATTCGATTTACGATATGTTCAGAGTTTGCCTCGTTTACGTGACATTATGTGTTTACGAGCGGAATCTATAATTTTCTAATGTTTCGTTAAAGTTTTGATTATTTAACATACCTACATAGTACTTACATAAGTATCTACTTGCTTAGATTTCAAATAACTTGTTATCATCATTGTTCATTTTAATAAACTGGTTGAAGAAAAGTGGAGGAGCGCCAGTGAGCCTGATCTTGATTCTTTTTCATCCACTCACACCAACCCCAGTAGGTACCTACGCAGATTATTTCAGCTAGTCGAAGCCGGATGGTGCTCACAATTATATAATTCGGAATAACTACCAACTTATTATCTGAGGAGAATACGATAAATATTCAAACACAACAGTTTGTTTTGCAATGATATTATTATCACAAGAACATTCAACCTCCCAATCGTTTTTGCATATTCTCAAGGGCAGAGGGTCGCGTGACCATATCCGACCAGTGATTTATTGCCACATGTCCGTGGTTTGGGCACTCAGGCCTCGACGTTTTGTTTGCTCTACCACATGTGGAACGCAAAAACCTTGGTGCCACGCCGTCTGCTGTGGACTTGGTTTTTGCAAAGATTTGATTTCATTTGGTTTCCGGGGTCAGCATGCCACCTACCACTTTAATTGCAGAAAAACAGGGCACAAAAAATGTTAAAACAAACATAACTAAGTCGGTACTTATCTCGTTATATTTTTTATTGACCTCATTGCTTCAATTAGACTGGAAATGTAACAATTTCACAGTTTTTTATGCCATATTTTAAAATATACCTACATTTTAGACTACTTAGCTTTCAATGAAACGTACTGCATCTTCTTGATTGTAGCGCCATCGGCACACGAGTTTAATGTGAACGAACTACGAGAGCTTCCGGCAACACTCCTGGTTCATGCTTTTTCGGATAGAGGGCAGTATTTGAAATTAAAATTAAATGTTTATTGTCCTAGTTGTTTATTTATCACACATATTTAATAAAAACACACCAAAATTTTACTAAAGTTTTTAAAAATTGTAAATCAAAATGATTTTTATTGAATTGTTTTGCTTATTTATGTTGTTGATGGGCATAACAGGTAGGCCTAATAATAAACTATGCCTACTTACTTCTTTTACTTTTATGGCAAATTCATGTGAGCAACTATAACTTTAACTATCCTATGTCATGTTGTCAAAATACATTACAATACATACTGAATATTTATTTATTTGAAACACAGGTAACTAGGTAATACAAAGATTTTCCATTTAAAAATATGAACAGCCCTGCAAAAAGAGCATGCAAATGTTACTTCAACCACATCAGATACATCATGCAGACATATCTAGTGATGAAGATGGAGATGAAATCATAAAATGACAATGAACTTCGGCGAAATGCCCGGTAGCCTCCCAGGCCCAGTAGGTCTTGATATCCGTGGGTTTTAGTCTGCCCGTTTCGTCCAGTATCCAATTATGTCAACTTCCCTACATAAAGCTTCTTTCGCCATCCACTTATTCATAACAAATTATGCACATATACAGAAATTAACAAACATGGTGTTTAAATATATAAATTAAATAATGTAAATGAATATTATAGCGCATTAATTTTTACACATCGCCATCAAGCCGCCCCAAACTGAGCATAGCTTGTAATATGGGAAGTAGATAACGGATATAATATTAGGTCCTTACATATGAAATTGGCGTTTTGTCGTACTGGCCACTTTGATCTTAAATATCTCCTCTTTGGTTAGGAATTCCAAATTCAAATTTAAACAGCTATTTACTCATGCATTTGTGTTTCGAAAACCGTAATTCATTTGTTTTTTTCTCTTTTGCTTTTTTTTTCTGCGTCACTCATTTCACAAAATGGAAAACTTAAAATATCGAATTATTTACGAGTACGAGTTCCACCGTGGCACCAGTGCTGCAGAAACGGCTCGAAGGATTAATGATGTGTATGGTGGTGGTGTCGCAAAAGAAAACACGGTGCGTTTTTGGTTTCAACGCTTTCGTTCTGGAAATTTCGACCTGCAGAACAAGCCCCGTGGACGGCCGGAGACCAAGGTCTATAATGATGAATTGAAGGCTATTGTGGAAGCAGATCCATCGCAAACCACATCACAGTTAGCTGCAGGCTGCGGTGTTAGTGACAAAACCGTTTTAATCCACTTGAAGCAAATTGGGAAGGTGAAAAAGCTTGAAAGGTGGGTACCTCATGAATTGAGTGAAGCAAACCGACAAACGCGCGTCGACTGCTGCGTTACATTACTCAACCGGCACAATAATGAAGGAATTTTAAATCGGATCATTACATGTGATGAAAAGTGGATCCTGTACGATAATCGTAAACGCTCATCGCAATGGCTGAACCCTGGTGAACCAGCAAAATCTTGCCCCAAGCGAAAATTGACTCAAAAAAAGTTACTTGTAAGCGTTTGGTGGACTAGAGCCGGTGTCGTACACTATAGCTTTCTTAAATCTGGTCAGACGATTACGGCTGATGTCTATTGTCAGCAACTGCAAACCATGATGGAAAAGCTCGCTGTTAAACAACCGAGACTTTTCAATCGCTCTACGCCACTGCTGCTTCAAGACAACGCTAGACCACACACGGCCCAACAGACGACTACCAAATTAGAGGAGCTTCAATTGGAATGTCTAAGACATCCACCGTACTCTCCGGACCTTGCTCCAACAGATTACCATTTTTTTCGAAATTTGGATAACTTCTTGCAAGGAAAAACATTCAATTCCGATGAGGCAGTCCAAACCGCTTTCAAAGATTTCATTGATTCCCGTCCGAATGGTTTTTTTAGTAAAGGGATCAATTAACTACCTATAAGATGGCAAAAGTGTATAGATAGCAATGGTACATACTTTGATTAATAAAATATATTTTAATATGAAAAAATTGCCTTTATGTTCCTCCCATACAAAACGCCAATTTCATATGTAAGGACCTAATACTTAAATTCATTTGTAAATACATACGCACTGTATGATACAACACCCAAACACAAAACAAACATCTATTTTCATCACACAAATGTTTGTCCTGGGTGGGAATCGGACCCACAGCCTACAGCGCTGAAGGCAGAGTTACTACCAACTGAGCTATGAGGCTTGTTAATACTTGTTAAAACACTGTGTTATTTACTACAGCATATAATGTGAAGAGTATTATGCAAATATCAGGTGAATTGTGAGCGAGCGTGAAATCATTAGTTGAGGCCGTTTTATATTTTATTCGCTAGTGGACGCGCTAAAAAGCGGCCATGCATAATTACCTCCAGTAGGACGCGAGCTGTGCGGTCGCACATAGGGTGCCATGGAGTCGCATGAGGAACTAAAAGTTTTATCACACTAGCTATTGCTCGCGGCTTTACCCGCGTGGTAGACGGTAAGTAGCCCTGTAAATTATTCCGCTGATCTCTTTGCCAAACTTCAATAAGATCCGTTCAGTCATGAAAGGGTTACCAACAAATTAAAGAAACAGAGCTTTTTCCTTCGCTTTAGTACATTCATATATCCTTACTTATTTATCCTTTCTATTCCAAGTCAATTTTCACTCCTCTAACGAAAGTGGCCAGGATGTTGCGAACGCCCAAGGACTTTATACCATTTCAATCACCTGGCGTGTACAAGATAGACTGCAGTTGCGGCCGTTCATACATTGGACAAACCAAACGCACTATAGCCGAACGCTTGAAAGAACACATTGCAGCTGTCAAGAACCGCTAGGTGAAAAAGTCTGCGATAGCGGAACATCTAGTGGACTCAGGGCCAAATGATTGGATCGAACTGCACAAACCCAAGATTCTGTCCAATGAACGCTATCATCATAGGAGAATGGTTCGTGAGGCGATTGAGATTAGAAAATACCCAAATTTCAATCGCGAAGACGATAGCCGTCAGACTCTCAACTTCTTGGTACCCGATCATTAATAGGTGTTTTCGCCGTGACGATACATCGCAGTGCGAGGATGTAGTGAGTGTTGTGTGCCGCAGTGTGAATACTGACTCATCTGTTTCCAATAAACAAGTGAGAGTAGTTGGAGAATCTACCTCACTACGACGACGACAGTAGCAGCGATTAATTCAGTCTACCACGGAAGAAGCTGTCGGGAATATAAAAAGGTACGCGATAAGGACCCGATTTAGTTACTAATTATTTATTTTTTAATTTCTTCATTTCCTTCATATCCGCGGAAGGAGCCTTGTGATGCAGAGGGCTTCAGATAAGGTGGTGAGGAAAAATGTGAGCCTTCTTGCACGAACCAATGTGGCACTGCATCCGGTGACCACTTATTCCGAGCGGAAGTAGCCACTACGCAGATCTACGTGTCCCGCGTCCACTACGACGTGAAGACCGCAGAGGTGGTGGAGTACGTCAAGAGTGGTAGGCCGGAGTGGGGTTGAGGGTTGAGAAGCTGGACTCTCGTCATAATGTGAGTTTCAGCTCGTTTATGGTGAGAGTTCCTACAGATCGCCTCTCGACTTTCCTGAGCCCTATTTTCTGGCCGAAAGGGGTGAAGTTCTGTCGATTCAAGGGTCACCTGTCGAGAGATCCCCCGCACCGAAACACGTCGGCGACATCACGTGTGCCTTAGTTTAAGTTCTATTTTGTATGTATTTTAGTTTAAAGGCTTTTTTGGTAATTAAGTAACACTCATGGGCCTGAGCCAAGTGCGAGTTACTACGCGTCTTCTTGCAAAAACTTTCGAACAGTTCGGCTTCAGGATCGCTGCCTTTTGCATCGTGACATATGTATTCTCATGAATATTGATATTTTATTATTATTATTTAGTCGGGGAGTTCAGTATATTTGACAAATAGGTATCACGCTAATACTCTCAGTCTTCTTGAGAGAAATTGTTTTATTTGTTGTTATTGTCCGAACAGGCTATCTCTACTCATGCTCCTGTCCGTAACCGGACTCTTTTATATGCGTTGTCAGTGAATTACAACGACAGGCCTTTAGTCAGTGAAAACAGTTTATAAGCCCACTTTATATGCTCACATATCAGTAATTTTGTCGTTATATATATCGAGCTTATTTAATTACAGTTACACAATGACAAAACAAGTCTCCTTTAACTAAGTTAATTACTTTAGTTCGTAAGCTCTGAAGTTAATTGTAATTTCTGATGAAATTAAATTTCTTAAGCCAGAACCAGAAAATTTACTTCATGACTAACAAGGTACTCAAGTACCTACATTTATGGATTTGGATAAGTTATTGTGATAGGCTCATAATCTAGACACTTTAAGATCAACCTTTGGATGTCGTGGAAGGCGAGTTCCAATCTACCTCTCGGCGGCGGCGGTTCAAAATGAAATTATTTACCTATAGCTATTTATGCATGTTAAGGTTTCGATAATTTTGTGTGTTGGGATACAACATTTGAATGCTTCCTGGCTCGCCTGGCATGTTTGTGTCTTAGTATCTTTGTTCGATTAACTTAGTTTTTTTATTGTACGACGGGGACGGCCTTCATCTCACCTGGTTTTCATGTTATGATAAGGCTGAAAGTGGAACCGCACGATATCTTGCCTATAAATGCCGGAACACAGCTATTTTAGAATTGTTGTAATGGTAGCTAGCCAGGCGGACTTAATCAAAGTCCTACCACCAACCAAACCAAACACAATATTAAATACCCCTGGGGATCGAATCTGGGACCTCTGGATCTGACACCGGTGGGCGAACCACTAGACCACAGAGGCGGTTAAAGTTCTATACTAGTCCAACAAACCGCCTACCAGGAGAAGTAATAGTGACGAGACCCTCCAATATTACGAGGAGGCTTTCCAACTATGGACATTTTGTACGGTTGAGTAGATGTATTACATGGTGTGAATATGCAATCCTAACAGGCAAAAGAAATCAATCGAAACATATTTTACACCCATACATTATCAGTTTCGTGGGCAAGGAATATTTTCAAGGGTAGTTTGAACGAATACCTCCATTGCGATCTCCAACCCATGCGTGGTGACTAAAGCTAAACCTTACAACTTTTAGAGGATGGTGAATTACCTTATGTATTTGACCACCACTTAAAAACCTAAATAACAGAACTCCAAAAACCTCATGGTATAGGACCATGTGACTTTTGTAGTTCTGAAATAATAGGGCACAGACCTATTATTCACCTTCTACCTTCACATCCTTCATGCCTGTTGCTGCTCACGCAGCATTTTATCGATATTTTCATAGCAAACAACCCCAATTAACCCAAAAGCCATTCAGTGGACTAAATAATTTTATTAAAACAAAAAATGGAATTGGGAGACACGGCAGGCCGCGGCTGTAACCGGATTATCGGAGCTAGCAGCCCCGCGCCGGCATTCATTAGCCGTGTTTGAACCACGCTTTTGTTCAATTAATTCATTAATAAATATACTAGGTAACTACTCTCTACTATACATAAATAAAAACACATACTCTATCTCTGATTCTAAATCCAAATCGGATTTTCAGTATTCACTGAACCTGCAACGCAGTTTGTATCAATATTGCTACGGAGACTGCGTTTGTTGACACGCGAAATAGAAAACTCGGAAAAACGAGAACGGAATCGCACGGACCACCTACCAACTCCGAACACAACGCACCGCAAACCCGAAAACCTACATACGTCCGAATATCGAAAAATAAACAACAGAAAATGAACGCAGCCGAGCCAAATCGATACCCTATCGAACGATTCAACCGTCAAACTTTTGTAATCTGCCGTGCCTGAGCAACTCGCAAGCCGACGAAACTACTAAACTAAATATTCCTAATACTCCCGTCCAACAAAACGAAATATAACTTTGCATTGAAAACCAAAAAAGCGTGATTTCTACTAGATTTTTTGCGGATATATTGCCAAAAGTAGGTTAGTAATTCGGGTTTCGACAAAAGATCCCGTTGAACAATGCTACCTCGAAGTATTACACGGTGGATATAATTAGATATGGTGCATGGATTTAGATTTTGTTGCGATAATTTTTGTGAATGCTCTGAATAAACATCTGCTCGATATTCACAACCCGACAAGCGAGCAATCGCATTCAAATGTCAAGTAGAAAACTGATCCGTGTATTTACGCAACAATGGCGCCCAAAAAATGGTCAGTGGATATTGTTCAATTAAAATATCGATTTTGGTTCGTAATTCAAGTAAAACCAGGGTTTTTATTACTTATATAACTACTATGTATTCATGCATAAATTAGGATTCTAGCAGACCTTTTTACATGCGAAACGTGTTAATTAAATACCTAAGGTCAACGCAGACGATTTAGGTGGATATATGTCGGGTGGTTTTTGATAAATTGTTGCTTTTAGATCAAGGATTCCTGAATGTTCGTATACTATACTTAAACAGGCTACATGTAACAACAAGAACATATTTGATTATTCGATGGTTAGATTTACTATATTGATTCCGAGACCGTCTGAACTAGAACTGTACCTACAGCATTCCATAAACGAGATGCAAGATCCCGGAATTGCATAACATTTTGCAAAACTCCAATAGAGCGTGCATCCTACGGCTAACACGTCAGTAGACAAGTTGCTAGCCGGCGGCGGCGGCGCAAGACGGGCAGAGCATATAACAGTATAGAAACGAAACTATATGGACTCAAATGGATGATCATATGGATTACAACCTCCTACGTTATGTTTAGTCCCTTGTGTAACAATCTACTATTTGCATGTTATTCTTGCTTTAAATAACGTAATAAGTGGAAATGTAATAAAAATGGTTCCTCATGTATATATAAAAGTAATGGCTTCATTGTGAAAATATAGAGTATATATTTTATATATATTAATGCAGGCGACTGTACATGTTAATGTTCACAACAGGACCCTCCAGCAGAATTTGTGTTTTGAACGATGTGCCGAGTTTCACCTCCATCCGCTATTTGTTTGTTTTTCTACGGGCTTCTACGGTCGGAAACGGGACGGGATGGACGTAATGCAGAACAGAGATATGCACGGACTGTCAGTTAGTCATCTGTCAGTTTGACGAAGGTCATGGCGACGCGTGCGATACACGGTCAATTAACTTTTTTCTCCATGTGTGATAGAATATCTCTGAAAACGTACCAGAGAGGAAGTGATTCTGGATTAAATAATGATAAGACAGCTTGCTTTATTTTTATTATTTCCTACTGGTTTATGAAGGTATAGGTATTTATGATAGCGGCAAACATTGTTGCTTTCGACAAAGAAGGTGTATGTAGTTTCTAGTTTAATGATAGCAATTATCATTATTTATTAGGCTCGTCATCTAGCCGATGACGAAACAAGTTAAAGAAAAAGAGAAAGAAAGAAAGAAAAATATTAATTTGGCACCAAAAACAAAAAGCAATATAGCGCAGACATTTTAATGAACTCATAACTTATGTGTAAGTTAATGGCACACGACTTAAGTAATAATCTATGGAAAACATGCGCACATCTCGCACTTGGGTTTTAGTTTGATTTAACTTTCAGTTCGTTTGGTTGGCAGTTAGAATATGTAAAGAATGCATAATGCCATCCGCATTATGCATACTAGATTAGGGCTGCCATAAATGCTGAGACGCCGACCGGGACATTTAAAACTTTTTTTTTAAATTGTCCATTTCCATTTTTTTGCATATCGTTAGATTTCCACTCATCAAACATTTCACATTCCATAAATTTTAAGTACATAAATTCTTCAAACATTAAACCATCTACTGCTACATCTTTTTCATTATTTTTTCTTGTAGTTTTTTCTACTTTTTGCCAATGAGGAACATCATTTAAAATAATCCAAGCAAAAACATTAAATTTTGTCATCGGCTCAGTCCAATATTCAAGATAACGGGTAGCAGTTAGCAGTACTAAAGAAATAGCCCGTTTCTTTGTCAAATGTTTCGGATTGACTTGTACTAATTGTGCCATCAATATTTAGTTTGATATAAAGTTGTATTGTTTAATTGCCTAAATATTGCTCACTATATTTAAGCCGTTCCAGCGTGGGCGAGTTAAGCGTAAGGTCGCGAGGGTAAAGGTACGCGGCAAAAGGTGCGTGTAATCATCGTAACTTCGCAACACGCTCGCAGAGTCGCAGGCAGTCGCGTTGCTCACGGCCCTTACGAATTGTGTGCATGCCGGGACAAATTACTTGTGGCCGGGACACCGGAACACAACGCTTCAAACCGGGACATGTCCCGGTGTACCGGGACGTATGGCAGCCCTATACTAGATGCTACTATTCACACAATTTTACTTTAAAAAATAAACAAAATACATTAGCAGTGTAATATTATAAATATTACTACAGTATACATTTAGTAAGTATACGATATCTCTATTTAATAATAAATGACTAAAATGTCTTAATAGACATTATAGTCCTTTTATGTTTTATGTTTTCTTATGTCTCAGCCTTCGAAGGGACCGACCAATTCTGGATGCGCTTTTTATTTTATAAAGTACGCCGCAAAGCCTCCAATGCTGCCAGGCTTTGCAAGCCACCGTCAATCGTCGCCAGCCCCGATCTCCCGGCTTCGTTATCGCGCTATAAAGTCGGATGCCGAATGATAGTTTTTTCTATTTTTAAGCTTTCCCACTGACCGCAGAAAAAAATCAGTTGGACTTTTTTATTCAGGTTTACGTGTACGCTCGTTCTTTTATAACTGTTTTGAAATAAACGTGTTAATTCATCATTGAGAATGCGCTGGGAACCAACTTTTTGGATGTTGATGCAATTTATGTTCTTGAAATAAGAACATCTCAGATAAATATCGATCCCTCAAAGCTTTTTGAGGGAATATATATAATATAAAATAGTGGTAATAATGAGGGACCGAATGTTTTTAAACAGCAGAATGCTTTATATTATAAATTCTAGACAGGCACCTAATTCACATATTGTAGGTAGCTGATATAATGGTGAAATTAAAAGAAGATATTTTGAAGATGGTTCTATAGAAATACACTATAATCAGGTATGAAATGATGTTTTATGATCTCTTAGTTAGTAGTACCTACCTACTTATGAGTATTTTATCGTTTCTATTGAAAAAGTATGGTTGCATAAACTCGAAATTTACTTTTTAACTAGAGTAGGTACTCCCAAAACACATACCTATCCACCTATTTTCTATCTGCTATACTTTTCTCCTCCTAATAACTGTTTTACCAATAACACTAAGCTGCTTAGTCAGTAACACTAGCGGTCCATTTTTTTTCGCATTCATATTTCACTATCTTGCCCATTGGATATTTATATCTGTAAAGTCGCAGCATGTATTTAATTTAAAAAACGAAGTCTTATGCATCGGTGTGTAGTTACAATGTTTCCAGAATTGTCTAAGCTGTACCTTAGAAGATTTGATTCAAGAATTTTCTCATTTCCTCGAAATCTCCCGGGACAGTCATAAAGAGATGCGGGCGGCGCGGTTGCGTCGCGGGTGCGTCTTGCCGATGTTTCACGCTCGATAGCCTCTGATCGGTTCCGTATAATGGGATGGAACCTTATCGCCTCAGATAAAACAACTTTGTCACACTGACTGCCTCTCTCCTTCGCGGTGCTCCATTTGCTGATACATTATGTTAACGTGCGGGATCTTATGTTATATTTTTCAATAAAAAATACATTTATTCAGACAATATGCATAATGGAACAAACAAACCTCATAGCTCAGTTGGTAGTAACTCTGCCTTCTGCGCTGTGAGCTGTGGGTTCGACTCCCACCCAGGACAAACATTTGTGTGATGAATGTTTGTTCTGTGTTTGGGTGTTGTATCATATACTACGTATGTATTTACAAGTATTCAAGTATTCTTATCCGTAATCTAGTTCCCATATTACAAGCTATGCTTCGTTTGGGGCTTGATGGCGCTGTGTGAAATAAATGTCCTGTAATATATAACTATTTTCAACGTTTACAACTGAACGGGCCATATAGATAACTCAACTGTTCCAGACAAGTATCAGATGAGTGCCCAAGACACTGGCTGCATTACAACTGTGGACACGCGTCTTCTTAAACAAAAATCCCGCTAGATTTTCGAAAAAAGTCCAGTTAGAGAAAAGTCACGGATATGTAGTTATTTTTCATATTAGAATTTAATTTTGAGAGTAGATAGAATTCACCGAGAAGACACTTCCTTGTCGTACAATAAAAAAAAACAAATGAAGCTAAATTTAAAAGGTTAATGTATCTGGCAAAGATAAAAAATAATTTAGTTGATAACATTTCTGAAACGAACTTTTCAAATATATTTTTTTATTTTTTATTTACGATGGGTCGGCTCTTGACCACGAAACTTACACAGGTAAGAATGAGATCTACGATGGAGTGAGCCTACCCAGAAAGTGACATTAGGGTCGTAGCACAGCGGAAAAACAGACGCTAGGAGCTTATTCCAAGTTCTTGCAGTGCGCACAATAAAAGATTCTTGAAAGCGTTTAGTTCTTATGCATGGGGTATCAACCAGGTGAGGATGATAATAGGCTGCGCGTCTGAAATTTCTATTGAAAAACGGCGAAGGCGGTATTAGGTCGTGAAGCTCCTGAGCACAATCACCGAAGTACAATCTGTAGAACACCGACAAACACGCAACCTTGCGACGATGGCTCAGGCTGTCGAGCCTTGCTTGGGCAGGGTGCTCTTCACTCATGAGCCTCTTGGCTCTGCGCTCCACCTTCAGCCTCAGCTAATGCCTCTACCGGACAGAAGAACAGTAGTGAGGCTGTTGTACAGTCTTAACAAATATTTATCCCCAGTGGGGATCGAACCCGGGGACTCGGTTTCTAACACCAGTGAACAAACCGACTGAGCCTTTTTGAGATGTATCACCACACCATACTCGATATGCTTCTGGAAACGCAATGAACCTTACAAACAGAAACAACGGTTGGTTTGATTAACGGAGCGTATAATTTCGAGTTTATGGGGTCATTAGACAGCAGGCCGACGTGGGCCTTTGTTTTGTCGCAATTAACCAGTGAAAAGATAATCGTTTCTTCACATTCGGATATCGGAATGTATTCGACTTACGGGTTAAATGCACATAATCAAGACTTGGATGCTATTTTGATTCGAAAACTTTAACTGGATCGTTTTCCTTAAGGTTTTTAACAAAGTCTCGAATGATTCAAAATCTATGTAAACAAACCTTGCAAAAACTACTGATTTACAAAATTGCCTACATAATAAATAGCACCGGTAAATGTCGAAATATAATATATAAATAATGTTATGACTTTTTGCTGCCAAGAAGCATCTGATATCTTTTTTATTTGGTTAAAAACATTATCAGTTGCTAGATAACACGGAAAAAATAATTAAATTCATGAATTATTTGACTAAACTCTATAGAACGGAATAAATAGCCTGAAGAAATGTGCCATTGGTAGGGAATATAAAACTAAAATACATCTCTGGCGTGAAGGTTTATTATTTCCAATAAAGCTTGTAGTTTATCGAAAAAACCTTCAACAATAGACTTGGCCATTCTCGCTTCAGTAAATTACCAGAATCTTCCAGGAAAAACCAGCGAAAAATCGTTTCCCATAAGTAGCTCCTCAACCACCATGATCCACGCATTGTTCGCTATCTGTTTCTTGACATCAGCGGAAACATTCAATCACGATCACGCTCCTCGGAGACAGATAAGAAGGGGGGTGAGGATTGGGTGGGGGGGTAGGAAGTGGCATTTGGCACGGGCAATTGACGCCGCTGATAGGATCGCGAGCTGAGTTAGCAGATATATAGGAGGAGAGACAAAAGGACTTGTGCTGTAGTTTGAAAGGAACATGCAATGGAGTTAACCTTCGAACATACTTTGTTATGCGCTGCGTTGTTCTTGTTACATTTCATTTGGTGGGACCATATGCCTGTTTGCCACCTTCATGGTCTAATAATAATTAAACGCAGTTTCGGCGAGCATCTCCAAGAAAACTTTTAAAAGCAGATTGCTATTTAAATGCCATCAAGCTGATCTATAGTTGTCTTTGGTAGGGTAGAAGCAAATTAAAAACGGTACATGTAATATTGTTAATAAAGTCTTCGCGATCATCTTTGTACTATGAATGTACACTTACTATGTGTGTGCATATAATAATATCACAAAAAAAGAGATCACCCATAGAGTCATGCAACAATTTTATTTTTATTGCGTATAACAAAGTAAAATGGTCTCCTGAGCTATAGCCAGTTTGGCAAACGTGGTGCGGTGTCGGCTTCCCGCGACACCGCTTCCGATAGACTCATGAGACTTTGCCGATCTCACTTTACGGCGCCCATAAGTATTTTACTGAGAGAACTACTATGTAATAAAGTCGAGAAATAGTTGCAAGCTTTGGAAGTGTCAAAGGTCTTACTTCGATCAAAACGAGTAAAGAATTTGAAATATTCGAAATAACTTTTTTCATCATTTATTATTATAGGTAACTATAGTAAATCGAGGTTGTTTTTTACTGTAAACCCCATCTGAAGACTCATTATCATATCGTATCATGATATAGTTTTCTCTGGCCTCTTTGAATCATGCAGAAATTTCCAACCATTTGGAGATGTCGTCCTACCGTCAGCGAAAAGAAAAATTTGACTGTCGTCGCGCCTATCTGTGCTTAATGAGTAGTACTAGTATTAAACAAGTAGTAGTAGTAGCTTTATCTTTTATTTTTTTATTAACAAAATTTTATTTTATACTTAGCCCCATTCTATTGACCAATAATGAATTTACTGCAATCTCAACTCGCTTGTCAAGCGCGGAAATATTGGCAAGACTCGGGAAAATGCTTGTATCTAAGGTGGACATTACGAGTTCTTATTTATTGGAATTCTTTATTCACAAGTAATGTGATTTACAATAAAAAAGTTCTTTTTCTTTGTTCAAAAAAAAAATTTCCCTTTTGTTCATATCGGCACACACCCACATGATTAAACGCGCTTAGTACGATAAACCATTAATAAAGTGAAGACATCAGGTTAGTTTTAACTAATTGCCTACAACAGGTTGAATGTTAAACGTTTGTTAATTACAAAACTAAAACAGCTGACACGTGAGACAAGAAACGACCAATCCACCTGTCATTTTGATCCTAAAACTTTTTTTGGACTTCATGTTCTCTTGCTTTCAACGAAAGTTTTTAGCTATACCGAACCAAAACGTAAGAGCTCATGCAAAACTAATATCTTTGGATTCAAATAAAAAACCCTTATTGTTTAGAATTGTTGTCTAATCTTGACATGCAGATCTGACGACAATTGCCAATATTTCGGTGACTGAAAACCAGCGCTGTACCGGCTAATACCGGAAGGACAGCAACCATATTGTCCCATCACAATTTCTAACTCTAAAATTGGGGGGGAAATGATCTGCACTGACATCCCGCACTTAGTCAATGTGTGTAAATGGTGCCGTGACGTCTGCACGACAGCATTTACCCAGACAACTTGTCGTTGATCTGGTACTGCTTTTGTAGATCATATTTCATCCACAACTTATGCCACTATGCGGATCCTGGCGTTGAGTTGAGTTCACAATGTATTATTTTAGATTTATTTATAACTTTGCTTAAGCATTTTGCCCATGCTTTTGCTATATGCTAAGCTATGCTACCTAAGAACCAATTTTAACGAAGACCACTAAGAACCAATTGTACATTAAATGCGACAACTAAAGAAAAAACAAATGCACGCGCTTGTCCAAAAAACGTTTATATTGATACAGACATCAGCATTGTATTTGTTTAAAATGTTTGTAAATGCCGTCATTAGGTTAGCCACAGGAGATGCCTTTTATGACTTTATTGGCTTTTTATTGTGATTGTAAACGACGCGTGATCGATCCTGCAGCTGACGCCTGATGCCCGAGCTTTGACGCCAGTAGACGGTATTCTACGTTTGAATCTAAAATATATTTTTTGTAAAACCGTGTACTGTGTACCGTGACTGTGTAATTTTGCAACAAAATTTGAGTCCACTCCCCACCACCACTTCCAATCGTATTTGGTACAACATAGTATCTTTATTGACAATGCAATAGTATGGTCACGGTGAGCTGGCCTCATGATGGAGTCAGGAGCTGTTCAATAGAGCTCTTCAGCAAAAAGGCCGATTGAGTTGAAACTTTGCAAGCTTGTCGCATTTCACCTACACTGTAAAATAAAATAGGATAGAATTTCTATTCTTAGAGAGTTTATTTGGAACAACCATTAATGTTAATGAAAACAGTAGCATAAAAAATATAGTAGGATTTGTAACTGTCGCTGCAAAAGGGTCCTTACTCAGCATAAAGCAGGCAAAGACAACCTGCGCTGATCTAGTAGATGTAATACTATGCTAGTGAGTTTATCTGATGTGTTCAGCTCACTATCACCCAGGATGTATCATTTGGAAGTTTCAATAATTAATTTTATATTATTAGTAATCGCGATAATTTATTGTTGTTCACTTAGAAGTTCCATTCTAAGTGAATAATAATAAATTATCGCGTTTGGGTTTATTTGAATCAGCTGTAACCTGATAATATCATGTTTGAATTGATTTATGAATTCATTGATGTTATTGCTATAAAAAAACTTATTGTTCCTACTCAACTTACTAGTATGAGTCCGCCAAAATGCAGACGCATCATAATTGTACAGGACCGTTGTAGCTAACACTCTTCAAACACTCCATTTGCTGGTCTGTTCATACTATTGCCTTGGAGCAACACCACATGTACATGCCTCAATCAATTACAAAACCTTGCGGTACCCTAAAAAAAAGTTTTTTTTTTTTTGCAGTTTTAATTTTTTTATTGTACGACAGGGAAGTGCTTACTTAGCCCTCATCTCACATGATTTTTCTATATCTATTTTCTATATTTATCTATGATATGATAAGGCCGAAGCGCACTTCACCCGGAATCCTCAACAAACTGAGGAACCGACTTGCTGACCTCTGCCGGATGCCGGAACACAACAATTTAGGAATTGATGTTATGGTGACAGAATTAGGTTAGATGGTGGTAGGACAGGTGGACATAAACAAAACCAAACCAAGCACACATGTACTCCCCTGGGGATCGAACCCGGGACCTCTGGAAATCTAACAAATAATCTAACACCGGTAGGTGAACCACTAGACCACTGAGACGGTAAAAAAAAAGTAGGTACGAAAGTAAAATATTGTATTGTCTTCTAATTGCCTACTACGAGTAGTACCTATCCATGTTCCACATTGTTTCTTACGCGTTATATGACCCCCGTGACCAAGTCAAGCCGGTCACGTACCATTACTCCCATATTTTCATGGCGGTTGGGGGCATAGGTTAATTATGCTTCAATCGTTTAATAATGATGTTCGGAGAGCCAATTTAGTTCGAAGAGCCAGCGTTTTATATGAAGAAACTACGTTTTACCCTTCTTCCATATTTTACATAGTAAAAAAGATAATCACACTTCAACGAAAGTCTCCTCAACACAAAGAAACGTGGTTTGATGTTATCCTGAAGGAAACGCGGTCATCGTCGGTTGCATTTTATGAAATCTATGATTAAATTAAACATTTTGGATATCGCATACATCACTGGTGCTTCGCATTCTGAATTTTATTTGCTTCGACAGATTTGGCTATATATTATGACTGATTCTTACAACTTATCGCAGCTAAGATACCATGTATTCACATAATCAAAATATATCGAGGCATAATAACTTATTGACCGAGCGAGCTAAGCGTCTCAGTTTCGAGATTGGCCAAAAATGCTTTTGTCCGCTGTCTTTCGGTCGGTTTGTTCTCGCCTACAGGTCGCATTTTTCAACCGATTTTGATCGCGCATTTTTCAATCACGGTTTTTGATCGGTTCGAAATGAGGGGGATAAAGGGGGGAAGTTTGCTGTAGCGTTGTTTATTACGTACTTTTACTAATCAAACTACGCAGTCCTCTCCGCCTTTGCAAGAAACATCTGTAGACACCAGGTTTGATCACCTCAGACTAAGGAAACGCGAGTAACCGCTAAAACCTATAACCCTATTTGCTCAAAAGTCTAAAAAGAAAAGTGAAAGAGGAAAGCATCGGTTATTGCTTGGATAAAGGCTCGCGAGGTCTACTGTTCTTACATAACCACTAGTTTAAGGAACCTGCCTTATAGTGTTTGCCACGGTTTTCTAAGATAAATAACGAGGTAAGTGCCTTATTCTATGAAATTCAGTTCCAATATGACTAGCCATGTCTAGCTTGCTTAAAATTTCCAGAAATATTTATATTAAGTTCTTGTATATTCTATTTACGAATATAACATAAAATTTATTTCACATCTCCCAATAACACTAATCACAGGGCCCAATGCAAAATAAAGTCAAGGTAAATTTGACACTACTAATCAAGATAATTAAGGGCTGTGCAAAACAAAAGTAGCATTCAAAGGCGTCATGTCATACAGCGCGAACTCACAATGACACGGCAGGGCGTCGTACGACGCGCTTGCCCACATTATCGTAGGGCTGGCTGGCACGCATTTTAACTATAATAAAAAGTTTTTTAAAAGAGTATTAACATTTAAATAGGTTTGTGAGTACTAATGTAGCGGATATAAGCTTAGATGTGTTACAGATGACATAGACTTCCCAGTTTTTGGTGTACACAGAGTAAATGAAAATATTATTGGGTTACATTCAAAATAACAAAGTACCTTGTAGTTACCTACTGGACATAATATGAACTTATTACTACAAGTTTTATTATTTGAATATTGTCTAACGCTTGCAACCCCGGCAAAAAAATCGATCTCCCCCCCAAAACCCTCTGTAGATGTCACAAAAGACGACTAAAGCATTACACTAAGAGGTTGCAGCGTCTTTTAAGCATTACAGGTGGTGATTAGTACTATCCCTACCCGGCCTGCCACACATACAAATACCTACTCTAAATCTATGGGAGTGGCATGTCCGAATGGATTTTTTCGGGCTTATGATGTTGTTGATGATGATGTTTGCAACCATTATCGTTTTTATTCAGGATAAAAAGTCCTAGTACGACTATTTACTAGTGACGTAAAAATAAAGAATAACAATTGTTGATATTATAATTATTTATCCTAGTCAACAAAAATATATTAATTCAATTTCAATATTAGCATACCGATCAATTCGACAACCCTGTAGCCGGCAGGCAAAGATATGAACCTCACACGGCTAGGGAACTGCTTTTAGGGGTGTCAGCAAGTCCGCGTGTGCTGTTTTGTCAGCGGTCAGTGGCATGGAAACTGCGATCGCATCGTGACATCCCTAGCGGGGAGCCGCGCTCACCAGAGTTAGGAATTTATTGAATGTATTCGAATATAAAAACAAACACTTATTATTCTTTTTGTTTATAAAAGAATATGTAGGCGTGAAAAATATTTAGCACACGTGACAAAGCTCAGTTTGTAATCATTCAATTAAAACTTATTTTCTGGTAAGTATGTGAATGTAAGGTTAATAAGTTGTAAAGCGAACAGGATAAATAATTTCTGCAATATACTAGCGTCTAAATAAATAAAAAACGCGGTGCTTAACAATATTTCAGCAAATGTTGTGAACAAGGTCAGAATCATTTGATATAAAAAAAACATATTTCAGTGACTAAGGCAGATCACTTAATTCACTCAATTAACCTACAATTTCTTTTTTACTTAGCCAAGGCGAACACGAACAAAAGTGACCTCGATAGCCTCAGCCGTTTCAAAAACTATATTTTTAGACTCCAGCTTCCATGCTGTGCACAAAAGACCAGGGTACAATGTGCGCGTGGAGTGGAAACTGCATCACCTGATGAGACGCTGATGAGAGTGCTACGGTAACGCATCGGTGGGAGCTCGGTATTTTTCTGAGGAAGTAGATTCGAAAATAATGTATTAATAATATGTTGTAACCAACTTCCCTGATTCAAATGACAGAAATTAAAATTATATCAATACTTATTTTATAAACTTATATCTAGCTGATGCAAAGTTCTGAATAGTCTGTGTATTAAAACATTGTGTGTATTCATTTATTTGTGATTCAAAAATAGCTAACAATTCTCTAAAACATCAATGCACCATGTCATAATTTCAACTAAAATTGGTATGAAATTATTTGTATAACATTTTTAGGCAAAAAGCCAAAACACTCAACAGCGATCCCCTTTAAAAATCGTGAGAGCTTTCCTCTTCAAAGCTCCGTAAACAATAACCCGCTCTATGTGTCTATTTAAAGCTATTACGCTATACCAATTCTTCAATAAAGTCTCGAAAAAATCGATTACTCAGTTTAATAAAAAAACATTTGAAGGGGAGGCTGGGCCAACACGGCTCAGCAGTTAAAAAGCGCGGATGTGAACATTTGTAGCAATAATTTGGCCCACAAGCCCATGGGGTGAGCCGCGGCTGCTGTTGAAAGAATGATACATCATCAGACCAATAATAAATCACACATGATTCAATTAGAAAAACACGAGCTGTAAAACGCCGAGATTTTGTCGCGCATTTGGCTCGGAATACATTTATAGGGTAATTTGACGTTTGTATTGCGTCATCAATCAAATGCCATTTACAATGAGATATCTTTGTACACAAAAATTGCTCCTTATGTTAGGTAATTATTTGAGAAAGTCAAATAGGTTTTGTCACATGAATGAATGACTGACTGACTATCAACGCACTAGGCTCGCAGAGGCTCTAGAGATTTGATATTTTCTTTCCTATTTTTGATCCTCTTGTGATGTAGGGTGCACATTTAAGGGATATATTGTATTTAGATTATTTCTACATGCTATTTTGAATAGTTTATGAATACATATAATATAAACAATGTTATTATGTAGCTGACTCATTGAATAACCGATAGACTATAAACGTACAGCCCAAAAAAAAGAATAAAGAGTTTTCGGAAATTCTTGCGGGAAAGATGAAAGTAATTAAGTAGTTTGATAAAACACTGAAGTTAAAGCCTTTGTACAGGATTTTTCTACTTTTAAACAGAACACCACCCACCTTTTTTTCAAAAAGAGTTTTACTCTTTTTGAAAAAAAGTGGAACCGACTTCACCACTAAAAACTTACAAATAACTTTTAGGGTAAGTTCTTATAATTTGAAGTTGGTGCCGAATTGCCAAGCACAACAACATGTTTATTGTATGGCACCGCCTTCAAATTATATGAACTTACCCTAAAAGTTATTTGTAAGTTTTTAGTGGTGAAGTCGGTTTCATTTTTTTCCAAAAAGAGTTTATTTTTATTTATTTTTCGTTGTAAAACCTACGACACCACGACGTCTCCGACACACTATTTAAGAGTCGTGTGAGGGTGCAATTATACGTATTTTTTTGTATGAAAATATATTTTCCAAATCGGTTGAGTAATAACGGAGTTCTGAGGTAATGCAGTAGTAGTCGTTAAAGAGTCATCGATCACCAACACGCCTTCCAAGCGTGAGTATTATGGCAAAACCCTCCATCGCTTTCTTTAGCATTGGGGGAGGCCCATGTCCTATACAATTGACTTTAATGGGCTGTAATGATGATGATGATACATGTATACAGCATTTATAGCCAGAATGCGTCAAAGTAAATTCCACTTACTACTACGTATCATCATTACTGCGATCAACAACACGACAAGCGTGGTGATTATGGCAAAACCCTGATGATGATGATGATGATACTGGAAAGTAAGCGGTTAAAAAGGTCTACTCTAGTGACCGTAAACACCACAGAATACGCAATATCGTTTACTTGGATGACATATATTTTCCAGTTATTTTGATATAAAAACCAAACTACTGAACCGATTTTGGTAAAATTTCTATGGGACCACCTCGCAAGTATGGCCTACCAAACGTAATAAGAATCGTCAAAATCTATTTTGAATTGGTGGAGAAATCAAGCAACAGACAAACAAAAAAAAACATACACCCGAATTGAGAACCTCCTCATTTTTTTGAAGTCGGTTAAAAAGCATACAAATCGATAGTATCTAATATCATTATCCACATACACACAAGAGTAGTAACATAACGTTAAATTAATACCTGTTTGATTACTCACACAATTCAAAATTATTTTCGTGTTTTTCCGCGTCAAAGCCAAACATTAATACAGCTTTAACACATGAGCTTTCAGCACACTCAATAACTCATTGGCGAAATATAGCAGTGTCGAGGGGAGTGGGCGCGGTGAGGCCGTGTCACGTGCCGGTAATGAGTTCCAACCTCCCCCGCCCTCCCCTCGGAATTTCACACTGTATGTGCATGCTTCTCATTACTCGAATTTATGACGATTTTTCGATGGCAAATATTTATCTGACGCCGGCTTTGAATTTCGACGATAAAAATGCAGGTATGTGTTACCTGTCAAATATTTGTTCAATCTAAAATACTCTCAACTCAACGGCCATTCTGTATCATATTTATATGAAACATATGCTTAAATGTATGATAAATCCCAATCTTAAAAATGTTTGTTAAAGATACTTACTATTTGCTATTGTGCACAAGAAGTGCACAACTTGAAATACACTCTATCTATGCCAAATCTCAAAAAACGTAGGTAGTAATATTTTTTCACGTTTAAAAGGTAAGTAGAACTTTTTTAAGCCTACCTAAGTAAGAAGGAAATAACAAGTAAGTAATTGTACCAAAGCTTTTGAAGCTAGTAATTATCGTTATCCACTTAATCCAAAACGGTTTACGTAAAACTCCCATTTCCTGTATACAGCCTTTTGGTTATGTACCCCACCCCTCACCTGTAAAGATAGAAGGCGTAATAGTATCCTATTACTAGAGTTTCACTCCAAAACAAGAGTATGGACAAACTTTGGATTTTAACCAGCTAGTATCATTGTCATAGTACTCGCATGTTACATAAGAAAATAATATGAAAGCTGTTTTATTTTGATATTCATTTCATATTACCATACTATAACAACCTTTTAGATTTTAGATTTAGAAGAAATAAAACAAGAAATACATTTATTTGACAAACAGCAATACAAAGCATTACGCATTACTTACAATATACAACTATGTGTGTATGGTATTAAAAACGTAAATAGGTACAAGTATAACATACATAATATGTATATGATCTGCTCTGTGCTGAACCCGTTAAATTGGTCAGAAACATGACATGTTCACTGTTAATTTTGACGTTTGGGTTAGTTGAAAATCAGCACCGAAATGCAAATAAAGTTGAATTAACCCCTTTTATCTAAATTTATATGACCAATATTTATATCATTGTTACTGTATCGCACTATTTTTAGACAGCAAATTAGGTACTTGTCTTTTTTTTTTTGACTGACCGACAATGAACTCAAAACAAAAACCAGAGGTCCTAGAAACTAGATCCTTTTGAAGTCTAGGGGTGCACTGAATTAAATTCTCACGGGATTATAGAAATGAATTACCATAAGTTCATTTGAACTTATGAACCCTAAAAAACATTGACTTAAGTAATCATTTTCATGACTTAACAGTCAATAAATATGACTAAGAATATTAACACTTGTGTTAATAAGAACAAAGTATATTTTACTTTGAAAGCAGTCTCAAAGTGATGTTGCCATGACAATAATAGGTAGCCTTGAAGCCGCGTGTGCTTACCGGATTCGTTCTATTTGCACAATACTCACTGCCCTTCGGTCCATACCACGTAGAGCTTAGCCGATGTAGAGCTGGCATGATATATTAGGTCCTTACATATGAAATTGGCGTTTTGTCGTACTGGCCACTTTGATCTTAAATATCTCCTCTTTGGTTAGGAATTCCAAATTCAAATTTAAACAGCTATTTACTCATGCATTTTTTTTTCGAAAACCGTAATTCATTTGTTTTTTTCTCTTTTGCTTTTTTTTTCTGCGTCACTCATTTCACAAAATGGAAAACTTAAAATATCGCATTATTTACGAGTACGAGTTCCACCGTGGCACCAGTGCTGCAGAAACGGCTCGAAGGATTAATGATGTGTATGGTGGTGATGTCGCAAAAGAAAACACGGTGCGTTTTTGGTTTCAACGCTTTCGTTCTAGAAATTTCGACCTGCAGAACAAGCCCCGTGGACGGCCGGAGACCAAGGTCGATAATGATGAATTGAAGGCTATTGTGGAAGCAGATCCATCGCAAACCACATCACAGTTAGCTGCAGGCTGCGGTGTTAGTGACAAAACCGTTTTAATCCACTTGAAGCAAATTGGGAAGGTGAAAAAGCTTGAAAGGTGGGTACCTCATGAATTGAGTGAAGCAAACCGACAAACGCGCGTCGACTGCTGCGTTACATTACTCAACCGGCACAATAATGAAGAATTTTAAATCGGATCATTACATGTGATGAAAAGTGGATCCTGTACGATAATCGTAAACGCTCATCGCAATGGCTGAACCCTGGTGAATTGGTGGTGAATTGGTGGTGAACCCCGATTACGGCTGATGTCTATTGTCAGCAACTGCAAACCATGATGGAAAAGCTCGCTGTTAAACAACCGAGACTTTTCAATCGCTCTACGCCACTGCTGCTTCAAGACAACGCTAGACCACACACGGCCCAACAGACGACTACCAAATTAGAGGAGCTTCAATTGGAATGTCTAAGACATCCACCGTACTCTCCGGACCTGGCTCCAACAGATTACCATTTTTTTCGAAATTTGGATAACTTCTTGCAAGGTAAAAAATTCAATTCCGATGAGGCAGTCCAAACCGCTTTCAAAGATTTCATTGATTCCCGTCCGAATGGTTTTTTTAGTAAAGGGATCAATGAACTACCTATAAGATGGCAAAAGTGTATAGATAGCAATGGTACATACTTTGATTAATAAAATATATTTTTATATGAAAAAATTGCCTTTATGTTCCTCCCATACAAAACGCCAATTTCATATGTAAGGACCTAATATATTAGTTCATTATTTGACAAGCCTCACAGCTCAGTTGGTAGTAGCTTTGCCGTCAGCGCTGTAGATTGTGGGTTTGGTTTCCACCCGGAGCAAACATTTATTAATTCAACGTACCTCGTATTCAATATGATGAGATTTTTATGTGAATGATTTTTTTTTTTAATAAATTCGTCCTTCCCAATTCTTCTATTGCCCTGAGGTGAATCCTCGAAGATTATTATGTCATAAGTCAATTTCTTCTGTCCCTAGTCTCAAGTCCATAAATAAATATGCATTCTTTGGTCCACACAATTTATGGTCTACACTAATACTTAAACACACCCATCCTATATAATCACAACTCACCACACCCACAACACTAAAACACTATACACAAACATACTTACTTTAAATAGTAACTTTTCTCAAGTTATTTTTTTTTTCTTCTTTATTGATGTTATTTGGTTACCTGCGGTATTTTTTTTTTTTGTTCGACGAGGAAGCGCTTGACCTTCTGAGATGAAGGCCAAGCGCTTCCTCATCGAACTTCCTGGTAACAAGTTGAAATACGGCCGAAGAAGGAGGCGCACTCCACCTGGAACCCTCAACAAAGTAAGGAACTGGCTATAATTTATAATTTATTTTCACAATACGGCACTAAGACAAGGCTAGCCCATTGCACCGATGTAGACACCTTCTGTGTCTACCGATGTAGCTATCTTACCTCTGAATGCCAGAACACAACAATTTTCTCAAATCTCAAAGTCATCATCATAGCCCTAAAATCCACTGCAAGACGCTGGTCTTGTAGCGACCCGTGTCCATGCCAGCCACAAAATATTCACTTACTTTTTTTAGGTTTGCTTTAATTACCACGATGCTGCTACCCATTTTTGGTGTATTCCGTTAACCACCTCATAACACACATTCAAATAGAATCAAATGGAATATTCACTGTTCTGTTCTTTTATATCTCTACTTTTCCGGTATCCCTTAAAACTCAAGTGGCCAATTAGAGTTACATTGCGTCTCCAGCTCAGTCTTAGGGACCCTTCAACCTTTGTGAAGGTTCAACGTTTAGCAACATTGCGGAATAAGTGCGACGACATGTGGTCCCCATGAAAGTGCACCTTTAGTTGTGGAATTTATTCGATGGGTATTATGATGACGAGATTTTGTTAATGTTTCCTTTCTATATGTGCACATTGAAAAATGTTCGTACTATAATATTAAATACATATGATATGTTATGCATAGATCACGCATTTGTTTCTGAAAAAGATTTCGTTAGGCATTACATTTTTATAAAACAAGTAAAACGCTCTGAACTGTTTCCATCACCCCGTGAGAATTGTCAAAAATATTAAGTGCACCCCTACCCTACATAAGGAAGCTATCCTAAAAGTGCCAAGTCACTAGGACCTCTTCTTTAGATTGTCACATTAAAAAAAAAAGATTCCGACGAATTGAGAACCTCCTCCTTATTTTTGAAGTTGATTTAAAAGACAATTTGTTGACGTTTGATGAAAATTATAAATATGATACTTATCAGTAATTATTACTGATTTAACTGTGTAAAACACTAATTACCTAAAACCCTTCGATAAAGCCTCAACGCTTAAACGCCGACATTTGGGTACAATTATACAGTTTAGTTTAATGTTCAACCCTTCGAACACTTCCGGCCATCGATTACTGCGCCAGCTCACTCGCGACATGTGTTGCCAACTGCACACTGTATTTATAATGTTATATATATAACTTCATGGACAAACTATTCATCTTTTAGTAAGGCGCATAAAGATCAATTTTACTATATGTTGGAGAAACACATTCTGCGCCGTGGAAGATTCATTTCATGGTTTATCTAAATATCTAAAATCGACGTCTAGCTGACTGACTGACAATCAACGCAAAGCCTACAAATCAGAGGTACCAGAGACTTGAAATTTCCAGAGTAGCTTTCTTTCGTAGGTTGCACTAAAAAAGGATAGAAGAAATATAAAAGAAATTCCTACGGGATGACGGGCGGGCGTATCACTAGTTAGTAGATAGGATAGGTTAGTAGTTTGCTGATGTTGCTGAAATTTCCAAACCTACTGTTTTTTTTATTGTACGACGGGGAAGCGCTTAGCCTTCGTCTCACTTGGTAACAAGTTAAGATAAGGCCGAAGGTGGAGGCGCACTTCACCCGGAATCCTCAACAAACTGAGGAACTGGCTATTTTACCTCTAAATGCCGGAACAAAACCATTTAAGAATTGTTGTTATGGCGACTGAATTACGTAAGATTGTGGTAGCTAGCCAGGTGGACTTTGTTAAAGTCCTACCACCAGCCAAATACTTAAAACATAATATAAAAAAAAGGTTTGCATTCCCATACTGTGCCCTAAATAACTTATAATCAGTTGAATTATTTTGCAAAATGCAACAAAACGAAAATGAATTGTAGTTTTAGTCGAGTCGATGACTCTATTCACATCATACGGATTGAGACCAAGATTTTTTCCAACGCGGCTTTTTGTCAATCCCCTTCAATGTAACAACCCAAAAGTCGGTAAATAGCTGACAAAAGGGTCGACAATGGAGCAATGCCAATGTTTGGGCCGGTATAAAGAGACGTCTTAGAACTGCAGGCATTGTGCGCAGGCGCATTGTTCTGACTGTTGCTGCAGGCTTGCACAAAACCGTGCGGTAGCTACCGGCGCTCACTTCAAAGCGGCTTGTGTTTACCTACAATATTATTTTTATTGCCGTAATTGAGAGAAATTCTTTGACAAATTTAGATGTCTGTGAGAACAGAATTACCGGCGTCGATGACCTTCGGCTTTCTAAGTTTTTACCGCAGTTTTTATGAAAGATTTTAGTTACTCTAGTTTGTTATCTTATTTTTAATAATAAAATAAAATGAAATTTGAGCATATGAAAATGAAGCGTGTGATTTTCTTTGCATCTTGTTTGATTGATAAGTATGCGAAAAAAAAACTAAGATCCAAATTTTATCATACTCATTACGAAGTGTTCAGTTGTCAAGTCTAAATATGTTGAATAGATACTGAATCGATGCTCAACATTTTTATTATTTAACATTAATAATTTTATTTTTCTAGAGTATTTATTTATGTGTGCATTTGTTGGCTTACCTATATGTCTTGAATGACAGTTGATTGGTCTATTCATTGATTGTTGAAGTGAATTAAATATATATTGCACATTACATTTATTGCTCATACTGATATACAGATGAATTTTAAGAGAATTGTAGAACTTAAGTTTTGATTTATCATCGGGATAAAAATAATTTTATTATCAAATTTATTGTATTACACGATCAAAAATATTTGGATGCTGATATTCTTGATACCTAACTCATGATTTCTTGGCACCATTTTCAACAAAAAATAAATTTCCGATTGACAACCAATTTTCCGTGCCGTGATGAAGTCATGAATCAATATTACCTATTGAAGTGAAAAAGAAAGCAGTATGTTTATTTTTTAGATGATCAAGCAGGAATTTTAACGTAGTGTGTTTTTATCGAATTCCAAGCTATTTATCAAATTTCAAACCCCTAGCTCATATAATTTAAAATCAATGAGTACACCTACAAAATAAAATTCCCATACGTATACACTTTTTAAAATATGTTTTTAGAAAAAAACGGCAAAAACCCTAGATTATCCCTTTCCTTATATACTCACAAAATGTATTTTATATCATACAACAAAATTTTGAAATGAACGTCGAACCATGAGTGTATGTGATAACGACGATACCAATAATATAAACTATTTTTTAATCAGAATAAAATTGTTACATAACGTATGTCCTATCGTAGTACCAAATAGGTTTAAACAAATAAACATCAAGCCTCGTTCGCTTGTATACTATTACTCGTATAATACACGGGTTCAAAAAAGTTATAGTTTTTACTTCGGCTTTGTTTTTTGTTTTGCTGTTTTTTTTATTGTACGACGGGGAAGCGCTTAGCCTTCGTCTCACTTGGTAACAAGTTAAGATAAGGCCGAAGGTGGAGGCGCACTTCACCCGGAATCCTCAACAAACTGAGGAACTGGCTATCTTACCTCTCAATGCCGGAATACAACAATTTTGGAATTGTTGTTATGGCGACAGAATTAGGTAAGATAGTGGTTGCTAGCCAGGCGGGCCCAAACAAAGTCCTACCACCAACCAAATTGATGGTTACATTAAGGTTAGCTTTGAAACAACCAACATCATCTTATCCATCTGCCTTCCCGCTATCCCACATAATGTGGGATAGCGGGAAGTTGTTTGACCCCACCTAATGTGGGCCATATTAGGTGGGGTCAAACAACATGTTACAGTTTTGGATGAAATTTAAAGACCGGCCGTCTGCCTGACGTCAATCCTCCTTGGGAATTCTCGTTTGTGTGGAATGCAAGGATATTAATAAAGAATATGAAATAAGTGGATAAGGAGTGATGAGGATATAAGGCTATCGATAAGGGGGGGATGAAGATATTAATGTCACGGGAGACTGATGAGTGTGACACAGACATCTAAAGCAGACCGCGATTGTATACCCGTAATGATACCGGCCAGATATTGGGACTGTTATCTAGAGAACTACCCTCTGGACAACCCTCTCAGACCAAAAATAATAATACTACTTTTATTTACTTGTAGCCAACAATTAATTAATATTTAACCTTAAATGAGACATGCGTACTATTACATGAAAATTTTGCATTATTTTAGTCGGTAGGTAAATTTAAACAAAATGAAAATATGATAAACACTAGCCCCCACACTAGGATATAGGACCCTGTGCTGTAAAATAAATCTGTTAAAAATCTCTCTGAAAAAGAGAAATAGTATTTATACCCTTCTTGGTTACCTATAGATTAGCTTTGAAATAACCGACCCATACAAAAATATGTTAACATTCACCATTATAAAACCAATACTTACCTAATAAACTTTACAGCTCTACCCAACAATATTTGCGAATTTCTGGTCATAAAAACCTTGCAATTTTGACCCATTGAGTATTAAAGCCTATTACAGACAATAGGATCTACCTCCGTAGAAAATATAGATAAGTCTCAAAGGTGCCGGCAAAATGTGGTCTTATAGAAATAACTCTATGCTTTACGACCGACCATAGAGAAGAAATATTTACTTGTTTGGGTATACTTTTTGTTTTATAGAGCATGGGCTATAAAACTTTATGTGCCAAATGCTGATAAGTAGGCATTTTTAACGAACGATGGTAGATTTTGGCTGGAGATAAGATATGGTGTTTTTGTGAATAGGGTAAGTCGTATGAAATAGGAAGAGCATCTACATTCTACACTTTTATATCAGCTGCAGAGTCGAATTCATAATTTTAACTTTATTTTACTGATAGTAATAAATAAATAACAGGACTTTTTTTTTACTTACAATAAAACCAAATAGACTGAAAATGTCAAAATCAATATTCATATATGTAAATGTTTATTTCGATCTTTCTGTTTATGACAGACACTTGTGGTGTCATTCTCGTAGCGTCGTAGCACCTTCGTAGGCTCGTAGCGGTGACGTGCTCGCATCGCGAAAAAGCGCGGGAAACTCTTTGAAAACTTCCAGGAAAGTTTCGCCCCGCCCGCGCCCCGCCTTTATTTCCCGTCTCATTTACTCGGTGCCTCTTTTTCATGCTCACACCGCACGTTAGCGGCTAACCACAGAACGCACCGGGAACTATCTACTCGATGCAGTCACTTTGGTTCTTTTGGGAATTGCGCTGTAACTTTTAGTATCTGCATAAACTTTTTTTATAAATCGCTTGTGTCTTCTATTAAAAATCTGTTTAGATTTACTAAAGTCTCAGTACGTTAAAGTTTAAGTCATTGGTGAAGCATGAAAAGTGCTGAAACTTAAACTTGTGGGTCGCAACGTTACAAGATAAAAACACTAGAATTACATCCTATCCTACTATAAATAATAATAAAAGCTGACTGATAAAGCCATAGAATACTTTAATGCCAAGTACAGGAATACATAGTAGACATAGGAATTTATTTTGATTGTGTGAGATAGAAATGAAATGTTTCACTGACGCCCCCTTATGAGGAATTCTTCACGTGCTTTAGTGAAAATGAAGTGCCACCCTGCGGCTCTCCCGCCGACTCCAAGCATGAAATCATAATTTTTCATGAGCTCGTTGATAGGTTTTCGCGCCGCGCTGGCCGCGGTTTCCCGCCGCCCCGCGGCCTAATTACCACCGCTTCACTATACGTCACCGCGGATATTTAAAAAATCAACCCATCCCTCTCCCACCCGCGAGCTTACTGCGACCGCGTCCCACTCCCGTGAGCATTTTTATAAAAACGCAGAGACCAACCGCGTCCATCCCGCTCGTTCCCACCACGCCACCGCACCACCCGTACCCTTCGTCTCCTTCTCGCTTTTTACGAGACGTAGGGGCCGCCACCCGGGTGGGGCGGCGACCGCGCGAACGCAAAATATTGACCATCGGAAAAAAGTCGCGTCGTATCACCGTCATCAGTCGAAACAGAGTTCCCGCGAGCACGCGTTCCTGGACCAAGACTTCGGTGCGCGTCGTGAGTCTTCGGGTTGCGGTCTGAGTCGCGCGGGCACCCGTTTATTTTTCCTTCTCCCCGCCCGGCGTCTTGCCCGCGCCCAACAAGTGGGCCCAGTGTAGACGCACCCGCGGTTCATACCACGCGAGACGTTCGAACTTCGCACAACTTTTCTTCGCTCCGCGCGCACGCAACTCTCGCGGGTTTAAACCGATTGCGTGTTTACAAGTTTTCAAACTTTCGTTTAAGTGTATTCAGACTTCATAGTGGCGTGACAGAGGACTTCAGTGGTTTGTGTTTTTGGGGTTGTTTGACGTCGATGCACCTCCCGCACGCAAGTCCCCCGGCCCTCGGAATGGCGGACGTATACTCCTATATCCACGAGTACTACCGGCAGAGCCACGGTGACCTGGTGCCCACTGGTTCTCCTGCAGTGCTCTGCTCGGTGTTGCCTGGACACTGGCGCTCCAACAAGAGTCTTCCTGTTGCTTTTAAAGTGGTGGCACTAGATGACGTACAAGATGGAACGCTGGTTACTATCAAAGCTGGTAACGACGAGAATGTAATGGCAGAGCTGAGAAATTGCACCGCCGTAATGAAGAACCAGGTGGCCAAGTTCAACGACCTTCGGTTTGTTGGTCGCAGCGGACGCGGAAAGTCGTTTTCTCTCACCATCACTATCAGTACCTTCCCCAGTCAAGTGGCATCTTACATCAAGGCGATAAAGGTCACAGTTGACGGACCGAGGGAACCAAGGACTAAGCAAAGTAAGTTTCCTAAAAGCATTTTCTAATATTTACTTGAATTAGAGTTCAACGCGATTCTTCAGCTTGTATATTAATGAAACATAATTAGAAAGCAACCTCAGTGCTTACTTTTCGAAGTTTTTTGTATCTATCGTAGTGTCTATATATCTTAGGTGTCTATTAGCCTTGTTATGGCATAGGTACTTCATTTAGATTGCTGTGCCTCTGTAGTGTGATAATAACTAGCCGGTCATTGTGTAGTACGTTGGTAACTTTATTGATACCTTTGATTTCCTCACAGCGTTACGATCTATAAAGCTAACAGCATTCAAATACAAACATCATTTGACATGATTGCGCACTGCGTTAACAGAAGCCATGCTGAAACCATAAAAAATTAATAGCCCTTTACGTCAAAGATCTGTGCAAGAGTAGGTACAGTCAGCAACTAAACGTTTAGCTATCCATCCATACTAATATTATGATCGTCTGGAAATGTCTATGTACCTATGTCTTTCCAACTATATGTATATTACGTTTTTATGACTAGATGGATCTAAATAACGTTTGGCATTGAGATTAATTATATCCTGGGGAAGGCATAGGATGGGTTACTTTAATGTCTGTCTGTGAAACCCCATTTTCTGCGAAACTACCTCACAGTAAAAGTTGATATTTGGTGCATATATAAAATTCGTGGAAGTTATCATGCACGAGTTAAGTTAATAGGTAAATTTGGAAAGATTAATTTTAGAGGGTACTGAATCAAATTTTATAATAAAATACCAATAGCGTCATGTGGCATATCAAATGAAAGGTGCCGCTATGAGAGGATGATTTTTTTTATAATTTTAACATGCATAGTTTGAAAGTTATAATAAAAAATATACGAAATCATCCCACCTATATACACAATACCTACTACTTATCTCCGGAGCCTAAAATTCTGAAAAGAATATGGTCCTGTAAACCACCTTTTTTTCGTCACTTGCGTATTAAAGTAAGTTTTAAAATTCTGCGGGAATTGATAATAATAATTACTCATAGAGAACATAAACATACAGTGTAATGATGCAATGAATTAATGTGTATATATTATTACGAACCGTAATGACGTCAGCATTATAGGTACTATACGCACTAGATGATGTTCTAGTGCGTATAGTACCTATATTACTGACGTTCAAGGGAAGGCAAGTTCAAACCGCGGCGTGCCATCGCATTTATTCTTTATTTTTTTTTGTCTGTTTAATTTAACCCAGCCAAGCCTTTAGTGTAAAATATACCTACCTATACGTAAACGGAATCCTTGCCCTGTGAGTCCAACTCGCACTTGACCGCTTTATTATTCTAGGTCACAAGGGCATGACCTGGTTGAAATACAGTTTCAAAGAATAAAAACCATTTATTACATATATTAACATTTAACATTAATTGCAATAATAACAGCGATATTAATTATTGTAAGACATGAGACGGTTTGCTCATATCGGGTTTCTTACAATTTTACTAGAACCTGCCATTCCATCGTGACTTTTTCGCTTACTTTTTAGTAACCGTCAGTCACTGGGTTTGTAAATAAATAAACGTTATTATAAATTTGTAAGACGTGACTATTCTCTGCCAGCACGGCACAGGCAGCTATTTTGCATGCAATGTTGTGTATCTGTATTGACATTTTTGTATTGTACTTTAGTTAACGACAGTAGTGTACGAAATGTATGCGCGCGCGACTGCGCTGGCGTTCAGCCAATCCGCGGTCTCGAGGTCGATTATGCGGCGCCACGGGTTCTGACCGCAGTTGGATTTTATTAATACCGGCAATCGCTCTAAATTTCACATTTTCTAAACTCCTTGACCCGTAGTTATTATTTTATGACGAATTTTGAAAGTACTCTTCTTCTTAGTCATGCCCAGATTCCAGTTTACCTGAGGTTGAGCCTCCTCCTAACGCATCGCCAAGACACTCGGTCCTGGGCTGTTGTGGCCTTTTCTAATCTAATCCTTTTTTTTCGAATTTTGATAGTAAGTACAAATATATATTGTACTATATACTATACTAACATTGTTAATTCAAAAGGGTTTCCTTTTAATCCTCTGGCTGTTTGTTTTAAACCATCTCAAGACCAAACAGCTAATCGGATAATAATGTGACATGGACGCCATTGGGAATGCGTAGGTTATTTAAAATTGTATTTGAGTACCTCGTGAGCAATGCCTTCCCAATGGTTATTGCTAGTTTGCTATATTTTTGACTAGTAAGAATGTAATTTCAATTCACTTTCCTAGAAAGTGTGACAAACCGTTAGCCATGTCTTGAGGAGGAAACAACGATAATCGAATTTATTTTCGGCTTGTAAACCGACTTTACAGTAATTCTTCGAGTGGGGAGATTAAACGAATAGCGATTAATGTCGACGTGATTGACGGCTTCTCACGTTTAAACCAGATGTTGTTTGTTTTGCGTTTTTGATGCGTTGAGTTTCAATTCTACAAGTTTTATGTAGGTATTTGTTATCGAAAATAAGTAGGTATTCGGTTTACCTCTGTGTCTGTGAAACAAAAAAAAACTGTAATCACCTTTAGTACTGCGTCATTAATCTGCCCGCCAAGTGTGGTGATCGTGATAATAATAAAAAGTATAATATAATAACTTGTTCACATTGCTGCTACTACCACTATTATGAATATTTTCTCTATGATACTTTCTTCATTCGTGATTGTAATAGGAGGGCGTCTTCAAGAGCACAACGACGCGACTTGTTTTGACGTGGCGCTAATTAATGGTTATTGGTCGACACGGTTTTATACTTATTTTCAGCTTTTGTGTTAGTTAAGTGATTCTGAAGTTGTCAACAATTTTAAAGGGCACTTACAACTTGTTAGTTACAAAATGCTATGTATATCATTATATATATTAATGTACTGTGAGCCTTGTATAAATTTGTTGTAAATCCTTAATGAGAATGGTTCGTTTTATTTATGAAAATAAAAAGTCAGAATAAAAAATTAAACGAAGAAATCAAAGTTGAATTCGTAGCGTTTGACACCACACATCTATTTTAACCGAGCACCGACCGTCTGTGTAAACATACTGCGCCCAAACTTCGGCCAATAATAAAAAGGCAGTATGCGGAAAAACTAACATCCTACCGCCGTAAACATCAAAGGCTCAAGTTAATAAAGCGATCAATGTGCACCGACTTAATGACCGCGTTACAACGCACTAATTAACGTTAGTGATGTACCAGACCAGACTATTAGAAAATTATTTGGTTTGACAATTGAGTGAGTGAAATATCGAAATATTTATATAAGACTTGCTTTTACTCGCGACTTCATCCGCTTATTGGTTTTTTGAAATAGGTGCAAGTATTATACTATAAATATATATATATGTATTTGGATATCTGGATAATTTTGACCGATTAGCTCCTACATGGTGTGCAGACACGCACACCCAGGGTTCTGACCCACATTCCCACACAAAAAATGCAGGCTTTTTGAAGTCTTAGAGCCGGTCCGACTCACGTTGGGCCAGATTTTATTAATCATTTATTTATTTACCACAAAGTAAGCAACTATATACTCACACCAACTTTGTTATCATCAGGTCGAAAATAACAATTTATAATAATAATAATAACATTTTTTTTTTCTGGTAACTCAAGAATAGTACAGAATGGTAATTTTACTAATTCTAGGTCCCATAAATATATATATATACCTTAAACTAAAATACAAATAACATAAGCGAGTTTAAGTAGGCACACATAAAATTTTAAAAACGTTTCTTGTCAGGTCTGAATATACGAATAGTACACCCAACCCTTTATTTCTGAAAATTATTAAAAACCGAAAATATGCCGTAACTTATTTCTTATGCGCAATCAACATACTAATTTTCAAGTGCCTATCATTTGTGGTTTCAGAGATATGCAACATTTTACTCCGAACTTTCAACCCTTTTTTGAACCCCTTAGGGTACAAATTTTCAAAATCCCTTTCTTAAAACTAATTTTCGCATCAAGACAAACATACCCTCCAAATTTCATGTCTCTACGATTAGCTGTTTAGGCTGTGCGTTGATATCAGTGAGTCAGTTAGCATTTTATATTAGTACTAGCTTTTGCTCGCGGCTTCGCTCGCGTTAAGAAGTATTATTATTAATGAGGTATTGTTTTTGCAGCTTTACTTTTGTTTAGCGTGTGTAAATAATTAGGGCCTACAAAACTTAAAAACGACAGTACATTCTTCAACTTCTCCATTAACGTTCAGATTTTCTTTAGCCATTTTAAAAAATCCGACCGACAAAACCTATACTTAAACCGAACGAAAACAAAACAAATGCCAAATACAAAGCAGAGTCTATTACCAAAACTACTAAACCGAAACAAAACAAATGCAAAATCTCAAAATCCTTTCTTAGGGGATGCCTACGTCATAATAGCTTTATGCATGCAAAGTCTCAGCCCGATCGGTTTAAAATTGACAAAGTTTCATACAAACTTTCATCCCCTATTTTATCCCCTTGGGAGTAGAATTAATCAAAATCCTTTCTTAGCGGATGCCTACGTCATAACATCTACCTGCATGCCAATTTTCAGCCCGATCCGTTGAGTGGTTTGGGCTGTGCGTTGATAAGATCACTATGTCAGTCAGTCAGTCACTTTTGAGTTATATATATTTAGAAGATAGAAGAAGATATATAAGATGTAACGCAGGGCATAGGAACTCATTGGTGAAAATTACCTTGCAGAAGGCTTGACCGCCTGAGACATTGTAGTATAGTGCGTCTTGCATCCCTATCTATTTTCGACAAGATTTTTTTTTATTGTGTGCACAGAAACTTCACTACCATATTCTGTCATTACCGTTTGCCATAGAAAGGAACTTCAGACGTACTGCGGGCGCATACTGCGTACGCATCTGTTTAAGATTCCATGTATAAAATGTTACCAATATTCCTTTCAACAAACATAATTTTGATAAATAATTAATGTAAGTAGTGACTTGAACTAATATGATCTATCCGTAACCCTAAAAAAAACAGTCATCAAAACAAATTTCCACATGTAGATCCCGTAAATTTTAACATCAGAACATCTCTAGCTTTCATAAAGTTCAGCTTTAGCAACAAAGTAATTAAACTTTTTTTCGGCAGATGAATTCATTTTTGCTGTGTTTACGCATTCTTGGCCAGACGAGATTAAAATTACGCCGTCTTGTGATAATGACATTGAAATGTAAGATAAGAATATTGCACTGCATACATTTAAAAACGGCACACAGGAACAAAACATCATCAATTCTTAGATAGCTATTGTATAATTAGATATGAAAGTGAGGAGTTGTATGATGCTGATAAGCCTTCTTTGTCGTGTATTTAGAGCACAAGACACATTCTTCGGATTTGATAAATTCCAGCAATCAAAGTTTACTGGGCACTTGCATCGCCAGCGGTTACCAAGTTCGACGGTGCGGCCACGGTCGAGTAACAGATGTAAACAATCTCTGGGCCGCGCCATAAAGTCCCGTTTGATCTCCCCGCTCCCCTTTCCTTACTTACCCCTCGCCTCTAAAATATGGATTTTATGTCCTTGCTAGTTGCTAAAACGCCGCATCTACCCAGCGACCCTCATAACCAATGGCTTGGAGTTCCCTGTTGAGACTGAAATTATTGGGTGTCAGAAAATCGGCAGAAACTTTCAGATCATTAACAATAAGCCATCACAAAGGAACTTTCCATATAAAATACTGCTTGATGTGCATATTTTTTGTATAATCTCTATCCAAAATGAACTGAGACTCTACGAGAAAATCTACGCTTGGATTTAAATATATCAAAGTCAAAATTTCTTTATTCATAAAGATTTTTTAGGATCATTTTGAAACGTCAAATCTACCGCCTGTTCGGAATCGCGACTAGCAAACAAGGAGAAACGCAAAAAACTCGGGCTGGTTAATTTTTTGAAGATCCAATCAACATTTAGATATACAGTTTAAATTACTTATCATACATCATTAACCTAAATACTTAATACTATCTTAAAACATTTGTTATAGGTACCTATCTACATAATGGGCAGTTTGTTAACATTGAGAAATCACCATTTAGCTGTCAGCTGGTATAGTATCTTTAAAGTCTAGCCCATAGTAAAAACACAGACATAGGTACATCTGGAATTATTAATTACTAAACATTCAAGCAATATGTATAGTTCAACCAACTATTTACAAACAGTATGTTTGCCTTATACGGTCTATAAGTAGATGAACTGTTCCATACCAGTACCAGACGGAAACGTACCCAAGCTTGCCATCTTATACTAATTTTCTGGGCTGAATAAGAGCCAGCGCTTGGGTCATGTATCACCTCAGATAGCCTCATAAGACTTTTGAAAACCTGGAAGACACCGGCTTCCAACGGACCCAAGGCTCAAACCCACAAGGCTGAAATTTTAGCTGAATTCTTTATTTTATTGAAAATCAAATTCAAAATGTAAACAAACATTTAAACATCTTTATTCAGCAATTCACTAACTCCTAAATGGAAGTCGTAAATCAATACACGCCAGACAATTAAACAAACATACGAAGACGTTATAAATGCGGCGTAGTCGCCACCCAGCCGTCCGAATTATGAGCCATAACTCTGATTCCATTTGTTCAGCTCACGCACTCCTTTACATTAATTTATAGTGACAACAGCTCGCATCTCATCTCGAGTTATTTAATGCCCGTTTTGACACTCTCGCGTCCCTTTGTTTATTATCTGAGCGGTACCTATTCAGCCACGAGCCTTTTGATTCGGTCCACATTCTTAATGGTTGTACATTTTTAGGTCGCCGGTGATTAACGGAGATCAAAATAACTTTATAGATCTAAGATGTCGACTACTAAAATGCATTCCTTTATCTCATAATAGACAGCGGTATCAAACAGATAATTAAAACAATCCAGTGATTTATCACAGTTATTACCCGGATCAAACTGTGCACGCTATCTAAAGCATTATAAATCATCCGCAATTAGAGACGCTTTCCGTTAATATTCAAAGCCCCCGCATGTGTAACATTTCGGGAACTGAATTAAATTGAATACTGGCATTAACAAATGGAACGAGCCGTTTTCGAGAGCATTCAACTTATTATTGCAGCATGATGGCTTCTCGTTCCTCGCTGGATTGCCGGGTGACAGCCACCGACCCATCCATCACGCTCTTCATTTAAAATACCCACAATTTCGGAAACCCTCTCACGGAGCGCTCGCTAATCCCAGCTAAAGGGGTTCTCTAAATAAAGTAATTGTTTTGTAAACACCCGTCACAAAAGACTTGTTTATCATCAGCCTACTTTGGAGATAAAGAGTTCGAAACAAAGCAGAAGAACCTCGTAAACAGTTTATCTTGCAATAAATTTACACACCTGATCAGTTTGAGATTAAAAACGCAGTTAACCGAAAATAGAGTTCGGCTGGCGTCTTTAGTCTATCGATTAAACAAATAAAAGTTCGCTATGAAAGGCGAAAGGCAACGTGACGACGACGGAGGGTCGTAAAAACGTATGGCACAGAGGAGCCGGCTAACTGCAGTAGTAAAACTGCTCGTTTTGTATACAAACCCTTGTTATAGTTGGCGGGCGCGGTAAACAGAGCGCGCTGTGTCGCCGCCTTTACGGCGAGCCTTTGTGCCTTTACTACTATCGGACGTGGCTTAAGACGTGACCTCCGTGCCCAAGACTTGATGGATAATACGATTCTCACTCAATAAGCATCCTTATTGGCAAGGATATCCTTCTGCATTAAATCTGATCATACCCGTACCTCAATAACTTTTTGATACTCACATCATCTTTGACAGAGGTAAAGGTACACTATCACAGTACTGACTCTAAAGTTACACGTTAAAATGAACTGTATAATACATTAGGTCGGTGACTAATCAAATTAACAATATTTTTTTCTTGTTGCAGATTATGGCTATGGCCACCCTGGAGCATTCAGTCCATTCCTACTGAACCCTGGCTGGCTGGATGCAGCATATCTAAACTACGCCTGGGCAGATTATTTCAGGCCAGCGCAAAATGCTGCACTTGTCAAAGGTGTGTAATACAAATTATCATCCAAGCTCTGTTAAATTTAAGCTAGAATAAATCAAAGCGATTGGTATTTCTTCATTTAAAAATTCCATCCTGCAAACAGCACTCAAAAACATGTTGCTTGCAACGGAACCGCCCCTCAAGGCCGTAACAACACAAAGCGGCTCAAATAAAAGGAGCATCTCTTGAGCTCTGCAAAACAACACCGGTCCGACCGAAGCAAAACCACCCGCTGAAGTCCGTCGGGTGCTGGGGGGTGCTCAGAAAACGATTAAAAAACACTGCCTTCACGTTCGAGAGAGTGTGGAGTCAATTTTATTCCAATGTAGGCGACCACGCCACGGGCCACTTTTTGTTTCCGTCGCAGGCGCTAGGAACGAGCGATGTACTCAAACACCTACGGAGTTTTATTAAACGCACCGGAGGCGGCGGCGTATAGCAGATATATTCATGAACTTTGATAATTGGGCATTGTTTTGGATTTCCTTTTCGTCGCTTCTCTCACAACAGAACGGGGGTGTGAAAAAAGGTTCGCAAGTATGCCGGCTTGATACCAATTTAATACTAAAAAGTAGTTAGCTTCAGATCCATAAAAAAAACACGCTGTGATTGCATGTGATTCTTGTCACATTTTCGTTAATAACTTTACTTCAAGAATTGTGCAATACTGTTTCTGCAACAACTATATATTTATTAACAGGATTAGGTTGTTGTAACCGAGCACGCAGCAAAGCCCAATAAACGCTAATTAAAAATAACATACAACGCAAAACAGAATCAAATTCAGCGATCGGGAATCACCTCAATCAGACGCGACGCCAATATTGGCCCCCACCTCACCAAATTACCCCCTAGTTACTGCCTCCTTTCCACCCTCGTTGCCTTTTAAAGTGGTCTGCGCACTGCCACTGCTGCAAACAGAAAAAGTGCAAAAGAGTAACGAGCGTAGCACCACCTCCGCTCTTTGTGGCCCAATCTGCGCCTCCATCGTGTCCTTTTTATTCGGCAGCCTCTCTTACAACGCTATCGGGAATCAAAACTCGCAGCAAGAACTTTTCAGAACACAGCTGCTAATGAAAATTTCACGTTTTGAGCCCTCTTTGTCCACGTTCGGAGATAGGTGCTCCTTATCGCGATCGAGCCGGCTTTGTGCACCGAGGGCAGCGTGCTACGCATTCGTAATGCGACACACTCCGCGAACACGGCTTCTACGAATTACGATGTCGTGTCCGTCTGTGAACGTACGGATAAATAAGTATTGCACCCTCACCCTCTCTATATCTCACTAAAAAAACATCCCTTTCGGTACAGCCGCCTTTAAACGCCTACAGATTGTACATTATCCTTAGTACGATTATGCACCCCCGTGTACTGGGAATCGACAGAGTGCCCTGCGCCCTCGGCAGCCCCGCGGGGCTCGTCTCTCATATTACGTCATGTTGCCAAATCAGACGCCGGTAGCTTCTACCAAATACATTATTTAAGGAAACCCATTAACGTGTTTTTTTTTGCCTACAGGTAGCGCAGTGCCAATGACGACTCCTCCGATACAGTTACCAGGAGCAGACCTGTTTCCGTTTCCACCAGCGATGGCAAACATGCCGCCAGCCGGACTACTGCCGCCACCCGGTGCTTTCCTGCCACCGAACGGTCTCTTGTCGTTCCCTCCGCATCCTGCTGACCTAGCGATGAAGGCATTACCACCTGAGCTATCTTTAAAGAACGGTATCAGCCCTTACGATGCGTTACGGCACTTACAAAGCAACATTTCTCCAATGGACACATCCAGCGCTCGATTATCTCCTACGAGTAGCAGGCAGAGCGGAAGCCCACGCAGCATGATAAATGCGAGCCCCGATAGATCGAAAGCTGATACGAAATCGGAAGTGAATTCGATGCACGATGCGACCATCACCGATGAGTCTGACGAGGAGCCAATTGAGGTCGTAAAATCAGCTTTCCATCCGACGCGGCCAGCGAATGTGGAACTGCAAGAGATGAAGCGGGTACAAGCCGCTGATTCCACGGTAGCTGACCGACCGAGAGGCCGCAATGAACTCAAAGCACCTTCCCAGCGTACGACGCGAATACTGTCTACGAGCCCGACCTCAACCAAACTCACAAACGGGACGATATCAACGCATAAATCTGTTTGGCGGCCATATTGACAATCTAGTGGCGGTGTTAGTAGTCTGTTACGACCGCCGAAGCGCGGCTTGTTGAAATGTGATAAACAAATGAGCTTGTAAATAGTATTATTAAAAAGTACATTGATTTTATTTGAGATATTTATTAATAGGTCTATCTTCACTTATCGTCGTAGTGTTAAAGTAAATGAGAGTTTGTAAATGTTGAAAGATGAGTTGTTATATTATTGCAGATGTGTTCATGCTTGCTGATAGAATTGATTTGTACAGAAAGGTAGTCATTTTAATATTTGTACAGATGTAAAAAACATAATTCTATAAAAATATGTCTACTTCTTCAGAAACCGACTGATTACTTTAACCAGTTTCTGCAATCGTACTGGAATGAATGTATATAGGTAATTGTGTAATGTAATAGGTATTTATTAGCAAATGTAGAGAAACTATATAAAATAATCGATGTTTTATCGCTATGTAAATATTGTATCTACTTTAAGAATAGTTGAAGAATAAAAGAAAATTTTAAAATGAGTAATTCTTATCTATTATTCTACCCTATTCAGCTGTCTTTTGGTTATAAAAATGAACAGACCACCAAATAAACTAAAAAGCAAAAGCTGGAAACGTAAGTATACTATGAGTATTGACACAGTATTTGCATGGAACAACCTATTATTGGCTAACCTACCAGTGATTGTGTCTTCCAAATCTACTGCATCTGAGATTAATATTCCCAATAAATTTGTAATGCGCTGTGCTTTTAAGTAAAAAGGACTAGACTATTGGGAATAAAAAAAAACGTTATTTTCCCGTGGATATCTAACCGCCTCTGTGGTCTAGCGGTTCACCCACCGTTATCAGATCCACAGGTCCCGGGTTCGATCCCCAGGGGATTACAATATTATGAATGGGATGATTGGTGGTAGCACTTTCTTTAGAAACCACCATTTTACCAAAGTCTATCACCGTGACAACAATTAAAAATTGTTGTGTTCCGGCATATAGAGGTAAGAAAGCCAAATCCTCAGTCTGTTGAGTTTTAACAAGTTAAGATAAGGCCGAAGCGAAGGTAGAGGCGCACTTCACCCGGAATCCTCAAGAAACTGAGGTTTTCGGGTATATTGCGCTTATCCCTTCGGCCTTACCATAACATGAAGCCTGGTGCGATAAAGGCCACAAGCGATTCCCCGTCATACAATAAAAATTAAAAATTGTCTTTAATAAATCGCCTTTATCCATAAAACCGCCCATGTTTGTCACTTAATGTTTGTACTGTTTGATGTTATTTCTGTGAACAATAAGGAGCTTAATCATTCATAATACCAACAAGGACATCAACAACCTACCTGCAAAATGTCGGATGTCTCTTTCTATTCAAATATCTTTATTGCACATTTCTTGGTGGTGTCCATATTTTCTGTAGAGCATGTTTTTCGGGCTGCGATGATTATAATGATAGCAGAGTGAGTTATGTAAAATCATAAATATATATTCTCATTTGGCGGTTTAAGACCAAAAGGGATAATTTATAATATCTTGCTGCAACGTAGCTTAAAATGATGCAGTTATTTCACGTGAACCCTGGTTAGTTGGAGTGGGGGCAATCGCGGCGGTGGCGCCGCCGCCGGCAATCAGCTAAACGGATCTCCGCGCAAACACAATTGGCGCAATCCGATCATTGATACGCTCCAGGTGGCTTGAATATACCATCATATAGGCACCAAAGGTACGCATATTAGGTATGCGTACTTTTGGTGCCTATATGATGGTATTAGTCACTAATACGTCGTTGATACATCAATAACCGAATATTATTAATTGTAGATCGTCCTTCTCATCATTTAAGATGAATTATTATTTAATGTTTTAAAAAGAAACAACTGCCTGTACAAAGAGTAATACTTCATTATATTCGCTCGTATAGTACGCGTATAACGCGTATTAATACTTCGCGCGGACGGTCTTAGTTGGGTGCTCTATACATACATTCAATTTAATTCAATTACAAATAAGTACTAAGGTCGACTTGAAATATATAATAATGAATTTAGGAAAACCTGCAGCTGTTTCATCCAAGTATGGCAAGAATGAGGTCAACTATGCAGCGAAACTTCCCAACATATATGGATGATTAAACAACTGAAATAAAACTGACCATAACAAATTAGAATTGTTGTTTTAAAGCGACAGACTTCACCAACAGACCAAACAAAGCTCTATTTATTTCCGCCCTGGGGTTCGAACCCGGGACTGAAAACTCAAACTTTCGACATTGTATGCACACTCAGATTACAACTCTTTTTCCTCAGCAATGTCCAGTTCAGAGAGCTGTGGCCAAGTGGGTATGGGCCCGCCTTCCGATCCGGAGGTTGTGGGTTCAAATCCAGTCATACACAATGGACTTTTCAGTTTTAAGTTATGTGCACATTTGGCACACATGCACATCCTTTGACGGTGAAGGTTACATCGTGAGGATACCGGCCATGTCACTAGTACCAAAAAGTCCAAATAGCTTGCAACCTGTTACGTATTTAATACAAGCAACTTGCAAACGGCATCCGTGTTAACGTAAGTTTGGACGTGCCTCTGACTATCCCCTAGTAGGTGATACTCAAAAAATCCACCCTCTGAATCGTGATCAGAGCTGAATCCTCGAAGGGGAAAAGGTCGTGAGTCTATAACTTATTATCACTTAGGTCCAGTTAAAAGTCCTAGATTACGTATAATATAAAAATAACTTCGCCTCCACTGAGTGTTATGGTAAGTAGGGTACCCAGTCACGTATGTGACCTACTTTTTATTCCATAATAACTCGTCAAAGCTATAATTATTATTAGAATATAATAAAATAGAGAATATTTATTTGGCACTAAGAACAAAAAACAACACAGCGGAGAAATGTAAATAAACATACAACTTAGGTACTAACTAACATCTAATAACAACAGGTAATATAAGTAATAAGGTACGTACGTAGGTATGTACCTGCATAAAATACAGCCCTAGGTTGCAGCCTGGGCCTAAAGAGGTAAAGAAGCCACTCTACCATGCAGTGAAGAGGCGCTGATTTTTAGGTGGAACCCTCTCGAGCAAAATCACGCTTCACGATTGCTATATATAGGTATCATAGATGTAAATCTAAATCTAAATAAATAGTAGGTAGGTAAGTACTAGAAGTTTCCGACAGAACCATCAAGCTTATAAGCAAAGCAAAACGGCATGTAGGATTAAGCCACGGTCACCTGAAACCAAATTCGTTGTCAGCTTTAGAAAAACTGATGCTAAAACTGCACAGAGTCAAAACTACGTTTGACAAAAGGCATTTTTGGTGTAGGTGACGAGTTTTGAGCAATCGTGTTTGTACGTAAATTGAATTAGCTGATTGCGTTCGGTGACTATGTCTACGCAACCGGACTTACTAATAATTTATAAAAATACAGTGCTTCGGAACTTAAAACTAAACAATTGTTCCAAACCATTACCGTTAGTTAGCCTACCGATATTTTATAATAGTAACAATTGACAGTCTATTTTTAGAAATAAAAATGGAATCTGGGATGGAACTGTCAGATTATTTTTGGAAGAATGAAAATTCTTGTAATAGTAACGGCTACCTGTAACGTTAGTTTGCATTGTCACCGATAACTCAATTTTACTTTAGAATTCCATGTAAAACGAGGTCACATAGTTACAAACAGAAATAAATAAAAACCTGAAGAAGAAAATATTTTTTTCCTGAAAAACATAAAAATCTAGTACACATAATGAAGATGTATAGAATGTATGATAATAATGTTAGGATATACATAATTATCTAATTTATCCAGTTTCATCAGATAAAGGTCGAAAAACGAAGTACGTACATGATATTTAATCAAAACTTTACTTGTTTCTCATGTTGAATCACATTCAAGTGAATAGAACTCGCCATAGTCTACACCGTAGTTAGTACGTAACACCCCTCATTACAAGCTTTGGTTCTCGCGGGCGTCGAACTATACGCTTTTTGGCGAACCGGCGTGGATATGGACAGACGAAGAGCTGATGATCAAAAATAACTTTTACTCTCTTAAATTACAAAGTATATTTTTTTTCTGAAAACAAAACAATACTTATCTCTATAAATAATTGAAAAAATAAAAGATAACAGTTTGCACAAATTATATCTATGGCATATTTTTTTATCGATGCTATATTTTCCCATAGCTGGGCAATTCTGTCATTTAATTTATCATCTGAAAATTATATTCATATGTCGTTGTCTTAAGATTTTACAATTATTTTTTGTTTTTCATTGTACGACGGAAAAGCGCTTCCCTGATTCTAATAAGTTATTATAAAGATATGATAAATTTAATATTCATTAAGACTTTTTAGTATCATTTTGAAACGTCATATCTACCACCTGTTCGGAATCGCGACCAGCACACAAGGATAAAGGCAAGAAACTCGGGCTAGTTATTTTTTTGATGATCCATTCCACATTTAAGAATATAGAGTTTATAATAATTTAAATAGGATTACAAGGAGGAATAGAAAACTAAATACTAACTGAAAACATTTATTGTAATAATAACTAACTATTTAATGGACTGTTTGTTAATATTGAGAAATCACCATTTAGCTATTAATTAACTGGTATAACAACATCGAGCCACGCGTTCTTATTGTCGATATAGTGACTTACTTTGTAGTAGGCACTTTAAATTTCATAATTCTTTACATATGATTTGAATTTACGAGCAAAGAGTTTGGAGGAGCTGGAAGCTGAAATCGCATTTCACCCGGAATCCTTAACAGTCTGAGGTAAATGCTACTAAATACTGATACTAATACTGCCGCTAAATGCCGGAACACAACAATTTAGAACTTTTTGTGTTTAGGTTACGTTATTATGTATAAGTTTTATCTCTGGCTCTTATATGTTATCATTCATAATGCCGACCATCCTATTTGGATGTATTAAAAACCTGTGGCCAGACGGACTGCGTCGGTGAGTGCATTTTATAAAAATGTGTGAATGTGAGAATTTTTGATGAATGCTCCTGATTACTATGTGCGGTGGATGAAGCAGGTAATTATGCTAATTAACTTATGTATTTCATTTTATGTGCGTTATCTATATAGTGCATAGTTTGGTATGCTTTACTTAGATAGCCGAACTAAAACGGAACATCTGTTTTGTGACTTCAGTGGTCCCTCCAGTTTCTCCCGTATTGCCTCAGTAGGTGTATCCCTACCAGCCTACGCCGTTGCTAGTACCTCAGTTCTTTGGTCCAAAACGACAGCGATATTGACCGTGACATGTCTCCTCATGTATGAAATGGCGATTCTCTGAGAGAAGTCTCTGAGGCAATTTACGACCACTGAATGCCCTTTAAAGTAAAGGGAATTTTTTTAAGACCAACGTGACACCCGTCGTCATATTTGGATCTGAGTCCTGAATAACGAAAGTGACTGATGCAAGGAAAGTGCACGCGGCAAATATAAGAATGTCAAAATAGATAAAGAATCAGTAGATTCCTACATTAGAGGAAGCGTGGAAGACGCGCCGCGCCAGTGATAGGTTTTTGTAGAAATGAAAAGTAAAGTAAGTAAATAGTTACGAAAAAAGTTTTGAGTATGAGTGTGGATGGATATAGGGGTAGAAGTAGGTTGAAGGAGAGATAGGTGAATTTTGTGAGGGATGACATGGGCAAGAAAGTAGTGAGGGATGAGATGACAGTTTAGAGGATATAGAGGAGAGTGGAGGAAGAAGACATGTTGTGCCGACCCCACCTAGTGTAGATCACGGCCAATAAGATGATGCGTAGTGTGGTTATTTATTTATTTACTTATAACACATTATTTTACTATACCAATCAAATAACTTCAATGTCGTGTAGGCAACAACATAGATTTAAGAAATTTAACAAAATATATGATGATAGAAGAAAGTAGCAGTATCATATAGCTAGAAGCCGTATTTTAACTCTGCATTGTATGAATACCAGACGTCCTTAGTTATTTCACAGGTAAACCACTTTTTTTTTAAATAATTACGTAGAGAATGTACGTAGAGGATTAATGAGAGTGCTCGATATAACCGTCTGTATATGAATAAACCGCGGCTTAAAGGTCGTCCCCGCCGCGAGGCGACATCACATATCGATAAGAACGTCCCATGACCCACGGGTCACTGCTGCCAGGGACCGATTACACGAGACGAGTGGTGGCGCGCTCTCACTATCATTCAATCTATTTCACAGGTTTACTTAACAAGCCTCACAGCTCAGTTGGTAGTAGCTCTGCGCTGTAGGTTGTGGGTTCGATTCCAGGACAAACATTTATGTGATGAATGTAGATGTTTGTTCTGTGTTTGGGTGTTGTATTGTACTATGATAAGTATGTATTTAAAAAAAAAGTATTTATGTATTCTATCCGTAATCTAGTTCCCATATTACAAGCTATGCTTAGTTTGGGACTAGATGGCGCTGTGTGAAATTTATGTCCTGTAAATATTTTCCCGGTATCGTCGGACGCATAGTGCGCTTCGTATTTGCTGCGGAGTTCCGAGCTTCGAAGATTTTATAAATTATAATAATAATAATATTTTATTTCAGGCAACAATAAAAAATATTATAGATCTTATTCTAACTTTTTTTTTTTCAATAATAAGAAATTACATTTATTCAATAAAAAGTACAATTAAACTAACTATGTACAAAGGAATCAGTCAGATTAACTAAGGACCGTTACAAACGGCCTATAGGTAACTCAACTGTTCCAGACCAGTACCAGACGGAAGAGTGCCCAAGACACTGGCTGCATTGCCACGCTGAATAGCTATGCTAATTCGCTGGCCTAAATAAGAGCCAGCCCTTGGGTCACGTGTCGCCTCAATCAAAAGCCCCGCAATATTTTTGAAAACCCGGAGGGCAGTTTATTGTTTTTTTATTTAGTATTCTAACTTAGTCTACGGCCTAAGTAGTATAGTAATATATACCTTAAAAATATTAACTATACTACCCATAACTATTTATTGGCACGTAAAGTCCGTACGTGACTTACTTGTGTTGTGTTTCATAATTGTCCGCGATACCTTCTCAGCACAACACCTTTCGTATAAAGGAACCCTTATAGCGGTACTTGGTTATCCGTCTGTCCGCAGGTACACACAGCCAAAACTTTAAAAGCTTTCGTCTTTATAATAATATACAAATAATGTTTAAGTGTCATTCATTGTCAGTCCCTCAACCGCCTCTGTGATCTAGTGGTTCACCTACTGATGTCACATCCAAATGTCCCGGGTGCCCTAGGGGAGGATAATATTGTACCTGGTTTGGTTGGTGGTAGGACATTGCCTAAGTCATACTGGCTATCACCATCTTTCTTAAGACCTTTTTCTGTCACCATAGCAACAATTATAAAATTGTTGTGTTCCGGCAATTAGTAGAATGTTGAGGATACCGTGCGCAGCGCACCTACGCCTTCGTCGCAATCAATCAATCGGGCCGTCTGCAGCTTTTCCTTGTTTATCTGCGGGTAAGGGCCTCTAGCTTGCGCTATCTACCCTAGCATCAACTCTCGTGGCTACAACAAGGTCGCGGGGCTTTGCTTCGGTGCCTTCTTGTGGAGGTGGTCCATCCATAGCATTAAGAAGACTTCATTGAGGGGGGATCCTTCCTGGTTGCACCCCATCCTATAGAATCAGATGTGCAGTATTTTGCGAGGCAGGAGTCACCAGTGTCCCCGATAGTCCGGTGGTCGCGTGTGTAGTGGAGCGAGAGAATTCAGATGGGTGTGGTGGCAGTTGTCGGCGCGGTCATACATTCGACGCGCCAACAATACCACAAAGTCCTCAATTCTTGGGATCTACACATCGCGGGCGATGACTTAGGTCTTCGTCTCGTACTCTGGTTTATCATAACTTGACACCAGGTGAGATTAAGGCAAAAAGCTTCACTGTCGTCCATTTAAAAAAAAAAACCTTGAGCCATGAAAATATCATAATAAATGAGATAACTCTCTGTTTTGGTTGACGCTTATATGCCCAACAGTAGGTAAACAGCAACAGTAACCTTAAGGCACAGGTATCAGAATACTAACGTACTTAAGGCTTCGGAACCCGTTGACGCATGAGTGGTACTTGCGTTTGGCGAATGTATTTTGCCATGATTTTCTAAAGAAAGTGTGTCAAAAAGTATGAGGCAGCGACGTTTCTTATTTACCTACAGCCTCAGAAGGAGCGTTAGATTGAGAGTTTTACAAAATATCTTAATTCATTGGCTCGATCAATAGCTTAACCGACTTTGACGTTTGAGGTGTCGGTTTGGTTTGTCTTAGTTGTGTTTTAATTTTATAATATTTATTATGCGCTTCGAAAATTTAAAAGTAACAAAGATAAACAAGATAACCTGAAACTTTATTACTTTCTTATTTTTTTTTATATACAGGATACAAACTGGTTATTACCGTAACATTTGTATCAAATGTAATTAGTTTAATGCGCCTATTGTATACATATTGATTGTCATACTTTTAAAAGCTACATTTTTGTAGTACCATCAACTTAAAATACATAACATATTGCAGTCGGGTTTCAGTTTTAAAACCTTTAACTAGTTACGTATAGAATTTTGTCAACATTTGGCAAAAATAATTGTGAATCATTACGCACCTTCTCTTATAATGCAAGGCAGGATATCTACAGCATTCTGTAAGTTTAACAAAGACTCTTACTTGCATGCACACATAATATCGAACCTTGATGCAAGCCAGTGCCACTAATACGACTGAACACACCTCCACCATACCTATTGTTTCACGAGAGCGAAAGACCGTTTCTGTAACCCCCGCAGGCAAAGCGCAGATCATCGATAAAAAATCTAAATGGGAACCACTCTAAATTGCGATTTTCTGTACGTATGGCGTAAAAGGGTAAAAATGGTACCTTTACACTGGAAAATGATTAGAAATATACAGATTTTATATTGCCTCTGCTCTCGAACCAAAATCTATTTGAGTTAATTAATTGATTCAGCCTTCACTTGCGGTGATCCATTTTAATGTGAAATCTGAAAAATGTTTGGTATAAAATTTGATATAAGCTCCTTTGCAAAAAATCATTCCTAAGGTTGTCTCGTGTAGAAAAAAAGTAAAACATGAAGATTTTTTTTCAAAGAAACTTTAATTTAATGAAGTAAATTAAATTAAATAGGTATTTTTCTGTTTACAATAGATTGATTTCATTGTGATTTTAAACATATGGATTTTCAAAAGTACATCACATAAATCTCCGATACCAAACTCGGAAGCGGGACTCGACTGGACAATGGCGTAGAAGAAATGTCTCTGATAAAATTGTAATGCGTGTATAAAATGGCTATAAATTTGATTTACGTGGCCCGAACCCCCGTAAAACGGGGTAATATCGAAAAATAACACGAAAATGTTAGCTTACAAAGGGGTGAGCAGGATTAGACGATATTTGCTCAGCGAATGTATGGTGTGTGCGGTGCGGCTAGCCAGCTCCATAGGTTGCGCAAAATATGATTTAGAATTTTCTAAAATTATATTATTTTAGAACCTTATCTGATACATAAGGTTTACATAAATTCGTTCTCAAAAAGACTTCGTCACTATCATGAATATAGTTATTTGTCTTAAAGTAGATTATTATCATATAGTTGATCGTTCGATTACGTTAGGTTTGATATTTTTTTAAGTATGTACAAATTTGTAATTTTGGCTTTAAAGTACATGTTTTTGAAGCATTAATAATTAGAAGATTATAACAGAACCAAGCATTATAAACATTCAAATCAGTTTTTTCTGTTAACATAATTTCCTGTATTGACGCACTAAAGTAAAACAAACACGTATCATTAGCATACATTTACCGCCTCTGTGGTCTAGTGGTTCGCCTACCGGTGTCAGACCCAGAGATCCCGGGTTCGATCCCCAAGGGGAGTACGATATTGTGCTTTTTGTTTGGTTGGTGGTAGGACTTTGCTTAACTCCACCTGGATAGCAACAATTCTTCATTTTACAAATGGCCTAATGACACAAATATTCGCAACCCGCGACGGGACTTGTATCGCATCTTTTACTCAAGCTGGAAACGCTGGAAACTCTGCAACAAGGGTCCTGACATTATAACATATTATGAATGTCATTACAACATTTATTAATGTCGTGACCAAGTGCAATACCTACAAAAATATGAATTCTTAAATTGTTGTGTTCCGGCAATTAGAGGTAAGAAAGCCAGCTCCTCAGTTAATGAGGATTCTGGGTGATGTGCGTTTCCATCTTTAGCCTTATCATAACTTGAAAAAATCAGGGTGAGATGAAGGTCAAGCACATCCCCGAAGTTTTATTTAAAAAAAACAGAGATATATGACCACGCAACCCTAATATAAATGTAAACTATTTATACCTATTTGTATTAGAAAAAGCATTTGACCCAGAATTTTTCCCTGTAGGATTTTTACAGGTAGTACTTCACTGTTTTAAATTTTAATAATTTGAAATCTATTAATTTATTAATTGCATAATAGTATCAAAACATTTCTAGTACAGTACCTTTGATACCTATAGTTTCAAATTTGTTTAGTAGTTGTGTTTGAGTAACGGTACCAAAGGCCTTTTTAAAATCAATAAATACGCCTGCAATGTCTCTGTTATTGATATATGATTTTGTTTTTGCGACAGGTACTGCTTTTAGGTGACTGGTTGCGCTATTGGTTTTTATTTACTGAAAATTTCAGCAAACAAAGTCGTGATCACGAGTGATGCCCTAATTTTGAAAAACACTGAACCGGCAATAGCTAATTACGTTTCACCTTCAAACTCAGAATAAGGGAGGAAATATTCAAACAACCGAAAAAATTCACCTCATAAAATACATAAAAAATTCGCAAAGAAGCTCTTTGAAATAATAAATTCCTTATTGGGCCGCGGCAGGAACACAAAATGAGTAGAAGAAGCCACTTAAAAAGATTGGCACTCAACGAACCGGGATAATCTATGTAAATTACGCCAAATTAGGAGTCGTCAACACTCTGCGCTTCCTCGCCGTAATTTTGAAGGCAAACCCTCGTTTATTATTAATATTTATTCTGAACCATCTCCGCGCGGATCGAGATTTTTACAAATCTGTGAATCACTTCAATCGAGTAATGAAACGAATAAATACCGAGGAAACACGAGTAAGCTGATTGGGAACTTCACAATTGATTTTACAGACAAAAATAAAGGCACTGAATGTAGCTCAATTTATTCGGTTGGTGGTAGGATATTGTTTAAGTCCGCCTGGTTAGCTACCACCATCTTACCTAAATCCGTCGCCATAATAACAATTCTTAAAAAAAAAATGTGTTCCGGCATTCAGAGGTAAGATAGCCAGTTCCTCAGTTTGTTGAGGATTCCGGGTGATGTGCGATTCCATCTTCGGCCTTTTCTCAACTTGTTACCAGGTGAGATGAAGGCCAAGCGCTTCATCGTCGTACATTAAAAAAAAATCGAAAGTCATAAAAAAAACTCAAAACCTTAACTTAACTGTCGCCGCCGTGGTTTTTTTATTCTACTCCGGGGAAACGCTTATCCTTCATCTCAACTGGTGACAAATTAATGATTAGGTTGAAGTTGCAAGCGCACTTCACGCAAAATTCTTAACAGACTGAAGAACTGGCTATCTTACCTCAAAATACCGGATCACAATAATTTTAATTGTTGTTATGACGGCATACTTATGTAAGATAGTAAGATAATAGCCAGGTAGACTTAAAACAAGCCACATAGACCAATATCTCTTCCCTTTATATAACTCTTCATGGTTTTTGAAAACAGTGTTATTAACACCACCAATGTGAGGTATAAAGTCAAGGTCAAGAAATGAAATATCAGGAACTAAAATACAAACAAATATCTATCTTAATGGCATAACTTTTAACATATTCTTTGTCTGTTTATGTCTAGGGATGTTTATGGTTCGAGTACGTACCTACCTGCTATATCTATTTTGGGTACCAACAGATAAGAATTTCTGTGATAGCAGCTGGTCCTTTCCAAAAACAATAGGCAGCGTAGGTAGTACCTATGGTCTACCGCCGCAAACATTAAAGAAACTCGGCATTACCTTTCATGTCGGCATTTTGAAAAGAAACATCATAAAATAACCCAAAACAATATACAATAAGACCCCGCGGCTGTCTTTATAGCTTGGTTCTTTTAGAAGCTACTGTTTCTACAAACTAAATATTTTGTGAAAGGAGATGCGAGTTATAATAACATTTATTGGGTAAAATTAGAGGCGGTTTTTCAGAAATGTTTATGGTTAGAAATGTAGAGCCAAACAACTACTAAACTGATAAGTATTTTCCCAAAGTACTTCTCCTTGTTACAACTCAACGATTACCCAGCAACGTCGACCTACTTAAATAGTATCTAATTTTATAATTTATTTATTTCTGGAAAAACAAAAGTCGATGGGGAAGTGTGTTTATAACTGTGGCCTAATCATAATAATTTTTATTTGGAAAAAGAACCTACCCAATTTTTTTGTATTTTTTCTGTTTTTTTTTTTTGTTTTGACAATCTTATGATACAATACATCAACCTAAACGCACAACAAATATCTATGATCATTTCACCCATTTTGTCCCGGGTGGAAATCGAATGTGAATGTGGAGTTACTTCCCACTAAGCTGTGGGGCCATATATGAGAATAATTTTCTTCTTTTACTACGGCGACTAAATTCAGCAAAGTGAAATAGGTAAATTTTATGAAGCTTCTTAGTTTAAGGCTAGATCAACCTGCGGGTATCGTTCACGTATTTTTAAACATGAACCGTCCAAAGCCAAGCCTAGCCTCCATAAATCATAACAACATCTTCCCCTCACCGGCGCAAGTGCTGTTAATTGGCGACGGCTTAGGAAATTGGTCCGCTGTGTCCGTTTCCGCAAGTTGATGAGTACGCCCAGCGGCCGGCGAATCCATTTAGCCATGTGCGATTTGCACTTGCAAAGGGTTACCTATTTGGTTATCGTTCTGGTTAAGTAAGGTATGATTCGTGTGTAGGTACTTTGAGGGTTGCCATTTCCAATTAGAGAGGACTCTTAATAAATGAAATCTGATCGCGCGTAAACCATTACAATTTAACACGATTAACGATTTAAAAACTCCGTTGAAGACCACCGTACCCAGCCGCCAAGCAGCATTTCTGTGTTCCGGTTTGAAGGGTATGGTTACCTGTGAAATTACGGGCATGCAAGACATAACACCTTTATGCCTCGGGCGCGGTTCAGTGTCGCGTAGGCCATTCTTTGAGGATGTGACCTACACAGTAAGCTTTTGTTATATGCAAGAGATGCACTTAACATCAGGTGGGCTGCATGCTTGTACCGTTTCCAAGTTGTATAAAAAAAGGGTAGCACTAACGGGCTCAGTTGTGCACCTAGGGGTTGGCCGATGTCCAGCATTGGACTGCGTTATATTGACGATGATGAAGTACATATACGTCACATGACTCTGCTAATTTTATAAGTAGAACATTATATAGCTACTAAATAACTAGAATGGTGTGGAGAAAAATGACTTGGGCACTGACCGGCAAGGGGCTTTTGACAGGGTAAGATGTTAGTTATGATTTACGATTCAGGAAAGGGTTGGTATAAGTGGCTCGATAAACCCTTGCGACAATAGCCAAACATCGGTCCCAGGGTATTTACTCGAGATTTCGTATGAAGCTCCGTGACATGAACAAGATTGGCTGCTCTTTCAGCAGAATAGAATAGAAGGCAGACATAACTATGAACTTGTACAAAATATAATGTAAATGTATGGCCATTTTAACGAAATCTTCCAGAGGGTAAAACACGTTACCCACATTCCTAGAAAGAAGCCAAAGCAATAAGCAAGGTATACGACCGCTGACGAGTAAAACCAGACTTTCTTTCTTTCCTCAAAATTTCTCAAAGATAATGTTCCAATTACTTTACTACAGTGCCACCAAATTATAACATCTTTTTTTTATTTCCTAAAGCAATTCGCACTAAAACTTAACGGTGCAGTTTTTTAGCTGTGAATTTTGGTGGCAATATAAAAATGTCTTTATTTGCTTAGGTAAAAGTCGACCGTCCCAAAATTGCTCTTCTATCAGTAAAAAGTAGAACTCTAAACTAAAGCATTTTTTGCGAACCTTTCGCTAGCTTTACAGTTATATGTAAATATTTGTGCAACTAAAATAGAGCACGAAAGAAATTGTAGTAATAACTTTTGAAACGGTACTTTGACAATAGCCGTAGTCACTTCGACGTAAAGAAATGCAATAACTACAAGTTTAATGTTTAACAGTGTCATTAATATTAAAATAAGTTTATCATAAAAGATGATGCGACGTAAAATATCGCTAAGGTATTCGAAGACTTTTACAATACAGTTACGTTAGTTTCGTTTGCGTTTCACCGATTGAGTTGGCAAGGTAACTTGCAATGTTAATTGAAGCATTTTCAACGCGACCAATTATTTTACATAATTATATTAGAAAAAATATGCGTTTTCATGGAAATGTTACATGAACCACGCGTCACCCGTCGCAACGCACGTGTGGCACTTTTAGAATGCAAAAAAAATCTTCCTAATAATTAAACGAGACTAACTGAACCAAAAAAATAGACTCGAATATTCAAAGCGGTTAAAACGCAGACACTACGTCAAAGTATAGAAAATAGCATTGACCGGTATCACCCGGTATTGAATTGGCGTTTATATAACTACATTTATTTTGCACACATGTTTCTGTCATGTTCGGTACCTAAAACAAATTTGAAGGAATTTAGGAAACCATTTTCAATTTTTTTATTTATTACGACCAAAACAATCAAAGTCAATGTTTAAATAAACTAAATTGTGTTTTACACATTTATCATAATGAGCTCAAATAAGTTCACCAAAATTATATTTTATAACCGGCTGGTACATATTTATATAAGTTAACCTTATAATAAGTTTCCACAAATAGTTACTTTTATGAAGTTATAACGTTTACGTTGACGTTTATATGTCGTTCAAACATCTCACCCATAAACCATGGTGGGTAAAAATCGAATACAGTTGTGCGATAAAGTGCTTGCGCGGTCGGATGCAGTCACTACATCTCGGTTGACGGGGTAGTTGTCGCTTTACTACACGCCACATCTACCTCTACACCCGCCACTCGCACTAGAGCCGCAAATGCGATTGTTCAAATGTTTTTTAAGTAAAAATAAAAATTTAGATTATTTCACTTTTACGGTGCTGTATTTTTTGGAACAAATGTTCCAAAACAACACAAAACTAACAACATGCATAAAAATAACAGTATGGGACAAGGCATAATAGTCTGGTATCTGGCATAAAATAATAACAGCAATTACTTCCACTTGATACTTATGAATGAATTAATGTAAATTCTTAATTGTACACCAAAAACAGATAGAACAATTGTCAATAATAAAGTAAACAGTACATTGTACTGTTTACTTTATTTTTATAATTGAGCCGGAAAATATACTCAGTATAAGCGTCTTGGATCTGCTTAAAATACACAAGATATGTTTCAATGCACCTGCCAAGCTCATAACGACACACAAAGCTATGTTGTTGCGAATTTCACGTTTTTGACAAAAAAAATGTGTATCGAAGCTACATCTTACCAAAAACTATAAAACGCGTATTATAGCCGGGGTTAAGGTATTTATAATAATACTAGCTTTTGTTTATTATACAAGTCGAAAATAACAATTTATAAAAACGTTTCATGTATGGGAACCCCCTATTTTTTTTTGTTTATTATTAGTCAGGTCTGAATATAGGACACTTTATTTCTGAAAATTATTAAAAACCGAAAATATGCCATAACTTATTCCTTATGGGCAATCAACATACTTATTTTCAAGTGACTATCATTTGTGGTTTCAGGGATATGCAACATTTTACTCCGAAGTTTGAACCCCATTTAGAACCCTAAGGGTGCGAATTTTTAAAATACCTTTCTTAGCAGGCCTTAACACACCAAGACAAATATGACCTTGAAATTTAAAGTCTGTACGCCCAGCGGCTTAGGCTGTGCGTTGTATCTAGTTGAATCAGTCAGTCAGTCACTCAAGATTTGTCCTTTTATGCATTAGAAGATTACTGTCTATCAGGTAGTCAAGTTACATTAGTCAAGGGTCGTAAATACAGTCACGTCAACATCCCATTTATCATTGTATGGATATTGTATGTGTGATACTCTTCTACAAACCATGTAAACCCCCTGGTTTCAATAAAAGTTCACATGATTGTATCATGATGACATGATTGTACCAGGGTCTTACCATGGTAAGACCCTTCTTACCATGGTAAGGCCCTGATACAATCATTTAAAATGCGCTACGCTCTCAATATTTATTACTGTTATTTAATGAAAAAACCCCTTTATATTGATTCCACTCCATCATCAGACCTTGGTAGTTTTGATATTCATCCAATGCATAACGAGCACTCAAAACACACCAGTTTATTTTAAAAACCACGTGTAGATCGCGTTTTTTTTCTGTTAAATAACAATGTTTTTGTTTTTTTTCTAATAAAATGACCCTGCCCTTCAATTATTAAAAAAACAACAAACCATGAATCACGTTCTTATTTATTTAATATGAGGAATCTATAATTATCATTTTGACCTTTTAACATGCATGGTTTCAGAGTTAGGCCATACTTTAATGAAAACTTTCAACCCCTTTTTGAACCCGTTAGGGTGAGATTTTTCAAAATCCCCTTCTTAGCACTCATTTTTGCATCAAGTCAATCATACCCTCCAAATTTCATGTCTCTACGATTAGCCGTTTAGGCTGCGCGTTGTTATCAGTGACTCAGTTAGCATTTTATATTTAGTATAAGATAAATAAATGATTGTGTTGGCGATAAGAAATGTGACGAATAAATAAAGTGACGCTTACCGCAGGTAGCTTCTGCCAGTCGTTTCCCGAGTTACCACTTCGCTACGGCACTCCACCACTCAAATTATCATAACTTTCCTTTCCCGCGTTATTCAATTTGGTAACAGGTGAACACGCGAATATGAATGAAGCGCGGTCGCGGCCTGACACGTCACTTCGCGTACCGACAACTTCGGACCCCACTCTCGATTATGTTGGATATTTGTTTGGATTTGGTATAAATTCTGCCAAATGTGAATGTTATGCTTCGATCCGTACCTAAGTGGTGCACTGGCCGCACAAAACTTTCGCCCTCCCAACTCAGATACCAGGCCAACGTGTTTCCTTATAAAGTATCATTTTTGGCGTCGTATGTATGTATATGTACTATGATACTGGTAAAATACATCTAAAACTTTTTGATTGTAATTTTAACCAATGTTGTACGTAAAACCTACATGACGTATCCGAGTTGAAATATCGTTTTTTTTTTTTAAGAATTGTTATTAATATAAGATGGTGGAAGAGCCAGGTGGAGCCAGGCGGACTTAAACAAAATCCTACCACCAACCAAACTACAATATATTGTACTCCCCATGGAGATCGAACCCAGGACCTCTGGATCTGAAATCGGTGGGTTGAACCACTAGACCACAGAGGCGGTTCGTTAGATTAGATTTGTTAAGTTCGTCATAACTTTAGATAAAAAAACAAAGGATTTCACACCATCCGTGTAGATGCGTCTTAACTAAAACTCCACCTAAATGCACCGGAACTGCAGTTTTCATTCAGTTCCTCGTTATCTTTCAAGGTAGTAACTTCGCATTTTAAGTCTTAATCTCTTTAGTTAGAGTTGCTATTTGCTTGAAAAGCAGTAATTATAAATGTTGCTATATTTTACTAACATCAATGATATATAATGTTACTATCTTTAACCAGTAAAATATGCCACTATTTTGCGCATGTCATAAAGTAATGCAATACCCTTGACGTGCGATAGTCTTTGTTTTTTTTGTCTAATGTTACGGTTAATTTGAGACAAAATCATTATATTATATCTCAGCCAGAGTTGCTGAATACCAGCACAGACATTTTGTCTACAGAATATTACGCATCAACGCTCGCGTCAGGTGAACTCCACTTAAGTAATTAAAAATACATTATTCAGCAACGGTGCTTTTTTCAGAACCTCAACAACACCCATATCGCGATATTGACAGGTTCAAAGCCTAATCCTATCCCAACTCTTTTTTCGACGTCCGCCAACAAATTGAAATTCATTAGTGTGCCGGGACCATTGGCGTTAAGGAAAATTAACGAGCCATATATGAATTAACACCCACATGTACAGGCATAGGACAGTGTAGAGAAAAAAACAGGGGTTCTTCTTAGAAGAGGAAGAGGAAATTTCACTCGGATACAGTTACTAGACCAGAAACGTCGTTCTTGCGTCTTGTAGAAACCAAACGTGTGGACAAGCACGCTTTAATAGAATCCTCAAATTAGGGAAATTTTACATATGTTATTTGTGTAAAGAAGTATGATTTATTGTATGATAAGTTTTTTTTTTTAAAGTATCCAAGTAAGTATTATATTTTATTATGGTAGCTAGCCAGGCGGACTGAAACAAAATCCTACCATCAACCAAACCAAGCACAATATATTGTCAACCCACCAATTTCAGATCCTGAGGTTAAAGAGTACAATATATATATTGTACTCCCGGGTTCGATCCCCAGGGGGAGTACAATATAAATATTGTAACACAACAATGTAAATATTGTACTCCCCCTGGGGATCGAACCCGGGACCTCTGGATCTGAAATCCGTGGGTTGAACCACTAGACCACAGAGGTGGCCTGATTCGGTAACTGCTGCTGATTCAAATGGAACTTGTGCAATTGCTGCAGATCACTCTGAGCTCAGTGGTTATAAAGTGGTTAAACAAGCCTCATAGCTCAGCTGGTAGTAAGTCTGCCTTCTGCACTGTAGGTTGTGGGTTCGATTCCCACCCAGGACAAACATTTGTGTGATAAATATTGATGTTTGTTATGTGCTTGGGTGTTGTATTGAATAATAAGTATGTATTTAGTTTTAAGCAAAAAAAAAAGTTTTCTATCCATAATATTGTTCCCATATTACAAGCTATGCTTAAATGAATGACATGTAATATTTATTTATATAAATAAATAGGAGGCATGTCGGTTTCCTGAGAGCACATTTCAGATAGGTAGGCAAATGACTTTTACCCAAGTAGGTTTGATCTACCTCACGTGCTAAAGTCGGTCTGGCTTTTGCTAGCAGTTACGACTGAATGATCACAGTACTTGTGATAGGACCTATAAAGGTCCACCTGGCTAGTAACCACCCGTCTGCCGAAGTCCGGCGCTAAGCAGCTAGCAGTGTTCCGTCGGTGCGCGGCAAGGCCAGTGCCAATGCCAAGCAACTTCTGGCAAAGCTCGTTCCTTCGTATCTAATCCTCGCCCAGGTGTTGACCAGGCGAGCAGAATCAAGTGCCAATAATTTATTTAAAAAAAGTTTTTCGAATAAAATTCCAATTTGCGCTTCTGTATGTAGCTTTTATCTCGGTCAGTGGTCAGCTAGCGAGACGGGGGCAGATCGATAACGAGCAATCCGCGACAGTTTTTTGATGCGGCGTGAATCGAGCGTGCCCTTTGCGATTGCACTCGAGCCGACTAGTGGTCGCTGTTCGACCGCCAGACTTTCAGGGTATTCCGTTTTTTGACGTGGATTTTATTCAGATGCATAAACCAATCTGTTGCGACGTAGGAACGAAAGTTAAACGCAGTTACTCAGATTAGTTTACTTTTACCAGATCTGGGTCAGCAAAAACTACGTAATAAGTGTAAACGTATTTTTTTATTCGGAGATAATTGTTAGTTACTTATGCTCAGTATTTAAGCGTGCTAAGCACATTTGCTAGTTTTTTTTTTGACCTTCTGCAAATAGGTTTTAGGTTCGTTTGCCACCCAAGACAAACATGGCGTGGATGAATATAGATCGTTGTTCTGTGTCTGGGTGTTATATTGTATCATTAACCAGTAGATATAAAAAAAGCCATTTAAATATATCTAAAAAAGTATATAAAAAATGTGAATATTCCCGTATAGCCGTAGTAACCGCCTCTGTGGTCTAGTGGTTCAACCCACCGATTTCAGATCCAGAGGTCCCGGGTTCGATCCCCATAGGGAGTAAGTACAATATATTGTGCTTGGTTTGGTTGGTTTTGGGGGGTTTAGGGCAGGACTTTGTTTAAGTCCACCTGGCTAGCTCCTAATTCTTACCTAATTCTGTCGCCATAATAACAATTCTAAAATTGTTGTGTTCCGGCATTCAGAGGTAAGATAGTTCCTCAGATTGTTAAGGATTCCGGGTGAAGTGCGCCTCCACCTTCGGCCTTATCTAAACTTGTTACCAGGTGAGATGAAGGCTTACCCATCGTACAATAAAAATATAAAAACAAGTTAGGCTTAGTTCGCGGCGCGATGGCGCTATGTAAAATGTCTATTACTATACTATATTGACTATTTTTTGTTTATTATTTAATCTAAAACGTGTCATAATAACACCAACTTCTGTCTCCTTACGCAATTACTAATCTAAGCTAAGCATCTGCAAGCTGTTTGAAGGATAATCAGCTTAGAGCGATCGAGACAAATAAAATCACGTGAAACCTGGTTAAAATCGCCTTAATCTATCCAAATCCGTCCCTAAATAAACGGGATTCTTGAACAAGCGGTGAATAAAGACGACGGATTAGATGACGACTTGTCTTGCTCAATGGATTACATGTTGAATCTGAGCAGAAACAATACCGACAGGAATCACGAAATGCATGTTGGAATTCCGTTACGTTTTGAAATACATAGATTGATTTCTCTTCCTTATGATTATGAGGTAGTTGGGTAAAACTTTTCTTGGCTTTAGATAAAGTTTTTACCCAACTACCTCATAAAAAGAGATAAAAACATTATCTAAGATAAGAAGGATTACGTATATACTTATGTAAGTTTTGTAAAAGTACAAAAATAAAATTAACCGACTCACGACTTTTCTTCCTTTCGAAGATTCGCCTCTGATACATATAATTTTAAACATACGCTCTACCTCTGAGTAGAGCGTATGTTTAAAAAAATGAGTTTATACAATATAACTAGCAAATGAAAGGGTCAAGCCGATCCTAAATATGGAGAAGTACACCTACCACCATACCTATTTTGGCCATCAAGCAGCATTGCTGTGTTCTCGTTTTGCCGTGGAAATTGCGGGCACGCGAAACTTAACATGTTTATGCCCCAAGCGGTACTGCATTGCGTTCGGCAAGGGCGCAATGCAGTGCATGTGAACTATGCAGTAAGTCTTTGTTAAAGGCAAGAGTCTAAGAGCCAACTCATCAGGTGGACTGCTTGCTTGTTCCGTCTCCAATTCATATAAAATAAGGAATGGTATACTGACACCATAACACAAACTCACAGTGGTATCAGCAATGGATGTAGTTTTATATTTATTCATATTTCCGTAAACATTATGAAAGACAGAAATAGCGCATTCTGTAATACGGCTCACGGCGACAATTTAATTGGAAAACCAATTACCTCGCATGGAGTAAATGTACAGTCATAAATGGGATGGGAATAATGTAGAACTTTAAAGTGATTTTATTAGGTCAACATACATTTGGTCAACATACAGGTTTTTTTTAGGGTAAGTAAACTCTTGACCTCAGTGCTTGCGGACTTTTACAGGTCCTCTTGCTAGCTATAGGACTATTGTGTCGTAACTTTGAGTAAGGGATTGTTAAAGGTATGGTGATTGATTCTGTTGTCCGCGGTAGATCACTTGGAAGTAGAACTAACACACCACAAAAATTTGCACAAGCTTCAAGCTTTTGGTTTAAATAACTATAGCACATGTTTTAAAGCCCTGTCATCAGACATTTCCTCATTTTCCGATGGAAAATGATAGTACTTCTGAACAAGTTAAGAGTCTATTTTTTATATATGTATTACTTCAGGTACCTATCTACATTAACATAATAGCTGAAAAAATTCGCGATAAAAATATTTATTTGAAATGGTACGTTTCAAAATTTACAAGAGAAATATTGTGATAGCTACAATGAATATTGACTTACGATTTATTTTAATGTTTTAATGATATGTTACATGTTGATCTACACTAATGGTAAGCTAGTTTTTTGATACTAATTCAAATTTAATTTTGATCATGAATCATTTGAAAAACTACAGGCGCACCACGCGCCCGCCTTTCAATCAGTAGCTCTGTGACCACTGTCGACGTGTACTTGTCGTCCTCCTGTCGTCCAGCGGTCAGACAACACCTAGACTCAGAATAAATATTAGGACGAATTTAAATAAGTTATTTGTTCTGTGCCAGTAAAGGTACCAACCATCATATGGTCACATTACCTACCTACATACCAGCAACGCGATCTCAGAATAAGAATTATCAAAAGGTTTTATTTACGATACGCATGCGCCACCTACAGCTTGCCGTTGTCAACTCTCATAATCGTTTCTGCCGCGATTTTAGCTGCGAAGCGCGCCTTAAGCTTTGTTTTGTACCAAGATGGTACTTTAACCTTCCAATTTCACAAGAGGTTCTTTATAATATACAAATAAAAAGTAAGTTTCAAAACTAAAACCCTGAAGAATCACGCTTAAAACGGAACAAGAAATGCGAGAAAATATTCTCATCTGAAATTGTTAGTACAAACTATAGAATCATAGGTATCGTCTGTGAAATAAACAAGTCACACGTAACATCGTTAAATGTATTTAATATATATTCATACTGGTGTTCAGAGCCGTGGTCATATGCTTCCTTTTTGCTTCGACGTAGTCGGTTTTTTTTTATAATATTAACCAAATATGTTTTAGTTGTATTGAATCGTGGTGGGTACGTTCAAAGTTCTACAAACTGAATAAATAGTTCCTCCTACTGATACTGACTATCTCAGTCAATATTGAATTGTGTATTGTCGGCGTCTTAGGTATAATGTCATCAAGGCATCCGCAAACACGACGTTAATCCTGCTAATCTCAACGACAAACTGCTAAATACAGGTGAAGGTATTGTTAGTAGGTATACGATAAGGATAAAGCTTGAGTGGATACTAAATTTAAAAATTGTAGCCAAGATCTTATAATCGTACAAATGTAATAACATATCAATATTTAATACTGATATTTATTCAGCAAATTAAATCTCAACCGCCTCTGTAGTCCAGTGGTTCACCCACCGGTGTCAGACACAGAGGACCGGGGCTCGACCCCCAGGGGGGTATAATATTGTGCTTGGTTTGGTTGGTGGTAGGACTTTATTTCAGTCCGCCTGACTAGATACCACCATCTTACCTAAGTATTTCGCCATAACAACAATTCAAAGTTGTTATGTTCCTGTATTTAAAAGTAAGTATCTATATTGAGGATTTCGGGTGAAGTATGCTTCCATCATCGGCCTTATCATGATTTGATTCCAGGTCAAATGAAGACCTGGTGGCCAATGATGAAACCAAATTTAGATGAAAGTCTTTGAAAGCCATATCTGTAGTTCAATGTATCTACTTTCGTTAGGTTTACCTTAACATTATTTAAACACAATAGCCACCACAGTGGGAGGCTTCTACACCACATCGGATTCAACAAAACTGCTTTAATTTAGAGCAACGGGACCGTCCAGTTACCGATTCGTCACACCAAATAGGAAGTGAACTCTTTCACGGAGAAAGTCCTTTGTGCTTTCTTCCAAGGCCGAGTAACATTTCTTTGTGTAACAGGATTATTACGGTGCCTTGTGTAATTATACAGAAAGGGTTGCTCGAAAATGGTGCAGTTGTTCTTACCCCGTTAGTGCCTACCTAATACTCCGTTAGTCGGTTTATGATTATAACGGGATTGGATATGACGTGGCAGTGACGTAGAGTCCCGTTTGCCTGTACTGTTGTAGGACAATAAACGAGATGTAAACAATTACAATTTGAGGAAGAAAGCCACCGCGGTGTACTAATTGTACCGTTAGGGAGGTGTCAGTGTTTCCATTGTAAACGGTAATATTGATCAATTAATTATATATACACGCCGTTGTACGGTACGATACATTGTGGCTGATCACATATTGATACCATCTATGTTGAACATGTCTAGCAAGAAATACCACCTCCGATGGTTTAGTTCGCCCACTGGTGTCAGATCTAGATGTCCCGGGTTCGATCCTAAGGGGAGTTCAATAAAGTACTGGGTTTGATCGGTGGTAGCACTTTGTATAAGTCCGCCTGACAAGTTACCACCATATTGTGACCTCAGGTGAGATGGCGGTAGATTAGATTACAATTTTGAATTGTTGTGTTCCGGCATTTTGTTTTGGGTGGTGATAGTATCGAGGGCTTACTTACGTTTTATTGTATTGCGCTGTGTGAAAGTAATGTCCTGTCCTATAATATTTATTTATTAATTTAGAGGTAAGATAGCCTCTAATTCATATTGTTGATGATTTTGTATGAAGTGCGCTTCCAACTTCGGCCTTATCACAGCTTGAAACCAGAGATGAAGGCCTAGCGCTTCTTACTTTTACAGTCTTTGACTACTTTTATCACAAGTAGATCATACAAATCTTATGACGGAGTACGTCAGTAGGTTGTTAGGTATATATTTTTTATTTTTGCACCCAGAAGTGATTTACATTTGACTTCCAATGAGTAAAGTGAGCCTTGAGTATAACCAGTAATAGGCAATGGGTGATAAAATTCTTATAAAATAAATTCTTAATTCCCGCTATGATTTAGATGGTGATGGGTATTATCACCTCACGGGACTTACTTACGTTTTACGTTTGTCTAGGGTAGTAAGAACATGGACTGACTTTTGATTTGTCCAAAAATGTTCAATCATAATGTACTATATGTTTAAAAATAATATTTAAAGCGAAGCTTCTCTACAGGTGGTCTACTATTTTTGTAGAGCTAACGTTAGATGCTTCGCATCTATTAGAAGTCATACGATCAACACCTCATGTTTTTCGACATTTATTTTGATATAAGATAGAAACAAAAATTATGAGAGTACAAATTAAAGCAATCCCGTCCATCCATGAAGTCATAAGTCATCATATTTAGAAAGTTGATGCAGCGTCTCTTTAGTCCCATATTTTTTGCACTGGGATCTCTATTGTATACTAGCTTCTGTTGTCATAAATAATATTGTCTTTGGGCCACTGGTGTTACTTGATTGTTTGTTTCTTTGTTAAATTGGCAACGTTTAATGGTCCAAGAACTTGACCCATTTTGCTCACTGTTGGCCAAAATATGCTCTCATGATAACGGTTCTTTTGTTGAAGTTTATATTTAGTCAGAACTATAATAAATGTTTTCTGGCCTATTTAATTGACGGACTTAACTGGCAAAGTTGAAGTTGATTTATATTCAACAAACAAATTAATTTCCAATACCAGTCTCACTTCAATTATACAGCGTTTTTACCACATCAGTTTTTAAAAGTAGGCAAAATGAGCAGTTGCTATTATTAATAAAGGAACCAACATCATTTTTATAAACGTAAGTTGTATGGTTTCGCTTATAGTAGCCAGCCACTTCCCATAAGTAACTATCGTAGGTATTAATTCAAGATACAAATTTGTATTTGTTGTCCCAACTTTTGATATAAGTGTTTGACTACCAGCTCACTTGTAAACCAAGTAAAAATCTTGATCGTGGCCACACCATTGATTCAAAGGGACCTTTTTACTCTGGACTCGAAGACTGCAAGATTGTACTGGTGATGAAAAACCGTGTGACCGTGTTACTGCCGCTGCTGAATTAATGACAAAAGATTTTATTTATTAAACTTTAAACCACTCTTGGTTAGCTTTTTACACTTATAGCTTTTTGGGGCTGTAACGAAATTCACGTTACACAAATGTTGATTGACATCAAACGCCACAAAGCCTGCGAACTATTCCCGCAACCCTGAACGCTGCAGGATACATGGCAGTGATGACTAATAACTCGGGAACACCTCAATCCAACGACAGGTCCCGTCGACACTAATAAACGCCCCAATTCTATGTGCACCTACTCCCCAATAGACTCACGTCGATCTGTGAAATCATTAACAAAGAAAACAATAGTTTTAACTACATTTAACTTCCTAACAATCACACAAAGCTGACAAAAACATTAAAAACAAAAACGTACAATACGACAATTGGGGTGACAATGACTGAAATTCTTTACTATTCTCAGTATAACTGGGAGAATAAAAGACTTCTTCTTCTAATGACTGATCTGAAACTGGCCGCGTTGTGGGGCGTTTATGGCACCCACGCGACACCATAATGGAATTCGTTCCACTATTTTGTCAACAGTCTTCTTTCTACGAAGGGGCTAAAAATTGGGACGGGATGTAACGATTAAAAAACTTAACGCGTGCCTTGGTAGAGTTCTAGCAACTACTGGCTGAGAAAAAACTTGAAACATTACGGACGTTGTAATATACAAACTACTTGTAGGCTATTCGTACATTCATCATCACCATAAAGTAGTCCAATACTTAAATGTAGGCACGTTATATATAAATTTATTTTAACAATTGGTGGTCTTATCGCTAAAACAGACTAAGTACCTTTGGATGACAAGAATTCGAAATTGCCGATTTTTGCTTTTTTTTCGCAAACTTTACGTATTGCATATTCATGACGTAATTACAGGCAAGTCGAAATTATTTATATATTTTTTAATTGCTAGGATAATGTTACTGAACTACTTTCGTCAAAAATCAGAAAAATATACATTATTAATTTCAGGCAATAGAGTAATTCCATCTCCTTTCAAAGAAACTCGATGCTGCATTCGACTATCAATTTGGTAGTCATTTTGACTCAAAGGTCGGAATACTCGTTCGGATTGTAATTTGCTCGCACTCGTTAACCCCCGAATGTTTGCCGGGTGCCGGCGACGCATGTCGAAAATACTTAGTGGGGCTGTGTCTCATTATAATCCCCGCTCTGCCCCGCTCGACCGATATATTAACACGTCCTCGTACAATGCTGTGGATGTGTCTTAGAAATCCCTCCGTAGATATCATGCCACATACAGCAGATTTTATAGTATCAGTATGGGGCATAAATAGTTTATTATAAATACAAATGTTGAGACCAAGCTCTGTCGCGGGTTGTGAATTTTTATGTCATAATAACATTTGTAAGTTAATAATACGTTTGCAGAAAGAGAAGGTAAACTGTATAGGTATATAGGAAAATTAATGCATTTTTTTTTTTTTTTTTACAGTAAGGAGGACGGAGGAGTGTGATATTCGGCTTATGATTAGTTAAAGTTTACAAAGTTTCCTATTCTCGTACCATAAAAGTGTGAGAAGACACACAATAAACCGACGACGTTTCGGCAGTCGTGGAAAGACAACGGATGGAGGAGCTACAAATAGCGAACCTAAACAGGTTCACTATTTGTAGCGTCGATTCTGATGTGCTGCCTGAAATTATAATTATAAAGCAAAATGAAGGACCGAGAAACAAAATCACAGACTTGGATGGTGATCAAATGCAGCTTAGTTTTTATTAGAGGACGGTGAAAAAGATACCTATTTTTGTGATATCGTAAGTAAAATCAAAATGTATCGATGGCATATCCACAGCGCATCGCCGAAATCAGTGAGTGTTAAGAGGGCGGCGGCGTAGTGCGCGGTGTGCCATTGTTATAATTTTCAATAAGGGGCGCGTAGAGGGGCACTATCGATCTGTACTGACTACTAGGGGCACGATGCATGCAGCATCAGTGCATCCAACTGGAAATCGAAAAGCAAACTCATGGCGCGTAATTGCTCTTCGATTTTGCACAATACAGCAGCTACGTCTTGCGTAGCTTCGTAGAGCTTCGTAGACCTTCGTAGACCTTCGTAGGCTGCTGTAGGTGGGACCAATTTTTGTATTGATTTTCAATTTAGATTATGAAAATTGGATTTATATCTTGACAGTTATTCAGAACAAATAGTCTACTTTATCTCTATATGTATTATTGCTTTTTATCTCAGCATAACTTTATTTTACCGTAACATATAATAAAGAGTTAATACATCAACCTTTCTGATGATATCATAACCAGCCAGTTACCAAACAGTACAAACGAAGCCATTTCATTACAATTTAACCATTAATAATACTAATTAACTGTATGCCCGACGTATATATACGAGTTATTATACAATATAACACCCAAACAAAAAAAATACACTACAGCAAATGTTTATCCCGCGTAGGAATCGAACGCACAAAGTACGCAGACCAACTGAGCTGTGATGTGAGCGAGGCCTGTTAATAATAGAAAGGAATTGATATTCAAACTTATAATCCCAAGTAAATATTATATGCAAACATATGTGTACCTGTTTTCGTTATGTTCTGTTGTGATTGTATTGATAACAGAGAAATTACACCCCAAGTACGTTTCCTAGTTTTCGATTTACGGTCTCTTGCAGTGTCCTTAGGTAGGTAATTTCTTTAGGTAATTCATCAACTTTTCAAGCTTCAAGATTCGGATGAAATGTTGCATTAATGTTTTGGTTACCATTTGTTTGTTTTTCCTACTCCTTAGTTAAAAACAAATCAATGTTTATCCACATCTGCGTTCATTGATAATGCGAAACAATGCGGCACAGATGCGAGTTGCTCCCGTACGCACCCCATAGCGTCCGTATATCCAACCGCCCGGGGCGCAGTCGAATTCTATTAAAATCCAAACAATGCCCACATCCCCAACTAATATCTGGACTAAATCCCTAATAAGTATGCCATTGTGTGAGAGGGACGTGGCTAAAGCGACAAAGAACACGTTATAGCGATCTGGTTCCATGTTCAAATCCCGAATAACATATCCAACACTTATAACGCAAAGAAACATGACTTTTAGACATCATGCAATAGAGAAGGTATTCGCATAGTGGGGTAAATGATACTGTGACCTTTGGATGTTTTCGTATGTGGGAACAGAACACGCCAGAGTGTGGTGAGCGTCTGGCCGAGAGGCTCACCGAAGCAGCCGCACTCCCCTACTAGATTCGCAGTCCGGTTATAATGCCGTGGCCATTCATTACGCGAGCACTACTGTTTGACGTGTACTTTACAGTTTTATTGTTATTTGGATAGTTGTTATTTGTATGGATTAATAGCAGATGTGATTTGGTTTGTATTTTCGGTGAGGCTTGACTTGACAACGATGTATGTACAAAGCTGTTTTGTGGGATATTTAATTATTGAAACGGCCTTCAAGCTTTTTACCTCATTTTATTAGTTAAATGTAGCTAAACACCGCTGCAAGTATACATGCATTAGGAATAAGCAAACGTTTGCTCTTATCGCTCCCGTCTCATCCAAACAGTAATCAAAGTGTGTTGTGAATGGCGCAGAATCGGTGCCAAAGTGTAGTGTCAACATTGCTAAGTGTTTCCTTGTTCTCGTCATTGTAGGGAGACACGGTAAACGGTGCACGTACTCCTCGTATTACGAAAGGAGTATCGGCATTTTAGTGACACATCTCGTTTGCACTTTAGATCATTCGCAATTCAGATTTAGAATCAGAATCAAAATCAGAATTTTATTTACTCACTATTAGGGCACACAATATTTATAAAACATACGAAATAAACACAAAAGAAAAACTTAAATAACCAAAAAACATAAAATCGTTGTTTATTTTTGTAATGGTTTTTCATTACAAAAATAAACAACAAATAGAAAAAACAGAAAATTACAGGAAATGTAAGTAGGTAATAGAATCGTGTGCTACACCAGCAAAAAATACCTAAACTCAGCATGAATGTCCATGTATGTAAAGCATGATTTAATTAATGGTGCTTTACAAATATTTACATGGACCTTAGTTTTAAAATGAATAAGAGATCACATTTGATGATATCGTTATTTGTTTTGAACTGAAAGGTCAGCCTAATCCGTTCTTAGTCAAGTATCATGGAAATCAATAAAGCTATTTGCAACCGGATAGAGTATAATTTAGAGTCATGACAAACGTGCAATGCGTTGTGTAAAATCAACATCACATCCTAGAAAGATAGATAGAACAAGCCTCATAGCTCAGTTAGTAGTAACTCTGCTTTCTGCGCTGTGGGTTCGATTCCCACCCAGGACAAACATTTGTGTGATGAATATATAGATGTTTGTTCTGTGCTTGGGTGTTATATTGTATGATAAGTACATACAAAAAAAAGTATTTAAGTATTCTATACGTAATCTAGTTCCCATATTACAAGTTTGCATAGTTTGGGGCTAGATGACGTTGTGAAATTAATGTCCTGTAATATTTATTGTTTATTTATTATTTATTATTTATTGTTCACCAAAATAATACATATATACAAACAAGGAAACAATAAAATCATTGTAAAATGGGCACTCTTATCGCTTAAAGAGCGATCTCTATCCAACTTTTGGTTATCATGGACTTTTATAATTAAGATGGGGTTTTAATGATGTCAACAAAACTAGAATTAATATTTATGGTACCTATTATGTAATAATCTACTCATGAAGGAAGAAAATATTTATTCACAAACAATTAAAATAATATGTACTATGCTGAAGGGAAGCAATCGGGTTAACTAATGACTGTTACAAACGGTATATATGAAACTCAACTGTTCAAGACCAGTAGATACCGGACGGAAACGAGCCCAAGACACTTTTGCCACGCTGAATAGCTATGCTAATCTACTGGCATAAATAAGAGCCAGCCTTTGGGTAATGTGTCGATTCAATCAAAAGCCTCACAAGATTTCAAAATCGGAGGGCACTAGTGAACGCTAGTTAAAAACAACATAAAATATACCTACTCACTATTTATTTTTTTCTACAAGCAGTTTCCAATTATTTATCCTACCACGTCCTAGATCATTGACTTCCTTGTTTTATTAACAGGTCTTGGAACTTGTCATCAGCTAATATCATGCCTCCTTAGATTCCTATTCAAGATCATTTTAATCCGCAAAAACGTCACTTCATATTTCACCTTTAAAAGTATCGCTAACCGAGTTCTCCACATCCTCAGAGCGGTATTGGGGTCGGAGACAATAGAGGCTAACTACCCCTTTCTTGTAAACCGGCGGCCACGGGAGGCGCGGGCTTAACCAAGCATACACTGCGTTTGGGGTGCAGGGCAGTCGGAGACAAAAGGGTTTGTGAATAGGGTGAGATTTATTTGAGCTGTGGAACAACATTTGACTTTTCGAATGGATTTACTGATAAGAAAAACGTCGGAAGGAAACCCAGCAACGATGAAAATCAACGTGCTAGATAAATAGTTTACTATGTTAGTCTGTAAGGTACATCCTACTATCCTCTTTTACCATACATTCTTATAATAAATGTGAAAGCTTGGTAGTCTGTTACACGGTCCCACAAAAAGTGCTGATCGGATTTGGATTAAATTTGACATACAGATAGCATATTACCTGGATGGACCCATAGGAACACACATTATTAATAATAATTGTAAATCCATGTGATATGGATTACACATGGATTATTAATAATAATTATAAATCCATGTGTGTCCAACAAATATAAGTTTATATTCGTGTAAAATTTACAAATGAGTGACAAGTGAATTATGACAAACCTTTCCACGCAGCTGTCTCAGCTATGCTACCTACAGTACCGATACCAATACTAATTGGTTCCATTCTTCTGAAAGTAGCAGAAGACGTAAACCACCAGATTTAAAAGCGTATAATATATGACGTGGCATTTAAAATCAGTCAAAACATCGTTGGCGACAACAGTACTTACCCAAAACTACTATATGGGGTCCCGCAGACCCACAATGCAGATTTGAAACGGGGGTCGTAACCGGATCTCCAAATTGAAATGTTTTATTTCTGCCCCCCAGCACTGCGTTAATGCGACTTTTAAATTGATAACCGAGTAAATGCGTATGCGCGGCTCACATGATAAGGGTTCCTCATAAAATATCATAAAACTGTTTTCTTCATTGGACTTTTTTCAAAGCAAAACTATTTTTTTGACTGTATTAAAATTTTATAAGAATTAGGTATTGTGCTGTTGTAAGCAACTTCGTATGTCATTTCATTTTTTTTTTTATTTACGATGGGTCGGCTCTTGACCGCGAAACTTACACAGGTAAGAATGAGATCTACGATGGAGCGAGCCTACCCAGAAAGTGCCTATCAACTCTCTTCTTGAAGACATTAGGGTCGGAGCACAGCGGAAAAACAGACGCTGGGAGCTTATTCCAAGTTCTTGCAGTGCGCATAATAAAAGATTCTTGAAAGCGTTTAGTTCTTATGCGTGGGATATTTACCATGTGAGGATGATAATAGGCTGTGCGTCTGAAATTTCTATTGAAAAATGGCGAAGGCGGTATAAGGTCGTGAAGCTCCTGAGCACACTCACCGGAGTACAATCTGTAAAACACCGACAGACACGCAACCTTGCGACGATGGCTCAGGCTGTCGAGCCTTGCTTTGGATTTGGATTTGGAGCCTTGATTTATTACACACATCAAATATATAACTACATATTTGTTTGATTCATATCGATTCTAATAACTATAGAATGCAAAAATACTCAATATGTCGTTTTTGATGACCATAAAACTATTTGGCCACTGCAATAAAGGTTATTGCAGTGGCAAAATAGTAAACATTTTATTTTATTTATTTTTAGCATGCCGCGTACTCTGTGGAACCCAACAACACACATTACACAACACGTTGTTAGCCGGCCATTTTTTTTTTACAAAACGTTTTGACAAATGTTTGGTTAAAAGTTTAACCGTATCGCAGAGCCTACCTTATTATTATCTTGGCTCTCCTTATTTACATGTCTCGGCTCAATTCTATTGTTGAACAGGTCATTAGCATTTTCGGGACGATAATGGTTGTTTGTGCCACCGACTTACCCAGAAGTTGTTTTACTATGATTGATAGGCCGTTAAACGTGACAATTTGCACTTCATAAAGTCTGATTTCTCTTCTGACGTTGGATGGTTGGGAATTCAGGACGCGCTGTCCGCAAATGTTGCACCTTGGTGGAGATGTCGTTTTTCTGGCGGCTTAAATGACACAGCCCGTTAGTGTACAATGATGGATAGAGCCTCCTTCAAAGCCAGAGTGTTTTTGGAGGATATTACCATATTTACCACGCTTGGCAGGCAGTTAAGGTGTAGATAATACACAGACGGAAGCTGCTGCCCTTCATGCTGAGATGGGAAGTCGATTCTAAAGCCGCAAACGCCACGGCATACATAAATTATTAAATAAATGAAAATACCCTATTTATAAGTAGATAAGGATCTATAAGGATAGATAAGAACTAAAAACAACTTAAAAAATATACAATGGGTGGTTTTATCAGTAAGAAGCAATCTCTTCCAGACTTCCTTTGGATGGAGATAATTTAAAAGATTAAGAGATGATTGGTGCTCCATAAATTATAGGTGTTCATGTTAATCATACAATATTATAACAGGCCTCATAGTTGCCTTCTGCAGTTGTACTGTTGTGGGTTCGATTCCTACCCAGGACGAACGTATTACAAAAACATTTGGTATGGGAAATATCCCGTGTACCTGTCTAATGATACGCTTATTCACCAGTAATCAATTTGCCTGCCAAGCGTGGTGATATGGCAAATCCCCTTCTTTACTTTCCTCTGAAAGAAGCCCATTGCCTGTATCGGGTCTTTTCTCGGGCTGTGATGATCATGATGATGAAATATACACACATTGAAACAGTCCGTTTATATGTGGTAGTGCGATACAAAATAATGTTTTTGAAATACATGTATGGTCATTCGTCGCGGCTGGGTGAGCAGCGTCCGCCATATTTTTGCGTGCGCTGCGTGACGGAGCTGTGCTCCTATTATCGCAATGATATCGCGATCAATCGAACGAGGGGGCAATGGTAGGGGGAGGTAGACAGTGGTGCAAATAAATGTATCTGCCGGCCGGCGGGCAGATAAATACGCAAATAATACGAAACTACAAAAATCAAAACCCATCCGCCACTCCGATATAGTGCATCGGATCGTAGTTTGCTCCACCTCGAGTTTGAATTGTTTGTTAGCGACCTATCTAAAGCAAGTAGTAGGTATGTTAGTAGCAATAATCATTTTGTATTTATTGTATTATAAATATCTGATTATAGTAAGTATACTCTTCTTTACTGTAATTGCCCTTTCCTTAGTGAAATATCTAACAGAGCAAATGAATACGATATGTGAATGAATATTGGTAAGTCAAAGGACCAACTTAAAAAAAAATTACATTACATTTTCTTGAACAAAAATGTTTAACAATCAGACCGCAAAATTTAAAGGCTTATTTTCAAAGTAGACGTCGACAGACTGCGTTTTTTTTATCGAGCCTATATTTTCCCACTGCTTGTCAAAGGTCTTCCCCAATTCTATCGCGCACCATTGAAACACAGCAAATTACTTGGCGCCGGACTTAGGCAGGAGCGGTTGCTAGCCAGATGGGCCTTTGCAGGTCCAGAATAGGGATCATTTAGCCGTAGCCGCTAGCAAACAAAGTCAAAGTCAAAGTCAAAGTCAAAGTCAAAGTCAAAGTCAAAGTCAAAGTCAAAGTCAAAGTCAAAGTCAAAGTCAAAGTCAAAGTCAAAGTCAAAGTCAAAGTCAAAGTCAAAGTCAAAGTCAAAGTCAAAGTCAAAGTCAAAGTCAAAGTCAAAGTCAAAGTCAAAGTCAAAGTCAAAGTCAAAGTCAAAGTCAAAGTCAAAGTCAAAGTCAAAGTCAAAGTCAAAGTCAAAGTCAAAGTCAAAGTCAAAGTCAAAGTCAAAGTCAAAGTCAAAGTCAAAGTCAAAGTCAAAGTCAAAGTCAAAGTCAAAGTCAAAGTCAAAGTCAAAGTCAAAGTCAAAGTCAAAGTCAAAGTCAAAGTCAAAGTCAAAGTCAAAGTCAAACGCCAGTGATTCCGTTACTAGATCCCACACACCACATCGACTATGATGGGACTAGATTATCATGGAGACACGGCGAAAAGAACAAGACTTGTGAATTCCATGAAGTAGAGCAACATTCGCGCCATACCCGTGACCCGCGAGGCCATTATCAAGCCTATAGCTATTTGCCCCGAAAAACAAACTCTCGTGGGATGTGCCGGTGAGGGAAGTGAGAGGGGGAGGGACAATGCAGCCAACTGCGCGTTCACAGACCCCGGCATTTGCATTCGGGCCGCCAGCTGCGAACGTTGATAAACTTTTAAATAGGTATTACTTATAGATTGGCTGCACATTTACAACTGACCTACCTTACATACTCAGCCCAGCTTACAACATCTAGGTTAAAAGTGTAGGCCAGCCTAGAAGGCATAGCGAGTTTTCCCTAATGCTGAATCAAATTGGAATTTATCTCTGTTTAAAACAGTAATGGTTATCTTTATTAACCTGGGGGGGTACCACGACCTCTTTTAATATTACTTTACTTTTGTCACTATCTGTCAAGTGTAGAAAAATCGAAAATGCTATAAGACGTTATGGTTAGGCCCTTGGTCATGTTTACTTAGGTAGAACGAAGTTTCACACTATGCACTTCGAGACACACATAGGCCAGTATCATTTTGCGGTCTTTTGCTCTTGTCAGTAGATTTAGTTATGGCAAGCAATTTTTGTTATGGCGATAAACTTGGTAAGGTGGTGGTAGTGCGAACAAGCCTCATAGCTCAGTTGGTAGTAGCACTGCCTTCTGCGCTGTAAGCTGTGGATTCGATTCCCACCCAGGACAAAAATTTATTAAAGTATCTAAGTATTCTAACCGTAATCTAGTTCCCACATTAGCTTAGTTTTATATTTAAGCTAGCCAGACCAAACCAAGCACTATATTTTACTCTCCTGGGGATCGAACTTGGGACCATCTAATATAGGTTGTCAACGTTAGAAAAAAAATATCATGTCTACATGCCTAGCCACATATTTGTAGAACACTTATGACGTACCATTCAAAGTACTTTATTACTTAACGAGCAGGTATAGGAGGAAATTGTTAAACAGTTTTACTAATTATATTACCGGATCTAAATAAATGATGTTCCATTACAGCAGGATTGAAGTAATTGACGCGAGACGCGAGTGTTCGCGTGAACTGTGTTGCTGTCTGTCTGTTGTCGTTTTTCACATGCTGGATAATTGCAGCTTTTTGCATTGTGGATGACTGCCGTAAAGTGAAGTAGACACTTTTCATTCTATATCTCTGTTTTTTGTTTATTCTTCGTGGCAAAAACGCATGGCGAAATCAGACGTGCTATTATTTAAGTACCCTACCTTTTGATTATATTATATTACATTAGAGGACAATGATTTCACCAACGCTATCCATCCCCAAACAAAGTTTGTAATATGAGAACTAGATAACGGAAAGAACTTTTTAAAAAAAATACGAACACAAACTTATCATTCGATATTGTTATCCTTAACACAGAATAAACATTTAAATTCATATTCATCTTATTATATTCTTAGATGTGATAGAAAAATGTATTCCGGGTCGGAATCGAATCCACAACACACAGCACAAAAGGCAGAACTAATATCAATTATGCTGCGAATCTTGTTGATCATGTCATCATATTCATTTGATCGTACCAAAATGTTTAAAAATACTTCTGATGAGATCCATATTTCAAAATAAAATCTAAAAACAGAAAAAATATTTAGTAATAAATCCGCCAAAACTCTCTGAAAAAATTAAATCGACACGTGTTTCGCCCGAGCTTTTTCACTTGCAGCGCAGAACTCGGAGCGACAACACGTCCACAGAGGGCTAGTCAGTTAGCAGTAAGACTATATTTCCTGAGGATGCCTCGTGTAGAGGCGAAACACGTGTCGATTTGATTTTTTCAGAGAGATTTGGCGCATTTATTACTAAATATGTTTTCTGTTTTCTAATTTTATTTTGGGTTAGTTAAGACAATTTATTACGAAGAACCAAATAGTCGGACATATTGTCTGACCTCTTGAACTTTCCTAACAGACAAATAAATACAGCAATACGAAACAAAACAAAGTGCACAGACACAAAAATGGAGATGGGTAGGCCACTTGGTTCTTCGAGAGAACAGATTGACCCACTAAACCCCTAAATGGAAGGGTCCTACTGGTAAGAGAAGAACAAGACCTGTAGAGAGATGGGAGGATGAAATAGTAGAAGTTGCGGGCAAGTTGCGGCAGAGAGAAGCTGTATGTAGACAGACGGAAATGAAAGCTAATAGAGGAGTCCTAATACCCGTCGAGGGTCCATTATAACATAGTATAAAACTTGCTTTTTTTATTATTTGTTCCATTTCTTTCATGAGTACAAAATGGTTTTTAAGAATAATAATAATAATAAATTCATTGAATTCAGATAACTTAGATCCATAAAGTGTTAGTAAACTTACTCTAGGTGTTAGTAATATATATAAGATTGACATAGTGAAATAATAATAATAATAATATATTTTTTTTACATATAAGTGGGAAATAAGGCAGAGCCACTCACAGTTATCAAGCAATGGTGGAATAGTTTCCTAAGCCATCATTGCTTGATAACATCATTGCCCGATTACAGTGCCTGAAAAAAGGACCATCCCACTTATCAGCACACGTATTCTGTTCAAAAGAGACGCAACTTTTTTGCGCATGCAGGCATGGAAGCCATCAGTGCGTGCTTCGGCAAACAAAAATTTAAAGTGTGTCCGACTAGAAACATAATTTTTATGAATTACATTATATTGCACCCATGCCTGTCAATGTTGGAAACGATATTATCGAAGTTGTAGATCACTACGTCTACCTAGGCCAGATGGTCTACTAGGTAAATCCAACTTCGATAGAGGTCAGCCGACGAATCCAAATCGGATGGGCAGCGTTCAGTAAGCTTCGAAATATCTTCTCATTAAAGATACCACAGACTTTCAAGACGAAAGTCTTTAATCAGAGTGTGTTACGAGTGATGACATACATACGGATCCGAGACATGGTCACTAACTACAGGCCTTATGAGCAAGTTCAAAGTCGTACAGCGAGCTATGGAGGGAGCTGTGCTTGGAATTTTACTACGTGATCGAATCCGGAATAATTCCGTAAGAGAATCAAAGTTGCTGACATAGCTCTCGTAATTAGCAAGCTGAAGTGGCAGTGGACAGGCCACATAGCTCGCAGAACCGATAACTAAGTGGTTATCGGTTCTGGGAGCAAAAGTCCTCGCTGTGACCACGATTAAACGCGAAACGGTGTGTTGGAAAACCGAACTCAATGGACCGACAACATTGTAGCTGTTGCGGGTTGTCGATGGATGGAGGCAGGTCAGATCGCTATTTGTGGAGTCAATTGGGGGAGGCCTAAGTTCAGCAGAGGAAGTATGTGGGCGAAAATGATGATGAATGATGACATTATATTATTATGTACATAAATTATAGGTATTGTTATTATAAGAGATTTGAAAAAAATTGGCGGTATGACTTTCCTAGGCTTGAGACATACCTACGTCCGATTACATGTATAAATCTACTCAAAGTGTTCATCTCTTTTTATTGAAATCGGATATATCGGGGCTAGGTACTAAATAAAAGTGTCGCTACAATTTGTCTATCGCGGTTCGTTTATGGACGCGTAAAAACCTGGCTCGCTCGCGACCCCTGTATGCCCGATATGATGGCTCAACGGGTTTGCCACACAGCTCACAAATCTACAGAGTAACACATTGCTTCACCGCTAAATAAAGTTAAAAAAATAACTCATAAAGATGTTCATTTTATTCAGCGGTGAAGCAATGTGTAGATTTGTGAGCGTCTCCAGCAAGCATTTGACCACAAACGTCAAAGTCAAAACAAAAAATTGTGCTATTCTGGTGGTACTTGCAAAGAATTATAAATAATAGTACAAAGAAAACATCCATATTTTTGTACGCCTGAGACTGTGGTGCCGTTTCGTTGACCCGTATAAATTTTACTAAATCATTCCTTAGTGCACCCCTACACTAATAAAATCTTATCTATTTTAAAGCAGTAATTGATGTATATTTACTAGTGGCATTATTTTATATCCAGTGTAACCTCTGACTTTTAAAAAAATTATGAACTCGCATTAGTTTTAATAGAAAAACCTCAAAAGCATGCATGTTTACTCTAGAGAAAGAAGTACAGTCTATATTTTGTCCTACTGCACGCACGCAACTACTTACCTATGCGTCGTCGTCGGTTTGAAACACAAAACAATAAAATAGGAGTTCAAAATAAAAACATAGCACTTCACTCAGAATTTCAAGTAAATTCAATAGCTATGGAAACGGTAAATTTCAATTATTTTACTTATAATAGAGGCGACACTAATAGATACAAATCTGTTGAATTTGCCTAACCCTCTGGTAAACAGACATGTGACTATGTGTGCATGTACAGATTGATGGATTTATTCAAAATTGAACAAACATTTATCAGTAGTGGTTTTGAGCCTATCTAAGGCTTAACTAACACTAAGTATTCTGGTATTCTTTGACACTTATGAACTTACGAGCGAGCATACTAAACATTCATCAATAGCATGATAAGGCGCACAGCGAAATGTACCATATCATAAATATATTAGTATATTTTTTTTGTTCATTTGCAACATATATGTTTGACTAGAAGCTCATCCCCTCAACGAAAACAATAGTAGCTACATGAGAGCAAAGCAATAACTTGGCATAACTACCCAAAGCCATGACCCTAGCTCCTCTCCACATCCAATAAAGCGCAAACATACATAAATCTGGTTTTACGTTCGTTGTCCCAAATTATGCCATCAAATGCCACCTCCGGATAACGCCTCGGCCGTTTCTACAATTTCCATACAAATCGGTTCGCCACGGGTACTGACTGGTGTTTATTCAAGGCGTACCAACTGTTATATGGTATGTGGTGCGATCAGTCCCTTGTCGCACTTTATAAACTTTATTAATTTCATGTTGGTTTGAATTATAAGATAGCAGTTTTACACAAAAAAATAAAGCACGTGGATAGCTTTAAACTAAACCACGTTTTTTTTTTTGTAATAAATTGCTAACTAGATAAATATAAAATAAAATTTAAATTAACTAAAAATGCCTGATGTTTTAACTTCATGACTAACTTATCTAAAATCGGCACGTTTCTTTCTTTTATGTGGACTAGCTGGCGCTGTGCGAAATTAATGTCTCGTAATATTTATATATTAATTTATATGAAACCTATAGAATAATCCTCCAAATAAAAATAACAATTGTACATACAATTGTACAAAACTTACAAACTTGATTAAGAGTTAGTTTATGAAGCGGAACCAGTTTATAAAACAGAATTATTTTTCAGGTTTCCTAAAAATAAATATAATTCTGTTTTATAAATTGGTTTCGAACCTTTGGTTTCGAAAGTGGGCGAAGGGACGATGACGGTAAACCGATGAATAAAAAAATCAATTTTTATTTGATCATCGACTTCAATCTCATTTCCCGATAGATAATCCGGACTGGTTTAAGAACTCCATACGCGACACCCCAGTTGATTTCCTCCCGACCATAAGCAGTGTGCACTGGCAATAACCAAATTGTTGATTTAGGAAGAAGAAAAAAAGGAAGAACCCTCGCCAAGTTTGTGATTCAAATTATGCGGAAGCTCGCTAAATTGTTTTGTCAGAATCGAATTCAATTCAATTATATCGAAACTTGCCGTATTTTTTTACCCGACTGTAAATTGGATAGACAAGATAGTAGAATAACTTTTGAATTTAGATACGTACTTTATTATCCCAGAAAAATGCATGGTTTCATTAGTTATAATATAGGGATCCGAAGCGTTATTTTAAAATAGTGCAGCCAGAATTTGTGTTATTTAAAAAAAATGTTTTAAATGTTGCTTCTCGGCTCCATGTTCCGAGATAAGGCACTGACTGTGGAGACGCGATTCTATCTCCACCTTATTGCTATGTAAATAACCTCCATTGAGACGCAGATCGAGATACGCCGCCGATGTGGCAGCGCCTTTATGTGCTCTCATTATTGTATTTTGAGACCATAAACCATTGATGTAGTACTTCTTTGGTGTAAACATTAAGGTGAAACATTTGAGATCTGTGATGTGAAATATTTGGTTTGGAATAACAAATTATCTGACCATCTCAGCTTCTGAATTCGTTTTGAAAAACCGACTTAAAAAAACATATGCTTTGGTACACTCGTATCTGAAATCTATGTAAACAGATATTGTAAAAACGAGTCCACTCATTCACTAACTTCAATTCTATCCGATGCAGAGATAAAACCGTATCATTTGCTTAAAATACCCCATAAATTTAAGCAACGCAACAATAACCCGGAATAGTGCTGCAAAAAATTGACAATGCGTAGTATTTTTTCTCGTCCGCATTAAAGGATGATCCGTCACTGTGCCCGCGGCATACAGATGGCGCTGATAAGTGGGCGCATCGCTTTATTAAAATAATATGACTATCATACTTTGACCTCTTGATACAAACTGTTTCATTACATTCATCAAGATCGCTTAGATTTTAGACGGGGAAGAGAGCTCAGGTTATAGTGGGAATGTTTGTATGTATCAACAGTATCGGACGCTTCAATCTGAGTTTCATTCAAGAGATGTGCACTGATTCGTGATATTTAATACCTTCCCACGAGTGTGGGCACACGCGCACAAAATTTTCTAATTCGTGGGAAGTACCTGTAGCTTTGAACGTACCCCTTATTTGCCTGATTACTGTCATGTTGTGTCAATGTTACAATAAGTACATTGATACAACAAAACCTACAATACAGAAAAAGAAAGTATTTTCATGTTAATCTATCGCTAAGTCAAGCATGGTTTTGATATGCCTGAAAAAATCCACAGTTTTAACAAATATTTTCCTCGGACTGTGCAATTAACTCTTTGAGTACTGAGCATTTGGTTGTCTATGAAGAACACCCCGTGTATAAAACACAGCATCCAACGAATTAAAAAAAAAGATGGCAGATCAACGCATCTCTGCAAATCTGCAGTTTTAGTTTATAAGTACTTGAAGTACCTACATATTTGCGACCTTCATATCATACCATACCTATTATATTGAAATATAAATGGCCATGAACTTTTCGCTGAATTTATCTTTTTTTTTTGTAATATAGCACACACAATAGTAAAAGCATACAAACATATTTTAAAAAAGTATGGCAAAGGCGAGTTTTACACTAAAAATAGTTATGTTAACCGCCTCTAGTGGTTCAACCCACCGATTTCAGATCCAGAGGTCCCCGGGTTTGATCCCTAGGGGGAGCATTATTGTGGTTGGTTTGGTTGATGGTAGGATTTTGTCCGCCAGGCTAGCTTGTCACCATAATCACAATTCTTAAAAAAAATGTGTTCCGGCATTTGGAGGTAAGATAGCCAGTTCCTCACTTTGTTGAGGATTCCGGGTGAAGTGCGCCTTCAACTTCGGCCTTATCTCAATTTGTTGCCAGGTGAGATGAAGGCCAAGCGCTTCTCCGTCGTAAAATAAAAAAAAACTCCAGCAAACCTAGGTAGAGAGATAAACTAGATTAAATAAAAGGGAAAAGTATACAACATTCATAAATAACATACCTAACATAATACGATAATTATTACATTATACATATAATTATACATATTATACATATAATTATGCTGTTATTATGAAATATTTTAATGATCTTATTAATTAAAATAATTATTAAAAATAAAAGCAGCATTGCTGTGTACCAGTTTGAAGGGTATGGTTGCCGGTGAAATAACGGGCACGCGAGGCTTAACACCTTTTATGTCTCAATTTGAAGGGCGCAATGCAGTGCCATGTAAGCTAAATTCTTTGATGATGTGACCTACGCAGTAAGGCCTTGTTATAGGCAAGAGATGCACTTAACATCAGGTCTGCTACTTGCTTGTTCCGTCTCCTAGTTGTTTAAAAAAATGTTCTATTCGCTACCATTTGAGCAGGCAGTCTCCATTAAAAAGTGGGTAGAGCCAGGCAGAGCTAGAGCCCTTCTCATCTACATACATGTATATACTTAGTAAGAGCGAGGAGCTTCATGTCATGTTTGCCTTATGCGGTCTTACATAGACGTGCATGACTAGGTTTAATCTGCTACTGTTGTGCAACCCTTCCAATACCTATGCTCTCATTCGTTCTTTTACTAAATAGTAAGATTTAGTTTTATTTTGCATGTAAATATTGTTTAAGATTGAATATAGATAAAAACTATAAAAAATAAATAGAATAATACATATCTAGTACAAATACATATATATGAACAATCATCTATATCGAGAGGTAGTGCTCTTTGACTCTCGAAGATAGCAAACGAGGGACTCGCTAATCCCTCGGATAGGATAGGATATATCCCATGGGGTAGAGTTTCACAACCTGACTGAGTTCACAATCAATGAGCCCCAAAGCAGCTGGAAGTGTGATAGAAAGACTTATCGCCTTAAATACGGCGAAAAGTTAATGTTGCCATTGATTATTGACGAATCTCTCAACTTCTGGTTAGGTTCATAGAAAGAGTTCGTTCTAACTTTGTCATTTCAGGCTCATCACGAGAAGACGACCCTCTCTCGTAAATACTGGTAAGTACACGTATTAATTTTTAACTTGCTTAATTTGAAGACCATTTTAATCCCTCATCTTTCAAACACATTCATGTTCGACACAAATTATTTTAAAATGAAGGCCATTACGGCGTATTATGTCGGTAATCCTGTGTAGGTACTTCGTAACGGGTCTCTTCGGACATTTATTAAAAGTTACAGGGGTTGTAGGGTAGCCGCATGAGGCCTAATTAAGCCTCTTTTTACAAAAACGCGTTGCGTTGGAGGGTCTACTTTTTACCCTTCTGACTCCTTAATGAGCTGCCGGCCACCTAGTGTGGATTTTACAGGACCTTTGTTTTGATAATGCGGTGAGTGCTGCCCGAAATTTTTGCAGTAATTATAATATGCGGAAAAGAAAAGGGTAGCCGGGAATATGTAGCAGTACCGAAAAATATGTATATAATGCCACAGAAACACAAGAGACTAAACACAGGTTACCTAAAAAGCATACCCATAACTTTTGAAATAAATTTGTTGTCATTTCAAAATGGCGCCTTGCAAGGTCGCGATTTTATTTATAAAAAAACTTAATTTATTTTGTTCCGGCATTTAGAAGTAAAATAGCCAGTTCCTGAGTTTGTTAAGGATTTCTGGTGAAGTGCGCATCCGCCTTATCATAACTTGTAAACCAGGTGAGATGAAGGCCAAGCACATCCCTGTCGTACAATAAAAAATAAATATATATAATGGGTTAGCTCCGTGTAGGCTTGTCCAGACTGAGAATCCAGGCTGAGGTCTACCTCAATATACTACGGTTTCGGCATAAGAATAGTACTTTTCCAACTCTTCCGAGGTTATCGAGGTGTGTACACCTTTACTGTGAATTCCATCTCACTTTCCATGCAACTGTGGACCCATAGTATTTAGAAGAGGTTCATACTCAAAACTAGACGGACACGGGCGGTAGAAAGTAGAAAAAATAGATTGCAACATTCTATAGGGCTGAGCTGTTGATAAATATTGGAACATGTTAGATAAGTATGTCATTTCAATTCTGTCTTGTCTGTCAATTTATTAAAATCACGTGGAACTATTCTACCTGCATCATATCTGGATGAAATCGCTTTAAACGGGCCACCCATTGTATTATCACTACAACATGGGAGTCTTCAAGTCAAGAGTGAATAGGTAAGTACCTTCTAGGCAAGCGTGCTACATCGTAGGCCGCATCATTGCTTAACGTCAGGCAAGATAGCAGCTAAACGCAAGACTATCATTAAAAAAAAATACACCTTATGTTTGTATTGTTCGATGATTTTTGAACAAGCCCCATAGCTCAGTTGGTAGTAACTCTGCCTTCTGCGCTGTAGGCGGTGGGTTCGATTCCCACGCAGGACAAACATTTGTGTGATGAATATAGATGTTTGTTCTGTGTTTGGGTGTTGTATCATATAGTACGTATGTATTTACAAAAAGTATTTAAGTATTCTATCCGTAATCTAGATCCCATATTACAAGCTGTGCTTAGTTTGGGGCTAGATGGCGCTGTGTAAAAAATGTCCTGTAATATTTATTTATTTATTTATTTTATTTCTAAGTACAAAAAAGTGTTCATTCAAGCTTTTCTAATAATCAAAACATGATTGTTACTGTAATATATAATCAAATCTGTATAGTGATAGTTATTTTGCAGAGGTGCATCATAAAGTGTTATTGATATATGGTAGCAGGCGGTTACGAAGTCTCATAATAAGATTATAATACCTTATTATAATACCTAAGTAAGTCTGCATCCCCACGAACCTCAAACTTTCAGTCAATTTTTTACATTACAGGAAAAAAAATATCGTGGGCAAACGCCTCACCTCACCTACCTATATCATTGTCGCCCACCGCTTCAAAGGGCCCAATGTTTGCCTTCGGGAACATTTGCAAGCCAGGCCCGAACCGGTCAAAACGCCGGGATTAACTTGAGCTCATCTTATAATTAGTTGCTTCGTGCAGCAATGTATTATAGAAGGGCTGGAAAAGATTGAGAGGGGAAAATCGCTACTTATTTTTTTAGAACGAACGTTGAAGTTTCTAAAATAATTTGTTTTTCTCTAATATCCAACAATATACTAAAATCATTGTTTTCCTCAGAACATTGTTGAATTAATTTCTAAAGGTGAATTAGTTTCGGATGACGTGCTGCGTCTAGCAGAAGCGGTTGTGCATGGTTTTTGGTTTCTGCCGCCTCTGGTCTTGTGGTTCAACTTCCGGTGTTAGATCTAGAGGTCCCGGTTTCGATTCTCAAGGTGTGTATAATATTTTTCTTGGTTTGGTTGGTGGTAGGACTTTATCATGTACATATCAGCTGGCCAGCTACTATATTGTTGTGTTCCGGCATTTAGAGGTAAGATAGCTAGTTTTAGTTTTCTGAGGATTCTGGAAGCGCTTCCACCTATGGCCTTATTATAACATGAAAATCAATACAATAAAAAAATATTTTGAGTAGTTGATTTTTCCATACAAAATAGTGTTAGTAAATCCAGCCATGAATGCAACCAGCGGCCAAAATCTTGCAACAAAACGTAGCAATCGCTGCAGTTCAGCGGATCTCCCCAGGCTCGCATCGGCAATACGTTAGGCTGCTCCGCATCGCGTCAAGGCGACACTGCTAGGTCGCTATAAAGCACGGTGCAATAAAGAGAATGGATGCCGCCCATCGTCGGGCACCGGCCGCCGGGAGGATTACCCGAATCGCCACTATTTATCGCTCGAGCCTTGCGCCCAGGTGCTATCAATCTATTTAATGATCGGGTCAGCACATACTCTTGGTCTTTTTGGCGCTTGACGCTTGCGCCTCGCTCGGAAGCAAAACGAAGACGCGGAGCGAGATGGACGTTTGATGAGGCGCTTTGTGTCGATCGCGCACGGTAAAAGGGTTACCGACGCACTATACCTTATCTAACTTTTTCGTGACCAGAACTTGTTAAGCCCCAGCTCGCGTGAAATGTTGCGGATGCATAGATAGAGGTTGCGTTTTTCGAATTTTCGTATCCATTGCGAGGAACTTCAATATTTTTAATGATATCGCCCACCGGTGCTAGATCCAGAGGTCTGCGGCTCGATCCCCAGGGGACTACAATATTGTGCTTGGTTTGGCTAGTGGTAGGACTATGTTCAAGTCCGTCTGACTAGCTGCCACCATCTTACCTAAGTCTTTCGCTATAACAAGAACTCTTGATTGTTGTGTTCTGGCATTTAGAGAGAAGATAGCCCGTTTCTCAGACAGTTGAGAATTCCGGGTTAAATGCGCTTTCCTCCACCTTCAGCTTTAACATAGCCTAAAACCAGGTGAGATAAAAGCCAAACGCTTCTCCGTCGTATAATTAAAACTTAATTCCCTTCGAAGATACTAATAATTCTAATGAATTCTTCAGCGCTTCAGCGACGATATCCAAGCTTTAAACACAAATAGAATGTCACCCTTCCTTTGTGTCTCATTATGTAACCGTATTTTGATCCAGTCATAAAGCCAGTAAAATGACAAGGTCCGCATAAATCAGGCTTAACCCGAGGGTCAATGGCTCAAGATAGCCAGTACAGTCGCGCACAAAAGGCCATTGGGATGACGCGGTCATACATTCGGTGGGATCGTGCGCTCAGCAATGGATGTGGGGATTGTACGGCATTTACTCACGAGACTTAGCTTAGTTTTGTTTAAACGGTTCTTGGCTACTCTACATCGGCTGGCGTTCAGCTAAACTTTTACCAATATACGATCCATATGACACTCATCTTCACTATCGTATTTTTATTGAAATCACTCGAAAAGTGTCCTTTCTATCCGATAGAGATGTTAACTTTTCTTTTTTTAACTTTAACTTTCCACTTACTGATTCCACTAGCCTGACGCACAAAAAAAAACTTCACAAACCTGGTAGTGGTTTTTTTATTTTATACAACTACGAGACGGAACAAGCAAGTAACCCACCTTGTGTTAAGTGCACTCTTGTCTATAACAATGCCTTACTGCATAGGTCACATCTACATAGCCTACACGGCACTGCATTGCGCCCGTCAAGTTGAGGCATAACGGTTTTAAGCCTCTCGTGCCCGTAATTTCACCGACAACCAAAACCTTCACACCGGAACACAGCCATGCTGCTTGCAGTACTTCCCAGGACGATCTATTTCACAAAGGGCTCTACTACTCTTAATTTTTTATGCAGTAATCATCAAAAAAGCAATTATTTGACTTCTCGAATGTCTTTAATGCAACTCATTATACACAACATTTTTCACTTTTTGTCGAAAAAAAACAACTGCAGTGCTTATTTATGTAACGTACATTCAAAGCAACGAAATGCAATAATGTCATTATGGCACAACGTGCGGCACCTACCTACCCCAATAAGCCAGGTCTTGTCTCGTGTAAACTCGCTTACTTCACCTGAGCAAACTGCCGCCGGGTGAAAGCGCGTTTTCATTGGTATAAGAGATTAATAATCGATAATAAAATAATCGAGTATCAAACTCTATCTCTATCTCCACCTTGTGTGTATTCTACCGCTTGTATGGGTTGTTTTCTGAGGACTTGTGAGATGGTGTCTGCAACCCCATTTTATTAACACACCCTCTGCACTGCGCACATACATTTTTAGCAGATATTCTTCCATGCCAGAACAATAATATAGGCTACTTTTTATCCTGTTACCAAGCCTTCATCTGGAAATCACGTGGTCAAAGCCGCGTGCATAAGCTATGGTTTAGTATATGTGATAATGGACACATACCGCAAGGTGGGTAGGACCGTGGGCGGGCGGCGCAGTTCCGGTCAAGTCGCGGGCGGCTCTCGGCTTCCGGCCGTCCAATTTGGCCACATTCACGGTGGGGGTAAGACGTTTGAAACCCACCCCCGCCTTGCAAACAGCCTCAACTATGTGGGTTGAAAACGAATGGCTTAAGTAAATAGCAAAGTGAATACTTGTGTATGATTTTTAAGCACCGAGAAAATTGCTCACATGTGCTGGAAAGTTTTATATACGGCTCTTTTAATTTTAAATTGAAGTATTCAATACCTCAATTCAATTAATGCCTCTTAAACAAAACTCTAAAAAAGCTGCACATTTCTCAAATTTTTTTAGAAATTTATTTAGTGTAGGTCTGGTCTGATAGAAACTTTTATGATGTACTAAGACTTCTAGAGTCTGCGATAAAACGACTCTACTCAGAAGATGTATATTAACTCTCTTCTTGGACATATTAAAAGGCGTAACGCAGCAGAAATACACCGCTGGAAACTGAATCCAAGTTTTAATCCAATCAAATAATTGTAAACATAAAACCTGTTACTGACTTACTTTGCATTTGGTTTGTAAAATTAAGTACAATAATTTACGTAGTCTTGTGGCGTATTACTTGAATTGAATTTAGAGTATTTTCTTTATTTTTGTTACATAAAACGTAAATTAATGAAAATTAGTTAAAATACTCGTGAACAACGTTTAGATAGTAATCGACTATGCTAGGCTATTTTCTGTTGTTAATTTACCGTTGACTCAATCCCAAAACTTCCTTCTCAACATAAGGGAGCTCAAAAATAAGTTATGCAATTAACACCCGCGCTCAAAGATTAATGATCAACACCTCATTCACAATCAGACACCACCGTAGCCTTATCTTCTTTATGGTTTTGAGCAAAAAAGTGGCGTCATGGAAAACAATGGCAAATTAGCGATGACGGGTAAAAATGACTAAGAATTCGGTTATAAAATGTTGGATGGAATACGGGACACTGGCGTCGGAGGACTCATTAATAATGTCTGACAACTGCCATTGCTGGGTCATTTAATATGGAGAAGTGTTTTTATTTAAATAAAAAGGTTGTTTTTTTTTCATTATACTTACCCACATATATTTAATATAAAAAAGGTGAAGTAAAGTAACAGACTCACGACTTTTTCCCTTTCGAGGATTTACCTCTGATCACTACTCAGAGCGTGGATCTAATGAGGATCAAATAATAAAAAATAAATATGATATTTTTTATACGTAGAAGAAGCGCTTGGCTTCAAACTCAAGATAAGTTAACAGAAATCAGACTAACATTATTTCAACTCAAATATAATATCATGAACAAAAATAAGAATTGTATGTAAAAGATAACTCAGTCAATTGTTATCACTACCCGATACATAATGTACATTCATTTTTCAATAAAAAAACAATTTCTACTACAATTTTAATCCAAAAGCAAATCATCTAATAACCTTATGTAGTAACGCTACTCGATAACTGTGTTCAATTCGTGTTTCATTAGTGGTTCTCAAATTCATTAAATCCACTTGAATGCTATTTTCAACAAGCGAAACAACCCGGAATACGTTCCCGTCATCCCGTGGGAATTTCTTAAAAACCTTTCATTTTGCACACCTATAGCAACTACGTAAAAAAGGTTTTGTTTTTTTAGCGTAAGCCCCTAAAATAAAAGTAGCCTAAGTTACACTATATAAAAGTCTCGTCAAAATTAGTTCAGCCGTTTCGGAGTCTACATACATAATTCATAATTCATTTATTGTTTGTGAACCTAGGTATACAAATGTCTTAAGGCTTTGTCTATCTGCTAGGTCCTGCTAATTAGCATACAAACATTACAATTTTGACACATTTTACATTATATATATCTAATTTTATTCATTTAAAATTAGATATATTACATGTCAAAAAATTATAACAAATTTAATATAATTTTGAGAAATATGTCAAATAAAAAGTACAGTAACATCTAGAAATGGTCGTTAAGAAACTCATTTAGTGTAAAATACGCCTTTTTTTCTAAAATATCACATAATCGACGTCTGAATTGATTCATCGACAGTGTACGAACAGATTTGGGGATTTCTAAATATATATAACTCAAAGGTGACTGACTGACTGACATAGTGATCTATCAACGCACAGCCCAAACCACTGGACGGATCGGACTGAAATTTGGCATGCAGGTAGATGTTATGACATAGGCATCCGCTAAGAAAGGATTATGATTAATTCTACCCCCAAGGGGATAAAATAGGGGATGAAAGTTTTTATGAGTTGAAGAATGTACTGTGGTTTTTAAGTTTTGTAGGCCCTAATTTTTTACACACGCTAAACAAAAGTAAAGCCGCAAAAACTATACCTAATTAATAATAATACTTCTTAACGCGAGCGAAGCCGCGAGCAAAAGCTAGTTATTGTCTATAGTTTGAGCCATGCAAAACACACTCTTGCGAAATAGCTGTGTTTTACATGTAACATGACGAAGATTACCTTCCGAGCGAATACTAACAGCAAACCATTCAAATTGCTCTTTATTATTCATAACATACATACATACTTCATAAATATAAATCGATGAAAGTGTAAGAAGATTTAATTCAATAAAATACTCCTTACAAGTTTCTCGCTTACGAATATCGCATATAGCTCTTAAACAGCGTTTCTGCGCTTCGAAAACTTTAAAGTGTTCCGTTGAATATCCCCAAAATATGGTTCCATAACACACACATTGAATTTTAATTTCTTTTAAAATCTGACTCAAAAAAGTCTCTCAGTTTTTTTATCTGTCATCTGTGTTTTAGTTCATTCCAACGAATTTCGACTCTTTTTCTTTTCTGTATGCACACCATTATAAAACATCCTTAAATCGTTTTAGCGTTGCCCAAAAAAGGTGAGCTACGCAAAACATCACCTCATCAAAAACCGACCGAAATGACATTCTACCAGTTAATTAATGACAGCTTTTTATTGTGATCGTAAATGATAGGGAGCAGACATCGCTGCGCGCCATCTTATGGATGTCTGCTGGCAACTACCGTGTGCCAGCAGTGTTAGTCTGCAGTTTTTTAAAGACTTTTTAAATTTTGCAGGTACCACAGCAAAAATGGATGTATGATAAGGCTCAAAAATTGAGCTCAAAGGAATCAACATGGACATGCCGGTTTGATTATTCACAAGCTTAAAAGCAAACGATTGCTGAAACAGCCTTTATGCACATGGAAGTCGCAAAATCCCGATCGCGGTCAAAATACCTAGTATCAAAAAAGTCAAAATAGTGCAGTGCAAGTTTCAAAAGCCAGCTCTAGGATACATATTTTATAAGTTAGCTTCGATTGTTCCGACGCGGTTTTATTGTTTTTTTTTCGCGTATCATACACGGCACTCGTCGATGCGTCCATCGACACATTGTGGAGCTTTTTTCTTTTGTTTTAGAATGCCGGGATTGTTTGTACCGACCTTTATGGGGATGCGTGCAACGTGGTAACATGTCTAGAGGTAAATTTTTGATCGTGGATTAAAAGTTTTGTCGAATTTGCATATAAAACTCAATAGGTATGTACCTTTCTTCACAACATGTCGCTTGAAAATTGGTTCACAAAACCAACTGATTTATACCCTATATTATTAGGATATCTAGGTGTGATTTAATGGAATCGCTGGCTTTGAATGATCACAACACTGGTGGTAGGACCTATAAAGGTCCACCTGGCTGGCGATCGTTCTTCTGCCGAAGACTGGCGCCGAGTTAACTGATGACATGATTTTTTGCTCAATGTGTTATCCATGTTATCGTAGCCGATAGTTATTTTTGATCGGTTTCTTGTTTCATTTATCGGTACGTATATAATATACAGTGGATGGTTATTAGACTGTAAATGATAATGTTTATTCGGCTCAGATTTTTTTTTCGAAAACTTCGGCCTTATATAACTTCATCTCACTCGGTAACAAGTTGAAGGTTGGAGGCGCACTTCACCCGGACTTCTCAAGAAGCTGAGGAACTGGCTATCTTAAGAACACAACAATTTTAGAATTGTTGTTATGGCGACAGAATTAGGTAAGATGGTGGTAGCTAGCCAGGTCCTACCACCAACCACACCAAGCACAATATTGTACTCCCCTGGGGATCGACCCCGGGACCTCTGTATCTGACACCGGAAGGCTAGTGGTTCGCCTACATCCGTTCGACCACAGAGACGGTTAAACTTCTTTTTTTATTATTGTTATACCTGGTTGTGTTATTTACATAACAACGCACTCATACGGGTAATTTATCAGAAAAACAACTAACGTTATGATTTATATTATATACATACCAGATTTTGATAAGATTTAAAATATATTAATGTATGCATATAATAGATACCTAAACTTACATAGTTATTTTTTTATAACAATGTGTGTCATGTTAACATGTTGTTTTTTTTATATACAACATGTAGACGGAACAAGCAAGCCCACCTTCTTGCTTATAATAAAACCATACGGCTCTATGCCGTAAGGTTTCATTATAAGCATATCCAGAAAGAACATGACCTACGCTGCACTGCATTGCGCCCATCAACTTGAGGCATAAAAGCCCCGTGTGCCCGTAATCCCGCTACTATCCGCTACTATATACTCCCCTTCAAACCGAAACACAGCAGTAGGCTTGGCGGTCGAAATAGGTATGGTGGTAGTACTGTCTGTTGTAAGTGCCAATCCACCTATTAGGTTACCTATTAGCTAGTTAAAGCTTCACCTATACATACATTAGTTTGGTGCATTATTTATAGTTTAAATATAATTTTGAATTGGAGCCAAATTTCCGGCGCTGGCTTTCAGCGGATTTTACAAAAAGCGCCATAAATTGGCAAATAATCCCCCGCATAACGCAACCTTTGTTTGGCCACACGTGCTTTTAATATCTCGCAGCGTACACCAAACAAAAGTCGGATTTAGTCTTTGTGCGCAACCTAAAGTAAACATCATAAAAACTTCCTTGGAATGTGAAAATATAGATGTTAATAAATATTATCAAACTGGCGGACAAAGCGCCGTGATTCGAGTACAATCGGCCGTGTCGAATTTGTCATGCAACTGTAGGTATTGTTTGCGCGTGAATGCCGCGTGAGAAGGAAGAGCTTCCGGTGCGAGCGCGGGTTTTGTGCCGGATTCGCCTGGAGCGATATCTTGCCATCGATATCCAACGTCATTGTTGTTTTTTTCGTAAAATTGATACCTACGAGTACTATTCATGCGTTGGATGTTCTTATTTTGAAAAATCGTGATTTCACAAAAGAGTTTTACTATGCCAAGCGTGTGTAAGCTGAACCTTCTGTTCCTCATGTCTTGCAGTTATTTTTTGGGACTGGGTGATTATGATTATAATTACCGATTAAATGAGAAGGGAAGAATATCATTCGTGGACTATGACTGAGCATGGTTTGGACGGCCTAGAGGCCTTTTATTTACAGGATTACTTCATATTATTGTGTAGGAGAGCATTCACAAATCATTTTAAGACATTTCTTGGAAATTCAGTTCCAATACTCAAACATCCCGCTCCTCCTCTCATGTTGACTGCGTGCCCGATCTCCTGGCACGCTGGAAGACCTACTGGAGGCGACCAATTGAGGGGTACCTAAAGGTGGTAAACTCCTGGACTAACTTCTAAATCTAGCCAAAAGGCCAAAAAGTTACGATATTTAACAAGCCTCATAGCTCAGTTGGTAGTAACTCTGCCTTCTGCGCTGTAGGTTGTGGGTTCGATTCCCACCCAGGACAAACATTTGTGTGATGAATATAGATGTTTGTTCTGTGTTTGGGTGTGTATTGTATGATAAGTATGTATTTACAAAAAAAAAAAGTATTTATGTATTCTATCCGTAATCTAGTTCCCATATTACAAGCTATGCTTAGTTTGGGGCTAGATGGCGTTATGTGAAATTAATGTCTTGTAATATTTATTTATCAAATACATTTATTTTCATTAAATCTGTATACAAACAATTTTATACCTACACATATAAGTATTACCTACTGCATAAAGTTGTTTTTATACTTACAGATATGAGTACTACCTACTGCTTAAAGTTGTTGATTAGTTCTATTTTTTATCAAATTCTATTTGTATTTGTGTAAAATAGTATGATCAGTATAACATATTATTGTAACATCTTATAAGCCAATATTCGGACAGCTACAAATCAATACGGACCTATTAGAGGTGATAAAATTTTACGAGTGTTCGCTTCTCTAACGTATCGACGTCGCCGATCGTGTGTAGGCAGACCTAGAGTTAAGATCGGTTTACATTGCTATTGTAAAGTACAATCGTTGTAATAAACACAAAAGCTGTCTACTGAGGTAATTAGATAAAAACAAGAGAGTACCTATTGATTGAGGGATCAAGCAAACCCCGCACCCCGCTTATTTTATACCAGGTAAGCCAGTTTTAGAAGTAGTAGAAGTAGAACCAATGCTAACACAAATAATTTTATTTCACAGTAAATCGTTCAAAAACTGACGACCACGATTCAAATTGCAAAGCAATATCGATTTTTCTTTAATAATTTTATACATGGATAGAGAGACAATACTTAATAATTGCGAGTAAAGCATGTGAACTTGCTTGATACTCCACGTGATTTATATATTTATATATAGATTGTATTTATATAAATAGGTTGTAGATAGAAAATACTTTATAGTATACGCAATAGGTAGCTCAGGGCGCCATGGCAACTTGAAACTTACAAAAACTACAAAAAGCAAATGTTACACAAAGAGTAAAAAATAAAACGTAAGCACATATAGTTTTTGGGATAGGTGTGCTCTGCCGCCTATTGGTCTACCCCAGGCCGTCGCTGCCTTTTGCTAGTGGCCAGCTGAATGATCACATAAAACCTGTTAAGTTCCACCTGGGTAGCGACCACAACCACCCGTTGGTGCGTGGGAGAGTCAGTGCGTTCTGGGAAAGCTCGCTCCATCCTGGACCTCATCCTTGCTCTGGCCTAGAGTTTTAGACAAGCATATTAAACCCATGTAAATTTATAAAAAAAAATGGAAACGCTCGAATCTTCCGGTATTTAATAGCAAGACAGTTTGACCGGCTTTCACTATGCACTTCAAAAACATTAGCACTATTACACATAAATACAAATACCAACACACCACTAGGTATACATTCAGCGCCATGTTAACCTGCGTCAATAGCCACGCTGATTTCGAAAGTCTTTCTATTATTTCTCAAATCGCCGAGCCTGATTCACTTAATTACCCGAAACTGTTTACGCCATTCATCCATTCCCATTTAAATGCTGTAAAAGTATGTTCAAAAATAGCTGAGCAGTGTAAATTGGGCGTAGCAGGGACTATCACAAATAGAGGGACAAAAATATACGTTAAGTTAAAAATTATTTCACCATAGAGTCGAAAACTGTATAACTACTGTACAACTTAATATGTACGACTACTAATTTAGTATAGATTTTGTATGTGGCTAATTGAAAACAAACCCCAAAACCTATTGCAATACATAAAAAAATGTTATTGCTATGAGATGGCAATTTTCGCTATGCATTTGTTTTTTTATTGTAGGAAGGCCAAGCCTCCCCAGGCTTGGCCTTCATGATAAGGACGAAGGTGGAAGCGCACATCACCCGGAATTCTCAACAACTGAGGAACTTACCTCTAAATGCCGGATCACACCAATTTAAGAATTGCTATCATTTGATTAATTTTATGTACTAACCCCTTATTATAAGCCAACTAACACAATGGATTGGTAAATTATCTAAATAAATAAAATGAATTATTATTTTCATTATGACGATAGAATTAGTTAAGATGGTGGTAACTAGACAGGCGGGCTTAAACAAAATCGGTAGGATTTTGTTTAAACCCGCCTGGCTACCAACCAAACCGAGCACAATATTGTACTCCCCTGGGGATTGAACCCGGGACTGACATCGGTGGGCGAACCACTAAACCACAGAGGCGGTTAAAATATAAACATTAGAATAATAAACAAAGTGGTAAGAATTTACCTAATTTGTAATTTCCATAAATGTAAGTAAGTACCTTGTAAGTATACATTCCTGAACCAGTTATAGTAAGTACACCCATAGCAATAGTTCACTTAACACTTGTTTCATTGTGACCGCAAATCTCTACTGACAGCCATTGTCCCTGACTTCCCATTGCACCTTCCAGACATCTCAATTACATCACATTACTCACACACTTACGACGCTTTGTCAACATTGACGTTTGCTAGAAGAAAAAAAAAAAATAGTCGGTGAAACCCCCCGCTGGCAAATGCCTTTGCGGTCGCAAAATGTCTCAATTTCGTGAAAAGAACTGAATATTTATAGATCACTTTGGTGCAACGCCGTTCCAGCAAGCAGAGGCCCTGCTGTGCGATAACATCTAAGCTCTTTCTCTCTTTCACCAATCACTTTTTGATGATTTTCAGAAAAAAAACATAAAATAACGTATTGTTTTAGTACAACTGTACTTTTATTGCAATTTTTGACAATAGCAAAACAATTGCAATTTGCGAAAAGTACCTAAACAAAGTGACATTAGCAAAGACTTTGCGATTTCTATTTTTTACCCTAGACCCTGGCAATTATGAAGGGGTACACTAAAAGAAAGTCAACGGCAATAAAAATAAACCTTTCGGCAGCAAACGCGCCGCCACCGAAGGGTTACCATTTTATTTCTGTTACACGACGACTTAGAATGCGACGCGTTTCTCTCTGAGATCCATAAAATAAGGGATCCAACTGAACACGGACGGGTAAACTCAAACTCGACAGCATTCCGTAGCACTGCAGTTGTAAACTCCACCCGCAAAAAATACAATTGAAAACGCACTCATAAAGTAATTTGCACAAAATTTGCAAAAGGGTAAAAATTTTGCAATACAGCAAAACTTTTATTTCAAACAACCGTTAGCTATGTAGAGAAATAAAAAACCGTCACCGTTAGCCTTTTACCTAGTTTTATAACTCATAGCGAAACTTTGTTGCTCATTTGTGAGTTGATCGTGGCTCGATAAAGTTGACCGTACGCCGTATAATGAAGGTTTGGGTGGGTTAATCCCGGTAATTAGAGTGGGTAAGTGCGGGCATGAAAAGAAATAAGCCGTTTTATAGCTGAGACTTCCTTAACCCTGCATAAAGCCTCCCGTAAAACTCATAGAAAGATCGGATTGGCGATATGAGGCGGAAATAAATCGCCATTTAAAATCAATTTGTGTAAAGGGCGTTGGGCAAAGTAGTCCATGAGTCGGGTCAGCGCGGCCGCTCCGGTCACGCTCGCGGCCAATTGGCCCGACGCGCGACGGCCGACTTTGTCGCTCACATTGTTACTATCGCACTAGAATCAAAGGTTACGCGTTATAGCAGCTTTGGCAAACTATGTTCTTTATCAAACAGAGAACCTAATTTTCTAAATCAGCCGATTTTTCTACTGAAATAGAAGCTGATAAATCAAAAAGCTTTACGCAACTAGGCTAAGAAATGTTGATTAGGTACTTTTCACATCACACACACAAACATCAACAGCCCATTAGCGCCCACTGCAGGACAGAGCCTGCTCCAAAACTGCAGGGTATTTCCATTAACCTTCGCTTGGCAGGCGGATGGTGATCGCAGCAAACGTGTAGATAATGAAGGAAGCTGCTGCCTTTCTTTCTGGTGAGATCCCTTAGTCGGCTTTTACGACATCCATGGACTGAGTTGGAGGGGTCGTTTCTTAATTTATTAGTAATACTTAATTCCTTTGCATTAACATTCATGGTGATTCTTATTTGAACGTATAAGATTTGGATGAAATGGCAGTCATTGTCTGTCACCGTTTCTACGATACCCCCTTTATTGCTTTCGGGATAAATCCGATACAAATCTCTAGCCGCCAATAAACTCGCGCGTAAGTTTATGTCGCGGAATATCAGTTTTCCGAATTTACCCAATAAAGGGTAACCCCTGATCCGGTAAGTAAACAAAAAAAAGATACAGCAGCGACCCTTTACTTACTTTGTTGGAAATAGGTATGTTATTACGGTGGTGTAAGTAGGTTTCTTAACGTATGTAAACGACGAAAAATACGCGATACTGTGACAGAATTTTTTATTTGTCACTATCAATTTCGAGTAAGACATTTTTGTAATTCAACACACAAACGTATTGTTATCTAAAATTTGTTCTACTTGTATTTTATGTAAAAATTCGTGTAACTGACTGATTGACTGACCGACAATAGATAGGTATGTACATACAATTTTTGGGTACACTAGGAATCTACCAGCATACTACCGCCTTTGTGGTCTAGTGGTTCAACTCACCGATCAGATCCAGAGATCCCGGGTTCGATCCCTAGGGGGAGCAATTTTGTGCATGGTTTGGTTGATAGTAGGATTTTGTTTAGGTCCACCTGGCTAGCTACCACCATCTTACTTAGTTCTGTCGCCATAATAACAATTCATAAAAAAAAAATGTGTTCCGGCATTTAGAGGTAAGATAGCCAGTTCCTCAGTTTGTTGAGGATTCCGGGAGCAGTGCGCCTCCAACTTCGGCCTCATCTCAACTTAAAACATGGTAAAACTAAGGTGAGATGAAGGCTTCCTCGTCGTAAAAAAAACGAAAACAGAACGTCGCATCATCATCATATACCGACGAGTGAGGCGCGTGATCATGATGAATCAATATTTTATACCACTTAATGGTAAAGAGAAGTTCAGTTCACTATTGGTACTTCCTCTCCCCATATCTGGTAGAAAAGTAAAAAGTCCCGGTTGGCGCGAGCCGCGAGGCGGCGCGGCGGGCCGAGTAAATCACGGTAAGCCCCAATACGAGACGCGGCGTGGGTATACGCTTAAGCCCCATAACCCCTTTAAGTTCACCTTCCGATATCCCTGGATGTGTGGGATAAACGAGTTGTGTGCTTTTTCGCCTTTTCCTGTAGACTAATGCGTCAGTGACGTATTGGGTCGTCCGATATATTGAGAAGCCGCTAATTGACGGAGTAGACAGATTTCGCTTCTTCGTGGTAGAACTTATCAATGCGTTATCAAAGTTCTGGTTGTGTGACAGCGTGACCACTGATTTTTTTTGTGTAAAATGTGAAGTAATAAACTGGTGGTAAAACGGGAAGAAAGGAAAATCTACATTTTTAACGAATTATTTTAAGAATTGACCCCAGTACAGCCCGATGATATCGTTAAGGTTGACTAATGGGATCTCACTGAATAAAGAACACCTTTACTCTGATACTGCCAAGCGTGGTGAATATGGCAAACCCTCCGGCTTTGGAGGAGTTTCTTTACAACCATGGACATTATGTTGTTAAACGAGTACATGTAAGTGCCTACTCGTATACTAAAACAAGTTTAGTTAATAAATGAATAATAAAAAATCTGATTACCACAAGCCTTAATTGTGTATGAAAATCCATTACCTATATTTAAACTGCTTGCCAACTCTTGTCATTATTATGCCTTAAATTAGGCAAAACTTTGGGCCTTTACCTTTTTCACGAGATATTAGTTGGGGTGGCCTACTAGTATCTAATATGTATTTATGATCCATATTAATAGATCTCCTCATTATCGACGCAATTGTGCCAATATTAGGTGATATTTTTGATCATCAAGTAAAACCAACAATGAAACTGATCGTTAATCAACTTTAGACCCAAGTGTGCAGTACACGAGCAAAACACGTCATTTATCACCAGCTCCTTAAATAGCCCATAAATGCCCGCAAAACCTTCATTGAGAGCGTGAAATTCATATATTTCAACAATTATGTTCACACGATTCGCGCGAACTGACAAAAATGTGTATAAATCAAACGGTCGAGGTGGCAGAAACTATTGTGGCTGTTTTGAATGGCGTGTGGTGGCACAGATGAGAAATAGTATGTTGGTGTGAATCAACACCAAACACCAGGTAGATTCCTCTCTATCTCAAAATGCATACGTGCTAGTTAAACTAAACGTCAAAAGGGATAATCGTCTTTAGTGAGCACACCATATCAATGGGTCGGTTTCCTGGATACGACTTATTTTATTTTTTCATTAAATGACGGGGAAACAGTAAATAAATAATTTCTGATTCTGATTCTGAAACGCTTGGCCTTCATCTCACCTGGTTACAAGTTATGATAAGGCCGAAGATAGGTGTGCACTTCAACAGAATCAACAGTCTGAGAAACTAGTTAAGCTGTTATTATGGCGACAGACTCAGATATGATAGTGGTAGCTAGCCAGGTGGACTTAAATAAAGTCCTACCACCAATCAAAACAAGCACAATATCGTACTCCCCTGGGGATCGAACCCGTGATCTATATATCTTTAATGATATTTATGATTTTCTTTGCAAGTTAAAAATAAAATATCATGAACTAAACGATTTACCCTCGAAAAAAAAGATGCGAAGTGAAACAAGCAAGTAGAGTATTTATTTAAGCTTAAGGTACCTATAATGCCCTTTACATTAAAAAATAAAATATCATGCAGTTTCTTTATACTAAACGATTTACCGTCGAAAAGAAAATATGCGAAGTGAAACAAGCGGGTAGAGTATTTATTTAAGCTGTACCTATAATGCCCTTTCCATTACACCACCTATGTGGTTCTGAAGTCACTGACATTCTATTCAAAGTGGCCAAACGTGTAGATTAGCGAGGCTATGCAAGCAGAGGCCGTGTCCCATTATACTTTTGGACGAGAAACCGTAAAAAGCCATTAAATTTATCGCAATACCAGGTGATACCCAAAGTGCTCGTATTGCCATGATCATTTGAAAAACAATACATTCTCTAATTTACATTCCATCAAAAATAACATATTCCAATCCATGCTTATATGGATATAAGGTACCTACCTAAAAGATAAAACTGTACTTTGCTACCTTGAATTCGCGCACCCATACCATTCAAAACAAGTCAAAGCCTAAACCGAAGTCCGGAAGAGGTAATAAATTATCAGTTTCAGCTATTTTAAATTTTTTGACAATAATTCAAAAGCGGGTGGTGTCCTAATACAAACATAAGTAACTACATTATATAGTAAAGTATTATTTATTGCTCGATATAGGTACATGTTTAACATAGATGGTAGTAATTTTAGGTACAGCACAATGTATTCTGACGTACAACGGCGCACAATATTACTAAATTTTACATAATAGCTCATATTTAAAAAGAAAGTGTTCCAACAACTTTGGTCACATAGTCACCATACATTTTTTTTAAATATCAAACAAAGAACTCAAAAATGCAAAAAAAAATGATTTATTTAATGCAAAACATTTTTTTTTAATCGAACACGTAACTCCTAACATGACTTTTAGATAACGCTCACGGTTTCAGACTTCGCTCTGGAATAAAAATTCAGTCTGCATAGTTCATCAGCCTATAATAAAAATCAAACATCTTCATATGCCATCTGTGTACTTACCTCGTGACTACCAACCCTCAGACGTGGCTCTCAAACCCGCTGTTTGCACACAAGGTTCCCCGCGGTGTTTTTTACAAATCAATGAACCGGCCTACTATTTTGACAAAAAGCGACGACATGCCTCTAAGTGGATTATACCTTCGCATTGAAGTGATTTCACGTCACATTTATCCTACTATTGTCTACATCTACCTTTACAACAGTATCGTAGGTGTTGTTCCAATGAATAGTTTAGATCTTTTTATAGAACTTTTAAAAAAGTGAGATAAAATGGACATCTGCTGCCATTTCTTTGTGGATTCGGAGGCCAGGATCGTTATCTGTTTGACATAAAAAGAGCAAGCTTTTTTAAGTTTCAAATGCTTGGATTACCTTACCTACATTATTTGTAAGATTCGTATTTCAATGGCTTAGTAACAAGAGGTGCTAATAAATAGAACTGAATAAAATCATTGTACCTACCTACCTACGGCTGATTGACTGGCAATAAATGCGCAGTTCAATTCGGACGGATCAATGCCTGAGGAGCAATATGTTCAGAATGAACTGAACTGACATACTCGTGTAGTAGGTAACTCTAAGCAAGGTTACTACACAGATTATTGAATCGTCCTTTTATATGAGAACAGACCCAAGGTTTAGTTTTAAAGTGACGTTTACGGCATTACTCTAAGATTGGTTTACATAAAACCTATATAGTGAGTGATACGGGCATGAAAATAACCGTTGACGATGATGAACTAACATTTTATAAGGAATGCAAACATTAAAACTTCCCTTTACAAAGAAGTAGGTACCTACCGTGATGTTCCGTAGCCAAGTTTGAAATACAATACAAGAAACTCTGCATTTTTCGTGTTACGCTTTCACATACGTTTTGCAACTACAGATAATATAAAGTTGAAATTCAAATCTCCAAGGAGTATTATAGAATCTAATCATCAACTCAATACTCGTCATCAACGTTTTGCTTGTCAGCATAGGAGCGAAATTAAAAAGTAAACAGCGTGTTTCATGTTAATTTCATGTTTAATTTATCAAAATGCAATCATTAATTGAAAAGATTCATTAAAACATTTATCATTAATAAATAGATGTGCATGCATCAAAGCAAAATGCAAGTTAGGTAGGTACATATTCATAAAACCAACACATTTTTTTACGTCTATATTTTTTAGACAAATTCGTAAAACCTGCCCTGAACTATATACAATACATCATCAAAAACCACATCCAAATCGGTTAATCCGTTCTGGAAATACGCGTGCATAAACAAACAGTCAAAAAATATCAAAACTGTATTTTAATGCTCAGCTGCGTGTCTTTAGTAGGTAACACCATTTTTACTTGAAGATATTATGTTATATAAGATATTAATGATGAAGTCTACGATGGAGTATAATAGCCTTTAATATGGTTGTATTATATCGTATATATATTACGCTCCTTTATCGTATGAAATATTTTTTATGTTAGTAATTATAAACTATTTGAATTAAAACAAAATGTTACAGAAAAAAAATAGACCAAAAATAATTACAGATATTAACGTGATCTAAAACATATTTCGTGTTACATAAAAAACGAGGCAGCTTGTATTGAAATGTAAACCCATAAATATTTTATCAGAATGTAAAGGTAAACCGAAAGAATTCCCTTGGTTCATAAGTTGATTCATGATTGGGCCACATTCACGGCCGCTACTCGGTATCTGCGAAGGCGTACCATTCAAACACGTGCAAAACAAAGTCATTTTTCGCGGTGACTGTCTATAAATCAAGTATTAATATAAAAGGCCATGTTCGAGTGGCCGTATTGTCGCTTTATGGATGTTATGCCATTCATTACAGGCCATTAAACGTATTATGATACTCCAACCAGACTCCACAGACCCGTTTCGTTGCCCTCGTGAAGGAGGTGAGACGTTGCTAATAGAAATCAAGGGGTCCAGATGAGATGGTTGTGTCATACCTCAGGAAGCTTTGTTTGGGCGCGATGCGACAAGCCATTGATATCAGATAATAAATGGTGAGTGTTGATAGAAAAGCCCCGAAGCTCCACAATGTCTACAATGAAAGTATTCGGCGTAGACGAGGACACGCCCAGAGATATCGCGTGAGAAAGCAGTTACTAGGTGACCTTTGGTACGAAATAATGGTTAAAATGTTTATACGAAGGTTTTATTTTATTCTTGATGGCCAAGCATTTGACCACTAGCTCACTTGAAATACAAGAATTATGTGGTCTAAGGTTTGGCCAACGGACTCTGGATTTGAAGATTGTATCGGTACGGAAAGAGTGACGAAGGCAAGGAGTTTTATTCCATATCATTACTAATTATAAAGGTAGAGGCTAATCGATATGTTCGGCACAAAGGTACGAGAAGCTATATGGATGTTTGTAAGAAGCTCAAAGAATAGATAATTAATTATGTCCTTATCCTACTTCGTCTTACTGCTTGGCAAAGTATCCTCCTTCAATTCCCCACAAACATTTCGATCTGCCACAGTTTTCAGATTTAGTAGCACGAATTCAGATATTATACATCATTATATAATATATATTAATATATATTGTCTCTATCCGATAATACAAATTTATATTTAAAATTATTTTTTGCAAGTTGACCTCAATAATAAGTAGTGAGGTAAGTGTAGGAAGGTATCTTGATTTCATGAAGGTGAAACTTACTGTTCATAACAGTTCACTGGTTTAACAAAGAAAATCACAGAACTACTAAAAAGCTGAACTCCGAATAAGACATCAAACTTACTTAATCGCCATCTGCTATAAAACTCATTCATAGCAAGATTAATGTTCATCGCAAACCATTACATTCTTTTATTATTAAAAGAGAACTTTTAGAAAAGTTTATGGTGTGGAAATAACAATTTGCAGTCCTGGCTTAGCGCTGTTTATGTTCTTATTGTGTTATTAGAGGGCGTGACCGCGTTACGAGCCCAGGATGCATTCAAAAATATTGTGAAACTCACAATCCAAATATTTACTTTTCCCGAATCTCTTACAGAGAATCCTTCGAAAACTTTTGTCTGATTTAAACGGCTTTGTAAAAAATTTATAGGTAGCTACTTGCACTAAACCTATAGTAGATTTTTTTTATTGTACTACGGGGAAGCGCTTGTCTTCATCTCATCTGGTTACAAGTTAAGATAAGGCCAAAGGTGGCGCACTTCACCCGGAATCCTCAACAAACTGAGGAGCTGGCTATCTGAACTCAAAATGCCGGAACACAACAATTTTGGAATTGATGTTATGGTGACAGAATTAGGTAAGATGGTGGTAGCTATCCAGACGGACTTAAACAAAGTCCTACCACCAACCAAAATAAGATATAATGCAAAACTACAGCTAGATGTTTTTTAGAGTTTCAGGTTGACACCCAAAGGGCAATAGGACATTATGGCAGGATCACAAGCAGGCAGTAGAGTTGACATAAAAAAAATCTTGTGTGAAAACGAGTTTTGGCATTAACTTTGATTTGACCAACCAAATAATCAGGTCTTCAAACATTTTGGTGTGGCAAAAATTTTGGACTCACGGGTCTTCATCCAATAAACGTGTTAGTTTTATATTTTCTCTTTGGAAAAACTGTTAAACATTCAAGCGCCAAACGTCGAATGAGTATATCTATGTTCTTACTCTTGTATAAAAACAAAAATAAATGTAAGTTATACCTGTATTAAGACCCCAGTATAAAAAACAAAAAGTTTTTTTTTTGTACAAGCCGCCAAGCAGCCAAGTGATTAATTTTAATGTAGAAGTAGTAAAGAGTCTAAACTTCGTAAAAGTTTTTAAGAACCGAGTGGCATACGCATAGCAGCGCCACCTACTGAATAATGCTTAAAGCTTTTGGAGCAGTGCCATCTAGCAAAACGCTACGGTACCACTTACTCAACCAATTCAACTTTATTTTCTAGTAGTAGTTGGTACGATGATGGCATTATTAAATAAGCAGCAAGCAGATATTTTAATACTAAGATTTTGAACAAGATGGTACTATTTGCTTGTTCTCCAAATGGCAACGAATTGAAGTCGCTGGAGACATCTGATCGTCCGTGCCTGTAAAATAAGTTCTAGGTGATCACTATCTTCAGTTACGAAATACTAAGACAGAGATTTTACAAACTTTTTTTAATTTAAAAACATTCGTGTGATAAAATTGTACATGTAAAAAAAGCAGTACCTATTCTGTCTATACTTTAGTGTGCACAATCACAGCTTCGCTTAGTTTGGGGCTAGATGGCGCTTTGTAAAATAAATGTCCTGTAAAATGTATTTATATTTACGTTGTTGCAATGCAGTGGGCACGCTTCGGTCTGGTTCAGTTGAGTTACCTATAGGCTGTTTGTAACGGTCCTAAGGGAATCTGACTGCTTCCCTAGTAATAAGTTAGTTTAATTAAAGATATTATTAGATATAATTTATGATCAAATGAATAATTAATAGCATGAGCCCCAATAAAACAATAACCAGCTGGAATTGAAAATGGCACTTCTCTTTTTAACCGACTTTCAAAAAACGGAGGTGGTTCTCAATTCGTCGGTATCTTTTTTTTATGTATGTTCCCAGATTACTCGATGACGCCTTAACCGATTTGGAAAATTATTTTTTTGTTTGAAAAGGTATAATACTTCACAGGTGGTCCCATTGACAATCAGGTCAGGATCTGATGATGGGATCCTGGAGAAATCGAGGGAACTCTTCAAATATTATATGCACACTTGAAGTGATATGGGTATTTTTAGGGTCGGTATATTTGCCAGATGATCCCATCGTCATCAGGTCAGGATCTGATGATGGGATACTGGAAAAATCGAGGGAACTCTTCAAATAATAAAAATAATTATAATCTTCAAATAATTCCTTTTAGGCAAGCGTGCTCCATCTTAGGCCACATCTTTACTTATTTTACATGTAAGCTGGTGGTCAAATGCTTGACTATTATCAATTAAAAATATAAAAAAGCGGACCCCATATAGGATTACGCGTCTGTCTGTCTGGCTATCTGTCCGTCCATCTTTCATCAAAATAATTGGAAAAAACACGTCTGGATGACGTAAACGAAATTGTATCATATTCTTCATTGAAATCGGTTTTCTTTGTAGTTTTAAAACGTAATTATTTTTTATCTGGTCGTCGCCTACTACGACGTAGCACTGCGAAATAGCGCTACGAGGTCCGTAAGGGACGCGAGTGCAAATTTTTACAATCAAGTGATCAAGAGTGATGCCAGTTGTCGGAAGGTATGTACCTGATCTAAATTCAATAAGTAGGTACAGCTTTATTTTTGTATTTATTTACTATGGATATTGTCCATACACAAAGACATATTGTCCATGGTAGTAGGCACCTAGTAGGCGATAATGATTCACTATTTTACCCATAAGGGATACGATACTCGATTTGCGACGTCAACTTGATTCGGAAAACACTGAATCATGGTAGTACCTAATAGTACCTAAATATGTAATATGAATTTAAATTAATATTCTTTGGTTTTCAACAACAATAAATGTTTACCTAGACCTACGTAACATTGTATCAATATGAAAAAAAACAGACTCACGACTTTTTCCCTTTTGAGGATTTCCCTTACCTTAACGCCTCTGTGTTGTAGTGGTTCGCCCACCGATGTTAGATACAGAGGTCCTGGGTTCGATCCCCAGGTGGAGTACAATATTGTGCTTAGTTTGGTTGGTGGTAGGACTTTGCTTAAGTCCGCCTGGCTATCTACCACCATCTTACCTAATTCTGTCGCCATAACAATAATTCCGCAATCAGGGTGGAGTGCGCTTCGACCCTCGGAATTATCATAACTAGAAAATCAGGTGAGATGAAGGCCTAGTACCTTCCCGTCATATAATAATAAAAAAAATCTCTGATTACTACTCAGAGCATGGATCTTATATTATGAAGATCTCCGAAATCAAAGTCAAAGTCAAGTTTAGGCTATCTAATAGGGGGTAGTAGACTGATAGCCAGTTCGTTAGACTGTTGAGGATTCCGGGTGAAGTGCGCTTCCATATTAGGTTTTATCATACCTTTAAAAGGTGAGATGATGGCCAAGCGCTACTCCGGCGTACAATGAAATAAAAAGGCTGAGGCACGTCTAAACTTACGGCACATGCCTACGGTTCACAAGTAGCTGTAGTATTTAATACGTGACAAGTTGCAAGTCCATAGCCTTTAAGCGGAATACCAGCCAGTGACACATGCCATTCGGTTTTTTACCAAATCCTAGGAACTTGCCGGTTTCCTCACGATGTGATAATTCATGCCAATATCAGTTTAATATATACCCGCGTGGTACCCAAAATAAAGAAGCCATACATTATATACAAGAATTTCAGGTCAATCAGTTCAGTCGTTTTTTAAATTCTTATTTGTCCTATTATGTTAGAATTTGATTGCCTTTTTGTTCTGCTTTCCAATTGTTCATGAGTTGCACATAGTTTATACTCTTTTTTTACTCTTGTTAGAATCTTGTTGACTATAGTTATTTGAATTGTGTTTACATATCTATCACACAGTTGGAATCTGATTCGAGATGTTGTGGCTTTTGTGAAAGCTATTCAAATTAGCGTAAACGCTTGTAGGTAAACAATCGTGCTAGTTAGAGGGCTATTGACATCTTCCTAGACCTCCAATCAAGGTTTGCAGCAGATAGGTAGAGACGTATATTGTTATACCTGTACAGGTACAGGTATGGTTACATTGTTAAATCACATCAGGATGTGATTTAACAACGATTGGTACATGCTGCAACTGTGCACAGAGATGTATCTTGAAAGTGATGCTAAATAAACTTTTTCTTTATTCTACTACCAAACTTTATCAAGACTGCTCCTTGTTAACCGTCAGACAGCTTTTTGTCATGCAAACCATACTCAGGGAGCATTCTGAAACTTAATTTAATCCTAGCGCAAATATAAATAAACGTTCAAGACACAAAATCTGTTCAACGATGCGACACCGACTTGCCCTAGCAGCTCGACATAACCAAGTCCTGGGCCCACGACTGTACAATAAGGTCAACAGAATTTTAAATATTTATCACTTACTCTATAAAAATGCAAGATGATTCTCACAAACTGGCTTTCATCGTTGAATCACGATGTAACTGAAGAACTTTTTACAGTTTTGTCATAAAAACTCAGTTTGTGTCTACCTACTCTAACAATACTACACCAAACACACCCATCATACACCCATCTACATATAATCTCGATAATTACTATACACCAACATATAACTTACATAAATCAACTTACCACTACTCACCACACACGTACATCTACACTCACTCACCCACACAACACACATTATCAAATGGGCCTTATTATATATTATTTTTATTATTATTAATATTAATATCAAAGGAAGCACTCTTTGCCCAAAGAACAAGCTTTCTTAGCTTATTTTGGTGACGAGGGCTCAACATTTTTATATATTTTGTACAACAGTAATAAATGATTTTTAATTTTATTTTTCTTTTTACAGTTGAGTACCAATTTATCAATGTTTATCATTCGTGCAGTTATTGTTTGTAATTCATCCCATAACCGGGTCAAATAGGATGTGGAAGTTAGTATGGAAAATCATGATTTTATAGTCAGAAATAAGTTTAGGCTCCAATTAACACATAAAAGATTTTTCAGTAGTATTGTATCAGCATTTTGGATGCCCTTAAAGGCTTAACAGGCATACAAAATTGTTTATAAATGTACGTACATTCTGAAAGATCAGCATTTTTCTTAAATTCACCCTCAAAGAATGACTGTCATCAACCATCAATTATACATAATATTTTGTATGAGTACTACCGTACCTAGCAAGGACTTTGATGCAACTCTCAGGAAATAAATAGGCTTAGACAATTAAGCACTTGTTGGCTGCTGAATTAATGTGCTGTAAATATAAACAAAATGTTCATAGGTTGTGCAAGATTTGAGGTGGAAAGCTGACATAGGATTCATTTCAGGGGAAAAGAAAACTAAACACCTGCCTGCTAAGTTGAAAAGTTGCATACTACATTTTTTTTGTATAACGAATATGTGGCCATATGGGAATGTCTGTAGAGCAATTAATAGTACGTCACAAGTTGGCTACGACAGATCTTACTAACAATGACTTTATCTATGACTGTGGTCTAACCGCTGGCTGCGCCCGCAAAAATTGACAGCTCTGCGGTTATCGTACGACAACTGTTGTTGTATAATTACGTCACGTGGTATCTTTTTTGTTTGTAGGATCGTGGGATCTATGGCTAATTAGTGGGTTAGGTCAGATGATGGTTTGTTAATAACAAATTGCGTTTTTTAAGTTGAGTTAATCTTATCCTATGTACCGACACGTCAGAGGTTCATTTTTATCAGGCGCTCCAGCGCTCGAGGGGAAAGAGTGGTCGTGTTACAAACCCGCTTTTAGTGACCAAATTCCAGTGTTTTTGTAAAAAACACCTATTGGAAGGCATTCAAAAATCTTGACCTACATTCTTTTTTATGTAAAAAATTCGGCGAAATCACAAACAATTTGTCCGATCGCAGATTTCAGTTTTATAATGATATTATCTTCGTGAAAACAATTTTACTAAAAAAAAGAGAAGAAAATAAGGAGAACTCATAAAAGCCAAACCATCTGATGTATCCCACGTGACGATGGCAGCGCAACAAGTGAAACGTCGGGCTCAGGGAATCGCGGCGGGCGCGGGCGGCGAAGTACGATTGCATTTTTCCTCCCGCGAGTTCGCGTCTTCACGACGGGAGGCGGGACGCCCCGCCCAGCCTAGAACACGCCCACAACAAACGTCTTGAGATGAATTCCTTTTTACAAACTAAACTTTACCAACACAGCAGCACCAACACCAATACCATGCAGTAATAAATTAATTTACCAATGAACACGTTTATTATCTCCGACGTGTCAAATACCATATCAATTCGGTGGCAATCAAAGCTCATTAGTATCACTAATTAGGGCTGACATTACCCACGGTTGTCAAACAACATAATGTTTAATATAAATGCGGTCATGCTTCATAGTGGAAACTCAAAACGCAGTGAGTTATAGCTGTGTCTATACTTGTAGTGGATAAAGGGCGAGAAACGAGAGTTTGCCGTAAAAGCTCATATTTTCTTTCAAACAATAGAACTATACAAAAATAATTTTATATATTACAAAACTTGCGTGTATCTCGCTCGCACCGAAGGTTCGGTGCATCGGATCGAGAGGGAGCCAAAACCCCGCGCATTTTCCCGACAAATGAAGCGTGGCCTAACCGCAGATTGACCGCAGAGAATGGAGGCAGCGAGTGACAGAATGGCGGCGATCAGCATTCAGCGTTCAGTAGTATAGAGGCGCGCGGGCAGAGCAGACGTGACCAATCCTCTGAGAGTTGACTCATCCGACTCGCGACGCGGCGTACGGGTACGGGGATTACGCTACACTTATTAGCAAAAACAACAATTTCATAACAAGTGCCGGGCCGGTACTGTCTGAAGAGCGGGAAACATCGCTTATTCATCATCAGCTGATGTCGAAACGACTTCTCAGTGACTTAAATTTTATTCTCCGAAACTTTAAATGATTGAAAAGCCTATTTCGCGAGTGGTTCGCTCGTGACTCATCTAAAATGACGAAAGTGAAGTTGAAGAATCCAAGGCCTGCTTTAACATTTAACTAAGTTATTCAGTTGGTTATAAGGAAAGAGTTAAATCCAACGCGATTGTGACGAGGACAATAAATGTGATAATTGACTGTGAATGTGTTGTTTACGAACTTAAACAATAAATTGTAACGATAGGTATCAAGGAGACTGAAGAGCAAGCATCCAAAGAACTGCTAATCATTTGTAAATAGACACGACGACTTGTTGTGAAGGTCAATCAACTTGAAGATATTAAACAAGAAGCTATTGACACCAATATTGGAGTTGCGCCAAAACTTTTCAAATCATCACAAGGATACAACAAATTCGTGACCTTGACACGAGCGACAATTCCGATTAGTGACGTGTCCATTGAAAGTTCGGGAGGACCGGCGTCGCGGGGTTAAGCCGACTCGGTGTGTGATGCTGTAAAGGATGCATTTGCCGTATGAGTCTCGTGGCCGACGACGACGGGAGATGGCAGATCATGAGCCCTGGTGGGTGCAGACGGTGATCGAAGAGACTCTAACTGAATACCCGGATTTAGGTAAGACGATACTGATTTCAAGTTTACCAAGATTCTTAATTATATTCTGATGTTGATTTTATTGATAAGAAATCAAAAATAGTTCGCGTTTTGAGAAATTCCCCATAGATGTAAGAGTCTGAAGACCATTAACCTTTGACAAGTGCTTACCTCTTTCGCAAACGGTAGACTAAATTCCGTAAACAACCGACTTTGTTGTTGTTGTTTGTTTTATTTTTGTCAGTAGCATTTCTGTAAACTAAAGAACTAACCGACGGCTGCGGCAGCGGTAAGATTTTTAAATATTTACCCATTAATCATTTTTTTTATCAAAGTGACGGCGGCCCTACTTACAACAGACTATTTAATACCACCATGATCGAGTAATGGTCCAATAATATATAGGTATACTAACTAGGTTTAGATTAAGATAAAAACATAAGTAGGTAATATCATCCAATTTTTTCACAAACCTAGTTCTAAGACATGCATTCTTGAGCTATCCAAGTTGTGAAAAATCTGCTGACCAATTCACTCGATTTTATTTAAAAGACTTCAACGCGAGCTTGGAGAAAGTAGCATCACATTGATTTAGAATTGTGTTATAAAATAGTATTTTCTATTTGCATAATTACTCTGAACAAAACCTTTCAAGAAGTTTTTCGTAGCTACTTGGAATAGCATATAAAAAAGTCAAAATGATACAACTCAGAGTTAAAAATAATATGAACCTATGTACGACCAAACAAACGGGCGCGACAAAACCAACGAACCAACGTTTTTAATAGTGGAACGCCCGGGACAAATCCCGTCTTCCAGTATAGTAGGTATAGGAACTACTAGGACTCTTACTGCACGTTTACATTTACCTTCTTACTGCACATCAAAGGGAACCTCCCCTGAATATTTTAATGTCTCCCAGTCATTCTGGTGTGGGCTGTGCATTGATTGTCAGTCACCTACACGAAAGGGGACACCTCGCCTTAAAAATCTGAGCCCGCGGCCGAGATGTCTACTATTAAAACCACTTATAATAAGATTCGCCCGCATCAGATTTCATGGGCCAGTAGCCATATTTTTTTTATTGTTATACAACTAGGAGAAGGAACAAGCAAGTAGCCCAGCTGATGCTATGTGCATCTCTTGCCTATAGCAATGCCTTTCTGCGTAGATCATATTCACAAATAACATAGCCTTCACGGCACTGCATTGCGCCCGTCAACTTGAGGCATATAGGTGTTAAGCCTCACGTGCCTGTAATTTCACCGCGCGGCCTTTCAAAACTGAACTCAGCAATGCTGCTTTACAGCTGAAATAGGTATGGTGGTCGTACTTCCCCGGACGAGCCCTTTCACAATGGGCTCTACTACTCTTAAGAAGTACATACTTGTAAAACGCCTGTCTTCCGTTCAGGAAGTTGCTCGTTAAAATCAGGTCGCGCACCTGTTTACTTTTCGGTTTTCCACAGAGTTTATGTGTGCATCTGATACATGGACAATCTGTGACAGTGAAACTCACATCATGAGGAAACCGACATGTCTGCAAGTTTCAAAATCCTAATGGCATGTGTCACTGGGAAGTAATTGGCTTGCAACCTGTCACGTTTTGAGTGCTAGCAAACCGTGCTTGCCGAAAATTATAAGGACGTGCCTCTAACTACCTCGTAACAGATGATCCTTAAATGTTATAGGTACGCTTTAATCAGAGGTATCTACATTCTAGAAGGAAAAAAAGTAGTCTTTTTTTAACAAGATGATTTTATATGTATAATTAATTAAATGACGATAACGGAACAAGGCTTGGCTCTACTGATATCATATCAACTCCGAAACTATTTGCTTTAAACCTGACTTGAATATAAATATTCTAAATAAATTGTATCATAATTAAAAATGTTCATTAAAATGTTCAAAAAATTTACTGTGCAAAAGAAAGTACATGCTCCTGTCTACTGCTGGACAGAACCTTTTCTGGGGGAGGTCATTGCTATAATTACCATGCTTGGAAAGCAGATTGGTTACCGCAGTAAAGGAGTTAGCTAAAACACCGACGTAATCTGCTACTTCTTCCAATGAGATCCCTTCATTGGATTTATTAAAACGTATGAATAAGCTCCTATTGACTATTGTAATCAAATTTCACGTCGATTTTATAAAAGCGAAAGATTTTTTGGATGTTTGTGCCTTTTTCACGCAAAACTACAGAGTATGTTGCTCTAGACCGGAAATAATATGCCGGTGGTCAAACGCTTGGCTATCTATCTACATAATAAAAAAATGAGATACTTTATGTATCATTAATCAGTTCCCATGGGATGGAAATGAGATGTCAAACACCGCCTTACCAAGCTGATTTGTTATTTGACGCTATTATCAACAAAAAATACTGAAGAAATTTATCTGAAATTTAGTGTGATAGGTAAGCGCCATTTTATTTAATATTTATTATTTTTATATTTTGCCTGAGTTTGCCGCGTACGTGTACACTATATTTTTAATTAATTTTCACACAGAAAACACTAACAGAAATCAAAACCTAAGGAATCAGTGGTGATGATGAATCATGACTAACTAAAATACTATATAAAAGACTAAAATAATTGAAATTAAATCATACATTGAATAATTAGACGTACTATACAATGTGCAAGAATCTTCTATAATGTCTAGAGAGACATTAATTTGTGCAAGAAATTTCTATAATGTCTAGAGAGACATTATAGAAGTTTCTTGCACATTGTATAGTACGTCTAATTATTCAATGTATGATTTAATTTCAATTATTTTATTGAAAAATGATTAGAATGTTCTACTTAATTTTAATTTGACTCCTACTCCTTCCTCGTCACTGCTGATTATGTAGGACCTTGGAATCGACAATGCGTCTCCATCAGGATCTGTCTTCAGCTGCGCGAATGGCATCGCTCACGCTAGTTTCCAGCGTTGAGCAAATTTGGTCAAATTTGGTTGGATGCGTTGGTGCGATGCGCCGTCCACGAGATCGAAGCATTTTGCGCCAAAACCTCATCTTGAAAGTATCGATGCGCGTTCTTTACTTCGGCTACACGGACGCATATCGTACCACTTGATATAAGTGAGGTCCCAATCTCTGTGTCGTGTCTATACAAATCGTAAATCGTATCAATGGGATCAGTTGCCCGATTCAAAATATTCATAACGTCGTCAGCTGATTCCGCGGGATAAGTTCGAGCGGCCTCAGTTGACTAAAGAGCCGTCTAAACGTCCATAATAATTTAAATAACATCCTAACAATAGCTTCATTCATTTTTCTTGGCAACAATTTGTTGTAATAAGGGAAATCCCTAATATTCCCCACGTTATTTTCCACTGTGAAAATTGAAGTGAACTTGGGTTGAAGTAAACATTGTAAACAAGACACGTAATAATTACGATTATGGTGACAAAGGGTTATCCCCCATTTTATTGACAAACATATTGTTTTGAACTAACTTATGTAACTGTACATATGGACAGTTTTTCATAGGCCTACCTATCTCAGGATTCTCAAATTCATTTTTGTAATTTTCAAATGGGGTATTTTTCTTCATTTCTTCATTTCTACTCCTTGATCTAAGATAAAGATGAACACGGCATTTAATTTGTTAGGCCGAAGGTGGAAGCGCACTTCACCCGGAATCCTCAACAGTTTGAGGAACTGGCTATCTTACTCCAAATGCCGGAACATATTACGTGGGAACTAGATTACGGATAGTAACTTAGCTTTCCTTACAAACCTATAATTTCTTTTTTTACGACGGGGATGCGCTTGGCCTTACTCTCACCTGGTTTTTCAAGTTGTGATAAGGCCGAAGGATGCACTTCACCCAAAATCCTCAACAGTCCGAGAAACTGGATATCTTACCTAGGTCTGTCGCCACAGCAACCAATCTAAATTGTTGTGTTCCGGCATTTAGGGGTTTGATAGTCAGTCTTTATCAATACATACCTACGTACCTACATCATACAATACAACACCCAAATACAGAACCAACATCGCACAAAGATTCGTACCGGGTGGGAATCGAACCCGCAACTCTACAACCACAAGTTCACGAGGTTCCTTCACTTGACTGTATGGGTTTTACCACTATTACCCGTCATTGTATCCGACACTATTTGTTGTATATTTGAAATTAGAAATGAAACTGAATCCGAAACTAGTTGTATTGGGTGTGGTAGGATATTTGAAATTAGAAGTGAGAGGGTTAATGGTCAATCAAATCAAATCAAAAACATGTATTTGCAACAAACAAACAAAACAAACGAAGTAGACAAAAACACAAATACAATTGAATTTATAGCAATCCGTTACCGAGCTACAAAATGGTTTTAACCCAGCATATCAGGCACAGAGAACCTACGCTGATCTTACGATGTTGTTGGCAACATACATTTTTCGTCTACGCCGAGGTATGGTGTATGTAGTCTGGTAAGTACGTGCCCCAAAATTACGTAGGCTGGATTTTGCGGCGAGGACAGCCTCCTGAGTAAAGCACCATTTACGAGGGCTCTTCGTTTAATCAGCAGCAGATGATGTCTTAATTCAATATCACATTGACGACCTTCACAATTTCAACCTTTATTTTTTTGTAGGACCTATGTTCCTATAGAATTATTATTTTCTATGTCTCCTCAGTGACAATGTAAAATTAGAACTTAACAAATAAATAAAAAAAAACTTACGGCGCCTAAGGTAGAGACACTACGAACTGAGCTGTAGGTATTGATTGACAGTCTCATTACATCGGCGTCGTTGATGTTTATGGTTTTAGTGTATAATGCCATAAAGTAATAGGTACAATGAAATACCGTGTTGAGCTATGTATGACCTACGCAATAATATCTTGGCGCGGTCTTCCTCCATCCAGGAACGAAATGGCGGTGGATGTCCTAGCGAGGCGAGGCAATCCAAGAGCTTTTTTTGAAGACGTTTCAAAAAGCTAAAAAGTGAAACTATACCTTACTGTTTTCATACGAAACGTTGCCGTTACCGACGTGTCGTTGCCGTCTAGCATAACACGTACTGCACATGCATAATTTTGGTGACGAAAAACATGCCACATATATGACTATTGTTTCTCCATTCTGTTTTAAGTAACCAAATTATTCTGTAGGTATAAGTACTAGTTTATGTTTTAAATATGTATAAAATTGTATTAAGTCATTAATTAGCATTTTAATCACCAAAGTGGTTTAGTAGTAAAATAATTGCGTCAGTAGCAATAAATTATTATTGCACCAGATTTGTGGTTAATAGATTAAAATCGTTGATACTCATTAAAATGACACTGACAAAGCTATACTCGTAATATGCAACCCAATGTTAGTTATTTATTTTAGTTAACGCCTAGCCTACCTTGCCGTAAGTTATTTTATACTCGTGTGTATCTACTAACATCACAATCATATCATTTCATTGTATATTTTAAATGTAAAAACAAACTGCTAAAATTATATGAAACAAATTGACCAAATTTTGCTTACAATGCCATAAAATAGGGACTTTGGAGAAAAACATGGGAATGCGCTTTAATGTTTTGGGTATTGGAATGTACAGACTGTATGTATCGCGTATTTTTGTTAAAGAAATTTTAATAATGTAGTATTTTTTAAACATCCGCGATGAGGATTTTTTTTATTGAATGACTGGGAAGCGTTTGCCCACATATCACCTGGTTACAAGTTAAGATAAGACCGAAGATTGAAGCGCACTTCACCCGGAGTCCTCAACAAACTGGGGAACTGGCTTTAAATCTTTAAATAATCATACGCGATACATAATGTCTGTTCGGTCATTGGCATGCTTATCGGATTTCATCGGCACAACATTCGCTTTTTCATTTTAATATCCTATATTCTAATATCCTATATATTATGTCTCATAACTAGCTGACCCCGCTCAATTACACTTGCGGCAAAGTTATTCGTTCATCATTATAATTTCAGACCATTTAGCCCACTTCTGAACAAAGCATTTTCTGGGAAGGCTCGCTCCATTGTAGACCTCATTCTTGACCAAGCATGCCTCAAGATCCAGAGCTGACCCTACGTATCTATACCAAAAACCAAGCCTCGACACTGATCATGATTTACTTTGTTTAGTATTTGTAGTTACTTTTAAGTCAATCCATCGACATTATTTAATTAAATAAAAAAAAAATGGAATCTTTTTTGTACTGCAACGGGGTGGATTAAAAAAATAATACAATGAGGTATATTATCGTTTAGCACAAAAAAAATATTTACAGTAAGTTCCGTGTTCTAAAACCATTTTAGTTAAAATTGATATGCAGACGTTTATACCCCTTTTCATCCCTTTTAAGGAGGTGAGAAGAGATAGTAAGTTAACATGATCCTTGCCAACAAAATCAGTAACATTTACACATAGTTTCAGTCAAATTCATCAGGTAGTTTCAGCGTGATATGCGTTCAAGATACAAAAAAACTATTGGTTTGGTTTCTGTATCGAAAATAGTTAGTGTTTCCTCTAATTTTAAATTTCAAAATAAAAATGATATAGATATGTACATTTTGACCCGTTAGAGTTTTGTTATACTTAGTATAGAATAAATTACCTAATAAACTTTATTCGACTAACATAATAATTGTTTATTGACACGTTTAGTCGACTGATATATTGAGCAGTGGAAAATGACGATCATTACCTGTAAGACTTCAGATAGAAGCTATTTTTTCTCATTTGATTGGCAATTTATAACCGATCTTTAAAGTGTCAAGCGGCATACATCTCAATGGTAGACAACAAACCTAAGTCAGTCTAGTGGCAAGTGAGAACATGGATTATATGTTCCTAAAAGAAAATACTGGGTCTCATGAAAAACCGCGTACCGCAAGTCTTGTCACCGTGTTGTCACCGCACGGTTTATCCGGACATCCACCTCAGAACCAAATGACAATCGTCAACAATTAAAGATGCGGTCATGCGGTCACACGATTCAAAAATGCGGCATTTTAAAATCACTGCGTAACGGTCGGCGAAATCGTAAAAAGTTTAATAGCCAGTGGTTTCTCTATTTACGGAAGTAGAGTTCAAATTATAGAGCCGCAGGAGAATGTGGTTGGTTTCAGGGACCGCGGTTGGTGGGCGCTCTTGGTGAAGCCACTCGAATTTTGAGGTAGAAAGATATGGAATATAGCTATAAGATATAGCTATCCAGTAATAATTTTCGCCGCATTGTGGCCGAGGTGTTAAGTGACGCTTCTTGTAATGAAGCAATCGATCATCGGCCATGAAATTAGTCTAAGATGTGGTTGGTGATATTGTATAAATTTGTGTTTGGTAGCATTTTATGGTAGGTATTTCAGAGACCCATATTCCATTACGATCGAGTTTGTATCGAGCTTCGAAATGAAAGACTAAAATATATACAACCCAATAATAAAACTTTGGTGGTTATACAAATCAACAATAATTGGCATGTGAAATAAACTATGTGGCTTTCGAGATCATCTTATATTTTCACTGTCGTACCATCATCATCATTTCATGTCATATGTATTGAGCCGAATTTTGTGAATTACTGTGGGCATGACACCGGTCCATCATTTATGTGGTTAATTATTTAAAGAAGATCCTTCATTAATACAGAACTGCATTACGAAATGCACATGAGTTTTGTGTTATTATTTCATGTAAAATTGGACAGTTTTGGTCTGTATTAATGAAAACACCTGGAACCTCACAGTCACAGAAATTATAAACCGATTACTAAGCCATGTTTCGACAATATACCTACTCTTTGGCATAAAAGTTTCAATTAGCAAAAACACGACAAAACATAAATGTGATAGTTCGTAATGCGTGTGGTGACCTGACTTGTCATCAGGAGACCTGTATCTTATGATTATTACAGGTCAAGTTGGGTACAACCTTTTCGACTTAGGGCTGTCACGCCACATAAGCACACGCATGCAAAGCGGAAAAAATGTCACATCCAACCTTTTCTCGCCTTCATGTTCCCGCTTCGCGCCTTTCCCAATAGGTGTCGGTTTTAGTCCCGCGACGAAGGGTTCGCGTTTGGTTCTCAGCGCGTGAACGCAAACGCATTTACATTCGCAGCTCTCCGCAGTAGCGCAAGGACTCAGTCAGAAGTGGTCTTTTATATTTTTTCAATAAGTAATCCAAGCATGGATTTACTACCCACAAGTTTCAAGTTTAATAAATCCACCACCTTCTTTTTCTCCATTTTTTTTTTGTGTGTTAATATAAATGCATTAGATTGAGAAACTGCGAAATTTTACGAATGTGGAGGGACGCTTTTTCACGTAGAGTTCACGGCGCAATCCGCGGCTTGTTGTGTGAATTCATAGCAGAATCGCGGGAGAGTGTATAGCGCGCATTAAACGTATTATCGTACCACCCCTGACCTCATTAGCCTGCATTGAATGACCTCATTACTCTGAATGCAGCCATCAACATTCGACAGCCCTAGCGCCTAGGCAATCGTCGCTAATTGTAATAGTCTGTTGGTGTCGCTATTGCTATTGTAGTAATTAGAACACCAGAAAGGGCTCCAAACGTAACGTAACGTACGTCAATCATGATGTACCAAATGAGAACCGCGAGGGGAGAATCGAACAGACTGAAATGGTCCTTAGCTATGCTCTGCATAGTTTGGGGGGTAAAATTTCTATTATAGCTGGGTATGTACGGTTGGATGCTGGATAGCAGCAAGTGCATGGGCCAAGCTGATAGCGATGGGTGTGAAATCCAAACATACATTATTTAAGTTGCACAAAAAATGCACCGTCAGACGATCACCGAGTAGGAAACAATTTTTTATGAGTGACGTGCGTCATGTACTTAGACTACCGAATGCCGTCAAAATAATACTATTGTGCGTACTCTTTGGATCTAACTTGGTTACGTCATACTTTGTCACCCTGCCCGTTGTCTAACAATATAAGGTGGGGTCGGCACAATATTGTCTTCTTCTTTCACTATACTCTATCGGACGTCATTTCATCTCATCCTCTCCTTTCTTTCGTAAGATCCATCATTTCGATCCGTCCAAACTCATATTCAAACTCTTCTTGTTACTTGGTTTTCAGCCCTCATTACATGATCATATCATGCTAAGTTCTCAACTAATATGTTACTGGTGCCACTTTCACGTTTTCTTTATCGTGGTTACATCACTGTTTGAAAATATTTACACCATATTTTGTTGGCAGTCAGAACGGGCAGTCCAGACGTGATGTGTTCAATGCTACCGCAACACTGGCGCTCCAACAAGACTCTACCCGGCGGCTTTAAGGTGGTAGCCCTGGGAGAAATCGTCGATGGCACCCTTGTCACTGTCAGGGCTGGCAACGATGAGAACTGTTGTGCAGAGTTGAGGAACAACTCGGCAGTTATGAAGAATAGGGTTGCCAAGTTTAACGACTTGCGCTTCGTCGGGCGGAGTGGGAGAGGTGAGTTGCTTTTGTTTTATCTGGAATCTAGTATCCTATATCCTAGTCTATGTGCCTAGAATATTTGAAACGGATACTACCCTATTCAGTTCCATCGTGCCCATCCTATGGTAATAGTCATAAAAACATATGACTCTGGCGCGAATTATACTGTCATTCGATATCCAGTTATTAGACGGCCTGTTCACAAATCACGCTGGCCGGTGGCTGCAGATTAACCAATTATTATCCTCCAACGGTTAGCCGTCCCGTCTCTGTGTTTACCGTGTACCATCAAGAAACAACGGTATCTAATTGGGTCACAATCACGGGTCCTGAGACGCCAGAATTAGTATCTTATTATTAGTATCGAAAACTCAATATCCTCGATGTATCCCACGTCATACATTATGAGTACCTATAATTACGTTTTAAAAACTAAAAAGGAAATCGACTTCGATAAAGAATATGATACAATGTCGTGTACCTCGATGACGTATTTTTTCCAATTATTTTGATTGGAATACCAAAGGGAAGAGAGTATAGATAAGGAATATACTTATCTGTACTCTAAGGTAAATAACTATTTTATGTATATTTAATTTACGTTACACATCCGTGTTTGGGTCACCGACTTTCATATGTATATATTAAATTTTAACTCAGTCGGTCCAGTATTTTCAAAGTACATTGGCCGTGACAGATGAACGGACAGGCAGACACAAGCGTGATTCTATAAGGGATCCGTTTTTTCCTTACTTTTGAGGTCAACAGGACAACACCCTAAAAATACCCAAATCGCTTCGTGTGCGTGAGATATTTGAAGAATTCCCTCGATTTCTCCAGGATTCCAACTCAGGTGCTCCCATCTGGCACCTGCTAGCACTAGCACCTGGGATGTATACACTTTCAAACAAAAAAATAATTTTTCAATCGGTCTAAGCGTCTTCAAGTAATCGGGAAAAAAATTAACTATATTTGAAGTCGGTTAAAAATAGAAATTGATTTTACGCCAATGTATGTGTAAAAATGCAATGGAATTAATGCATATTAACTTGTAAACAGAAGAATAATTAGTAATTAATTATTAATAATTAATAATTTGGAGACCTTGGGTCCGTGGGGAGCCGGTGCCCTCCGGGTTTTCAAAAATATTGCGGGGCTTTTGATTGAGGCGACACGTGACCCAAGGGCTGGCTCTTATTTAGGCCAGCGAATTAGCATAGCTATTCAGCGTGGCAATGCAGCCAGTGTCTTGGGCACGCTTCCGTCTGGTACTGGTCTGGAACAGTTGAGTTACCTATAGGCCGTTTGTAACGGTCCTTAGGTAATCTGACTGATTCCTTTGTACTTAGTTAGTTTAATTTATTGAATAAATGTATATTAGTAACAAATTAATTTACATTGTATTAATTATATTGTATTGTATAATAAACAAGTAGCTACATAGAAAAACAAGTATAATTTAAGTATTAAATCCGTAATCCAATGAATCTAGAAATATTTATATTTAAAGTATAAGTGAATATTGTTACGCAAATTTGATTATAATCTGCTTTGTAAACTAAATAAATAAACAGACTGACCTACAGCACCACATGAATGCCTACTACTTGTCTATTCAATTTATATAATATAATTCTAAGCGGTTAGCAAAAACTTGTATGTGGAATCAAACTTCCCAATCGTCACAATATGTATACTGCTATGACGAATGTTTTCGATGACGGAGCCTTCAAGTACATTAACTGCTAGGTACGTGCATAACAGACTGATCATAAACCGGTTTTCCTTAACCCGTCACGAGTGATTTTACCATACTATACCTTCCTATTATTTAAACAACTCAGAGACGTGCGTCGGTCACATATTTTAATATAAAATTGTATGTTGACGAACAAACGCCCGGGAATTTCCAAAAATCCTACTTCTCTAAGACCTCTGATTTGGGATGTGCGGTAATTATCAGCCAATCAGTCAGTCAGTAAGATTACACGATATATTTAGATAATTGAATCACGGATATAATATTTGTTGTGATATATCGTAATTTCTTTAACTTCAACTGCCCATTAATGTATCGTCAGTTATAACACTATAATGTAGGTATATTTTTTTTCCATAAATTTCCTCTTGTAAAGTTAAACAAAATTAGATACTTAAATCTTTATCAACGTTGGTATTTAAATGATCCAACACTATATAACTACAGAAAGTCATTACAAACCAATCAAAGAAAAAGATTTATCCATCGTTTTTTTATAATATAAGTCCATTATAAAAAAAATATCGTCAATTTTGGTAATACACTACATTTTATTCGTTTTTTTTTAATTAAATGAAATACATATTTACAATGCCAAAGCAATAAAAAATGAAATTATGAATTTAACAAACACATAAGAATTATGAACAAAAAAATTGCAAAAACAGTAAATGTTTTTTTTTTATTGATAATAGTCAAGCGTTTGACCACCAGCTTACATGTAAAACAATGATATATTGAATAAGATGTTAGCAGCACTGCCAAATGGGTCCAGACTCAGCTTTATGCTGCCACGCATGCACAAGGCTGCGTACGAAACGATTTTTACCGTCAAATGTACCGAACGGATAGGTTTCATAACATGTGTACACTTTTAAGATGGGAAACGCCATTTTGGATATGACACATACCCGGTAGTAAAAATCGTTTCTAGTTCTCATGAAGCTAATTTTAAGCCAATGGAGATCGGCTTCGCCGTCGGCGGTAGGGCCCCAGCGCTGGTTTTCAGTCTGAGCCATAAAGCTGATAAAAGGGGAAAGAGGATGGTGTTGCACAAATAGGCACCAAACACAAAACCGGTTCAACCAGTGGTCGATTCACTTTGAGTGACATCCGTTTAAGTAGTTAAACTTCTACGTGAGATTCTACGTACGATTCCGTTAATGAATAACGGTATTTCCATGATGCTAACCCCTTAGGGAAACAGGCGTGAGTCTATGTCTGTATTTCCATTATTTTCATAAAACGGGCCAGAATAACAGTTATATAAAAGAAAACTAAACGATCAGGCTATTAGGCCCGCCATCGCCCCTTCATAAACTAAATAATGATTTGCGGTGAGGAAACGCACATTTTCTAAATCACGAATGTGAAAACTTGCATTTACCACTCCGTTAGGCGTCGTGTCGCGTCGTGCCGTTGCTAAGTGACTGTAATACAATTTGAAAACATTTACTATCAATAGTTTTCATAATCTTACAGATAAAACAACAGAATTCACGTAAATAGTTTCTCATCAACCCGTCTGCCAAGCATGGTAATTATTTCTAATCAATTGCGCGATATTGAATGGTTTGATGGCGCGCAATCATCAAGTAAAAGATCCTATGTGGAGGTCATGACCCTCAGATATTATGAGGGTACCAATGCAAGTAGGAGGAAGAGGGGGAAGACTATGCGCAAGAGTGTGATCAGCGCCATGAATGAATTAACACATAGGTACATAATACTGAATAGCTAAAATACGAGCACGCGAGGCTCTCACCTTTATGCCTCAAGTTGACGGGCGCAATGCAGTGCCGTGTAGGCTATGTTCCTTTGTAGATGTGACCTACGCAGTAAGTCATTGTTATAGGCAAGTTGCACTTAACATCAGTTGCTTGTTGTCTTCTAGTTGGACAAATATATATTTATATATACATATATATATATAATGTAACCCATCGCCACCGGGTCTTTGGTAAATGATTCGCTGAGGTCATCTTGCTATCATTTTTTGTGAACCTTCAGAGTAGAAAATAATGTGACTATTGAATACGTAAAGTACCTGCCTTACGATTATAATGACCGTGAGGATTACTAAACGTTTCCATACGACGTCATTATTGGGATTTCCTTCTTAATCTTGATGATGACGTCCACCTAATAATCACTTCAACGCAAAGAATATCAAATAGTAAAATACCTGTTTGTGTCCTGAGTATACAACGATCGACTAGGTATTTTACCATTTCCAATTGAGTAGGTTTTATTCTGCATGGTCCGTCTGACCTTACTCTGCTTCTCAATTATGTTGTCGGCATGGCGCAGTGGTAATATACTTGCCTCTGATTAACAATGTCTCGGGTTCATTACCTGTAGCGCCAGCATGAGCAGCACTCTATGGCGCAATGCCATAAAATGCTACGTAGGTCATGCTCTTTATGGATATGACCTACATAGTAAGGCACTGTTATAGGCAAGAGTTCCACTTATCATCTGGTGGGATGCTTGCTTGAGCCGTAAAATTCGTCGAAACCCGTCGAAAACGAGATATCTTCATTTAAACGAATGAAGACAGCTTCATTTAGAACTGAAGAATCGTATTGTGTATTCTATCAGTAATCTAGTTCCCATATTACAAGCTTTTGGAGCTAGATGGCGCTTTGTGAAATGTATGTCATATAAGTATGTCCTTCTTTAATTTTAAAATCGTTGTGTAATCTTAATCCCTGATATATTAGGAATAAGGCCTGCATTCCAATGCTACGCTTCACATGATAAGAACATGAAAACCTTATATGACCTGACGCTCAATTTTTTTTTTAAATGCCCCAAGCTTTAGCTTACCAGTCTATGTATCAGGCGTGTCATGTTTATTTTCCATTTAAAATCGAAAATTCCCACAACCTCGCCGCAACAGTCGTCGTCGTAATGCGCCAATGAAGGACGTCATAAATGCAAACACGCGCTTTTTCTTTGAACTAATTTACAATAAGGCCATTCACTGACGTCACAGAATTGTAGGTCAACGGGTTTCGCGAGATAATTATTTAAAGATTATAAGCTATCTATACCTAGATAGTTATAAATAACCGGTTTCGGTTGCGCAATAACGAGGTGCAATTATGTGAATCACGTTTTTCTCCGGAATGCCTTGTAACATCCGTTTTATTAATGTAACTAGTTGGGTATAGATATCCAATGAACGACACCTTCATGATCCAGTGGTGAAGCGTGTGACTTTCGATCCGGAGATGCTGGTTCGATTCCGCGTGGGGTACTCTTTGTGAGCCTCAAATCCTCTGATTGTCGCAAAAGAGAGATGAACCCGTTTTTTGATCGGTCCCTTACTTGGTACTTGGTACGCGGACCGGTTTCCGCAAGTAGGCCAAGAGACCTACTCTGCCCGAGGAATGGGCCCATTTTGCGTGACAAGTGGGTTCTTGATAGTCCAGCAACCTGATGTCCTCCAAGAAGGGCAGCAGCTTGCTGATGCTGGTGCAGGCTTCCCTGGGTGTCCTCGGTGTCCCAAGGTATTGTTGACGTTGAGACGTCACGCTACGCTCTCTAAGAGTACGTCCTCGGCTGTCTCCTCTGCTGCCATGCACTCTCTGCATAGATGGCTGTCTGTAAAACCCAGTGTATAAAAATGGATATATAGTGAGCAGTGTCCTGTGACAATACCGATAATTCGTCGTTCGTCGGTTTCAAACCGGGAAGGCCTCCTTCGACTGCCTACATTTCTTTGATCGGTCTCATTCAGGTTCCGCTGCTTGAAGAAAAGCTTTGTCAGACGTTTATGATGGCCACTCATAAAGTCTACGACACCAAACTGTGCTTTATGAGTCTCCACGCGAAAAAAGATAATGAGGTGTCAGAAGTTCTATGGACAGAAATGTTGATAGATATGAACTATTGAACTGTCCTTCATTATAATATTGACTGGTTCTCATTTAGGAAAACGTATATTATCAAACCAGAAATCGGAATATCATAAAGTTATTTTTTTCATCCTACGAAGAAGAAGTGATTATCCTTCATCTCACTTGATTTAATGTTATGTTAACGCCAATGGTGGAATCGCACTTTCCCCGGAATCCTCTACAGTCTGAGGAACCGGCTAATATCTTACCACTAAGTGCCGGATCACAAAAAAATATTTTAGAACTGTTGTTATAGCGACAGACTTAGGTAAGGTGGTGGTAGCTAGCCAAGCGGACTTACTAAACCACACCAAGTACAATATTGTACTCCCCTGGGAATCGAACCCGAGACCTCTGAATCTGACTCCGGTGGGCGAGCCACTAGATCACAAAAGCGGTTAACTTCATTCTAAAAAAAATCATGTTGTGGTTCACGGAATAGTAGATAGGAAGTAGTTTTACATAGGGTAAAAGAGTCGAATAACAGAATGTTGGTCAGTTCGTCCCGCCTTTAATTTTACAGCTCACAACATGAGGGTCGATAATAGCCGCGAGAGCAACAATGGAACAGTAAAGTACGAATGTCGTTTACGTCCGCTGCGGTTTCGAAATTAAAATCAAAACGCCGATATGCTGTCGCGATTCGATGTGAAAGTGTCGAAGTCATGATCATTTGAGATTGAATGAATGGGGAACCGATGATTGTCTATTACCGATGGAAATAGTTTTTTTTAAACCGTCTCGATGAGAACACTATTTTGATACATAAAAACGGGTATTTATCGCCAAGGCGAGGATAGGTTGCTTCTCGACGGTATAGCTTACATCCGCCTGCAACCATGGCTGGTGAAACCCCGCCGAAACTTCGGGATAAATATGGGTAAGACACAAATTCTGGAAAACTCGGTAAAATTATTGTGATGGAAAGCCTTCTAGAGCAGTCTCCTGCTACGTCTGTCTTTCGGTTTTCAGTCGGTCCTATTGCAAAAATAGGTAATAAGCACGAATGGGACGTTTTTCAGGAATTTCTGAGAGAAAATTTGCACATGCCACGGAACGGGGCCAGATCTATCTGACAAATAATCATATTGATATTTCATAAGATTATTTGTCATAAAGTAAGACTTTAATTATTTGAATTAAGATCTTGAAACAAGATCACCACCGAAATATCAAAATAGTAAACCAAAACTATAAAATCTGAATGAAGCCAGCGATACCTGCATGTAACGTGATACCAAGTGAACCTGGTTGGTATCATTTATTGTGACTCTCATCAAAATATCAGACGCTCTTACTTAATCAGATGGGACAGGTCATCTCGTGTTGTTTAGGTAAAGATTCCTTGTAACATTTGAAAACGCCTACAATATCTTGTGGTCATCCTTGACATTATAAGGTAAAGACACAACGACTCCGGTATTTATAGCACTTTACAACTCTGTCAAAATATTTCGTAACCTACATAATTTCAAAATTTCAAAATAGTTTATTTTGTACTATTTACAAAAAAAAATATCGAAGTATTATAACCGTAATCTAATTCCTATTTTACAAGCTTTGCTTAGTTTGGGTTTGGATGGCGTATAATGAAAATGTCCTTTTCATTTTTTTTTATTTTTTTTTATAACTAACATTTATTTCATCGAGTTTTTTTTTCTGCGTGCAGGCATGGTGGCATTAAATTGTATTTATTATAAAATTGTTTTCTAATGTAAAATTAGTCGTGGTTATAATGAAGACTCACTTTTAAAGCAATTTTAGAATAAAAAATATCAAAATGTATGTTTCGATGTCAAAACCAGGGTATAAATATGTAATCTTCCTTTTATTGGTCTACCCCTATTTAAGTGTACAAGTTAGCCTAAACTGCCCCCTTGGTCTGGTGGTTCGCCCACCGGTGTCAAATCTAGAGGTTCCGGGTTCGATCCCCAGGGGAAGAAAATATTTTGCTTGGTTTGGTTAGTGGATTTTGTTGAAGTCCGCCTAGCTAGCTACCATCTTACCTAACTCTGTCGCCATAACAACAATTCTTAAATTGTAGCGTTCCGGCATTTAGAAGTAAGATAGCCAGATCCTCAAACAGTTGAGGATTCCAGGGACGCTACCGCCGACGGCGAAGCCGATCTCCATTGATGGCTTAAAATTAGCTTCATGAGAACTAGAAACGATTTTTACCGTCAAATGTACTGAACGGATAGGTTTCATAACATGTGTACACTTTTGAGATGGGAAACCCCATTTTGGATATGACACATACCCGGAAGGTAAAAATCGTTTCTAGTTCTCATGAAGCTAATTTTAAGCCATCAATGGAGATCGGCTTCGCCGTCGGCGGTAGCGTCCCAGGTGGGTGCGCTTCAACCTTAAGCGGCTTATCTTAACTTAACTTTATCTTAATTAAATTTAAGTTTTTTAAATAAGTTGTAAATTTAAGTAATTTAATTATTCATTTAAGTTAAGGCCTAGCACCTCATCGTCGTACGATATGAAAAAAGATGCAGAGTTGATATTGTATCTTTTTTTATGCAATATGCAGTCGGAACAAGCTAGCAGCCCCATGGGGCAATGCATTGCGCCCGTCAACTCGAGGCATAAGGTTAAGCCTCGCGAGCCCGTATTTTTACCGGCAACCAATACCCTTCAAACTGAAACAGTGTTGAAACAGCGAGCCCTTTCACGAGGAGCACTACTCTTACACGCCATAATATGAACACGACACAAGTAAAAGAAGCCCTGAAAATGCTATGGCCTTTTACTTCCACAAAAGTCACCAGAGTAATCTACGTGTAATCTTACGCTTTCGTAACAAAATGTGACTAATACATCTCGCTCCATTCGAGTTATGCGGAGACAACTTTGTTCCGGAGTTGTCATCATAACACATAATTAGGGTCAAAGTAGGTACTGCTTGCAACAAAATCTTCAAAACATCAGTCAAATGAGATCTCTATGCCCATTTTATGAACTAAAGCTATGTAGATGTGTCCTACTTGGATTGCAGACTGTACCACATAAGCGGTGTGTGACCAAATTGTGTCCAAATCGTTCCTCGACCGCGGTCGTCAACATATCACATTTAGTTTTTTATCGCTTTATTTTGCTCTTGATTTTTATTCACTTGTTGGGTTTCAACTCGTTAATGCACCTGCATAAGTTTTTAACTACGAATAGGTAGGTACGTGGCAAAAGGGCAAAATGCTGAGAAAAATCCACAGAAGGGTTTAAGTGTCAGTTTACACGTCTTGAAACCCATTTTATTATCTTTATGTGGAGAGGAGAATTGTTTTGGATGCTGTCTGAAAACGGTATTCTTTCGAAATAGTTCTACATTGCGCAAGTTATATGAGTGTTACTCATACTTTGCGATACCTGATACTAAAACTGCAATGAAAGTAACCGCAAGAGATTTTCCTGAAATTCGTGTCACATCATAACAACGCAACATAGAAGCGACGAAGATGGTGCGCACGATTCGGCTTTACTCACAAATGTCACTCGGGATTTACGTTCGATCGTAAATCAAGATGGCTGCCATTCGTTCCCTCTCCCACCTGCACGTTGCGCCTGCGCAATAATTGAATATTTCACGCATCTCAACACCTCCCAGAGACCTCACTACAATGTTATTTTACAACGTAGCCGCGCATTGTGTTAGCCTCTAAACTGTTGATGACTGATCATGAAATGCATTAAGTTTAATGCAGATTTTAAAAGCGATATTTCACATCGTTGAGCCACGCCTTTAAGTGCGGCGGCTACGTTTATGATGATTTGTTTCCGTATTGTTAGTTGAATTTCATTTTGCCTTTGTATTGTTGAATTCTCCCGCTATTCGGTGAAGCATAGTTCTCTTTTTAAAACTGTATTGTACAATATGGTTTTATTTGTTTTCTATATCGATTTATTTGTAATAAATCAATATACCTATACATTACATTATAAACATTAATGTAAACTTCCTGTAAGCATGTATCGTTTGTCTTGCTTGACATATTAGTTTCAGGCAATGACATCCGTGCACAAAATGCTTATCGTGAAACCACAGATGCGGTCAACCTTGACCATTTTACCGAATGTTACGATAATGTATCTATCTATACACGAATTATATGATATCCCATTTCGATGCAATGATCCGATTTTAGCGATGGACTAAAAAAATCCTTATTGCTTCCATTGAAAAAAAAAAACGTTGCGTATCCACAGATTTGTTGGGCTAACTCTAGACATCTAGGCTTGTCTAGGGCCCTAGGTTGATAGGCAACGAAGAGGTTTACGATGGAGCAAGCATTACCGGAAAACACTGGCTCTCTAGCGCACTAGCAAACGACAGTGATTCCGTTGCCTGTGGTAAACCACAGGAGGTAGATTACCACCTACCCCAAAAAGCAAAAGCTGTAGTGTGTCTGATCACTTCTTACATATTATAATAAATTGAATCCACCTCCAAAATCGACCTAAATCACTCGTTTATATCGCGCCAAGTGCTCTACTCACGAACTATCTGCATTAGACATGTTAATCCACTCATTTTAACTGTAATTTTATTCGGTATTTATCGGTGCATTCATTACTGGCGACCGCAAATCGGCGCCCAAAAAGCTCGCTATTTTCGACAATTCGGGATCCGCAGTTAGGGACGCGCTTTCAGCGAGGTAAGGTACACATTGCCACACAGTACCTTCATGATTCGTGTATGCCCTATTTAAAATACATGTTTGATTATTTCACCTTGATCTAAAATGTTATTGAACAGATTTTTTTGTATTTGCAATCACGTTTTATCAAAATTAAATACCTCGTACTAGTAGTTTATCGCGTAAATATCAAAGAAGCCAATTGCATAAATAGTCCGTTTTACGGTGATCGCACTGAACTAGCATCAGGCCATCTGGATGAGAATTTGGTATTCCTCTGAAACCCCGCACCATCCGCCCAAAAAAAAAGAGTTTAGGAGGTATTGGTTGTCTTTGTTTCATTAAGCGTGTGCGCGTAAAATTCGTGGCAAATCCTATAAACGAGTGTTTTTGTTCTTTCCCTTACCATATGCTTCGAGGCTTTGAGATTTCTTGTTTAAGGTCTTCTTAGACTTTTTGGCTGTACCTAGATTGGCAGACAGTACTTAATCCATTTTATTGATTTTTAGAGTTACATATATTACATCTATACAAATTAAGATGTTTGTTACAGGTAAAAGCTTCTCGCTGACCATCACGATATCAACGAACCCACCGCAAGTAACCACGTACCTTAAAGCAATCAAGGTGACAGTCGACGGGCCGCGGGAGCCGCGATCCAAAACTAGTAAGTAAACAAACTAAGCCGCGTCGCATCCGGGCCACTTATGACAGATACAAGCCACCGCCATCGAAGGCCAAACTGCAGCTTCCACACACTTGACAACCACAATGCTGTCGCGCGCTTCCGCTACTTGGCAGCCTTTTCCGACTTCAGCGAGGCGGTGGTGGAGTGGTGTTTTGTGGTTGTAGCGAATGGTCCGTGTGCGTGGACACTTTAAAATAATATTTGAATTACCTATTTAAAGAAAGTAGCTAGACAACGTGGCTGACCTGCAACACAAACGCTGTTTATTTTGTTCTTTGGCCACACAAAACAAAACACTGCCGATGCATGAAAAATATAGGGATTATAACAATTATGAGTGAAATCGTGTTTCAAACCGTGTGCACGCAACGTGGATTCAAAAATTTGCAGTATTTGCGGATAATAGGTAAATTATACAAGCAAATAAATAATCACAAATCAATAAACACGAATTAATAAAAGAAATTATTTATTCTTTATTCTTTATTGCACACACAAAATACATCTTAAGTTATAAACAATCTTAAAAAAATAATGAGCATGGCAAAGGCGAGCTTAACCCTGAAAACAGTTATTTTCAAGCAACCTTTATGCTAGAGTGAAAGATAAAAGAAATAGTAAATATATTTAAACAAAATGTACAATAAAACTTGCCTACAACAACAAATAAGTAGATGGTAGCTGTCCTAATATGTGCTAAATAGAGTGGCTAGCTTTCTATGTTTTGGGTGACTGCTAGGAAAGATATCCAAAATTAAATTAGCGACCGATCCTGACCACGGTGGTGACCTCTCAATGAAGCACGGCAGTTTTTTGCCCACAATTCACCTATAAATATATACTATAACAATTAACCGTAAGATCGATCTTAACATTTTTTACTCATTAGTGCGGTCAATGTGGGCTTAGTAATGAAGGGACCGAATGACATCGTTTTACTTAAGAACACTGAAAAATACATTTTACATTCTCGATTATGGTTAATAGACAGTTTATAGACGGGTTAGACGACACAATGTTGAAAATACATTTAAAGTGCTGACTATTTTCTTATATACGGAGATCCCTAGCTATATAGACGTATTTCCTTGTAAACTCGACAGTAGTAACCATGTACGAGGCCCGTAAGTGGAAGGGGTTAGTGCTATTCTACTTTGCAGCACACGGCGGAGGTAGGTTCTAGACTTACCTGTGCAGTGAGAGATTGTTATGAAAGGTACTTACTAAGTCATTAATTATTGTAATTAGATTTTTAATAGTTAGTGAGACACAGTTTTTATGTTTGTTTTGGATAATTGAATTAACATTCGTTGCCCTACCCTAAAAAGACGGAAACAAAATGAGCTTAGGTACCTATATAGGTATTGGATCGGTCATAACAAACAGAAATTTATAATTATTTGCGTTCGACGGGAACGAACGTAACCGCACGGACATACACAATTAATTTATTTATTATTATAAATGAACAGCTCTATCGCTTTGTTTTCGATAGCACTGCGGCTGCGATATCATACATAGATAAGTTTTCTTCCCACGGGACTTGTTGATAGCAACGTATAGTACCTAAAGATCAACTTGTTTTTACATTTACAAGTTATTTTGTACATGCCTACTCATTTCTTATCATTGTGATTAACAATTTTTGGAACGCAACGCCCCCAAAAATGCCTAAGCCTTCCACATTTTTTTTTCTATCTCCTTCGGGTGGTGACTATATAGACAAAATGATATGATAGCGTAGTTAAACGTCGGTTCCCTACACAAGTATTTGATGAGAAAGTTAATGCAAAACGAGTAAAATTTGTAATTAGTAATTACTAAAATTAGTCAAATTAAATTAAAATAATCGAGCACATTTTCTAAATATCCCATCATAATATTTCTCGTGAACTTTCATTTTATTTCGCTTTCAACCCCATTTGAGTGCGAGCTAATTAATATCACAAAACATCGTCTTCCGGCATCGGTGTCTCACTCACGCAAAGCAAAACTAAGGACGCGCTGTAAGGGTGCTTCCACAATAGAACTTAAGTTTAAATTATGAGTTTAATTTTAACTGGTACAAAAAAAATACAGTAACTAAGCTATTTTATACAAATTGTGCTGTTTCCGACTTGGCGGTATCGGCACGACAGGGCGACGGTAGTTTTCGACGTTTTGTATAAAAAACATGTGACAGATCAGAAAGCAACCATTGCCGATTGAAAAACCGCACATACACATATCAGTTATTTTTTTTTAGGTAGGGGCAGATTTACAATTGACCAGAATAAAATCCCACTTAAACAGCAATAAGTCGAAAAAAATATAATAGCTTATGGAATACGTTTGACTTTGGCGTATGACTTTGGCTCAGTACTCCCCACAATCATCCTCAACATTGCAGAATGTATCCAACGATATAGGTACACTGTTCCGTATGACATAGCAACTCACGTAGCCTACAAGGCCCGTCCTTTTTCACATGGCGCTGTCATTATCCTCACTTCTATACTCACAAAATTCAAGTCTTGAGGACTTTGTCAGCCTTATCATAACTTGAAACCAGGTTGGATGAAGACCAAGCGCTGCCCAGTATTACAAGTATGAACAACGTGCTGAACAAGTCCTGCTCGCACTTCATTGCAGCGGAGTCACAATTTTCACCGCTGTGATCACTCTGACAAGCATGCAAGATGGCGTCTCTATAATTCACAAACAAGTATTATTAATGAATAATAGAGTTAATAATAGAGTTGTGTGGTCTCAGCCTATGAATTGAACACCCTTCCAATTCAACTCGTGGATGTCCAAAAAGGCGAATAGAGAATCAAAGAGCTGGAATTAGTAACTTCCTGAGTATAAACAATTGTTTGTTTATACTCAGTGTTGGTGGCTCATGTCCAATATTGAACTTTTTTTTTTAACATCTTTACATTTAAATTAACTATGTACACAGGAATCAGTCAGATTACCTAAGGACAGTTACAAACGGCCCATAAGTAACTCAACTGTTCCAGACCATTACCAGACGGAAGCGTGCCAATGACACTGGCTGCATTGTCACGCTGAATAGCTTTGCTAATTCGCTGGCCTAAATAAGAACTTGAACTATTACTAAATGATGTTGATAATGATGATATCAATAACGTGTAGTTTGGTAAACGCTGGCGGTTTATTAGAAACCTATTAATACTCATCATTTACATGTCAACACCTCTACTGCAATCACTTATCTATCTACCAAGCAAGATTATGACAAAAACAAACAGTTTTAGAAAAGGTCCTGTTCAACAGTGGACAGTTATGGGTTATTCATGATAATAATGATGGATACTAAAAAGGTCCTGTTCAACAGTGGACAGTTATGGGTTATTCATGATAATAATGATGGATACTAATAATATACAATTATTACAATTAAGTCGTAAAAACACATAAATTACAGGTCTCGCTCAAATTAAAATACTTGGGTATTTGGGGAATATTAAAATTCACCAAGCACTGCAATGCAGCTTATATTCTACAAGTGAATTACCTCTTGGTTTTAGTTTAATATACCGTGTTTGAATCTCGCTTTATTATAAGTATGGAAAATATGGCTAACATATTAGAATAGAAAGTCTTTAGTTTAGTACGACGTATGCATGAGCCCTAAGGACTCGAAAGGAGTTCGACTATCGACAAAATTGGCTGACAGGCGCAAAAAACACACGTTACGCCATATGGAGCAGAGCCAGGGGCAAACAATAGTGAAATTATATCAGTAATAAGTTCGAAACACGCACAGTGGCAACTGCTCAGACCTTTGTGTCTTCCTGGATATGACAGGACGTCAAAATTCAAAAATGGTTTTCATTAAGGCATCGGCAATTTTTTATCGACCGAACTTATAAGGCATGTCATTTATAAAAATATGTGTGTCTTATCTGTTTGAGCTGTATGTCATATTAAAAATTTTAAAACTTTCGAATTATCACAATTAAATTGAGTTAAACCAAAGCTAATACTCGTATGACTACAAAATCCGAGTGCCAAAGCAGAAATCTCTGAAGCATAACAATGAAAATCCCGTTTATAGCACAGCAGATATCAAACAAAGAGTAGAAAGGACAAACAAAAGCGGTACTTAACGAATAAGCCCCAAACTCGGAGGGACAAGAAAGGAAGATTTCGCGTGCGCAGGGACTTAAAAGTTTTGAGTTAATAGACTTAATTTGTAGGTGCCCCGGCGTAAGCCGCTTCGGAATGACCCTCGCTAGAGATGCGCTACATTAAATCAAATGTCGATGCATTATTTTCCATTGTTTTTTTCTGAAAAACTACTACTCCTGCCTCTGGAGGCTAGAAATATATTTTTAAATAATAATTAATTGGATGTTAGTATTAGGTACCTACCAAACTGATTATTTTAACATTGATTATATAGTGAAAATTTCAAATGCCTGAATCTTGTAGCTCAGACGGTGAGCAACCAACTAAAAAATAAATGGTTGTATGTCCGCACTGTCAAGGAAATGGCTTTTGTAGGCTGCAGGTAATTTTTAGTATAAGGGGTTTGTACTTTTACTTTTATAATTTCTCCTCCTGCCTCTGTGGTCTAGTGCGCGTACCTGTGCCAGATCCAGAGGTCCCGGGTTCGATCCACAGAGGAAGTACAATATAGTGCTTGGTTTGGTTGGTGGTGGGACCTTGTTTAAGTCCGCCTGGCTAGGTAAGATAGCCATAGTGCCTCAGTTTGTTGAGGATTGCGGGTCAAGTGCGCTTCTACCTTCGGCCTTATCATACCTTGAAAATCAAGTGAAATGAAGGCCAAGCACCTCTACGTTGTACAATAAAAAGAATCCATCCATTGTTTTCTTACCAAGATACAATGTGACAGAAGGTTTGTTGATATGTCAAAACAATCAATAGAAATATTACGAGTTTGGGCGTTACTTGTAAACCACGACGCTTGGAATACCCCTGAGCAATGTTTAGTTAGGTTAGGTTCATCAGTCAATATACATTAAAAATTATATCGATATCTATAAACACGCACATCACTACGACCTATTAAATAGGCAGGGCACAACAAATAATTAACCGCCTGCATTTGTTTGCGTCGATTTCACAATATAATTGCGGCTAAATTATATTTTTGTGCATTGTGTAAACTGTAAACGAATTATCTAAGGTTCTTGCTCGTTTTTTGTTCACAAATTGAGGCGGCACCTTTCCCCAAAGGTTTATCAAATGTGTTTCTATGCCGACTGTTATTTTAAAAAGACCACCTACACTAATAAGGTGATTGGGTGATTGACACATTGATGTACGTACATAATTGAGCGTGCCGGAAATCGAATTAGGCAATAGGGACTTTGTGCGCGATCTTCGGAGTTCTCTGTCTGCAACTTGAAGCGTAGATGTCTGCTTACAAATTTTATAACTGAACTAGTAAGATTTCAGTGAATTACGGTAATTCATTGAAACATTTTCATTTCGTTTTGTAGAATCTTAGGAGCGCATCGCTCACATTTTACTTTATTATGAATTGGTAATTATGGTGTTATAAGTCGCTTGGCATCGTTGAGTAGTTACATGCAGCAAATCATAGATATCTTTGTCAATTGTGATCCGAATCACAAGATTATTTTTTAATTTGATTGGGTGACCTACAGATAAATAGTGATTTTGAATAAATTTGGTGTTCTTTCGATATTACCAATGACTTTTTGGTGATAAATCGTGACTAGTAAGTGATAAGATCGTGTTTGTATTTATACCACTTATCACGAAAAAGAGTACAATAAGTACAAAACATTACTTAAAAAATGGAGCCGACTTCAATAAAAACTGAAAAACCCTTAGAATTATTTTTAAGCTTTAGTAAAGTCGGTTTCAAGTCACTTATCTTTAGTCTTTTTAACCGCCTCTGTGATCTAGTGGGTCGCCTTTCGATATCAGATCCAGAGGTCCAGGGTTAACCCCAGGGGGAGTAGTAGCTAGTATTAAACCAATTATCACGAAAAAGAGTACAATAAGTACAATACATTATTTAAAAAAAGGGAGCCGACTTCAATAAAAACTGAAAAACTCTGAGAATTATTTTCCAGCTTTAACGAAGTTGGTTCCAAGTCATTTATCTTTAGTTTTGTTCACCGCCTCTGTGGTCTAGTGGTTCGCCTTTCGGTATCAGATCCAGAGGACCCAGGTCACATCCCCAGTGGGAGTACAATATAAATGCTTGATTAAACTAAATGTAACAAAGCTTGGTTTTGTAGGTGGTAAGACTTCGTTTAAGTCCGCCTGGCTGGCTACCACCATGTTCTGTTAAAAAAGCTAATTCTGTCGCCAATCAATTTAAAAAATCCGGGTGGAGTGCGCTTCCACTTTACACACATAAAACCACAAAGGTTAAACTTGGCATACCTATCATGAGTCACGTAGCTACAACAATTTGGTAACTTAGGTTTAACATTTTTTTAACAATGGAAAGATTTGACATGCCCACCACGCTTGACAGGAGGGTTGGTGATCGCAGTATTAGTGTTAAGTGCTATGGTGGATACTACTGCCAATCTAGTGTTATCGCTTAGTCTAACGGGGACCATGTTCTTTGGTGCGGCTGCCACAGTGTTTTGTTTGGTTCAGTTCAGTATAGGTTGCGGATTAGGAATTGAGAAGTTAATTTCTTCCCAGGTCCAAACGTCACGCAGCACCAAATAAGGTCGTTCGGCTTCCAAAGATCGCACGGGCTGATCGCATGCGAGAGCGCGTCGCTAGCTCTACGGGAGATGGAGTACAAGACTCCGTCGCGGACGCTTCGGTCCCTTTCGCACGAAGAACGAGAGTACAAGACTAATGCCGCCTTGCCTTCAGGAGGTAAGAAGTTTTGAAGTAGTGTCTTAAATAGCTTTGGCAACTTTGAAAAAAGAAACCCTGGAGCTTGCCTATACAAGTTTTGGGATCGTCGGTGCAACCCTCAGTTCACATTAGATATCTAAACGCCCCTTTACCTTTACTTTATATTTTGAGTAACTAGACTGTCGTATACCTAAGATGCTTAGAACCTGAGCCAGTTTGGTTATAACCACAGCAAACCTCAAAAGCTACATTTCACACACACCTAGTATGCAATGCGGAAAAGGACCACGCAACCTCGCTGTTTTGAAATATTTTGTAAATTTTACAAACATTTTAAATTTCATTATATCGAGGATTGGTAGGTACGGGAGGACAGACACGGAAGCGAAAGAGAACAAAACCCTAACAAATACTGATATTTTGCTTAGATTTCTAAACATTTGTGTAAAGATTCAGACGGCTAAGTTAGCAACAGAGAAGCGTCAGAGTGTCAGTGCTCGCTAATAGCGCGTCATTAGGCGCGCGCAGATTGCTCTGATGAAACCTGCGCGGGATTGCCTTGTAAACGCCCGAAGACGTAACTAGCGCTAGATTTGACGTGCTTGGGCAAATATCAACTTACACTATTCTGTCTGTAGTACAATGTCTAAAAGTTATGTAATGAAATAATTACTTTGAATACTATTGAGGAAGTTTCCAATGAATATTTACCGCTGCTTATCAGTTATACAGACAGAAAATCGTCTAGCATTTGCTTGTATAATAGATACGATAATTTTTTCACAGCGGAAACTTCTGAAAACCATTTCAAAATATTTTATTTCATTTTCTGTCAATTCGTCAAATCAAATGAGTCACATTACCTGCTATTGCTCAATTCAAATGTCCAAGTTGGTATGTTTTTACCCATAGCATTAATACACTTTTATTTACACCATTTGTCACATTGTCAATGTTTTTGTGTGAGTACACAAACAAAAACTCTCAAAAAATGTAGTAGTGAAAAGTATTTCATACTATATATTCTTGGTATTTACCAAATATAAATGGATCGAATGCCCTATACAAATTGTATAGGGTAATCGGTAATACTAATAATATCATTCAGGAAACCAGAAAAATACCGAAAATTAAAGAATGGTCGTTCTCATTCTTTTAGATGGAATGTCTATAATGTTCCTCAGTCCTTGCCCTCTCGGCAAATAAGGCGGCAGTCAGTTAGAGGCCGTGATTGTGAGGAGGTAATGAGCACGGATATTAATAAATTTAGCAGAGCCAGCCACGGACACTTTACAGTTATTTAGGCATAATTGCGTCAAGAAATTACCAATCCTGCACTTGCCATGATTTACGGTAATTTGGAGGGAAAGCTTGATTGGTTTTTGTGTTTGAGTTGAATTTCCTTCATGGATATACAAACTCAAAACTTCTAAGCATTTTTGTGAGGAGTTACAATGATGCGTAGAGATTTCTCACTGAATTTTTAAAGTACTTAATGATTTGTTTCCGCACCTTTCTTTGGAATACCTACTGCTGTTGCTTCCTGTATCGATTGCGTGTTTGCTTCATTTATTGAAATGTTGCTGTTCAAAATCTTTGGTATTTTTTAGATCTCCGTCTTACCTTCCATCTCCATTTTTTTTAGTAAGAGTAAACCAAATAAGTTTATGTTCGAGTTCAAAAATTTTTTGGAAATTGTAGCTTACTTTTTATACTACAGCGGGGAAGTGCATGGCCTTTATCTCACCTGGTGGCAAGTTGTGATAAGGACCAAAGTGGAAGCGCATAGTGATTAACGTGAAATACGCAGCAATAGTTGGCTATTGTTGCGTATTTCACATTAATCACAATATAAAAAAAATATAGATTGGTCAATTAGTATAATAATTTAAGTCTAGTTCTAAGCTCAGATGGGATTCTAAAAAGATTTAGAATTGGTTTAAAATTTTAAAACATTCCGGTTCTCTAATCGTTTTAGTCGATCTGTTTGCATTGTGCACTCTAAATATCATAGTTTAAAGAAAGAAATACAGGTAACTGTCGTGAATCTGTGTGCATACAGTTTTGTATAGCTATAGAAACGTTCTCGTAGGGGTAGGTTATGGGTATTTAGTTAACAAATCCGATACATAAGTAACCAATATCAATAAACAAACGCCAATTAAAGCAACAAAATAAACCTCGTTATGAAATCGATCATCAATCAATGTTTTCCTCGTAGCTACGAGGTAGTAGTTCTGTAGTTCGTAGTTACAGTAGTTCTGTGCCGAGGATGGGTTATTTCAGTTTAGGTCGAAAACAGACTCATATCATAACATAGTTACTATAGCAATACCCACAGCTTAAAACGTAGTAGGTACAAAAGGGCCAAAACATAGACTTTAGTTAGTATGGCGAGGGAAACAGATGATTTAGGAGTAGCAAGCGAGGGTCTCGGACAATCGGAACACGCCAATTATCTGACTGATGGAACACCTTGCTTGTACGCGTGCCTTGTTTGAAGTTTGGACGAAACACGACATTTTGCATTTTGATCAGTGAATGAATAAACGAAATCTCCTAAATCGTTGTAAAAACATTGTGACTCTTTCTATTTGGGCCACTTAGTGGTTAACCAGTTACCACTTAAAGTAACAATTATTTCGAGTTGCGCATTAGAAAAAATGGTGTAGTACATACCAATGAAATAATCTCCAGGCAGACGTCAAACTTTAACTCAGAGATGCAGGTCAATGACCTGAAGATTTCTTCAAGAATAATAACAATACCTTCAAACAACTTGAGAAAAAACCGACGCTGGCGCACAATGTCATTACGAAGCATCGTGAGCCATAGAAAGAAGAATAAACTAGATAGGACAAATAGTTATTGATGCAGGTAAATTATGTTACAAACAAGGACAATGAAGCACACGAATCATATCACATGGGTTTGGGGTAGTAGGTTGTTTAACGTCCACCTGGCTAGCTACCACCAATATACCTTGAGTCTGTCGCCGTAACTACAATTGAAATCGTTGTATTTAAGTAGTAAGATAGTAATTAGTAATAGAACACATTAAACAAACATTATAAGTACTGGTATTGTTTTCCTTTACTAAGCAAGTGGGCACATCTCATAGCTTTTTTGTTTAAATTCAAATTGAACGACACATTATTCAGTGTTTTTGATAAACTGCTCTAGTAGATTCGTATGCTCTTGTCTATCACCATTTGAATCCAAAGTAATCAGACTGGGCGCTGACGCTGACATGTAGCGCTGTTATCATTGATGTTTACCTTCACTCCCTGATCCAACTAAAATTACTAGTTATATATAGTTCAAAAAAAATATCTTGTTTAACTATACCTACAATGCACCCATGAAACGCTACGCTTTAGTTGTATTAAAACTTTTTCCCAGTCTAAACTACTGAATGACTTATTTCTGAATCATTTTCATTCACACCTTCCAAATTATACATAATATCCAAAAACATTCAATTCGTAGAACAATATCATCGAATTGCGCCTTATTTCCGGTAGTATCGATTTGATTGATCAATTTCGATTATCAATCTCGACCCATGATTGGCTACCGGTCTGCCGGTTTAACAACTATTTCTTTTATTTTGCTTTGCATCGCTTTAGCTCGGTAGCGGTATTCTTGAGGCATCTAATCCGGGCAGCAGTGTATTGGAAGATTTAAATTCGGTCGCGTACTGCGGTTACACTTACTCAATAAAGTCAATCTTGGTGCACCGGGTCCGTGTGAAAATTTGATAACGAAAGCGATAGATCGATGTGGCTGCAGAAACTCGGCGATTGCTGCGGTTTCAATCCGTGGTGCGCGCAGAGCGCTACTGTGGGATGTAATAAGCGATGGGATTAGCCTGCGACCGGCCTTTGCTCTGTTGCACTGTTATGGCAATGGCACGCGTCCTTTGGCCGAATTTAATCATCGAAATTTCAACCTACCTAACTCATAAAATGTAATGACTCATGTAATGTTTAATTTCTTTGTTTCAAACTTCAGCAATCAATCGAATTACGGAGAAATATGACAAATGACTGTCATTTTGGAAGTTGAATGAAGCACACCTTGAAAAACGAAAATCGATATTTCCTTTCGGCACGTCGTCTACGAATGACGAATGGAATAGATTAGTCACGTACAAGATATAAAAATGACGTCTCCATAGGGATTTCGACAAAAAAATGATTATCTAGACCGTTGCTACCGGGGATGGTTCTCGGGGGCATTAAAACTATTAAAATGTATATGGTGGGCGGCTCTGCGGGTGCGCTGCTTACCGCAAACCACAACTCCTGAATCGGCTGGACAGCTAGCTGGATTATCGATAAGCATTATAATAAGCTTATTTTTAAAACTAGTAGTCTGCTCTTGGTACTTGGCATTGATCGGAGACATTGACCAATTTGTCCATCGAGTACATTTTATTTCTTTCACTTTGCCATTAGCTATATATACCTATAGTTACAAATACACCCATTTTATACGCGTGCCTATCCCAAAAATGACCGCCACTAAAACACCGTTAAAATGCACCGCAAAACTTTTCCGCCAAAGCTTGTCTATTAAATTATTCATCTCATCACCTTTCCCCGACTCATTACAGGGAACTATTTTCCATTGTCTATTTTCTATTCAAATGTAAGTGCTCGGCCAAATGTGAAAACCGCAATGGTTTTACTGATTTTAGTCCGCGTGAAAATGTTTTTAAACCTAGCAATTGAATAATTATTTGTAGGTTCTATTAGGATCTTAATTTACCAATACCAATAAGCTTCCTCTTATGAACCTAGGAAAAAATTTAAAAGCACTTTTGTGCGATTAGGGAAGCGACGCGCGACCCTGTCAAACTATGGGTAATAGAAATAACAATGTGAAAAACATGTAGGATACCTACATATTTTTGAATTGTATACTCTATACTAGATGACAATGTCATATTATCATAGTAGTTTTCAATATGCTGTAAAGTGTTTTCTGAAGCATATTAGTCAGGTTAACCTTAAACAGTGTTGGTAGTAATAAAAACTAAAGTATTTAGAGGTTTGTGTGGACATCGCGCGGTCTGCGGTCACGACTTGACCGCCCCAACTTGTGAACCACAGATTTATTGATAAGTTATTTACAAATAAATCGATGAACATTCTTGAGTTGCATTCAAATATAAATTCATCTTAAGCTTAGATGATTTTTCTTAAGCAGTACTAAATGTAAAAAAGGCGGCATACCTCGACTCCAGAGCTTTATTTTCTCGCTAATATATTATTGCTATCGGAGGGTTCAGGTAATCGAAGTACCACTTCGACTGTGGAGCTTTTATTTTACAAAACTAGCGATAGAGTCGGTAACGCGAGCACGTAGCACGAATGAAGCATTAAGGCTCGATCTCCTCAGATCAGGTGGCTCGCCGTAATGCCTTGCGGTCGCGCCCGCAGGATACGCTTGTACTGTAATGAGCAACAACGAAACCCTACAACAAATTCAACCCACCAAAAAAATACGAATCACGTACTTGTATCCTTGGAAGGAAAACGCGTATCGGATAGCAATTACGGCTCTCTTTCATAAACAAAGCGTAGAAACGAGATGCAGTATTAATATTTTGAGGTGTCGGTTCGGCTCAATACAATCAATTATGTTCTACGTGATGCACGGCTACCTTCTGTCGGTAATATATTTAAGGTAACAAAAAATATTGTAAAAATTGTATCGGTAATTTGCGTAAGTCTGACTTTCCAATTTAGAGCCATAATTCGTGAGATAAGTATCGATATCCAGATTATAAAGATATACGGATCAGCTTCGAAGCTTTTCAGATGTCGATGATTACTACTTTATTAAGCTGCTTTCAAATAGGGAACTGTAATATAGCTCGTTGAAATTAGAATCAGTTTCGCTTAGTCTTTCCAAATAATTGCTTACTTTTTTTTCGATAAAATTAGAGACAATGAACCAGTTGTAACACATTTATTATTAATAAATAAATAAAAGAGTATAAATTATTAAATTTCAAAGTAAACAGAGTGTGTTATATTAGAACTACTTAGATTACGAATAGAAACATATACATACTTCTTTTCGCAAATACATGCTTATAGTACAATATAACACCAAACAGAGAACAAACATATATATCAATCACACAAATTTATGTCCCGGGTGGGAATCGAACCCACAACCAAGGCACAGCTACACTTACTAAGCTATGAGGCCTGTTCTTTAATGTAACTAGAAAAGCTATTCAGCGAGGCAATACAACCTTGCTGAAAATGTCATGGGAATGCTTCCATCATGCAGCATTATGCAACAGTTGAGTTACTTATAGACCGTTTGTAACGGTCCTAAGGCTACCCGACTAGAGTAGAGTAGAAGACAAGAGTAGCCTCTTGTTCATATTTAGTTGTCAAAATATATTTCCGTGACCGGTAGACCGGACAGACACAGAGTAAAATAAGCCTTGCTAGCGTACAAAACGATATATTTTGCCTTGCGAACGTTGTACTGTACTACCACTAACGTAAGTCGTCGAAAAGCTTTGTGGCATTGTACCCATAAACGTTCAAGCGGACAATTTTGAATTTTTTGACAAAAAAAACAAGGTAGGTATTTGGAAACCAAAACATTTTGACTCTAACAGTGTAAACATTAGCAATATTACTTCAAAACTCGAAAGTCCAATCTCTAGGTGGTGATAGTCAGGTACGAGAAGAGACAATCGGCTTGTGAGCTAAATAAGTGCAGCGCGCCGTCAACTGTAATGATTTGATTAGCCCAATGGAAGAGCACGATCATTGCACAAAGCAGCAAGCTCGGCGTTCACCTTGTGGAGTTTGCTACTAATTTAGACAAGAATTTTGTTTGAATTGGATATCCCATACCAAATGCAACGGAATTACCTGAGTATTCAATTTTATTCATAGCAAAACATGCACCTGTTTTGGAGAAGGGTGAGAGGATACAAAGGATTTTATACTAATCTTGACACACACCCTATCTGTCCACCCATCACATATTATCAAAAATACTTAGGTACTAGTACCTACCTACCTGAGTAGGTTTTCCCATTTTATGACACAACATGAATGAGGTTATTCTATTAAAACACTACTTTGGAACTGGTTACCAGGGTCAAACGTTTTAGTGCCACAGAACAAAAAAGAAACTATATTTCATTATGTCATTTAATAGTAATAGTGATATTATCGGAGTAGACTGTAGGAGGTTAACCCGAACCGCGCATAATTATTTGAACACAAAACACACTGTTATTTCAAGCAGTGATTGGTTAGAAGCCTCAATCGTTTATTTATCCTGACCCGATGCCTCGTTGATTTCGGGCCGAGTAGTATTTCTGATCACTTATGGCTTACTGATGCCTCATAAAAAAATGCTTCGAATAGATCGGGCACATAACACGGTGGAAACGGTAACATTTTCCAGTTCAATGCGTTTGATTCTTAGACACGTTCACTGTAATGTAAGTTGCTGAGATTAGACGCTGGGCCACGAGATAAGCGATTATCATCCAGTGCTTAAGCTAGTTTTCTTTTGAAATAAAATTGGGTTTACGCACAAAGACCGTCAAGACATGAGACTAATGAATCCAGAACATAAGATAAACATATTATATACTAAGAGCAACGAACTGTCGACGTCGGGTGATTAAAACCAATTTGGTGTCAATTCTAAAATTGTTGTGATCCGGCATTTAAAAGGTAAGATAGCCAGTTCCTCAGCTTGTTGAGTTTTCCAGGTGAAATGCACCTTAACTTTCAGCCTTATCATAACTTGAAACCAGGTGAGATGAAGGCCAATCGCTTCCCCCTCGTACAATACAAAGAACATAATACTCGCGTTAAAACTAAAATTGTATAGTAAAGACATTCAACTTCAGAAGTACCTAATAAGTATGTGGAATGTCAATGTATTGCTTTGTTCCATAAAGTTCTTATCGAGTTGGCTTACGAAAGATAGGTACGTTATTGGTAACAAAGGTTCAATATTACCTATTATTGATGAATTTTCTTTATTACGCATGACTGATATGACACATAGCGTGAATACACTGTTCACTGTTGTTTACCCTATCGTCATCTCATTTTGACGTCACGTTATTATTGAAGTCGCTTGTTATACAAGGAGAAAAAGCGATTATGAGTTTCCTTGATTGTTACTAGTCATCATAATCAACAGTCCATAACCGTCACTGTCGAGCCATCGCATATTAGCCTTCTCCAAAACGAATAAGACCTTCGAGTAGCGTAGATAAGCAAGCAAAGATTTTAGCAACATATTTTTCCATTGACATTTGATATATTTGATACATTGATAAATGCCGCCATCGAACTATTACTTAACAATGTTCAGGTCCAAGAAAATTTGCTTGCCCAAAACTATTAAAATTAAAAAAAAAACTAATATATTTATTGCTAAAAACATGGTATTAAGGTGGTAAATAATAATTATAAATAATGTTGTCATGTTTCACTATCATATTAAGAACTGCGAATAGCTAAATTAATTAAGTAAGACATTAATGTTATAAAAGTTATTTTCATTCAGCCATTTAAACACTTTTTTTTATTCATTAATCTAAACTCATTTGGAATTTTATAATATATTTTTACACACATATTCAAACAATTATTACTATATTAGGCTGAATGTGAAGCTACTCTTAGAATAAGTCTGTTCGGGTCACATAGCCTTGGATTTCTGTCACATGCTTTGACAAATAAATGTGCATGGTTCTTAACAAAATTTGCGACTTCGTTGATGTATAGCGACAATAGAGGTAACAAACCTTATTCCTTAAACAACAATTCCTTACCACGTCTATATACAAACCCAACAGTTTATTTACATATGTAGGTCAGTGTGTATTATTATAAACACTGTGACTCTCCTATGAGTTAATCCTTTTTATACGTTTTTGCGCGCGGTTATCTGAAAAATGCTTTTTTCATTCGAAACGGACTTCAAGGCTTGCTTGGGCATTTCTTGGGCTAGAATTACTATGTCTACAATAGAGCGACTTTTCGCAGAAGCTGCCTATTATAGGCACTGTCACCCCAATGAACCGATGGAAAACAGCGAACTCCTTGGCACCAGACTTCGGCAGGCGGCAAGCCAGGCGGACCTAGAACCTCTGCAAAATTTAAACTGTGCTTGATCAACAAGTTTCATCGCAATAATACTCACGCCCGCTTCCGGCTATGCGATCGCGCTTTCATTGGCCGTACGGAGGTATTGTTACAGCAATAGATCCGGCCGATTGGACCGTTGATACACTCGGCCGGCCGTAACACAATCCTGCGTACACGCGATACGATGCTGTACTTGCCTATCACATCTCAGTGCCTACTGGTATATAAATGACACTACTTTATAATCAGTTGTGAGTACATTCCAAGTTGAAACCGCGCAGTTTCATCTATAAAGAAGCTATGTCTACCGCTATGCCCTAACTATGAGAATCTTGAGGGTAGGTAATGTTGCTTGTAATGTTGAAGTAACATTTTCATTTAGTAGGTTATTCCACGCACCGTGGGGGTTGCACAAATTATTCTCCTCTTCCACTCACTCCTTTCAGCCGTCAACACTGTGTTTTTTGCTGCACAAACTTGGTCATAGTAACTCAAATCAATCAGCAGCTTCCTTCTACCTTTTACTACCTTTACTGCGATCACCAATTCACCTGCCAAGAGTAGTGATACTGGCGAAACCAACCTCCAAACCTGGAGGTTTGGAGGAGCCTCTGTCCAGCATTAGACACGAATAGCCCATTAGTTGATGTGTGATGTGGACACAACACAATTTGTCACGGGTTGTGATTTTTTTGTCATCAACTCTGTATTCGTTTGTTTAAATGCTTGCTTTATCATCATCATCAACAACTCAGCCCAATTAGCCTCTGCTGAATATAAGCCTCATTTTTGGTGAACTCCAATTACATTTCTAGATTAGCTCAAAAACACATACAATAGCATGTGTTAAGGTTATTTAGGTGTGTAGACCTATAGTTCATTATTTATTCATAGCCTATAGTGTAAAAAAATGCATTGTCTTTACAGGAAAGTATGTCTAAATTACGTAAGTACACGGGTTGGATACACCACTAAATAGAAGGAAACCAACCCCACTGTAGCATAGGTAGGTACCTAATTTATTAAGCGACTGTAATCAGTCAAATTCATCTGTGACATTGAATATCCTGTTCACGGGACACAATATATAATAAAAATAATACCCAATAATAGAGATTTCATTGAATATTTTGTACCGTTTTAATCGTATATTTTTTCCTGGTTGTATCAAATTTGGTCAAACAGCAGGACAACAAATGATTAAAAGTAATGAGTGGGTTAGGTAGTCGAGTTCACGATAATTCATGGAAAGTAGGATGATAAAAAACAAAATCATTAGTTCTCCACTTTCTCATCGATCTGGCAACTTACTTATTTGAACTGGTGGTAGGACTCTAAAGGTCCTCCTGTAAAGGTGTTCCGCCGGTGCCCGGGAGAAACAGTGGTCTTCTGGGAAAGCTCGGTCCATATAATAATAGGCTTAATATCTATTATTAAAAAAAAGTGTTACGCATACTATACCTACTAATACTGTCGGTTCGAAAGTTTTTCAGTCTGTATGTTTGTTACCTTTTCACGGCTAAACGGATCTTAATGAAATTTAGTATTTATATACTCAATTTTGAAAATCGCCGTCGTGGTCGAGTGTTCGCCCACCGACGTTAGATCCAGAGGTCCAGGGTTCGATCCCCAGGTACAAGTATTGTGCTTGGTTTGGTTGGTAGGACTTTATTTAAGTCCGCCTGGCTAGCTTCCACCATCTTACCTAATACTGTCGCCATAACATCAATCATAAAATTGTTGTGTTCCGGCATCTAGAGGTAAGATGGGCAGCTACTCAGTTTGTTGAGAAATCCGGGTGAAGTGCGCCTCCGCCTCTCTTAACCATGCAGGTAAGATAAAAAAAATATATATTTAATGTACGCATCCAAAGAGGATGGACATCAACTATGACTAGTCAGTAATTGTATCAAACTAGCCGGTAGGTTTTTTCAATAATTTCGTGACACCTGTGCGGTATAACTAAGCTTTTAATTTAGATTCAGCTACTATCAAAATACTTTTGTGAGCGATAAGAAGAGTGACAAAAAAGACGGCTAATGAAGTATAATGGAGGAACTGTTGGGCTGATGCTGACCGCACAAGGAATGATGTTTCTCAGCAATTTATCGGTTTCTGGCACGTTTTTATTTTTCCAGAATTTTCGTGTGATTTAAAATTATCCAGCAGTCGAAATTTACAAAACTAGAACATTTTTTAATACATAAATGTCTCAATTTACCATTTTTTGTAATAAAAACATAGTTCTTCATTAATTTAATGATAAAAGCTTTAATTCCACTAAATCAAAATATGGAAAAGCTAGCTGCCCGCTACATTATCTGGACGCTGCCTATACGCCGTCAAGCACAGGATGTATCGAATTACGCCGAGTCTCGTTGTAAGTGATCACCAACAAAAGCAAAAACTCGGAGGGTGAGAATATTCTTATGGGTAATGAGATTTATAAAGCTTCGGTCGAGAATGCAGCGTGATTTATTTTTACAGTAGGCATTTCGAATCGATCGATCGAAATGTTCACTTTGTTCATACGTTGCGTTTCTAAATTGAGATTTGTGAGATACCTTTAGCAAGCCGTAATAACTTCCCAAGAGAATGATACAGATTGGCCATAGGTAACCAGGTACACTAATGGGCTGTTGATGTGTACCTAAAAGTGCAGTCAAACGTCTCCGAAACCTCATCTTCCTCAGAATATAGTCTCAAAATAATCCAAAAGAAATCAATATAACACAAATTACATGAACTACCTCATTAGTATATATAGGTATACCTATATGTACCTACTAAGAACAAGCTGTTTGATCAAAGGCACCTAATTAAGCCCGCGCCTAACGCGCCTTGATTGAGTGAATGACACGTTTGTTGTCGCACGTGGTACGTGGTCGGGGCTGGTATTGACTCGGCTATGCCGTGGTTGAAGTTTTCACTCACATCACACTTTGGTCTTTGGTTACAAGAACAATCTTAAGAGTTAAATGTTGCAAGGACATTGAGATCCGCAAAGTACGATTGTTTTAAAAATGTTTTGGCTGACGAGAAGAATTTTTAGTCATTTCTGTAACGGTTACAAAGTTTTTTTTTATTCTATCCATCATCTAATCATTTAAATGTACACTGTACAATTAAACTATGTACAAATATCGTATAACTAATTCACCAACAAATCATGGTAAATATCCCGTGTGTTATGACCATGATAGTTTAAAAGTTATATATATATATATTTACAACCTCACGGTGACATATACAAAGCACAGATGACAGAATACTAACGTAGTAGGTACATAGGAAGAAGTCGTGTTACACAAACGGTCAAATGTGCGTCGTTTAATTCGTGACGATAGACAATTTGTATATGCTAATCAGTGGCCATATCATCATCATCATCATTATATAAGCTTAATCACGTCCACTGCTGAGCAAAGGCCTCTCCCAATTGATGCCACAATTAGCGTACCTGAACATCCTCCATCCATCGACTCCCCGCGACCTCCACGATGTCGTCAGTCTATCGAGTGAGCGGCTTCCTACACTCCGTTTTGCGTTTAATCGCTGGTTGCCATGCATTACTTCACTCCTCAGCTGTTAGACTAAACAAAAGACTACTTACAAACTAGAGTAATTTATTTTATTCATAGGCACTAAAGTCTGATCAATTTAAACAGATGTGAATACTAAATTTACTCGATAAAATTCGTAGATACGTGATGTAAGGGCTGGCCTAAGTAAGCGCCAGCTCTTACTTAGGCCAGCTAATTAGCATAGCTATTCAGCGTGGCAATGTAGTCAGTGTCTTGGGCACACTTCCGTCTGGTACTGGTGTGGAACAGGTGATACACACAACACAGTAATACAGTGTACAGTGATAGGCCGTTTTTAACGGTCCTTAGTAATCCTACTGCTTCCAATGTACATAGCTAGTTTAAACGAGACGGACCCATATCTCAATCTCAACAACAAAATAATCAATCAAATGTAATTAGGTTATACTTACTTTATAAATGAAAAAGGATAACAACCATCTCGTAAATCTTATAATTCTTTTTTGTACAAATAGATATGATTTAAACATGTCATAGGAAAACATATGTACAGAGGCGAGCTTAAACCAAAGAGCTTCCATCTTGAATAATCAATTAAAATATAAGTACTGTTCAAACGTAGGTACCTATAGTGTTTACCATTCGTTTTCCAAACAGGTCGATTGCATTGAAATAATTCAATTAATCTCAACAAACATTTTCCATTGGGAAACAGTTTTATTCCCAAAACTGAAATAATACCAACAGAGTTTAAATTGCTATTTTCATTTGTTTCATATTCGTTAAACAGTTGGCGATGTTTTGACAGTTACCCGCGAGGTAGGTAGGGGTGTTAATGTGACATTACCCGGGGGCAGAACGGGGAGGGGGCAGGAACCAGGGGAACGGTAATTATCTCACGTCAGTGGCAGGCCTAGGCTGCCTGTCCGGGTCCGCACCTACAGCTTCATAACTACACAATTATAGAGTTTATAAGGTTAAAGCGAATAACCGGGCGGCAATAAACCGAACACAGATACTGTAGCTGAGATCATAATAATGCTTGTAATCTATACCCGCCCTGAGCATTTATAACGATTTCGCCAGTCAATATGTAAATCATTATAACTACGCTGAAAGGGTTATGATTTTTTTTGTAAATGCATTGTCACGATTACTAAGACGAAAAATATATGTGTAAATGAAAATGTAGATGATGAGAATTTGTGAATTGGCCGAAAGAGAACTAGACGGAGCAATGTCTGGTTTTTTGCTTTGTTTAACAGTCGGATTAGATATATGACAGATCAAGGATAGATCCTATGCCTAATCCACTATTGCACTCTTTTAAGGTGGGTAATGTTTTTTATTTTATACAACTAGGAGACGGAAAAAGCAAGTATAACCTGATGTTAAGTGCATATCTTGCCTATAACAATGCCTTACTGCGTAGGTCACACAAAGAACATCAACACAGCCTACACGGCACTGCATTGCGCCCGTCAACTTGAGACATTAAGGTGTTGAGCCTCGCGTGACCGTAATTTCACCGGCAACCATACCCTTCAAACCGGAACACAGCAATGCTGCTTGGCGTTTGAAATATATATGGTGGTAGTACTTTCCCTGACGAGCCCTTTCACAAGGGGACCATGTCCTGCAATGGCCTTTTTATAGCTGCGATAATACGATGAAGTTACCGAGTCAATTGGTTTATTTTCCTAAATTAGTATAAACATAAGTGACCAATACATTTTGTTTTGATTTATTTCATTACTTGTGTTTTGCAATCTCAACATTGTCAAATTAATGTAAATGTAAAGTGTGAATGTGTCCTGTCCTGCGCAATTGGTGCAGTAAGGTGGCATATAACTATATCGTCATACACTGTGACACATGTTTTGTTTGGTTAATCCATCGACACAATATCTACAGGGAAGCCGGACCGCAGGCCGCCGCGCTTTTATTTAGACACCTAATTAAATATGTATTACTGCATATCTCATTAAAACATAAAACCGATTTTAATTTCATGTACGAGCGCGCAAAATTAGGAACAGTGAACGCTAGGACCGCAGAATGAAGTGGATTCGTTGATGCGGCGCAAACGAAAATCATTATCGAACACTTTTGGTTCATAAACTGATTCGAATTACGGTACTAATTTGAAGCTGTTTAACCCCGGGTTTACCGGGTATTTGCAGCATTTGTACTGAAATTATTGACGAGACAAGTTAGGTAGAGTCAATATAAGTACCTACTGAATTTGAATGGAACCGTAACGGGGTTGCAGAGAACTAATGTGTGAAACCATTATGTTTAATTTTTTGCCCTTGTTCTAATAGACACATTGTTGTGTTCCGGCATTAAGAGGTAAGATAGCCAGCTCCTCAGTTTGTTGAGGATCCGAGGATTCCGGGTGAAATTAGCCTCCACCTTCGGCCTTATCTCAACTTGTAACCGTGGTGAGATGAAGGCCAAGGGCTTCCCCGTCGACAATAAAAAAAAATATTTTAATATAATAATCGGGGATCGCAGGCTCTTTACAAATTTTTTTTAGTAAAAAAGCAATTTATTTTTTATTTTTTTGTAGTTTGTAGCGTACAAACTATAATTTTAACTTAATAAATAGGAAAAGTGAAAGAGGAAAGCATCGGTTATTGCATGGTGTTCGCGAAGTCTACTGTTTTTACAGAACCTAATAACCTGATAGACTAAAGTGTAACGTTGGTTTTGAAACATCACGCTACGTATATTATTTTTAGGGGTTAGCGTCTTAGCTTTTTATATCCTCGCACTGTAATAGCTCATCGTTAGAGAACGAGTGAGGCTATGAATGGTACACTATATTCGCCACGTTCAATTTCATTTCTATTTTGTGGAAAACATTTGACATAACACCTCACTTGGCCGGCGAATTGCGCGCGACCTCTAAGGGGCTATGTTGTTGACCGACAATTTGTAGCGGTCACAGGGAGTTGATAGATAGAGGCGGCTCATGATCACGATTTGCTGTGTTTTTTCAGCAGGATTAACATAGAATCTTAGCGCAAGTGTATCTCGCGGGGTTAGCTAGTTTAAAAAACTTTTTGTTTATTTTTCGTTAGTGCTTGTAATTATTTTGTTTTAGCGAGCCAGCTACCAATTTTTACCTTATATTTGTTCTTTGTTTAGTTTGTTGGATGTCCTAAATAAAAAAAATATAAACATTGAAACCCATTTTGGACTCTAGGATGTGACTTTTCAAAATTCCTTTCTTATGGGCGTCAAATCTGTCGACAAGTTGTTCAGGCTGTGCGTTGCCTAGAGGCATATGACGTAGGATCTGTCTACTAGATTCAACTATAGGTATAATTATTGTATTCAATTTTAATACGGGGTTTGTGAGAGAGTCACTGAGACATAACACGAATGACATGCTGGCTCTCGTACCTACTATTTAAAAACATGTTAGACGCGATGTTAAGCACATTTACAACATACAAGTTATTGTTCATATCATTATTAGGTAGGTACTCGATCGTAACTACGGGTGCTAGAAGAAGACAGTAAGATTTAATTAGAAGTACCTAGTGCTAAGAAAAACTACTTATTATTTAGTATAAACATATATTGATATGTATAGGTAGCTAGTACGTAGAAACCTTCTGTGATTTGTTTTCAGATTAATTGAGGTAGGTTATAGGTAAATAACATAATTACTCTGAAACTGCCTGGTTCATCAATATCGGTTTTGAGTAGGTAGGTTTAGTAGTACCTACCTAATATGTTGAAATAGGTACCTTACCAAGCACCATTATTTCGTCCATGCATCAAGTAGGTACCTACCTACCTGACGGAAAATCATTAAAATTAAAACAAATTATTTCGCATCAAGTGGGTAGGTGGTACCTACTTCCTTTTTATTTAATGAAGTAGGTACTTTCCTGCCTCTATATTTATCATTTAAACATGTTTAAACACATGAATATAAACGTTACCTTACTTATTCTGATACAAAAAGTTTTAGTAGAATCTCTAAAGTGTATGACGTGCAGAGTTTAGTGTGTACGTGCCTCAGCACGTGTTCTCACCGCGAATTAACATAATAATTATTTTGTTTTTATAAGCGCATTGACTCAACTGCGCACGCGCCTTTTATCGTACGCTACTCACGTTCTGGAAAACCTATAGTACCTAGGTAGGTCAGGTATTGCTAAAGTAGGAACTAACTGTATACCTGGAAGACTTCTTCTAAATCTACTTATGTACCTACCTACACATTTTATTGTTACAGCTATGTAGCCATAGCTACTTACCTAGCATAATATTTTTATGCAAAAACATTTTTGTGTAATCGATTCTAGTCTACTATCCTAGCTAATTTTAATTTAATTTTTGACGTGGCTCCTCAACAGCCTTCTTTGTTATTATCTTTGAAATTTACCGTACACTAATAAGGTTATTGGTATGTGTATTATGCTTTTAAATTTTATAGGAATAGTGGAAATTTTGACTATAACTAAGTGTTCCTTTGTGATCCTAAAGTTGCAAATAAATGAAATTAAATGAAAAGGTACTTACCTAGGTGGATTCCGACTATTACAATTATTGCCAAGAAAAGCTTGGAAAGATCAACATAGGGGTATAAACTACTGCAACTACCCAGTCTTACTGTGTTCACCCGCTAGTTAACAGTAACTAGCGGGTGAACACAGTAAGACTGGGTAGGTATCCCAGGGTGGACACTCCACCCTGGGATGTCTGAATATAGCTATAAGCTTACCATGCTTCCATCCGCTGTCGATACAGAAACTCCCTGTGCAGGTTTTCATGTTGGTACCCAGATAGGTAAAGAACGCAGAGCGTAGTAGCGTCAGCTAGTTTTGAATAACAGACACAAAGACCTCCGTGGGTGTGTTGACTTATTACTTGATAAATTCTGGCCTCCAGCCAAAGTTTGTATGAATTTTTATTAGCTTTCTCCTGATTCACATGAAATTACTCATCCGCTGTGACAAAGCGCATCACAAGTTGCAACGCTTTTGTCGTTGCAACATGCAACAATGTAGTTTGTAGTAGTCTACATTTTAAAATTTTACCTTCACCATGTCGCGTCCATGGTGCGTGCATTTCTGCGAGCATCACCTGCCCAGTACAAAATTAGTTACTTATATAAGTTTTCTCTTTTTTTTATGATGTCTATGTACATTGTGAGTTGTGCTGCTCGAAATAAATCTAAGTATTTTATTTATTTACCAAAGAACGTATCTATAGCTTGTACAATTATGTATTCTGTGGAATGCATCCCTCCCTATCCATCACACAACAACCGACAAAACATTATTCCCAAGGAGGGTTGACGTCATCAAGCAGGTAGGCGACTGGTCTTAAAATTTCTGCCAAAACTACAAATTAACCAAAACAATGGTCTTTAAAAATAAATATTGTTATGACTCCACCTAGTCTGGAATAACGGGCAGGAAGATGATGATGGGTAGAATGTGCATATTAAGGTAGGGTAGGATGTGATCCTCTGGGTCCTCCTATTCCTAATAGAAGATCCTAGTGGCCTACCTCGTGCAACGGAATCGCTTGCTCTTGTTAGTGGTGACGACTGAATGATCTCAGCACTGGTGGTAGTAAATCCAGGCCCATGTGGCTAGGACAACCCTTCTGCCGAAGTCCGGCCGTGCTTCGTCGGTGCGCGTGAGAGCCCGTGCTTTCTGGGAAAACTCGCACCATCGTAAAAATCATCCTGGGACGCTACCGCCGACGGCGAAGCCGATCTCCATTGGCTTAAAATTAGCTTCATGAGAACTAGAAACGATTTTTACCGTCAAATGTACTGAACGGATAGGTTTCATAACATGTGTACACTTTTGAGATGGGAAACGCCATTTTGGATATGACATATACCCGGTAGTAAAAATCGTTTCTAGTTCTCATGAAGCTAATTTTAAGCCAATGGAGATCGGCTTCGCCGTCAGCGGTAGCTTCCCTGGCTCTGGCCTAGAGCTAGAAATACTTACAAGTCGCGAGCTACCCAATCATTTATATAACAAAAATAATACAGGACATTAATTTTACACAGCGCAATCTAGTCCCAGCTAGTAGTAATAAATAGATAGATAGATAACTCTTTATTGTTCACCATTTACAAATAAATTAACAAAATACAGTAGGTAGTGGAAACTTAATCTAAGCGTCACTGTAAGTAATAGGTGAAGTTTGGCTGCGGGTCGGTGATGATGAGTTCACCATCCTAAAACTAAGTTTTTTCTTGTTTCCAGCTGATGCAAGTGGCAACATCCTGGGTGCCAGCGATTGGAACACAGGATACCCTTCCACGACCGCGATGTACCCCACCTACGCGCCTTTGCAGCCGCCCTACTATAAAGATCCCGCCTTACATATACCTACAGGTAAGGTTTCGTATTTATAAAGAACCACCGCTGGTGGTGGTGAATATAAGTACTTATGCAAGAATTTCACAGTATGCGTTATTTAGTTTTCCCTTTAGATTAACTTGAATGCACTTAGGTAGAATATCTAATAATTTAATTATTTTACCTCCCAATTATGTATGCATTTCCATTTAAATTAAATTGCGTCACATAACCCTTATTAATTTTGATAACAAACTTCCTCCGCTGATATCCTTTAATGGAGCGGTTTACCACATGAATAATTGAGCCATGCAGCTTTATGTTTTAATTCAACAAAATCAGGAACGCATCCAACAAAATCATTCACATATATTCTGTGAAACTCCTTGCTATGCGTAACCATACAAATTATTTTTGCGATTCTACGTGCTCGTGCCGCCACTGTCGTCGTCGCGTCTTTCGAACATAGAGAAAATAACTAACTTTTTCTTCAATGCATTCGAATGCCTACAACCTTAGTGGACATGGTCCATGGACCACTTACAGATTATTGGTACCATGCTAGTAAGTTCTACGTATTGGCTAGTTCACCTTGAAATAAGACGGACATTCCCGCTGTTCCCCAAATAGGTACTTACTACCTACCATTTCAAGTCACGGATATAATGTCATAATATTTTTCGACTTTTCCTCGTTCACATTTCCCACTGTTCCAATTGTGAATGTAGGTATTGTCAATTCCATGACAATATACCAAGGTACCTGCCTACCTTCTTACCGAGTACTGAAAGGATTATTTTTGTTTCCAGTATTACCTGAAATGCCGCCTCTAGGCCACGCGGACTACGGCGGGTTCCAGCCCAGCACCCCCGCCCACTCCAGCTTCAAGGGTAGCCCGAGCGCCAACGCTTCCCTAACCGATCTCAACTCAGCCACTCAGCGATACGACCCCAACTACTACAACTGGTCCGCCAATACCTACAACTACTCGAACAACTACCAATACAACAACATAAACAACAACCCAGCATGTCTGCAGTCCCATGCACCGTACATCAATCCAAACCCGCAAATGATACTCCCAAATCTTTACTCAACAGTGAACCAGAACCAAATACACGTCCATCTCCATAGCTCAGCGGATAAGCACAACCTAGAACAGTTTCCAAGTGAAATCAAAATAAGCGATATCGATGGAGGCATTTCGATAACCACCGACCTGGCTGCGGCTGAAGCCAGCGGGATGGTGCCGAACTGTGAGACCAATGAGGAGGGAAAACATGGACTTTATGGCCCGTCAAGTCAAGAAGTCTGGCGGCCATATTGACACTTTGTTCCACACAACGCTCAATGTTCCGTTGTACATATTGTGATATAGACTCGTTTACTTACATTATAGTATAAAATTATTATTTCCATTAGTGTACCTAATTAAATTAATGTTAAACATTAATTATTATGATGTTAAAATTGTTAAGTATTTTATAATTTTACGCATTAAAAAATAAAATACCTACCTGACAGATTACTTTATTTATAGGAAGATTTACGACTCTTATTATAATGCGTAGGAGTTCCATGTGCGAGTCTGACATAATAATAGCTAGGTAGTTGGCCAATTTCTAGGATTTCTTGAATTGTGCCTACACCAAACCCCCAGAAGCATCTATGGGTAACCTGGTAACTCTCAAAAATACTGCACTGCCTGTGTATTAATGTAAGTGTCGGGGTATACCTACCCTGCGTTATTTTGCTATATTTGTAAAAAGACACATCAATTTAAAACTATTAGTAAGTATTTTAACCGTGTAGGTCCACTGCTGGACTAGACACAGCCTCCACTTAGGGGGTTTTGCCACAATCACCGCACTTGGCAGGAAGGTGTTCGCAGTAAAGTTAGCTTGGTACCACCATCTTATCTAAGACTGCCGCCTTATCAACAATTCTAAATTGTTCCGGTATTTAGAGGTAAGATAGCTAATTCCTAAGACTGTTCAGGATTCGGGGTGAAGTGCGCTTCCATCTTTGGCCATAGCATAACTTGACACCTGTGAGATGAAAACCAAGCGCTTCCCCTTCGTACAATTAATAAACAAAATGACGGTTGGTAGTAAATGACGGGTGGTGAGTTCTCTGAGTCCGCTTTTACGACATCCGGGGGTTGAGTTGAAGGTGTCGACTCATCTCGGTATAACACTGTACTATGTACTAATGTTTCAATCACTGTGCGACCTACAAATAGATATGCAGCAGACGGAATATCTCTTATCTCTAACTAGGTAGGTACGTAGTTACGTGCGAATACGACCTGCGGACACAGTTGGAAGAGCTATGTTTCGGAGTCCCTACATAGTACCATGGACGAAACGTCCATGATAGTACTTACCAATACCTATTAATAGAATATATGTAAATATATACCTTGATGTATATAAATCTAAGTATCTAGGTATAAACTTTGAACTTATTTAACAGCACCAGACTATGTAAAAGGATTTATCCTTCCTCGGAAGTACCTTTTTTTTGTTTGTTTTTATGGTGATAGTAGTTTGACCACTACTCACTCACGCTCACTTTAAAAACAAGTAGGTAGGTAATGATGTGGCCTTAAATGGAGCACGCTTGTCTAAAAGGAACCTATTCACTCTGGACTTGAAGATAATCCAGTAAGGTAGATAATGACGAAACGATGTGTTCGGCTTAACGGATTGGACCATGGAATTTACTAGGAATGGGTTGTAGCCTGCCGTACGTCTACTAGTAAGGATAAGGTCAATACCTATATCGTGCGCACACTTGCCAAAGTGGAATTTATAAGACACAGACAGCCTGGCAATTAACCCTTCTAGGCTATGCAAATTGGCCTCAATAAGCGAATCATCACCTATGAGCCTTGCAGCACGACGCTCAGTCAGGGATGAGAGCTGGTACTTTGCTAAGCCCTACCATAGATGGTAGCAGTAGGCAAGATCGGACCTGAGCTATATACAAACTGAAAAGCTGTCCCGGTGTGAAGTTTTTAATTGAAGCGAAGTGCTGTTAAAAATAGATGCGAGATGAAATTGGCTCTTTTTTGTCAACACACACGTATGAGCTTTGGAAGCGATAAACCGTATGAGATTTGTGTCAACCCCTTCAGACACAAAGTTTAGCTTGAGGCTCAAACGCTCCATCCCTTCTCTCTACGGAGGCTGCAAATTTCGTTCGCAATGGTACACGTGGACGCATAGGTACCTGGTATTATTAGATCATTGATGTGGAGCAAAAATAGAGTTGCTGACTTAGCATACCCTTGAAGTACCCCGAAATTGATTGCCAATAAATCGGACGAACGGCCACTAATAACTATACCTACTCGCATTGATTGTACTTTCAGAAAGTATGTGGTACACAGTAAAAGGTTGAACGATAATCTGTAGGGTAACTGCCATACCCGTGTCTTTCAATGGCTTCGCTCTAGATTTACGTGGCATACCTACCTACGCAAGAAGATCCCCTGTAGATATTTTAAGGCGAAAGTCGTACCTACTGGCGATCAATAAGGAGATCATTACACTCTAGGGTACGCCAAGAGCTTACTGTTGAAAATGCGCTCCATTGACTTAGGTACCCCTGTACCTAAGTCAATGGAGCGCATTTTCAACAGTGGAACAGTAGTGTGTTTTCAACATTCCATTAGATAATGGAGGTGATAGAGATTGAACATTGGCGAACTTCCATGATAGGTGCCTTACCGGTTGCACAGACATGCGGAATAGGCGAGTAAAAATCGGAGGCAGTTTCGAACTGCCTCCGCACACTTCTTTAATACCACCGCCGAAAAAAAACCATACCTTGACGCACCACTTCCACAATCGCATGAGCGCAAAATAAGATCCTCGGAAGAGAAGAACAAAAGCCAAGGATATGACGTGAAAAAGGCACGACTCATCCAAAATTGCTGTCTTATATTTCTACACTCGCCGAGTTGAAATTCGAGTTGAACTTAGTGGAATAGACGCATGGCGGCGGCTTCCGGATGAGCATTTCTTGTGCAATTTGAAGAGCAGGTTATTTAATTTTTTGTCGCTTCAGTTTTTAGATTGAAGAAGATTTTAGCATACCTAATGGCGTGGTGGTAGCGTCCATAACAAATATACCTCAGCTTTTTGTTTTAGTATTCGTCGTGGTGAACATTAATTTAGTTTTAAAAGACAGACTCGCGAGGTCTACAGCTCACATAGCCACTAGTTACTCACATACATATAGCCTTTAAGTAGTCGTGAATTGTACATTTTTGAATCCACGAAGATAGCTTTTCTTTTTTTTATCCCAATATGGGAAGTAATAAATGGCTTTAATTTATCACTTCACGATCAATATAACAACATAACAAGCCTCATAGCTCAGTTGGTAGTAATTCTGCCTTCTACGCTCTAGGCTGTGGGTTCGATTCCCACCCAGGACAAACATTTGTGTGATGAATTCAGATGTTTGTTCTGTGGTTGGGTGTTGTATTTATTTATACGTATGTATTTACAAAAGTTTTTAAGTATTCTATACGTAATCTCGTTCCCATATTACAAGCTATGCTGAGTTTGGGACTAGATGGCGCTGTATAAAAAATAATGTCGTGTAATATTTATTGTTTATTATTTATTTAATATCGCGCATAAATAGCCAAGGTGAAAGTCCTTAAATAAAACATGATGACAACATTAAATTAAAACAGAGACGCAGCAGATACAAATTATTTGTATTGTAGGTAATCGTTGCCAAAAAGGCCTTCCCTAAAATATGACCATTTATAAAAATCGATACTTTCCGAAAATTTGTTATTGCTGTTGCAACTTACAGCTAAAATATCAAACTACCATTTTAGTAGAAACAATGCATTGAAAAGAACTGGTAATATCGTATTAAAAAAATACATCGTTTTTTGCTACGTTATAAAATGGCGTCTGCCTGTCATCAAGTTGTAGTTTTCGCTGACGCTGACCTCGTAAATTATAAAATTGTGTTGTAATTCGTAATTTATTGAGTCTAAATTTGTTACCTATCACAGTAAAATACAGTGTTATTCAGAATAATACCGTAAGTATTACTTGAATTTAGGTAAATGTCTGCAAAAGTCCTAAAAACTCGAAGCTTCGTGATAACGGCAAAGAAATAATGCAATGCAAATGAATTCCGCTCTAGAAATTAATCGAGGTTGTTTGCTTGCAGTCGAGAAGGTGTTCTTATCCTGTTAGCCAGAGTGCAATGTCTGAGGACAGCGAACGGCATGGCGAGCCTGCGAGCGAAGGCGGTGGCCCCGCCAAGACAGTGCGCGTGCTAATGACCCTTCACCAGATCGACGCCGCCTCTGCCGACTCACTGCGCTCGGCTTGGAGAACCCAGGACTTGTACATTGACCACCTCGAAACGTTGAACAAACAGTTGGAAGGTATTTACGAAAGTCAAAACGGCTTGGTAGCGCCCCTACCGGGCGTCTTGAATCGCGAGTTTATTACAATCGACAATGCTTTATCTAAATTAGTGAATACTGCTATGAAAATGTTAATTCTGTGATGTTGGAAATGTTAGTTTATGTGAAATGAGGTGTATCTAGGTGCTCAGAGGTTTATAAGAGGTAAAGAAATGCCTAAGGTGTTGGTGCCAGTGGAGTGTTGAGTGCAAGTGCATCATGGTGGCACAAAGCCTAGTGATATCACCGGAGCTAACCGGAATGGTGTTGGTGTTTTGTGACAGCTCTTCGTTCCTTTACCGGTCTTCTGCTGAATCCAGTCTCAGTTCTTGAAAGTAAATATATTTCCTTTCTATAATATTTTCTGTAGGTATGTAAGATTTTGTTTTGTAACTGCTTGTTATCTTCTAAAGTAGGTACCTATATCTTACCCTGTTGAGTTATAAATCTGTAGTTTATAATATTTTGCTGTTATCAATACTGTTATTAGCTCTCTAGGAGAAAGAAAAAATATTACCAAGTCCTTGTAGATACAGTCTAGAAGCATTTAACAAAATATATCCTAACAGATGTTGAACATTAATATATACTATAAGATTATATTGCATTTTAAAACTATTACACATAACTATATGACATGGGTCAATGTAAGTAATTATGTTATTTTGGGAATGCAATTATTTTCTTTGATACCTATTCCAGTACTGAAGCTGAATCGAGATCTTAATACACATTTTTTATTGATTCTCAAAACCCTGTAATACTATCATTATCTTATTATTACTGTTTTTGTGTGTCAATATTCAAGTTAAAGATAAACAACTAGCATGTTGTATGAGTTTGCTTCCTATTCTCAATTCATGCTTTGACTCAAGGTCTTGAATCTGATAATGTTTCCTAGTTAAATTTGATTTAGAACCACCAAGATGTATAATAGTTCTGGAATCTAGGCATAGATATCAATAACAGCAAATTAAATATAACTACCTATTGTTTATTCTCTATCTGGTGGTGGTTTCTATCACTTTATTTTAATCTTTGTTAAAAGTTACTCTGAATAATATACCTTGTACAGTTTAATCAACAAATCTAAGCAAACATGAAGTTTGATTGCGAAACTTCATGAAGCTGTTTTGTAGTGCAATATAAAGTGTACAATACAATAAATGTAACAACAATACTAAATACAATAAATTCAAATATTAAATGTAACACAATAATACAATAAATGTTCTGTGCAGATAATTGGCTAACTTTTGACTAGATGTATTCATAGTGTTTTTTATAGGTATATTGTTATGGAGGAACTATCAAATCTATTTTGCAAGGGTGCTATGGCATGACATGGAGAAAAATGTTAAGTTTCTGTTGTGTAAAAGGTAAGGCTTGATCCTGTCTCAATTTTGTAATGTTTGAATTAAAGTAACATAAGTTCCTAATGTTCTTAGTATTATCTGTTTTTATGGTAAAGCACCCTATGAGTAATACTTGGGCACTTGTCCCACTGCTGAGGATGAAGTAATTAGCTATTTTCTTGCTCAAGAAACGAACAACAGATATATATGCCTGGTCAATTAAAGAGAGATATATTAATAGCTGATAGCTGGCTGTTCATACTGGTGAGAACTCGCTCCACTCAAAAGCTATCAAAGATGATATGCTCGCTTGGCAGTCAGAACTCACACTAAGGAACCAACCAGAGTAATATTTATCTACAGTGTGGTTCTGAGAGCACACATTTATTATAAATAATAATAACATTAATTTCACATTTCATATTAATTTAATCTAGAATTAACAATTAATTTTACCTCAATTAATCAGAAATGCAGGCATTTTAATTGAAACCCAAATGAAACAGAGTTAGGTAATAGGCCTGTAGAAGACAACATTCATGTATTTTCTTGTTTCTAGTTTCTAGCTGTACCTACCTTCTTATGATTGGCGGTGGAACTTAGTTATATTTTTTATGAGAACGCCATAATTCATGTTTTAGTCTACTTTGTCTAGAACTTGGTAACAAATTATATGAGCTTCCATTCAGGCTACTGATCTTTGTGAACAAACTTATATTTTATCTTAAATAAGTATAATAAGTAGATGGACTGTATTTTTTTCAATAAATATATATACAGATACATAATTGTATTTATAATAGAACTGATATGCTGACACTGCATATTTATATATTTCACTTAATTTAAAAAATAAACTAGTGTTTGCTCATTACAATTAATTGATCTCTGTTTTCTTTGAACAAAAATGTTTGTATTGTGTGAATGTTTGTTACATACAGCAATCACTAACAGCACAAAAATAGTAGCAGCAACACAGAAATAGGTTGTTGCCACAGTAGTTGATATAAAAAGGCAAAAAATTGACAATCAACTATTTCCCCTTAAAGGATTGTCACAATTACTTTTGAAGTCTGTTAGTAAATTATATGAAGTTTGTTATTTACCATGCCAGAGGTTGGAGCCACTGGCAGAGACTAGCTTACTCAATTAAATTTAAGTAATACTTTGGTCAACCAATAGGGGTTAATACTACCCCTACTTAAAAAAATAAGAATTTATTTAATTAATAACTAAAACGAGTCTTCATCGCGTACCTTTTTATATTCCCGACATTTTTTTTTTTCGAATTTTTATTTGCATATCAAACCACTAGATCAATAGACTTATGCAATTTCTTGCCTTGTCATATTAATATAATATACCTAATTATAATTTATAAAGTTGTCTGCAAATTGCACAGCTTTTAAAGTTACTTTGAATTACATGTTAGCTAAGGTATTGTCGATTATAATAAATATTGTCTTCAAGTAAATAGGTACTAATAATCATAACATACTGTCGGATTTTTATCAAAATATAATTTGTAAGCACAAATTACTTGGCATAAACAATAACTATAATTTGTGTTATTATGTGCAGGTAGTTTGGAAAAGGCGAAAGAGATAGAGGATAGGATCAAACAGCAGTACACTGAATCACAGCACAGGGAGAAAATCCTGGTTAGGAGACTTGCTGCTAAGGAGCAGGAAATACAGGATTATGTTGTAAGTCTCTTTAAATAATATCAAAGATTGTTCAACAATATTTATATATTGCCACATAACATGTAATAGTACAATACCGTCTAATGCAGAGAGTGATCACACAACACTTCTTGAACTGACAAATATCAAAGATGATCTTAATTGATTGCAACATACTATTATAATAGTACAAGTCTACAATACTCTTCTTGAACTTATGTATGAAAGCTCATAAAACACTTCTTGAACATACATAATCAAAGATCTTTAGATGATCTTTATCTATTGCCACATAATATCATAATAGTACAAGTCTTTTGCAGAGAGTGATCACAAAACACTTCTTGAACCTACATAATCAAAGATATTTAGATGATCTTTATATATATACAGCCACAGATTATATAATACCACAAGTCTCACAATTAGGAAGTTTTTATATTTATGTTATTTTTTAATACATAACTTATTTGTATTTTTTTTTTTTAATAATACATAATCTTTTATGTAAGAAAATCTAAATCTGCTGCTGTATTTAAACTGCCTTAGTACATTTATATGGTGAATAAAAATAACATTTTATTCAGTGAATGTCTCTCTCACCATATTATGTTGAGAGAGACATTCACTCACCTAACATTAATCTATTGGATCAATAACTAAATAACATGTTTGTGCATAATGTTATCTCATGTAACATTATGTAGTGTACTATGTGTGGGTAGTTCAAAGAAATAAGTCGGTAGTATGTATGTACTAACACTTATTTAAATATATTTTATAACATAAAATCTGAATAAAGAACTTAAAAATTAAATGTGTTATAGTTATAGTGTGTTAATGACATGCAATTTCATTACCTTCATTTTTTTTTTCTATTTTGGGTGTGTTTTATTTGTGTATATTCATAGATTAATATGACAATTCACTTCCTAGTCAGTTAGTCATTAATACACTCTTGTGAGACTGGTTGTATTCAATCACGCTCGTGTTTTAAGAACCCTTGTAATGCATCGGTTTCATAAATTAATATTATTGATAAACCAGTTAAACATGCACAGTTTCACTTGTGCCACACTTAATTCCTTAATTTTGTACCTATAACCTTTATCACAATGACATTGGTGATGTAATGGTACACATTCAGTTTAGTCTAGAGGGTATTTCTAAGTTTACTTGATCAACCTGTTTTTCTTATTCCAGAGTCAAATAACGGAGCTAAAATCTTCACACGCGAGTTTAAACGGCAGACCGACGCTACTCGATCCTGCGGTAAATGTACTCATACAGCGATTAAAGCAAGAACTCACATCAACAAAAGCCAGGCTAGAGGAAACACAGAATGAACTATCCGCTTGGAAGTTTACCCCAGACTCAAATACGGGAAAGAAACTTATGGCAAAGTGCAGGCTACTGCACCAGGAGAATGAAGACCTAGGTCGCATGACGTCCAGTGGTCGAATAGCAAAGTTAGAAGGTGATCTTGCCTTACAGAAGAGCTTCAGTGAGGAAGTCAAGAAGTCACAATCAGGTACATCTACAAATCCATTATGGATTTATTAAAACTAGCCTAACCCCGATAAAAAGCGCAGAATATTCCTGGGGTCTTTGCAGGCTTCTGAAGGAGTGACTTCAGGTTCTTGAGGGTTTCCTTGCATTGTGCTGTGCCTACAATGCATTACAGGACTTTGTCGGCAGTTGATTCCTCTTTCTGTCTGGCTGTCCGTTACGCCAATGGTGAACAGGTGTTTATTCAGTGGGCAGTGGCCTGTCAGTGTCTTGTCTCCTAAGGTTACTGGGAACCACTCTGTGCCTTTTTCCATTGTGGAGTCACACTGTTCTTAGTGGTGATTCCCAATGCAAGGTTGCATTCGTACACGTAGTTGAGCTTTGAGCTACAGTTTCTGCTTGCCAAGGCTCTTGAGTGTGGCAGTGCTGTCAGAGAGGATTTGTATTCTGCAGTCATCAATCCCTCGTTTGCTTATTGCTATTGTTGCTTTGGTGATGACTGCACATTTGCATTGGAAAATTAAGTGGGAATAGTGCTAATGTTGATATGCTGATGTTGAGAGTAGATTCTGGTGCCAGTGCCTTGGTTGGACCATGGTCATCTTTCTGGTCCTCCCACAGTTGTATCTGGTAGAAATCTTATCTTACGGTGCTATAAGCGGTGGGTAAGCTGTCACCAGGTTCAGAATTAGTGCGTGTGGACCTCTAGGGAAACACCCCAGAGCCCTAGGTGCTACAATCTGATTGCGGACATTGTCGCTTCTGTTGTATGTGTAGGCCGAGTGGCGTTATGCCCTAGGGAAACACCCCAGAGCCCTATGTGTTACAATCTGATTGCGGATATTGTCGCTTCTGTTGTATGAGTAGGTCGAGTGGCGTTATACCCTAGGGAAACACCCCAGAGCACTATGTGTTACAATCTGATTGCGGATATTGTCGCTTCTGTTGTATGAGTAGGTCGAGTGGCGTTATGCCCTAGGGAAACACCCCAGAGCCCTAGGTGCTACAATCTGATTGCGGACATTGTCGCTTCTGTTGTATGTGTAGGTCGAGTGGCGTTATACCCTAGGGAAACACCCCAGAGCACTATGTGTTACAATCTGATTGCGGATATTGTCGCTTCTGTTGTATGAGTAGGTCGAGTGGCGTTATGCCCTAGGGAAACACCCCAGAGCCCTAGGTGCTACAATCTGATTGCGGATATTGTCGCTTCTGTTGTATGTGTAGGTCGAGTGGCGCTAGGCCCAGTATATATTCCCGAGAGTAGCATTGTCCGAGAGCGGCACTGGGTGTTGTTGGCGGAGCATGCTGGTCTTCTAAAATCTGAAGCACTAAGCTTCAGATTTTAGATTGACGCTTTATTATTTAGGTACGAGTAATATCTTTCTCTTTCTCTATCTCCTCGGCAGCGATACGATTGCTCGGTATGTTAATGTCGGCCTTATGACGGCAGTATAAAGCCAAATGGATATTTTTGGTGAGACCCCAGGTTTTTCCAAGCATTCTGCTGCATTGGAAGGTGGCGCACTTGGTAAGTCTGAATTCGGTTTCTAATTATCTCGAGATGCTTATACATCCTAGGTTTTTTTGTTTTGTAAACATTATCAGTTTAGTTTTTGTGGGACATGGCTGAGACAGACAACAGATCATGGCTAGTGCACCAGGCTTCTATTGCTATATTATTATTATCAGGCCTATAGGATAGGCAGTTTTCATAGCGTGCTCTCAAAGCATCAAGTAACGAGGATACGTGATGAGTCTACAGCTGCCGAACGAGTTGGTCTATAACTATGTTCTGAAAGATTCCGTCAAGTCCGGCCAACTTAAGCGGAGGAATCAGTTGATTCCCCATTGCACTCTCTCTAAGATCTAGTCTTGGTCATACCGCACACTTTCCGAGAGCGTTTCTCTGTTGTGTACTCTGTTATATGACACCCAGAAGTGTGTTTTCATAGTATTTAACTGTACATTTTAGTGTAGGTGCTTTTTTTAATAGGTGAGACATCTGGCTCAGTCCATAGAATGCCCTTGATGCCTAGTTGTGGTTTATGAAGAAGAAATGTTTACATCGTTCATATTTCTTCAGCCTTGATCACTTCACTGTGTATTGCGTAGTTTCTCTGTCTTGTCTAGAGTTTCTAGCTCCATTGAACAGGTTCCTTACTGTAAAGAGTGTAGAGAAAGCGGCCGCGGCTATATAATGTTCTGTTTTCAGAATTGGATGAGATCCTCCAAGAGTTGGACGAGGATGTGGAGGGCATGCAAAGCACGGTGCTGTTCCTCCAGCAAGAGTTGAGGGCGTCGCACGCGAACGTGAACGGCAACCGGGCGTCCCCCCCGACGGCGGTCGAGAAGCGGACGTACTCGGGCAGCGAGTGCAGCGACGCGCCGCCCGGCGTCAAGCGGCGCCGCGCCTCCGTGCTCTCCCTCGACTACAACGAGGACGACGACCCTCTCACGGTCACCAACGGCGACGCCGACTAGCCCAGGGTCACAGTGTTCCGCTACAGAACACGATTCTTCAGAATGAACTAGTGAATAAGTGTGTAAGTTACGCGGCAGTAACCTATCCATCATTGTGAGTGATCAATGTCTGTTAAACGCTGGCTCGGTGCGATCACTCGTAACGCGCTTTGTATTAGTGCATAAAGTGTAAGAATCTATGTACTTTCATTTGAAGACAAACATTATAGATTTTCGTGTCATTCCTATTGACAATGAATTGGTGATGATTGTGGCGATGTGAAAATGAGACTAATGAAACATTCAGTAGGAATATTGTTTGCGTATTATGCACAACGGTGGACCATGTGATCAGATTTAATAGTGAATCGTTTTTGACATTGTTTTTATACTATAAAATATTAAGACAGACACTCGGTTGACAATTTTATAATTTATTTATGATAAGTGATATTAGAAAAATCCGTATAACGAGCTATTGATTTTTGTTGCCTGATGTCATTTTGTTCATGGCATTTATTTGATTTACATGTGGTTCGTGTGGTGGTTTCTACACATGCATGTATCATTAGCATCCACACCAAGCCTAAATATTTTTATGATTGTCTCATTTTATAATAAATTTATGTGAAATTTCAATTATAATATTTGAAATTATTATGAATGTAAATAGTGTTATGTTAATAAACATATTACGAGCATCAAGTAGATTGTATTATTTGGAAAAAAACATCACCAAAATGTACCTTACCAAGGTGAAGTAATACCGTAAAAGAGTTATCAAAGTAATAAAATTCACTCTCTGAAATGTATTGAAAACCAAATGTTCTCTATTGCTTCACATTTAATATTTGCTTTACTAGGTAAGAAATCATTGCTTCTATCGTGGTAATGTGAAGTATACATATTTCTATGAATAAAAAAAATCTGTACTCTAGTTTTCATGCAAGTAAGCCATACTCAACAAAAACTAAAAGACAATAATGAAAATGAGAAGACCAACACATATGAAGGAGCGCAAGTCTGGCGGGTTATACTTCGAGGGCCCAGTGATATTCTGCTGATGAAAAGACTCATCGACAACCAAGGTTATGGACCAAAAGACCAAAGAATATAATTCGTTCAGACAAGGAATCCCATTCACTCTTACTTTCACCAATTGCAAGTGAAACGCCAAGCTCGAGTCTGGTGTCCGTACTCATTCTTTTAAATAAGCTTTCCTTATTTTTCGTTCTGATTTTTTTGTTATCAGGCCATATAAAAATTATAGTCACACTAATATTATAAATGTGAAAGTTTGTCAGTGTGTGTGTGTTTGTTATACTTTCACGCTAAAACGGCTGAAACTATTTTTTCAGTATAAAAAGCAGCCTGTATTAATCCAGGGTTGAGCTACCTTTATAACAAATTTCATCAAAATCCGTTCTGCCGTTTGAGAGTGAAAGAGTAAGAAACATACTATGAGTTACGTTTGTGTATTTCTGAGGAGCCTTGCTTTCTCCTTTTAGTTTTGAATCATGGTTCCGAACAACAACAATTCTGTATTATCGATACCAATTTTTACTGACTTGCAAAAAACAACTTTAGTTTATTCCCATCGTGGGCGCAGCTAGTTATATATAAATACTGCGCTCCAGAACCCAAATTACTGACGTAACTCTAAAGGCCGCGAAACTTGGAGCTGGGCTGGTCATGTCTGCCGTATGCGCGATGACCTGTGGATCAATCAACCGAATCAGCCGCAGACCGAGAAAAAGATGAGCTTGATAAGTTTGACAGCGCGTGGGTCAACTCCGCATCGAAACGATTGGAGAATTCAGGGGGAGGTCGTTACCCAGCTGTGGGATACATATGGGGCTAGTAATAAGTATAAAAAATCAAGGTGTTTATAGTGTTCCTACTATTTCGTAGTAGGTAATTCACCTGTTTAATAGTGAATTGAGCATGGATGTTTAATAAGTTTCGTTTCTAATTGTGGGTAAGGTGAGTATTTTGGGCACAGAAAAGGAGGTATCGTTGCTTTCTATTATTGGTAAGGCGAGACATGCCATATGTAGGTACAATATAACATGTTTTTAATACCTATTCTTATACTTCGTAGTTAGGTTTAGGTACCTAATTGTATCAAACAGAAATCCGATGTACGTGTACCTACCTAAATAGCTTGAATTTATGTTTGGCTGTTCATAGTCAAAATTTCATACAGACAATCAATTCAACAGATATTTCAATATGGAACTTGACTCCTAAGCGCGCGGATTTCCTTGTCCAAGCCGAAGTCAAACTAAAGGTGAACCGTCTCCTGAGCTCCCAAAGTCTGAGCCACACGGTCGTGATCTTAGACCTACAGAGGAGGCTGGATGCGCTAAAACCAGACCCTGTTTTTTGGAGTGATAAGACCTTGAGAATGGGTAAGATAATTATTAGTTACTAGTGAAACGCCTGAGACTTTGCTCCCGTAATGACGGTCGTTCTTTGGGCATTTCTTAAAATCTTTATCCCTAAAGCTACATTACGGAAGGAAGCCCTGACCGTTGTCTAATTCAGATGTTTGTTTAAAAATTATTAACAAGCGTAAGTACTTAGGAGTACTTACGCTTGTTTTGTTCATTTCGAAATCAAGTCCGATTCAAATGAAATTTTGCAGATAGAATCGAATCCTCTGTTCCACTAAGTACCTTAAATTTCAACCATAATAAAGTGTTAAAATAAAAGGCCAATCGCTGCTACGATAAAAAAAACCTACTTGATAATTGGCCCTAAGTATGCAAAGAGTCGGATGAAGGGTGCAAAAAAATATATACCTTTATACCTCTTGTATATGCCTATTTAAATTGAAGGACCTAACTACCCTATATTGGTAATGGTAGATATTTCATAGGCTTACATTTCAATGATAGGTCGAGTCGCCGCCGCCATCGCGTTTTGCTTTATATACCCTTAAATGGTTCTACAAAAGCATTTTAGTTCAAGATACGAGTAAATGTCCTGTGCACTAAGTTAACATCCAGATTTTCAGGCCACAGATTGAGCTGGACCGAGTTTCCTAACCTGAAGATAATAGACGAATACTTTGATTATTTGAAGGAGAACTACGCCTCTATATGTGAAGTGACCACCATAGGACATACGGCAGAGAATAGAACAATAAAGGTCAGAAAATGACGATTTACTTACTCTACTCTACTCGCACTCGGTAGTCGAGACGAGAGGCTTATGCCTCTCGTCCATGCTTCATGTTGCCATGTCCCAGAAAGTAGATAGAGTAGGAGTAGGAATTATGCCTACCAACTTCTATGATCCCGTGGTCATAAAATAATATAAAATCGCCAAAACCTACCTACCTAAGAAAATGTATTTTTAAATATACTTAAAAACTGATGATTTGATTTGGTAAGTTAGGAAATTGGATTGCGATGAACTGGTTTTTAACTGACTGCACAAACTTCCTGCCTGGTTTCCCACACTAGGTGGGGTTGGTACAACATCTCTAAGAGATGTTCTACCAACCCGACCTAGTTCTTTCTTTTTGTATTGTTTCTTCTTCGAGTTTTATCTTTGAGGTCATGTTGTTAGAGGACCGGCCGCCTGCACAACGTCTATAGGCAGCTAAACGACGTATTTTTACCCGACGACTATCCTCTGAACATCAATAAGAAATGATGTATGAAATTATATAGGTACCTACTTACCTATATTAAAATGTAAGTAGTTAGTAGGTAATTACATAACAATTTCAGATAAGAATATTATCTCAGTTTCATACTTTTTAGACCGTGATTTTTCAGAAGTCTGTTTTTCGTTTCTGAACTTTATAAACCGAGCACAATTTGTAATCAATAGCGGTTGTTTACTAGGTAGTAGGTACCTAACTAGTTTGTCGAGGTCTCTTATCGTCCCAAGAGCTTAAACACCGTTAAACTATTTATTACGCGTGTCCCCATTTTAATAGCTTTCAACATTAGCTTCCGTTACTGGCCCGTAACCCGTACAGTAGGAATATAAATTGGTATCTACATTCTACGAGTGCCAAGGCAGCTGTAACTATAAATACTTATTTCTAAAATGATTATGTAGGTACCAATTAATAAAAACCCATGGGCACTGCTAGTATCTACCTACCTACCTATACTCAATATTCAGTCAGCCAATACGTATGTAGATTCCTTTGATATACCTAAGTATTAAGTACTAGGTACCTACCAATAAACCTTTCATAGGTATAGGTAGATTTCCATCATATCGCCTACCTTCCTATCTCTTTTTAGCTTATTAGAGATAAATTATATCGGGACTATTCACACAGCGTGATTTGGCCCCAAACCACAGAATATACAAGTACTAGTACCCAAACTAAGAAAAGCTTGTAATATGTATTGAAACTAGATCATGAATACTTGTAAACATACTGTAGTTACCTATGATGCAAAATAATGTAACATCCAATATTCCAAACCCAGGACAAACATGTATTAAGTATGTCTGTGTATAACAAAAATATCCCGGCTGGGAATCGAACTCACAACCCGGTTTACATACTGAGCTGTGAGGCCTGTTCTTTTATTAAATAAAGCCTTGATTTTCCCGTGATCATTGCTACTAACCGCTGCGATCTTAACCCGCCTGTCAAGCATGTAGGTAGGTAGGTATATTGTTTTAGTATGACAAAACTCCTATTTCTTGGAGGCTCATGTCAAACATGGGTCCACTGTCTGGCTGTGATATGTGTTTTGATGAAATGGTTCTCTGTGCTTTCACGTATCACCATTCGTTTTCAGATGTTAAATATATTTATTTATTATACAAATCCACGTGTCCGTTATAGTAGCGTACACATAATCGAATTCACGTTCGTGGTTATGCCTAAAAACCTCTGCGTAAATAGAGCATAATTAGTGCAAAAATAAAATAAAAAGTGTCTCATTGGTTTAAGAAATAATGACTATTATTTTAGTGGGTACGCCAGCATAACGATCAAGTTAGCATACACATGACCGTACTCGAAAACGGCTTATACTATAGTTCGTTTTCTATAAGAACTATCACGTTGTTCAATGGGTATACGCTGCCATAACGCCAGCTCAAAATTTCCGTTCCTATAAGAGCAATCATTAAGAAATTGTTTATAGCTCGGGCAGTATTTGTGCTCTATTTTTGTGTGTCAACTTCGTTGCTATGCTAGCGTACCCACTAAGAATGGTAATTATTTCTTAAACCAATGAGGCACTATTTATTTTATTTTTGCACTAATTATACTCTATTTACGCAGAGTTTTTAAGAGTAACCACGAACGTGAATTCGATTATGTGTACGCTACCATAACGGACACAAATCCACAGCCCTTAATTTAAGACATTATGTTAACATATTAAGAGTCTAAAAGTCTTACGACCAAAAACGATTTAAGTAGGTACATTTTATAAACAGACAGTCCACAAAAAATAAAAAAATATCCAATGGCAATCCGACTAACAAAACTATCCTCGTTCAAGCGTGGATATTGTTTATGACAAAACTCCGATTTCTCGGTGACTCATGTCCAACAGTGGACACCTACCTATAGGATGTAATGTGTGTTTGGATGAGATGGTTCTCTGTGCTTTCACGTATCACCATTCGTTTTCAGATGTTAAAGATATCCAACGGCAATCCGACTAACAAAGCCATCCTCGTAACGTCAGGGGTGCACTCCCGGGAGTGGATCGCAATCACTTCAGCTCTCTATCTCCTAGACCACATCGTCACGAGGTTCGATCAGCTGCCTCGGTACATGACGAATAAGGAATGGTATTTTCATATTTCCTGTTTCAACTACGACACTAGTTACCTACTAGTGAATGCCCAGATCAGGGCCAGCACTGAGAACTGCTTTCTTGTAAATAAATAAAGGTCATAAGTATTTGAGAAGAGCAACCTTACACCCAAGCTGCAAGTATACCCTAAAAATAGCATGCATCTAACTAAGGCCTTTATGTCAGTATCAGTAGCACCTACTACTGATGGCACAAGTCACACAACTTCTATTAAATAAAAGTAAATATACTCCTCAATAATTGAAACCGATGAGAGAACTAGCGATACAACTTTGTATCTAAAGTATCAAAAAAGAAGAGTATACCTATATTCCCCGTAAATATAACCAATAATGTTATGTTATGGGTATGTCAAACGACACGATTTTTTTTAATAATTTTAAAAAACCTTCACGCTTCCTGGGATGGTTATTTTCAGCCCGGTACAGCTCTGCTACCCTTGTGATGTCATCCAGTTTGAAATGCATGTGTTGACGCGACAGAGGTCGTCGGCATAGTCCAGGTTATCTTGTACTCCAGACTAATCCTATTCTATGCCACGACGTTTTTGGGAGTGTGTATCCATGATGCCTTCCAAACTACTAGGGAAAGATGAGAGCAAGCATCCTTGCTCTCACCTCTGCTTCTCTCATTCTAATATTCTTTTACAGGATAATCATACCACTTCTCAATCCAGACGGATTCAAATACACTCACACACACGATCGACTCTGGAGAAAGAATCGACGAAAATTCAAGAAATGTACAGGCGTTGATATCAATAGGAACTTTGCGTAAGATTAAAAAAAAATCTAGAGCTCTGGCAAGCGCAATGCTCTATGTAGGTACCTATGGTTATATTAGGTAACTACATCAGATGGGCTGCGCAACTTGCTTGTTTCTTCGTGTTATGCTTCTTTCTTGTCGTCTTTATTTGTCTATTGAAACAGCATACAATTTTCAGGATAGATTGGGACATTGCAGGTATAACAGTAAAAAACGAATGTAACGAAGCTTATTCTGGACCTCACCCATTTTCTGAAGCAGAGTCCATTGCTTTACGGGTAAACAAATTGCATTACTTTTTTTAAATGTAAGTTAGTAGCGACCCGGAAATTAATGTAGACCCCTCCATATACTCCTTGAATGTCTTAAGGCGCATTTTTTTTATTATTGTACGACGGGGAAGCGCTTGGCCTTCACCTAACCTGGTAACAAGTTAAGATAAGGCCGAAGGTGGAGGCGTACTTCACCCGGAATCCTCAACAAACGGAGGAACTGGCTATCTTACCTCTGAATGCCGGAACACAAGAATTTTACTACTGTTTTTATTGCGAAAGAACTAGGTATGATGGTGGTTGCTAGCCAGGCAGACTTAAACAAAGTCCTACCACCAACCAAACCGAGCACAATATTGTACTCCCCTGGGGATCGCACCCGGGACCTCTGGATCTGAAAACGGCAGGTTGAACCACTAGACCACAGAGGCGGATAAAAATAATAATATCATAAAATAAAAAATATGGGATTACACCAGGAGATGGACAGCAGTGGCCGCCTGCCAAGGTCGTGGGTCTCTTTTCGGGCTGTACCTAATGATAATGATGCTACTAATAATAATAATAACCAATAATAAATAATACATACTCTATGATTCTAGGATATGATATTGAAGTCACAGAAGAGTCCCGTAGCTCTGATAGATTTGCATGCATACGGCCAGTTAATTCTCTATCCATGGAGTGCGAAGCCTGGACTGGTTGCAGACAGAGATTTACATATATCTACTGCTAATCAAATGACGAATGTAAGGATAAAACATATTTTTAAGTTTTATGTTGATATGCTGTTATACCTGTTTCTCTGTGTGATAGGCCTGAATAAGGATAATAAAGCGTTTTAGATCTCGGAATCTGCGTCAGGACCCTCGTTGCTCAATTGGTTAGAGCGTTTCTGGCTTTAGGAAAAAATGTGGGTTCGAGTCCCGTACAGGTTGTGATTTTTGTGTCATTGCTAAGTAGATTTTTGAGGAGTCCGAATCATTTTCACTTTTGAGTTTTCATCAGGCCATCTACAACGCCACGCATCACAGATACAAGTCTGGAGTAACATACCAGACCATATATCCAGCTACAGGAGCCGCTATCGATTGGATTTACTCCGCGGGGGTACCTCAGTCTTATGCATTAGAAGTCGGGGATGACGACCAACACGGATTCCTACCACCTCCCGAACGAATCATAGACACTGGCAAGGAGACTCTAGCTGCAACTAAAGCACTGACAAAAGCTATAGACTCTTACTATGTGACGAGAGGACAGGTCCATGGTCCATGGTTCAAGAAATAAAAATCGGTTTCACACAAATATTATTTTATTGTTAAAGCTAAAAAGGCACACATTTGTTTAGCCATTATCGATGGGTTTACGGGCTCTGGGTACCTACAAACTAACAAAAGAATCATAAGTATTATTTTAACACATTAAAAATAAGTCTTTGTAGAATAAAACACTAAAATTTTGAAAAGTAGATAAGGTACAACGGTGAACATAAATAAGTAGGTACACTAATAATTAATAATATCAGTTGCCGGAGACCCAGAGCGTTACAATTAATATCTGACTAGACATACACAGACCTTATTCGTAGGAACTCCAAAACTACCTTACTATTATTAGTGGGTACTCATTTTGTGCATTAAAATTCATAAGCAACGATCACAATGCACTTGCACCTAGACTTTTAAGCACGAACACTTCAAATCTTATGACTATTCATATAATTATCATGGTCCCAACAATCTAAAAAATGGGGTTCGGTCGCGGAAAACGACATAAGCCCTTAACAAAATAGCAGAGGGATCTAAAACTGAATGTTAAAAGCTTAGATACAACTGTAATAGGTAGCAGTTGGTAGGTAGTTCCGTGCTGGAAAATAGTTAGACGGGGTTCGAAAACAGCATTGTACACAATGTATAGGGTTGAACGAACAAGTTTCCGTGACCGTACCCACTTGCATATAAAAATACATTTTACGTTGCAGATATATTTTTGCATGCACGATTTGAGCAAAGCTTACACAAAACACGTAGTATATAATTGCACTGAACAGTCGTATACTATACCCCTGACCCTATTACGTGTATTTCTACAAGATTCAGATTCAGAAATAATTTTTGACATAGCCTGATTGGAATTGAACTTCTTGATCCTTACCAGATTTTTTATTGCCCACCAAAACATGATCTTACTTTTATCGTTGAAAATTTCCAGACATTGGTACATAGCTACTTCATTTCTTCACACACTCACTTCGTCGTTATATTTTTTTTTAATATAATGCATTAATACGATCCTCAGATACGCCCATACCAAAAATATATATTTATGTATATTATTTAATAAAAATACAGAGTTCCTACAGACTTCCGAGTATTATTAGCGCGTGTTCGCTTATTTATTGTTGCTTCTAACACTAGTATTATCACCTCCCGCGTGCATGTCTAAATCTCTTATACCGGCTTGGTACCTCATTAGTTTGTCTTCAGAGTTCCTGACGCGTTCTTGGAGGATCTCTACCGATCTATTCAGCATTTTGATTTCCTCGTGAAGCGGGTATATTTGCAAGTTCATCTGCATGAGCTCTTTCTCGTGGGCCAGTTGAAGAGTGTGAAGCTATAAGAAAAAAAAAGCTTACGATTTCATCGTCATTATGTGCTATTTATCGTCCTTAATGATGCTGATTTAATTTTAAACTATTGTTTTTGTTTGTTTAGTTCTGACACAAAAATTTCAACAGCTTTCTAAATAACCTACTTACGTAGGTACTTAAAAACGACATACTAAATCTTTGTTTTTATGATGTTTGTTATTTGGCCAAAATTCAAGTTACTGTAAGTTTCTCTGTTGGGTATGCAACTACGGGACCGGACCCTTTTCAATGTGTTACATTTAAATTTATTTAAATTCTGAAAATCAACAGCTTTTAGAATATTTCATGAATAATAAGCTAATTACAAGAATCTAATGGTCTCAAAAATAATTAAGGATTACAGTTACGTACAGTCATTCTACATAATTCTACAAACAACAAAACTGCTATGTGACTGCTCACTTAATTTTGTTGTTTATAACCTTACTTACATCTTGAATCCGCTTTTTCTTCAACAAAATAAACTCTTCATTGGTTCGTTTGAGAGAGTCCAAAAGACTGCTTCTCTCTTGGACCAAGCATTCTCTCTGTTGCTTCACTTCAAATAGTTCTGCATCCATCTCTGTATTCATTCGCGCTAGAATGTTTTCCGTAGATTTGCTATTTTGTTTGCCTGTTTTCTTGTGTGGATTTAGATGGAGAAGCACTAAAAGATAAAAAGTAATTTTGCATATACTATGTTCAACCAGCTCTGAAGATGAAATAAAAGAAGCAAATAAGTATCTCTAACCTTCTTTTTCCTTTTGTAGATTACGTAAATTTTTCCTAAGCTCTTCAGTTTCTCTATTGATCTTCGCTATAGATCTTTGCTTAGCAGTTAATTCAGTCTGCAAGCCCTTAATTGTTGCTACTAAGTAACTGTCTTCCTTCAACTTATTCAAAAACAACGCAGAGTTTTGGGATAATCTACTAACAGCGGACGACGCCCTGTCTGCTTTTAAAAATGTCTGTGTCCCTATAGCGTGTTTCGTTTTAGGCACCGTTTGGACGGCTGTGTCTACCAAATTGGTTTTATTTAACCTATTTTTGAGCTCGGTATTAACTTTACGGTCGTCCATAAGCTGTCGTTCAATATCTATAATGTGACTTTCGTATTTAGTTTTCATGTCGCCAAACTTTTCTTGGAGTGTCAGTAATATACCCTGAAAATGAGTCTCTTTGTCTTTCAATTCTTGTTCTAAACGGGTTGTGCGTTCCTCGAGTAACTTCTTTTTATTATCCTCGACTGTGGACGATTTTGCCGCTACTAAAATGACAAAAAATTAGACAAAAATAATAAAATATCCAAACAATTTCACTGAATGATACAACTGACCTATCAACGCAGAAACGGAATCCGGATGTTTCCTTCTCAAAATCATTTCCATTTCTTTTACTTGCCTCTGCAAATCATTTATTACGATAGCATCTTTTTCGTGCTGTGTTAGAAGAGCTCTCCTTTCATTTCGTTCCTTGCCCAGTTCAGAAATCAACGCGCTCTCATTTTCTTTTACCGTTTTTAGCTCTGTGTTTCGATGTTCAAACTCTTTGCCTAATCGACTAATAAACTTTTCGCATTCAGCTATTTTCAAATCTGCTACATGTTTTTGTTCATTTATTGTATCCAATTTCTTCCGTAAGACTTTATTGTCTTCGTTCAACTGTACATTTTGCAGTTCAAGACCTTTTGCTCTTTCATTTGTATCTTTAAGTTCTTCGATAAGATGTTCATGATTACTACTGGAAGTTTTTTTAGGAGAAGTACTCGTAAACTTAAGTTTAATCGTCTCTCGTTTCTTCGAATCGATCACACCGGCCGAGAAAGGTCTTGACTTAGATTTACGTTGTATTTCGTAATTTTCCTTGCCGTTTTGCTTCGCATACTGGTTAACCTAGAAACATAGTTTTCTAACAATGCTTATTTTTAGTGTCTTTGATGCATATTATGTTAGTACAATAATGTCAACAACTTTCTACACCTTTGTTAGCTGAAAATGCTAACGTTATGGGGCCGGCGGCGGCGGTGGCGCGCCGGAGTAGGTGGAAAATGTACCGCTCATACCAACGTAAAAGATACCATAATGCTCGAATCATTATGGTATATTTTACGTTGGTAAAAGATACTTTTACAATGTTTTGTGATATCTGATTTCTATTACCTAGAAAAAAAATGACAATCCGAATCCCAATAAATGCATTTTATTATGGTGAAAAACTACTTGTATTACTTTGGTGATTTTGGTATTAGGTTTGTATAGGCATCCTCCGCCAGCCTCTCACTACTTTTAAATTATGTTCATGTATACAATTAAGTATGTATAATATATATTATATATAATTATGCCAATTGTTACTATGGTGGTATGGTTCTAACCATACGTAACGTATTAAAGTAAAGTTTTATTAAAGTTATGAAATAACTTCAAATATTAATAATATATAATATATCTGTAGTGTAGCTTTATCTTTACCTTCACTATACGGTATGACGTATGTATTTAGTATCGAAATTGTTTTAGTTTATCTACCTTACCTACATAATTGTTTCTTTTTTTTTATTGTGGAAGTATTTTTAAACACAAATACCTATCATGTTAATCCTTATCAGCTATCCACTTTCAGTTTTGTTATAAATACGAACTTAGACCGTTTTAGGCAAAATCTACTGTAAATCAACGAATAACTAGAAAAAGTCATAAACGATTAGATGAAACAGGTTAAAAACGTGTTTACTAAAACAGTTTGTCACCGATGATGCTATAACTGCAACTGATGGCAATGACCCCGGCGCCTGAGGTCTTAACGCAGGTTATCTGGATAAAGAAAAATAAAAGTCTTCGACAGGAGGTTTTACTTTTTGTGATGCTGCGAATCGATAAGCGATTATTTTTAAGAGATAAAAACAAGTTCCAGTGGAGGAAAGTTTTACTTTTATGCACATAACAGACATTGCGTTTTAGCAACAGATTACGGAAAACCTATCTTTGCTAGCCGGATTTTTTTAACCTGTAGCATGCATCCATCCATACTATGATTGTAGGTACCTACTTTTTTGACGGTCCCACAAAATAGCTATGATGCCTGCGCCTAAAAAGTGACACCTTTGCTATTTCAACGTAATCAACGATGTTAATAATGTAAGAGTAATTAGTTATAGTTCCTATTCTCACAAAATAGCTATGATGCCTGCGCCTAAAAAGTGACACCCTTGCTATTTCAACGTAATCAACGATGTTAATAATGTAAGAGTAAATAGTTATAGTTCCTATTCTAGTAAGTTATCACAATACATCCTATCTCATATCTGCTTTATTTTGTTTATATGTTGTTTTAATCAGGTAGGTACCTAACTTGCCTTGCCTTGTAAAATATATTATTCAACCTAATAATTATATGTTTTTTACGTGAGAAATAAAAATATAATAATAAAAAAATATTTATTTCCAAGAAAAATAATCGTACAGGTTATTATACGTACTAGAGCTAGTGTATGTACCTATCTTTATTTAAACTTTAAATTTGTCTTTATAACATAGAAGAAGGTAAGTACATAATATGTGATGCACAATAATAAAGGAGTTATTAGTAAATTTAAATAAACAAGGCAGATAGATAATTATATTAAAATAGAATTGAAACTTGTGTGGCTATGCAACATAATTAAATAAATGAAACGGTTATTACCACAAAATTTTTACGTCGATTTGCTGACGTTTCACGTTTTGAAATCGACGTAAAATTTTTGTGGTAATAACCGTTTCATTTATTTAATTATATTAAAATAGTTAACAAAGAGAAAAATAAATTGACTTAATTACTAGTATTCCATTGAAGTAGGCATCTAAACTAAGTATGTATTTGATGTGTTTGTGTGTGTAATGTAATAGGTGGCTAGAATGTGTGGAGTAGCAAGTGTGGTATTTAAGTGTGATTTATGCTTATTTTAGGTGTGTTTCGTGTTGATTGTAATATTGTTTATTATAAATACGTAGTTTTAAGATTGAATCTGTAGCAGTCCCTCTGTTTCCTCATAGTCAAAACCAAGTAGGTATAGTTTCAGCTTATTTTTGCAAAACATACGAGTTTCATGAAAAGTAAAACATGAGACTATAATATTTTAACATTAACTGTACTTTTCTCATATTGTTTCAATACAAAATCTTTCGACCTTTTGAACCAAAGTGTGCGAAACGGCAATAAGTATCAAAGGCAAAAGCTAGATTTGTTGTGAATTAGGTAGGGTATACTACCTAGTGTTCACATGGTTTTTAAAAAGTTATTAGTAGGTAGCAAGTAAATTAATTTTACGACGGGGAACCGGGGCCTTTAAATCATCACCTGGTTAAAAGTTGAGATATAAGGACGAAGGTGGAGACGCACTTCACCCGGAATCCTCAACAAACTGATTCCAAAAAGTTTTATGAGAGATAAAATCTTAGTATAACACGAAAATGTTCAGGAAAAATGTAAGGATCATACGAGTTGGCTTGGTGATAGTCTAGTTATTGTTTGAATTGGTGATTCTGTTGTTACGGCGACAGCTAAAAAAAATCATAAGTAGGTTGTCAACAATCTTACTGTCCAAAGACTAACACTTGCATAAATATGTAAAGCTTTTCCTATACCGGTAATCAACGTGATATAGGTACATTTTAATGCGTAAGTCGAGGAAAGCTGCTGACAGACTAAAGAGTAGGTAAGTACCTACGTAAGTTTATATTATAATCGATTACCTACTGCACGTAAGTATCGATAATGGGTAATATCAATGTCTAGGATCTAGAATTTAAGACAATAATAATGCCAATTTAATGCATTTCTAATCCCATAAGGCACAAGTGCCACTTCATTAATTTATTGAAGCACCATCTGCTTGTGTTGATAGTACCGCTTATTAAGTAGGTATAGCTATTGAAAATGTAGAGATCACGCAGGTACGAACACCCGTACCTACTTATATAAAAAAAATAGCAAGATTGACTGACAATCTTTAAGCTCACAGCCAAAAACATTACTTAGTCCGTAAAGTAAAAAGATTTTAGACAAAACATTTTCTTATGATGGAGAAGGTACGCAAGGAGGAAATGTAATTACGTATTACTTTCTGATAAATATGTTAGTGTTAGTATATTAGTGAATGTAGCAGGTGAGTATGCACAATGTCGCGGGAATTCTTCTAACTAACGATAAAGTTAGCGCCCAGCTTATAAGGAGCAAACAAAGTGCGCAAGCGCATCAGTGCGGTGACCAGAGGCCGAGCGACCGCAGTAGCCATGGGGTCATTGACGGCGACTGTTGTGCTGCTTTTGCTGGGAAACGCTGTGCTGGGGACACCGCTTATCAACGAGCTTCAACCTGGGCAAGGTTTGTAGTACTGAAGTACCACTTGTTTTTAAGTTTCGATGCAATTAGCTTTAGTTGTCGCTTCAAACAAATTTTCAATTTGCGTTTCTCGAAATTTAGGATTTTTTTTAAAAAGCCAACGCCTCAATGCTTACTTAGATTTAGGCTTCTGAAGTTCTAAAAAAATGACCACAAATCGCGAATTAAAAAAAAAACATAACTTTACCTAATTATGATGATATTCTGACAAAAAGCTCAATTTCATTTTTCAAAATGTAGGTTTTACATTTATTTTATTTATACAACTACGGTACAACTCAAACATATAAATCACTACATAGGAAAACGGAAGTACGATTAGGTACTAGATCTGCATAAATTAATCACTACCAATACCAGCTAACCGTTTTCAAATTCATCGAGATTCCCTACTTCGCCTTGAATTTACGTGAGCGCAATCATATATTGGTAGGTAACTACTTACCTAAAACGTTTCCATCTAATTAAATTATTTGCCTGTTTACTTAAATTTGTCATAAGCAAGTATACCTATACCCTCTCGATTTTTATTTTTTTTATGCATGTACTCTCTATTATTAACATTTTTGAGAGTAAGCCACAAAAATATATATTTGGTATGGAAAATTAACCATAATATTATTTATTGAATAGTTCAACCATGGAAAGGATTTCCCTAGAACTCGCGATTTCTTTCCTCATTTATTTTACTTTTATTTTCTTTGATTTGAAACTTGCAATTTTAAGTGCCTTTGAAAACTCATTACCAGCAATCTTTGATTGAGATTAGGTAAGAATTAACTTCTAGATTCGCCTAAACTTGTATCAACAAATACTGGGTCTGCCTGCTATATTACAAGTGATGGTAACAATGTTACAAGCAAGATCACAGGCACCACGAATGGAAAACAAGCAGCAGCCAGAGAAAGTCATTATCCATGTGATAGGCTGGAGGCACGCGTTTAGCATTACAAATAACTTGTCGAGGTGGTAGCGATAATGAAAACAATAGTGTAAGCCAGTCGTAAATCAAGTGGATTCCTAAATATGCAAGGAAGACTATTTTTATTGAGTGTTTCGAATGTGATTGCTTGTATAATCTTGTAACCAAATAATTCAAGCCTTCTGTATTCAGTAATAGTCGTCGCGCCATGGATGTCGTAAAAGCCGACTAAGGTATCTCAATAGAAGAAGAGCAGCAGCTTCCTTCTTTGTATTAGCTACACCTTACTGCGATCACCAATCCACCTACCAAGAGTGGTGATTATCGCAAATCCCTGGAGGTTCTGTTCAGCAGTGGACACTAACAGGCTGTTGATGTGATGTGATTCAGTAATGACAAGAATTATTTGTTTGACATTCGTAGTTACCATTACAAAATAGATAGACGATGCATTAACATAATATTGAATTACAAAAACGTAAATCAATACATACAGACATTTAAATACTGTTAGCAAAGAAACTATTCAGTGAAAGATAGTAAAGATCAGGTTATGATTATTTTTTTTAAATAAATTAGGTACCTTTTTTTTATATAGTTAAGGTATGTATGTGTTTATTTCCCGCATAAAACAAAATAATCAATATAGATTATGATTATTTTATTTATTTATTTAAATCAATATAAATTAAATAAAAAAATAATCCCCCCAGTGATTATTTTTGTCTCAAACATTGTGTAAATAGAATCGGAGCTTTTCACGACTAGTAAATTACCTACACAATAGGAATATTATAGTGCCAAACGTGTAAGTGAGTCACCAACTGACACCTTACAGCAATAACGATTTGCATTACGTATTCATTTATTGTAATCATTGTAACGATTCAAAAGCAAATTAGATGTAGCCAGATAAAAATTTGTATTGAGCAGAATAGTGAGGTTAATAAAAGAAACAAAAGACCCAGCACTATCAAAATCGTATCAGTTCAACACGTAGGACATTACAAATTCACTGAGCACATCCTATTGAATGTGTACAAAAGGGAAACTGTAATTTTGCTGCTACCTACACACTTCGCATAATGACTATCAACTCCATAATCATGATCACGTAATCAGTCACGATTTAGGTACCTTTTATAACCGCCTCTAATGGTCTAGTGGTTCGCCCACCGGTGTCAGCAGGGTCCGGGTTCGATCCCAGGGGGTTCTCCCCTGTAACACAATATTGTGCTTGTTTTGGTTTGTGGTAGGACTTTTTTGTTTAAGTCCGCCTGGCTAGCTACCACCATCTTAACTATTATGTCGCCATAAAAGCAATTCTGAAATTGCTGTGTTCCGGCATTTAGAGTTAATAACTGGCTATCTTTCTTATATTCCTCAGTTTGTCAAGGATTCCGGTTGAAGAGCACTTAAACCGTATTTCTTGTCATAACTTGAAAAAAAAATCGTAGGCAACTTAAATGAAACTTTGTATTGGATTGTCAATTAAAAGCGTCTTTAAATATAATTACAGAATGGCCTACAAAAAACTCTGTGAAACAGCCTTTTCATCAAATAGAAAAAATAGGTACTGAAGAAACCGAAGATATCTCTACATCAGATCCAATCGATGACGTAGAGTATTCAACCGATGACCCAGTAGCTGTAGAGGAAGAACCAGCTTTAAATCAAGCGAGTGTTCTTAAAGCAGCAACAGTTGGGACAGAAGAACCAGAAAGAGTAGATTACTCTGGTGCTCAGTTGTGGAAGGTATCGACAGAGAAAACTGGAGTAAGAGCAACTCTTGGACGACTGCGACGAAGAAACTGTAAGTGACCACAAGTAGTTAACCGTTCAAAATAGAGTTAATAGGCATTTACTGGGAGGGTTCACATCATTGTAAACCTCATCCTTGTCCAGGCAAGATTCGAGGTCTAAAGTCGTAAGTAAGATTTCCTACTCACTATTTGAGCAGCCCGTCTGGGTAAGTACCTCAGAATATACATAATATCGCAGTCAAATACTATACCATTATACACTATTTATATTGTGCTTTGCTTCTGTGGAAAGTTTAACCGGCTCTGTGGTCCGCCCAACGTAGATCCAAAGGTCCCAGGTTCGATCCCCAGGGGGTTACAATTTAGTTTGGTTTAGTTGGTGATAGGCTTTTGTTTAAGTCAGCCTGGCTAACTACCACCATTTTATCTTAGTCTCTGAATTATTTTGTTCCGACATGAGGTAGATAGCCAGTTCTTCAATTTGTTGAGGATTCCGGGTTCTGGTGAAGTGCGTTTGCACCTACGGTACGGCCTTATCATAACTTGAAACCCAAGCAGGTGAAGACCAAGCGCTTCCCTATCGTACAACAAAGACATTAAAAAAGTTCAAATGGTCGGTAGCGCGCGAGAGATTCTTCTGCTGTTGGAAGCGTCCACGTCCATAGGCGACGGTAGTCGCATACGATAAGGTGGACCGTTTGTATGTTTGCCAACTAGTAAAAGCTTATCATAATAGTTTAATTATAATAATTAAAAATATATTTTACACAATGCAATTTAGCCTCTCTTCTCTCTCTAGCTCTACAAAGCGTGTAATATAGGAGCTAGATTACGGAGAATATGAATACCTACTATATACTTTTTTTGTGAATATACACTATGATAAATATAACCGCCAACAAAACACAGAACAAAGATCACACACATGTTCGTCCCTGGTAGGGAATCGAACGCACAACCTATAGCGCAGAAGGTAGAGCTACCAACTAAACTGTGAGGCCAGTAGATATCATAAATCATGCTTTGATCCTGCTCAAATAAGTAGCGTTTTTCTTTTGCAGTAATTTCGACATGGGGTGGTAACAATCTCTCGGTTGATGTACTTATCAAACCTAATGCCCTTTCAAACGTAACGCGAGTATTCAAAAGAGACAATATCGCTTACGATATCGTGATTGAAGATCTACAAAAAAGGATCAATGAAGAAAATCCTCCACTGGATGAGAATGAACTGGAACTACAAGATAGGCGAGGTATGTGGGTCTCTGCTCTTGGTAGTTTTTAGTTCTATTTTCAACGATATCCCAAGGGTTCCAAACGTTTTGTTACAGCAAGAGCTTACCATTTTTGGCGTTACAGGGGTTCTCGTCGCCGAATAGGTTACATAGGTGCATACATGGGCTACAACTCCCTCGACATGCCTATGGAGTATTGGCCCAACGCTAATTGGGGTTCGTTGTTGATATTCGGCACCGAATCGTATTTGCACCTACTTTAACATTCAATACAAGACGTAGAACTCAATGTTTCACTTGGTTTTGTTTTTTTGTGTATCGAATAGGTATGCTTATGTTGCGGATTTCGGAGAATTGGATTAACATTTGCGTGCTCCACATTGTAACTAATTTGTAGATTTAGATTTTAGTAGGTTTTGAGTTTAAAATTCGTTACTAATCTGGTTAAGTGGATCTGGGTCATAGAAATTACAGTGAAGTATGTGAATAATTCAAATGGTGGTTTTGCAGGTCACCGCATGACATGGAAACAATATCATAGACTGGAAGACATTCATAGTTTCATGGATTATTTGGCTAAGACATACCCGTCTATTGTCAGCGTGAAGTCTATTGGAAAGTCTCACGAAGGCCGCGACCTAAAGGTACCTATAACATATACGTACCTATGACCTATAACATATTGCGCATACTTTTCTTCCTCTATTTAAATATTGCTTCAGTGCTACCAGCATCTTGACACCAATGATTATAAAATTTTCTTGTACTATAATTGTGATTTGTATGTTCACGTCATCATTATATTCTTCTCTAGATATTGAGAATTTCAAATGGTCAACTGACTAACAAAGCAGTCTTCATTGACGGAGGCATTCACGCGCGGGAATGGATCAGTCCTGCGACTGTCACTTACTTCATCAATCAGCTTGCCGAAAACTTTGACGTCGAGTCCGATGATATCAAGAACATTGATTGGTAAGTCTTTGTCCATGAACTTGAAATGAAAAGCTCTAATAATTACAGGACTCATTTTGAAAATGCAGTAGCGGTAAACTGTACCACAGAAAGCGTAAGAATAAAACACAGCTTGCAATTCAAAGCTACGACAAACATTAAGCAGGCTAGCAGGTGTGCGTGTTTAACTCTGTAAAGGTACATGTTCGTTGTCGACTGCAGACAGCAGCAGAAGGCGACAGCGACACAATTTCATACAAATTCAATGCATAACACTAGACAAAGTATAGGAACCAGTACTGCTGCAGTAGTGTTGTTGCTGCCAGTCGGCTATGAACTTGTACCTTAAGAGCATCTAATCAAGTTGCTTGAAAAAGGGCTCGTCCAGTAGTACTACGACTTTAAATATTTCAACCGCCAAGCAGCATTTCTGTTTCGGTTTGAAGGGTATGATTACCGGTAAAATTCCAGTTACGGGCGCAATGCAGTGTAGCGTAGGTCATGTTCTTTTTGGATACGACCTACGCAGTAAGACTTTGTTAAAGTGTGGGCTGGTGGTTGTAACGTCTCCTTGTAGTATAAAAAAACTGCATTACATTTCAGGTACTTCCTACCAGTGGTGAATCCCGACGGTTACGAATTTACGCACACCACCGATCGTCTCTGGCGCAAGAACAGAAAACCAGGATATCTCCCCAGGTGTATGGGAACCGACCTGAACAGGAACTTCGGGTACGTTTGAACACAAACAGCCGACTTATCGCTCCTAATAATTTCAATAATTTCTAATAAATCATCAAAACTACATGTCACCTTCAAATAATACTTGTTTGATAGTATTTTGAGAACTTTCTCAATTGGAATTTAAAAATTTTTTTTTTAAACTGTTTCTCGTGTTCTTTACCTTTTTATTATTCCCGGTGACATATTGGCTGGGCTGTAGTTAGTTATGATTATAGGTGCCAATACTATTTAATCATTACATCATAGATATCGATGGGGAGGTAAAGGCGCCTCCAACAACCCATGCAGTGAAATCTACAGAGGCGCCAGTGCATTCTCCGAACCAGAAACGAAAGCTGTGTCTGTAAGTATACCTACCCTTCCCTTCGAACTAAAACACAGCAATGCTATTTGACAAGCTCATTTACAAGGAGCTCTGCTATACTCTAGGGCGCTTAAAGGACCTTTAAGGTACTTTGTGTTAGCTTAAAAACTGTTTCGAGCGAGAACTGTTTTATAGCTGCTGAATAAACATAGAGCGAGAAGTGACAGATTGGTTTTCTAGTCTTATTGGTACTTAACCTATGTAACAGAACCTCACTGGCTCGGCGCAGGAGAGTAACTTCCTGAAATAAGAGTTTATTGTAGGTAAGTAGGTTTATCTGAAATCGAATTGCGCGGTAAGTATTGGTTGGTGTTAGTTAGATAATTGGATGGCGGTTGAATTTTGTTACCTATAGATACCATTTTAAATGCTTATACCTACTCAGGCTTGTTTAATAAGGGCAAACGGATTAGACTGAAGTGTGCGTGTCGTTATATATTGATGTTATTTTTCTGGTACGAATACCTACGAATTAAATATTTATTACAGGACTTCATAAAACAAAACGCCGCGAACTTCACTGCGTACCTGACTTACCACAGCTACGGACAGTATCTCCTTTATCCCTGGGGATATGACAATGCTCTGCCTCCAGACCATGCGCAACTGGATACCGTTGGAAAAAGAATTGCTCAGGTAGACCAACCCTACCTATTTTACGAGACATTGATGCAATACTCCTCTGGATAAGATCATGAGATCAGTCAATTCAAAAACAGACTTTTGAGCCCCAAATTTTAAAAAAAAAACATTGGGCTGAAAGAAAATTAACTTTCTTCATAGATTAAGGCTGGTCAATGATAATCTTTTTTCCATGACTGTCCTACACCACTGTTTCAATAGAATGGCTCCATTCAATTTTGTATATTTTTTTTACAGGCTATCTCAGAAACTGGAGGTTCTCAATACAGTGTGGGATCATCCAGTGGACTGCTCTACCCGGCAGCTGGTGGCTCTGACGATTGGGCTAAAGCTGAAGGCATCAAATATACCTACACAATTGAATTGAGTGATACTGGCCGCTACGGTTTTGTTTTACCTACAAGCTTTATTGAACCTGTGGCCAGAGAATCTATGGCTGGTCTGAGAGTTTTAGCAAAGGCTGTCAATTCTGAGTGATTCACTACCTAGTTTTGTGGACTAATTTATTGTAGTTTTTAGTTGTCTCTTGTGATAGTTTTAAGTTAAATTTACTTAAATAACTGAACTAAACTAAGCTAAATACAAAAATTGGGTTTGTTTAATTTATATTAGGTTAGCCCTAGATTTACTAGTTTAGGTTTACTTTCGTCAATAAAGTAGATTCCCTATTTTGGTCCTTGCATTTAGGTACTACTTAGGTAGGTATATACATTTGTGGTCAACATACACTTTTTTGCCTCCAAAAATGCTTATTACACTGTCCTAAATGTATTTGTCCTTGTTAGGATCAAGGATAGGAAGCTAATTAGACACTTTTTATTACACCGTCATAAATGCAAATACTTAATCAGTTTACTGTGAGAGAGTGATGGTGATAGATGTGTTGAGTGGAGCGCAAGTATGGTACATTATTTAAATATATAATCACAATCATACTACCCCATTCTATATATAATGCTAACATAAAAAATATGAAAGATTAAAACATATGGCATAAATTCGTAGAGTTATAAAATGTTCATAATTACTTCTCTCTTTGGACATTTTGCATACTTAATACATACATTACTTTTATCACACACAAAATGCACGCAACGACTGAAGTTAGAATGTTAAGTATTAATACACTATACTTAATATTAGATGCTAACTGAACTAGGTTGGTAGTAACCTTACTTTCTTGCAAACAAGAATGGGTAGCAACCATACTTTCTTGCTAACTAGGATTATAGCTGGCTAAGTGTATACACTTGCATAAATTCCGTGGCTCAACACCCTAGAATCCTTTATTTAGGATGGTGTAGTATAAGCAAAGATCTGCATTGGCATTTGCTTGAGCATATTAATCATACTGTAGAATACCTAGGTAACCTGAATCAATAGAGCCACATAAAATATGCATTATTGCTTACCTTGGAATGATTTGAGGTTCTTTTGTCTCCAAGCTCATTTTCAGCTTTCGTAACTTTAATTTCTGGTATGACAGCAATGTCGTTTTTACTGGATCTTGGAAAGGTATTTACTTTCACTCCAACTGGACTACGTTTCATCAAGTCTTGGGATGCCTGAGCGATATCTTCCGCTCTTTTTAAAATCAACTCTACATCCTCAACATCGTCAGCAATCACGTTATCTTTACTCTTGGCGGCAGATAGCTTGTCGATTTCACTAAATATATGTTTTATTTCATCATCACTGTCCTTATAGGCATCACAAACCTTCTCAAAACTAAGAAATTCTTTTGTAGAAACGCTATTCTCATTTGAATCTACCTCTTGATGGTTCAGCACTAAACTATTAGCCATGTCGGTAAAAATAAAGTGATGATGTGGTGAAACAATTTTATGCTTATTCGACTTTTATTACATAAGTGTGATTTTCACCACCCTGCTATTTAGTTTGTTATTCGAATCAGAAAATAAATTCACATTCAGTCCCAAGAAACAACACCGTGAGTGAAAACAATTCATCAGCTGGTCGCATAGCAACGGATGCAAGTGGAACAGACAGCTTTGACAATTGACTTTTATCATTGCTTGCAAGCCAATTTTTTTAGGTGCTGTTGAGGTTCACTTTTTCGAAAATAATCGATTTTATAATAAGCATTTTTTTTGGTAGGATTTATCGGCATTATAAGGCAACACCTGTAGCAATGTTAAAAAAAATATTGAGTGTAAAAAAAAAATGACAATGCCATTGTTCATAATCCCATAGGTTGGAATAGTTTCGTGGGGAATATATTCCTTATTTTTCCGTATTATGACGAACGCACCCGCGCCGCGCCGACAACAGCCCACACATCCACCTCAACTCTCTCGCTCCACTACACTTGCAGTTGCAGTCACCGGACGATCAGAAACCTTGTCGACCCAAGAATGACCCGTCTTCCGTGTAATTCTGGGCACAGAGGCATACCTGGCTCTCCATTATAGGATTGTAGTCAAAAAGAGGCCAAATGAATGAAGGCAGTTAAATTCTACGGATATATTAAACCACATATAGAGGAAGGCACCTTAGTCTCGTTTTAGTAGGCACAAGAGTTACATGCGAAGATGAACAAGTCCTTACCCATAGCTAGAATAAAATATAAGCTGAAGCTGCAGACGAGCAACACGAGCGACCCGATGATTTGATTGATCCCAGAGCACTATCCTACCCGAACCGATTGATTGAAATTGATTCGATTTGATTAAAATAAACTTGTTGTCGTTTCGTCGTTGTTGTTTTGAGAATTTTGTGATTATTTTATTAGTATTCGTATGTTTTATTTGACGAATAGATTGTACAGATACGAATATGTCAGTTCCTCCACAAGCATTTGTAAATAAAAATAAAAAGCATTTTCTAGGAATTCCGGCTCCTCTAGGTTATGTCGCTGGTGTTGGTAGAGGGTAAGTTTTCTCGATTACCAAGAAGATTCATTTAGAGATAACCAAATTAAGCAGTAGGTCTAATTATATATTTTCAGAGCAACTGGTTTCACTACTAGATCTGATATTGGACCCGCAAGAGATGCAAACGACGTATCGTAAGTACTTTCCGCCTGACATTTTGATAGGTTGAGTTATATCCTACAATCCTATATTTCACTTACATATCTATCTGGCTTACAGTGATGACCGTCATGCGCCTCCAGCAGCAAAGCGCAAGAAAAATGAGGAAGAAGATGATGATGAGGATTTGAATGACTCCAACTATGATGAATTCTCTGGCTATAGTGGATCTCTTTTCTCTAAGGTAAAATTATGGCCTGTGCTTGGTTATTTTGTTAAAAAGCACATTACTTAGGCAATCAAATTTATTAATTTTACTAGTTTGGACCAACTGGATTATTCATACAAGCTAGAAAAAATCTGAATCAGATTGTTTTTAGGATCCATATGATAAAGATGATGCAGAAGCTGATGCTATTTATGAATCAATTGACAAGAGGATGGATGAGAAAAGAAAAGAGTACAGAGAAAAGAGACTCAAGGAAGACTTGGAAAGATATCGCCAGGAGAGGTACCTAATTAGATATTATTATTTTAACCAGCTCCTTGGCTAGTGGTTCAACCCACCGATTTCAGATCCAGAAGTCCCGGGTTCGATCCCCATGGGAGTACAATATATTGTGCTTGGTTTGGTTGGTGGTAGGACTTTGTTTGGGTCCGCCTGGCTAGCTACCACCATCTTACCTAATTCTGTCGCTGTAACAACAATTCTAAAATTGTTGTGTTCCGGCATTTAGAGTAAAGATAGCCTCAGTTTGTTGAGGATGAAGTGAACGGGTGAAGTGTGCCTACACCTTCGGCCTATCTCAACTTGTAACCAGGTGAGATGAAAGCCAAGCGCTTCCCCATAGTACAATAAAAAAATAAAACACGAAATTTTATATGTATATTTTATATTATGTCTTGTCTGAGCAAACATTGTTCTAAATAAGGCATAAGTAAAATAATTGTTGTCTTTTAAGAAGCCTGGCTAGTATTCAATATTAATGTAATGAGAATGTTATTAATTTCCCATTATATTACAGGCCTAAAATCCAACAGCAATTCTCAGACCTGAAACGTGAACTCAAAACAGTATCAGAAGATGAATGGTCAGCTATCCCGGAAGTAGGTGATGCTCGCAATAGAAAACAAAGAAATCCTCGTGCAGAGAAATTCACTCCATTGCCTGACTCAGTACTGTCAAGGAATCTGGGAGGAGAATCGTCAGCGTCTATTGATCCTGGGTCAGGCCTGGCTTCTATGATGCCTGGAGTCATGACTCCTGGCATGTTAACACCCTCAGGTAATATGATGGCTTTTGTTTTTCAATTCATTTATTGTGCATAAGCTATTACAAAACTATTGCATAACATTCACATAGTATGGAAATCAACACCTTATTTACCATAATTTTACATATAACACTATTATTATAATAATATTAACTGAAAATAAATATTTATTTTCTCAAACAAAACTGCTTATATGCTGTGCCTTAATGCTTTTGCATATTTAGTTTCTGATTTAAATTCAAATAATAATACTGTTTATATACTACAGTTTTGAACTTACAGGTGATCTGGATTTAAGAAAGATTGGTCAAGCTAGGAACACCCTTATGACTGTTAAACTGTCCCAAGTCAAGTCTGACTCGTTCACTGGTCAAACTGTAGTTGACCCTAAAGGCTATCTGACCGATCTACAATCAATGATACCAACTTATGGAGGAGATATCAATGATATCAAGAAAGCTCGGTTGCTTTTGAAGTCAGTGAGGGAAACAAACCCTAACCATCCGCCAGCTTGGATTGCTAGTGCGAGACTGGAAGAGGTCACAGGTTAGTTAAAAAACGTAAATCATTTTGTATCAACATGTTAAGTCCGGTAGACTATATTTTAGATAGAATTGCTAATAACTGAAGACCATATACAATTAATGTTGAAAATTAACATCAATATCATCTATGGAGCGTAACCGCTGTATGCCTGGTCACTTTGTACTCTTTTATGAACACCTGGACATGTTTCTGGAAAAGTTTAAAATTAATTATGATTTAAACACTAAAATGAAAACCGACTTCAATGAAGATTATGATAAAATTTTCCTATGATTTTGATGACAGACGGATGGATAGACAGACAGACGGATCCTATAAGGGGTCCTTTTTTCCTTACTTTTTAGGTAATACCTAAATCGCTTCAATTGTGCCTATAACATTTGAAGAGTTTCCTTGATTTCCTCAAAATCTCAAAATCAGATCATGACCTGATGACGATGGGACCACCTGTGAAGTATACCCTTTCAAACAAAAAAATATTTTTCTACATAGTTCAAGGCGTCTTTGAGTAATTGGGGAACATACATAAAAAAAAAACAGAAATCAATGTGAAAAATATATGAAATTTACTTGTTTTTCTTTCCCAGGCAAAGTTCAGTCAGCGCGTAACCTGATAATGAAAGGTTGCGAGGTGAACCCTAGTAGCGAAGAGCTGTGGCTGGAGGCGGCGCGGTTGCAGCCCCCAGACACGGCGCGCGCGGTCATCGCGCACGCGGCTCGGAACCTGCCGCATAGCGTGCGGATATGGGTGAAGGCGGCCGACCTGGAACAGGAAACTAAGGTACCATTGTGAACTCTACTTGAGAAGTAAATTGTTGTGTCCATTCTACTCACGCATGTTATACAAGGTTACTCATATAATAGTTGCGATCCTGAGACCTCATGAGTTCGATTCCCGCGTTTCATCATCAGCATCTTTTCTGAGGTTTCCAGTTTGGTTAGGACTTAGCTGAATAGAATTACCTGATTATTTTGTGCTTTGAAGGGGGAAATTAAGCCATTAGTTTAAAAGAAATTGCTACTGGTACTACAAACAGCCATTTTAGAAGCCTCTGTCGGCGGCTCGCTAAGTTTCACACCGACTGTTACAGTTCACCCAAAAAGAAAGAAAAATGTGTTAAATCATGCACCATATTTTCTTCACACTGGATGTTTGAGCTCATCTTCAACACGAGACCTGAGGCCTAACCACAACCTATAAAATATTTTAATTAATTAATTGTTTTGATATAACATTACTTGTTTTTTTGCATTTTTGCACATATATTTTTGCCTCGTTTTGGACTGGACAGATAGTGACAAAAGTAAAGTTATATTAAAACAGGAATGCTTTTCGAGGTCTTGGTTTTTCCCTGGTCTGATACCGGTGGGCAAACCACTAGACCACAGAGGCGGTTTTACCTTATTACAGGCCAAGCGACGCGTCTACCGCAAAGCCCTAGAACACATTCCCAACTCCGTCCGTCTCTGGAAAGCGGCCGTCGAACTAGAGAATCCAGAAGACGCGCGTATTTTACTATCCCGCGCCGTGGAATGCTGCCCCACAAGTGTGGAACTTTGGTTGGCATTGGCGAGGTTGGAAACCTATGAGAATGCCAGGAAAGTGCTGAACAAAGCGAGGGAGAATATACCTACGGATCGACAGATTTGGGTTACCGCTGCTAAACTAGAAGAAGCTCATGGTAAGTGTTTCTGTTATCATGTTTCACATCGAGAAATTCACTAATGTTTTTAAGAATAAAGTTAAAAGGTTGGATTGAGGTAAACAGTTACCTTTTCTGTTTACTATAATAGTCTCTGTAGGATCTTCAAAGCGCTTTTATAATTTTGCGCTATACTTTTTATTTTTATTTTTATTGTACGACGAGGAAGCGCTTGGCCTTCATCTCACCTGGTAACAAGTTGAGATAAGGCCGAAGATCGAGGCGCACTTCACCCGGAATCCTCAATTAACTAAGGAACTGGCTATCTTACCTCTGAATGCCGGAACACAACAATTTTTGTTAGAATTGTTATTATGGCGACAGAATTAGGTAAGATGGTGTTAGCTAGCCAGGCGGACTTAAACAAAATCCTACCACCAACCAAACCAAGCACAATATATTGTACTCCCCATGGGGATCGAACCTCGGACCTCTGGATCTGAAATCGGTGGGTTGAACCACTAGACCGCAGAGGCGGTTAAAGTTACTTTTCTCCTCACTTCGACCTGCTTAAAGTTTTAATTTTGTTCTGTAGGTAACACTCACATGGTTGAAAAGATCATAGACCGTGCAATCACATCACTCAGCGCAAATGGAGTGGAGATCAACAGAGAGCACTGGTTCAAGGAAGCCATGGAATCGGAGAAATCAGGCGGAGTGGCCACAGCTCAAGTAAAAGTCTTGTCATACCTACATATGCAGGGACAAACAAAACATTTTCAGACTAAATTCAACTGCTATTCCATAATATTGAGTGTAACGGTACACAATACTTCACCTTCCCCTGTACCTAAAATAGAATAATCCAGGTTTTCCAATGTTTGTTTTCTCAAAAATATCAGAAAACCTGGATTGGGAAATAAAAATATGAACCAGATTAGCAATATTCTGTTTTATTTGAATTGAAATTGGAATGTTTAATATCTTTCTCAAGTTTTTCAAGGACTAGTAATGTTTAGTTTTAGTAATTGCGATCAACGATTTCTATGCTTATAGGCTATCATCCGTTCGGTCATTGGGCATGGCATTGACTCTGAAGACCAGAAACATACTTGGATGGAGGATGCCGAAGCCGTAAGTATTTGTACAATGTTATTTGTTTAATCAAGCATGGTCAGATTCTATGCAAATCTTGAATGTTTTCGTGGCAACACTACTGAAGTTGCACACCTGTATAACCTAATAACAACATAAGTGCAATAAATAATTTGAATTTGAATTAGTTACTTTTTACTATGTGGCTTGTATATATGCAATACTATTATTTGTGGTGAATCGTAAAATGATCTATGCTATGCTTGTTCCTTCATCCACTTCTATGTTAATAACCGTTTTAATTTGACAGTGTGCAAACGAAGGTGCCTACGTTTGCGCCAGAGCAGTGTACGGCTACGCTCTCTCCGTATTTCCATCCAAGAAGTCGATTTGGCTGCGAGCGGCGTATCTCGAGAAACAGCACGGCACTAGAGCTAGTTTGGAGGCGTTATTACAGCGGGCTGTGGCGCATTGTCCAAAGAGCGAGGTTCTATGGCTTATGGGAGCTAAGTCAAAGTGGCTTGCAGGTAAATAATAAAGCTCTTAACCTTAAAACAACCAGGGCCCCAATGATACCATTGTCATAGTGAATCGATTGGTTCAGTAGAATCGGGCTCGAGTTGTTAAGATAGACCCGTTTCATCACCGCTGATATTTATTAGTAAATACGTTATATATTTTTGTTGCTTTTAGTTATTATTTTACAGTGGTTAAGATATTTTATTTTTCTTACGTTTTGGTTACTATACATTATTGACGTAATGCATTAAAAAACATTTGCTAAGAAGTCATAATAAAGTTAGATCAACATTTCTTCATTTGTTTTTTCTATTTCTCGATGGAAAACAAAGTAATTTCTGGGCATTGACTTGTTCGCTATCAGTTTTTTTTTATTACAGGTGACGTTCCAGCAGCGAGAGGTATTCTCTCGCTAGCTTTTCAAGCGAACCCCAATTCTGAAGAGATCTGGCTGGCGGCCGTCAAACTAGAGAGCGAGAACAAAGAGTACGATAGAGCGAGACGGCTGCTCTCTAAAGCGCGCGCCTCCGCTCCCACACCTAGAGTAAGTGCTTACAGAATACCCCATACCGTAGTCCAATCCTTTGTCTCTTGGGAAATGGCCTTTGGTGTGGGACGCTACCTGCGACGACACCTTGGTGCCATCTCAGCTGCCTGGGACATCAGGGCTGGTGCGGCGGCTGATTCGGCCGAGGATCACAAAAGGCGCAAATATAGTGGTCTCGACCGAATTTACCTATTTGAGACCTTGGGTCCGTGAATAGCCGGTGCCCTCCGTTTTCAAAAATCTTGCGGGGCTTGTGATTGAGGAGACACGTGACACAAGGGCTGGCTCATATTTAGGCCTTCGAATTAGCATAGCTATACAGCGTGGCAATGCAGCCAGTGGTCACGCTTCCGTCTGGTACTGGTATGGAACAGTTGAGTTACCTATAGGCCGTTTGTAACGGTCCTTAGGTCGTTTGTAGCGGTCCTTAGGTAATCCAGCTGTTTCCTTTGTACATATTAAGTTTAATTGTATCTATTATTTTTAATGTTTGTAAATTATAATACTTAAATGTTAAAAAACTCTTATTCTAAAGTGAAGATCAACCCTAGTAGCTCAGATAGAGGCTCTAAACTAAACTAATATGGTGATTTCCCTAGAATCCCTAGGTGTCCATGTTGCTGAATCACGTGTCCAAGATTTTCACAGATTTGTGTATCTAATTGACATTGAAATGTTTCGTACCTGTATAACTGACTGACAGTTATTATTAAAGCACAGTACTGTTAAATTTCTGGGTAGCAGTGAACAAAGGTCAGGAAATTCACATTACGGGCTTATAGTCGTTTTATGTAGACTTTACTGACAAGTATTCCAACTGAGTGAAGAATGATACAGGTGATAAAATCGATTATGTAGGTATCGATTTATTAGTTGTTTGTTTCACTACACTTATAAAATAAAATAAAATCGTCTGAAAACCTAATGTTACCATGATAAATAACAGACGCGATAACCATTTTTGAACCTTGACCATTTTTTTTATCTACGAAGCATTTTTAATACCTGCCAATCGATGAAATGTTTTGGTTATTTTCAACGTTACATTATTATTTCAAACTGCTAATAGTGAACACACAGATGTTTTGCTTTGTTGCTAACGATAAACTTTTTGCAGGTTATGATAAAATCAGCGAAGCTAGAGTGGGCGCTCAACAACATGGATGTATCGCTCAAACTACTGGATGAGGCCATCAAAGTGTTCGGGGACTATCCCAAACTTTACATGATGAAGGGGCAGATTGAGGAACAAATGAGCAAAAACGATGACGCGCATAGCACTTATACTTTAGGGGTAAGGTTCAATATTGCATGTTTACAATCACAATTCGATTAAAAAAACTTAAGGTGTCTACGTAAAGCATCTTCGTTATAAATTCTAAAATATTGGACTTGATTTTACTTTAAAAATGGCATCTTTATTGCTTAAAACGAGAAAATATAGCATCCTTTATGTATGGTGTCTGAAGAGTAGAGAAGAGTATGGTGGTCTTAGTACACTTCTTCCTCATATGCTTTGAGGATTTTCCATTAAATCGCCATCGGACCTAATTACTGACACAAACCTCTTGCTAGCGGATGCTTGGTGTTTCTTAGTTTTCTTACGCCAGACTTTAGGAAATCATGTATAAAAAAATAGAGAACGTATTTGTCAAGCATTAATGTAGTAGATTATCTATCCATACCTTATTGTAAATCTAAAAGTGAAGTGACTTCCACTATTTAGATTATATGTTCCACTATAATCCGTTAAACGACGCTTACTTATAAACTATTGTAATGTTCTGAACGTTAGAAGAGACGTGTTTCCAACTGCCTCTAATATCTCTAATATATTTACTACTTTGATATTTCAGTTGAAGAAATGCGCACAATGCATACCAATGTGGATCTTACTATCGAGGCTAGAGGAAAAACTGAAGCATGTCACGAAAGCCAGATCAGTTCTAGAGAAAGCAAGACTTAGGAACCCAAAGATGGCTGAATTATGGTAAGTGCTTCGTTGTCTTATAGCGGGTTCTGCGGTTTGATTGTAAAGGCGGAAGTGTAGTGTGACAAGGATGGATAAAGATAAGGAATTAGTACAAATGGAGCACTCTGAATGTAGCGCATGTGATGTAAAGAATGAAAATTAATAGTTTAAATAGCGTGCATATAATGTGAAGGGAGGCAAATTGGGTATCCAAAAGAATGTTAGGAATTAATGTAATATATAATATATAGAATTGATGTAGTAATAGTTTTTAACCCACCGATTTCAGATCCAGAGGTCCGTGGATCGATCCTCAGCGGGAGCAATATTGTGCTTGGTTTGGTTGATGGTAGGATTTTGTTTAAGTCCGCCTGGCTAGATAAAATTTGTTCCGGCATTTAGAGGTAAGATAGCCAGTTCCTCAGTTTGTTGAGGATTCCGGGTGAAGTGCGCCTCCACCTTCGGTCGTATCTCAACTTGTTACCAGGTGAGATGAAGGCCAAGCGCTTCCCCGTCGTACAATAAAAATAATAATAATAATGTAGACGGACTAGGAGTAGAGGTATACGGAAGTATAAATATTACAATATATATTATGATATTACAAGATACATTTTAAAACACGTATACGTGAGTAAAAACCGTGATTTAAAATGTATAGTACCACTCATGCAAGTTTTGAAAGTGATATATTACAAGATGTTAATTTCACACAGCGCCATCTACATTATCTTATGTTTATTTAACTTCTAGTTTGTACCTATCTGCTTTGTGAGAAATTAAATGTTTTTATTATGATTATTATTATTATATCTAGCAATAAAACTAGGCATAAGCTTGTAATAAGGGAACTAAATTACGGATACAATTACCTACTTAAATACTTCTTCTTTTTTATATAATAAATACTTACTATAAGTATAATATAAATGAATGGATTGTGTCGAGTATGCTTGTGCGAGGTGCGGGTAAGGTATAGTTGTTGGCAGCTAACAGAGATGAATGGAGGAAGGTAGCATGTTGTGCCGACTTTAACTAACTGTAGGTAACAGGCAGGAAGAATATGATGATAGCGTGTTCGGGATTTCGTACAAGGTAACAATGAATTAAAAAGGATCTATTTATTCGACAAACTTAGTCCATTAGTAGGCAAATTCAGGCAAAAATAGGCTTTTATGAGGCATGCAGTGTCCGACTTAGTGTTCACACAGCTACCCTGCTTATCTGTCTATCTATCCAATGGTTTATAATATAAAGTGCCTGTAAATATGGTGAAAATTATGAGACAACCACTCGTAAGGCGCTCACAATAAATCCGGGTGACTTTGTAAAAATGTTTAATTATACTGCCAGATTTGGTGACCAAACAGTGAACGCATTTTACTAGTTTCGAGTTTTTTCGACCACTATAATTGACGATTGTCCACTTTAACAATATAAACGCGTTTATCCCCTTTTTAAAATTAACCTGAAAACAGAAAAATATATTATTAATTAAGAAATCCGCTAAATTTCTTTGAAAAAAATGTAATCGACACGTGTTTCGCCTCTACATCCTACATCGGCATCCTCATAAAATATATTCTTGCTGCTAAGCTGACGAGCCTTCTACCGACGTGTTGCCGATCCGAGCGTTGCGCTGCAAGCTGCGTTTATCGTTCAGTAATGAGAAACCACAATAGGTTCATATACAAATATGAATGACGAACTTTTATTCACGTTATCTGAAATTAGGGATACTACTAAAGTGTATGTTTCCAATGGGACTCTGTATATATTGAATAAGCAGGGAAGTCGTTAATCAGACTAAAAACTAGTAATTCTGTAAAAAAGTAGACCTCGCGAGCCCTTATAACCATGCAATAACCGATGCTTTCCTCTTTTACTTTTCCTTTTAGACTTTTGAGCAAATAGGGGTATAAGTATAAGCAAACTTCTCCCCTTTTCGCTCTCCACTCCCCCTTTTAGATATTTTTCCATAGTGTCTTTCAAATTTAATTGAAATCCTTTGATAAATAACGCTACAGCAACTTCCCCCCTTTTCTAACCGATCAAAAATCGCGATCGATTGAAAAAAAAAAAACAAGGAACATGTGTGCCAATTTTCATCAAAATCGGTTGAAAAATGCGACCTGTAGGCGAGAACAAACAGACAGCCGACAGACAGCGGACAAAAGCGTTTTTGGCTTATCTCGAAACGGAGACGCTTCGCTCGCTCGGTCAATTAAATAAAATAGTAATTTATTCAGACTTTGAGGTAGTCCATACGTACATGACTTAGACTATGATGATATGTTCCAGGTTAGAGTGCGTAAGACTAGAAAGACGGAACGGCAGCATGGACATAGCGAACGCCGTGATGGCGAAGGCGTTGCAAGAGTGCCCCGCCGCCGGCCGCCTTTGGGCCGAGGCCATATTCATGGAGTCGCGCCCGCAGAGGAAGACTAAGAGCGTAAGTTACATAACTTTACACTTTTCATGAAGTGAAAATATCTTTCAATATGTTGGGCATATTTTGAAGATAATAAATAAATAAATAAATAATCAATGTTACAGGACAATCATTTCACACAGCGCCATCTAGCTACATAGACAACTAGCTACGTACTATTATGATACAACACCCAAACACAGAGCAAACATCTATATTCATTACACAAATGTTTGTCCTGAGATGGGAAATAATCATTAAACTCGCGACACCATACACCTTACCGACACCACTTTTGACACATTTTATTTCCACAAATTGCCACGTTACCTTGATGTCAAGAGGTTCTTCGAACGGTCCTTACCTGTACGGTAAGAACCGTTTGAAGATTGCCTCTATAAGTAGAGACGATAAACTTCAAGTTTTTACTTCTGTTGGCACTCCTGGAGTGCCACTGTTTCTTGTTCCAGGTCTTTGGTCGCTACCAAATATATTTACAAAATATTTAAATATATTTACAGTATATTTATCCGCTGATAAATATACCTATATGTAACATTTTTGTTGATGACAGGAACGAAGTCCTGGATGTTCCACTAGCCTCCTATATAACCATTGGGTTTTTTTTCATATCTCTCTCTCTCTCTATTCATTCCAAGTGAACTGGTCAAACGCTATCAATAAAAAGCATAGCAGCTAACCCGTCGTGGTAAGGAATTTGTATTTGTATTTGAACATACACATTGTGGTTGACAGGTTGATGCGCTAAAGAAATGCGAGCACGACGCCCACGTGCTGCTGGCGGTGTCGCAGCTGTTCTGGACCGAGAGGAAGCTCAACAAGTGCAGAGAGTGGTTCAACAGAACGGTAAGCGTAATGTATCAACATCATAAAATAGAAACCTCTTGCTATGTTTAGTCCAGTCCGCGGCCTCGATGAATATGAGCCGAGTTTCTTGCCTTTCTCCTTGTGTGCTGGTCGCGATTCCGAACAGGCGGTAGACTTGACGTTTCAAAATGCTCCTAAAATATTTCCTCTGAGGTGTAGGTGGCGCCCATATCAGATCCAGCGGTCCCGGGTTCGATCCACAGGGGGTACAATATTGTGCTCGGTTTGGTTGGTGGTAGGACTTTGATTAAGTCCGCCTAGTTACCACCATCTTATAAGTATGTCGCCATAAAAACAATTATAATTTGTTGTGTTCCGGCATTTTTTGGTAAGATGGCCAGTTCCTCTGACTGTTGAGGATTCCGGGTGAACTGCGCCTCCACCTCCGGCCTTGTTTTGACTTGTAACTAGGTGAAATATAGGCCAAATGCTTGCCTTCGTACAATTATAATAAAAAAAATCCTATCCCTAACTTAAATACTCCCTATCAGTTGCTAACTGGCCTTAAATCAGTTGGTTGGAGCTCTGCCTTCTACGCTGTAGGTTCGATACCCACCCATTTGTGTGATGAATCTATATGTTGACAGTGTGTTATATTGTAAAAATATACTGAAATTAAAAAACTGTAAAAAAAAATATGTTCTCCGTAATTTAAATCCCAAATTACCATCCGTGCTAACCTTAAGGCTAATTATAACATCAAAATATAACAAAACATACTAAATTCATGCAAAAAAAAAATGTTTTGGACGTTCTGACCGAAACGGGTAGTTTGTTCCACAGCCGCGCAGCCTCTACAGTTAAAGAGATACCATAAAATACTGTGGTGCGTGTTGGAATCGCAAGTAGAACATTTTCCGAAGAACAAAGTGTTAACTTGTGCCCTTGGTTTAAAAAATTTAACCGTTATTTTGGGATACGGTGGAAAGGAAGGATTGTAAATAATATTACCGGCGGTATAATCACGCTACCGCTGAAACTGTAAGACCTACAGACTTGAAATTTTGCCAAGGTGTTCATTGTGACATCTAAGTGCTCACTAAGAATTTTAGGAAATGCCTCCCAAGGGGGTAAAATAGTTTGCATGCAAAATCTTTACTTATGATCCGATTGAGTTGAAATTTTGTATGTTTATTTGTTTATTTTGCCGTAGCGAAGCACGGGTATTTTCAGCTAGTTACCCATATAATAGGGACAGGACTAGGTTGTGTGTTTCATAAAGTTTTGATGTTAATAGTTCACATTTTCAGGTAAAAATCGATCCAGACCTAGGCGATGCTTGGGCCTACTTCTACAAATTCGAACTCCTACACGGCAACGAATCGCAACAAGAGGATGTCAAGACCAGATGTAAAACGGCCGAGCCGCATCACGGAGAGCATTGGTGCAAGGTCTCCAAAGACATCGCCAACTGGTGCTTCAGCACTGAACAGGTTCTGATGCTGGTGGCAAAGAACTTAGAAGTACCCGCGTGAAGTTTGTGTGAGTCATTTTACGCAGATCATTGTTCATTGTATAATTGTATACAATTGTGTGTCCAATCGTTAAAGAGGAAAGTTATAGTTATTAAGAGTGAATGTGGCAAAAGAGGTGTGCTAGGATTGTAGTAAGTGGAAATTCATAATGAGTAACAAAAACGTATTCATCGCGTACCTTTTTATTATGTATAATAATCGCGATAATTTAAAAAACGTAAAGTGTAAATTCATTGTTCATATCTACCCCTTGGGTAACAAGCGTAGGTTCAATAATACATAGGTATTATTACATTTCACCTATAACCTCGATATTATTATAGTCCTTTAATATAACTTATTGTTTGAAAAATAAATATCATGATACATGTGTGTATTGTATGTATTTATCTATGTATATATCAGCCTTATAATGTGTCCACATAGGTAGAGTATTTAGGTGGCTTATCTACCACACGGATCTTGTACAGTTTGGAGGGTGACAATGTCCTCAAACTTTGTGGTTTTAATACATGCCGGTTTCCTCACAGAGCTTTCCTTCACTTTTTTTTTATTGTACGACAGGGAAGCGCTTAACCTTCACCTTGACCTGGTTACAAGTTGAGATAAGGCCAAAGTTGGAGGCGCACTTCACCAGGAATCCTCAACTGAGGAACTGGTTATCTTCCCTCTAAATGCCAGAAGAAAACAATTTTTTTAATTGTTTTTATGGCGACCGAATTAGATAAGATGGTGGTAGCTAGCCAGGCGGACTTAAACAAAGTCCTACCACCAACCAAACCAAGTAGAATATTGTACTCCCCTGGGGATCGAATCCGGGACCTCTGGATCTGAAATCGGTGGGTTGAACCACTAGACCACAGAGGCGGTTAACCTTATAATATAAACCTTTCCTTGATAAAAGTATCAGTATAACATTCCCGGTACGAAAATTTAAAATAACTCTAAGGTATAAGTATAGGTGTGTAATATGTGATTGAAGTATGAAGTAAGATATTTTAATGTATTTTAATTTTTAATTAAAGTCATTAACCTCCATACCTAAACTCTTGTCTTTTATAAATCCTCTTGTATAAGGGTACATACCAAACGCTTGTAACGATCTCCACGAGTCATCTTGTAATACGTAATTCGATAAAATTAAAACGAACTAAAATAGTTTTAGCGTAGTTCATAAATTGAAACTATAGGTACGTTTCATGTATAATTTAATTTACTAACTACGAACTTAACTACCTACTCGAAATCTAGGCAGTAGAAAAAAAGATAATGCTAATATGAAATTCAAAATTGAAGAGCTACAAATGTGGCTATTTATATCATAAACTAATTATTTACTGACTTACAATTGCGAGACGTAATATACCTGTCTCGTAAGGTATTATTTTGATTACCTGAAATATTGTAAGCAATCAGATCACGCAGCGTCTCATTTGTATGTGATTCCTATAAAAAACAATTGCAGGTCCGCATTTAAACACCTTTAATAAAAGATCTAAAAATACGCGTTTGTGTTGTTATAAACGCGCTGGCGCAGTGCCAGAGACAGCGCGCGTGCGCTAAATAACCACGGATTTTTCACTTTAAACGAAACGCGACTGGATTGCGATGCTCAACTAAATTTGTGAAAGTGACACATTGTGATAACTGAATAGTGTAGTGAAAATGTCGCCGAGAATTCCAGTCCCGCCGTTGCAAGACGTAACACTCTCTTTGGTAGCCAGGCAGCTAGTTCACGCACTAGCCCAGCTTACCTCCGAGGAAGATGCGGCCTTCTCCTTCGTTATGGTGTCTTCTTACTACGAAAGTATGGGCGCGACCAACGACATATTCCAAGATCTAATGAACCTCATCCTTAGCTCAGAATACCTAGACCCCTCAGTCAGATACTACACCATGAAACTACTGCTCAAGGAAAACGTCAAGAGCTTAGCGACTGGAGTTTTTCCGCATCCGTATTATAGAAAAGTCCTTGAGCTCATTTCAGAACAAGGGCAACACCTCACTTCGCTCAATTTAAAAGGTGTTTGGGTAAAAGATGAACACCTACCGCTCTTCTGTAAACTGATACAGAATCTAAAAAATCTCACCGCGCTTAATATTCCTTATATAGCCAACGACGAAGTGCTCAAGTGTATTGGCGAAAACCATAAATGTCTTAAACTCCTAGACGTATCCGGAGAAACTGATATAACAGAGATAGGGATAGACGCAATGCTGTCCGGCAATTCCCAGCTAGCTCGCAATCTAACAGTTGTAAACATAGGAGTGTACGGCGATGAAAATATTGACCACACAGATGTAGCCCTATTAATACGCGGATTGCCGAACCTCAGTAATCTTGGCAGTTATTCCCACGTCGGGAAAGCCATTTACTACATTCACAGCACCGATCCGGATTTTACTACCAAACTGAACTATGTTCACGATATACGCACTAACATAAGAACTATGAAAGCCATACTTGCTTTATGTCCGATAACTGAAACTATATATCTAGAAGAGCCCGATCAAGGAGTTATGATAATGATGAAGGAACTGAGAAATATGAACAAAATCAAGCTAAATAAATTCCAGTGTCACGAATTACATCAACTACTGGACAAAGTTGGATATAGGGTCTTAAAGTTGATGCTTTCGGCTGCGTCTGGTTCTTTCAACTTCACCAGGATAGCAGAAACGTGTAGAGTCCTTGAAAGTTTAGAGTTCTATAATATTCATACAGCAACGCACGAAGAGGAGATCCCTTTCAGCAAGCTGGAGCATATTGAAATCATTCAAGGAAATCTGTCGCCGACCCTGCTAAAGTATTTGATGACAGGCAGTCCTAATCTAAAGAAGTTGATCATCGGGGACGAGATCAAACTCGATGATAACGATTTGTCACGGTGAGTAAAGTTTTGTCCACATTCAAAATCTTCATTTAAACGATTTCTCATTTCTGTTGCCTCAATTGTAAACTGCTAATCAACTTCGACTTATTTTTTGACATTTGAAACCTAGTCTAGACTTCAAATGTCACTTTACCGTCAAAATTGTGACTGCGACGAGTAGGCTAATAGGTGCCTAGTTGCATAACTTGAAATGTAAACTTCAAGTCGATTACCATTGGTCAAACCTGGTCAAACCCAGTCAGAATGTTTCAAATAAAAGTGACGGTTAAAGCCTAGGTTAGATTTCAAATGTCAAAAATGTTGTGTTAATTTCCAGTTGACTTGCAAATAAGGGCCCTGGTTAAGTGGATATGATAACATTAATATTTACTTACATTCCCTATAAAGTTGTTCCTCTTCCGATTCTTAACAATCTCAATAGACCTCTCTACTGCTCATAATAAATTGATAACTCTGAAAGTAGGTTTTGCCCTACGAAAATCTATAGAACATTGCGTTAAATTAAATTCCAAAAATAATTTCTTAGTGCACTCACAAGCTAGTAAAAGTAAATCAACTCTTTAGAGTTCCTGGAAGTTCCTTTTACTTCCTCGAGTAGTTTCTTGCGTAGTTTTGGTAGATTCTAGGCTTGAACACATTTATGTATGTAGAATATATGCACGCGTGCCTGTTACCGACAAAACATGTCCTAATTTCCAGATTGGTGCACCGTTACAAATTCGAGAACCTCGAAACCATATGGTTTCCAAACGCGCCTCGCCTCACCTGCGCCACGGTGGAAATGCTAATGGAATCCTGTCCGAAACTTCAGAGCTTGGGCGAGCTCAGTGGATGGAGGTTCACACCTGATGACATGATGTTCATGAGAGCCATCGCAGCTAGCACTAACATAGACCTGATATTGTCGCCTCCTGGGATCTTCCAGCAAGGAAGCTAGTAGAACTGTAGGTAGCTAAGCATTTTATTATATGTATTTGTCACCTAGCTACCATAATGGACGCTTTGAGATTAAATTATGTATCAATAAACAGTTGATAGTTAGAAATGAATAGAGGAAAGTGCAAATTATGCGAAGGCGCAATTTAAGATATTTTATTTATGCTTTTTGATACTTTTCTACGATCTAGTCATTTTTCTAAGTAGGTACCTACTCAAAAAATATGAATTTCGTACGTAGTCGTCACATTTTTCGAGTTGCTAAGTCTACAAAATAACATAATATACGAATGATTGTTTTCAATTTATTTTTATTCAATTTCACAGCCAACGTCCTCCTTCATTTAATTCATAATTATAAATTAGGTACGCAAGGTACTAGAAAATAATCGTATACAATACAGTTAATCATTCTCGAGGTCTTCTAACACAAGTGTTGTTTACTGAAATGAAGACCCCGTTTACTTAAATATTGTCAAATTGGTTACTGCTATAAAAAACATATCAAAATCATTTCATTTCATTCTTCTATCATTCATCATCATCTTTGTTAACAAAATAGTCGGGTTTGTTGCTGAGCATTAGATATGTTGCCAAATTATAGCTTCAAAACTCATCCCGGATTCAAAAACATGAAATTCGCCACTACATACAGGCAACTTGTATCTTATTTATGTACCTACGTACCTACCTACTCAATGTTTATATTTTTCATATTGTTTCCATAACCGTGCAAACTTCGATCGAAAAGGTTCAGTCAGTCGAGGAACCAATATGGAAAATCTAAGCAATTCATTTTAAATTATTGCTGATTATCGTAAGATGTTTATTAATGTTTTGGTATGCAGTTGCAAATTTCAAGTTTTTTGTGTTTTAAAATTTCAATTTTCCAAAAACCGTTTCATGCGTGCTTTATTCTGAGGTCCACCTTAAGGTCTTTGTTTTTTTGTGGCCTAGACACATTGCTGCTTTACAACAATTTGCTTGTGCTCTTTAAACTCTTTCTTTGGCACTTCGTTTTCTTGATTATTTTCATTGGATGTCTTCTTCTTGTTCTTTTGTTTTAACATCTTGCACTCGTCAGCACATTTTGTCGTGATTATACTCCTGAAAGAACACCATTATATAATATTAATGTTTTCTTTGGTAGGTGCTGAAACGGTCCCTTACTAACCCTCTTTTCTATTTATTTTACAATATGTTAGGCATACCTAACTTAAATATTACAACGAATCACCCGAGATATGGCCGAGGGTGAAATCGCACTTCACCTGTAAACCTCAACAGCCTGAGGAAGGCTATCCTTCTTCTATGATGTGTCTCCGGAACACAACAATTTTTAGGACGACAGACTTTGATAAAATGGTGGTAGTTAGCCAGGCGAACTTAAAAAACCAGCCAAATCAAGCATAATACTGTGCTCCCCTGGGGATCGATAGCGGGACCTCTGGAACTGACACCGGTAGGTGAACCACTAGACCAAAGAGGCGGTTAAGCATTACCAAACCTCATTACCTAAACCAACAATACTTTACTGAGTTCGGGTATGCAGATATTAGTCTTGGGGGGGGTCCAACGACCTCTAAAAGCATTCTTGTTTTGATATTACTTTAGTTTTGTCACTATCTATCCAGTGTAGAAAAAACGAGACAAAATTAATGTAATATCAAAAAGAGAACGCTATAAGACGTTATGGTTAGGCCCTTGGGCCTTGGTGGATCCATATATTTAAACCTCTTACCTGACTAAATTTTCCTTTACATTGAATCTCTCCGTAATCTCTATAATAACGTCAGATATGATTTTAGGGTCCAGGCACATCTTTGCTGGTTTATTTTGGAAAGCCGGCGAACGTTTTCCAGTCAATGAATGGGTGGCCAATATCCTGTAAGAAAAGACTGTCAGCTTGATATTCCTATTTAGATGGTTTTCCTATTCAAAAGTTTGCCGAGTCTTATGCGCTATCCACCTTGATTGAATGAAACCCACATCCTAACAAAAGCTTGGTACGTACAGTCCATTTCTATTGAAACTTTAATTTCTTAGAAAACTTTCACAGCACGCACTTGAATTTAATTATCATAGGTACCTCCTTGGGAAAACCGCCAGCAGCAATGTCCGCGTTGCGATTGTGTAAGATTTCCAATTCACTGTTCTAAACTGCTCAATGTGAATCAGGGTTTTACCACTTCCGATCGGTACCTGGAATAAAAAAAATACCATGAAAAAGTATAATGTGAGTAAGTAAAAAGCCTCATTTTGTCTAGGTAGTGCAAATATGCTTAGAACTTACCCATTCTTGTTGATCCGCTTCAGTCACCTTCTTCTTAAGTTTGCTTGTATTGACGCGACCTTTCACAGCTTGCGATAGCGACGCATTATACTGACTGTCGTATTTATTAGTTATCAAAACATTATCATCAGATCGGTTGAACTCTTCTTCTGCATCATACGGATCGTTTTCTTCGCAATCTTCTCTGATTTGTGAAAACTCTTCAATAGGAATATCTATAACTTGTTGTTGGTTTTCGGCTTCGAAATTGTTCATCAGTACTGGTCGTTTGAGTTCTTCCAACATATTGAACAATTGGTTAAAGCTGTTACTAATTTCTTCCAGTTCATGGGCACTTATTGTGATTCGTCTAACTATATTGTTATTGTTTCTTTTTGTCGAGTCTGGTAAAGATTTATTGAATGAAGTGTTTCTCTCAATGTGGGTCCTTTTACGGCTGTAGTTCTTCTTGGAATGGTCGGGTGTGGGCCGCATACTTTTAGGTATTACCGCGACAGCACGATATGATGGTACGAGTACCTTTTTACTGCTTTTCCTGTTGATGTATTGGCGTTTACTTTGATCCAGTTTAATTTTCTTAGAGGTATTGGATGCCTGAAAATATTGCTAGGTAGGTAGGTACTGCTTACAGTAATATTGTTATGCATATGAATAGGTAGTAGGATACGAGAATCAATACAAATGGGCCTTTTTAAAATAATTTAATTAGTAGAGACAATACTTACTTACAGAACTAAGACACTTACCTAATCTAGAAACATATTTTTTCAATCAGGTAAAACTTACCTCTAACGAGAACCTAGTGTTTATAACCCTATTTTATTGATCGCAGAAGTAGGTTGTGGGTTCGATTTCCACCCAGGACAAACATTTGTGTGATGAAAATAGATGTTTATTCTGTGTCTGGGTGATGTATTGTATGATAAATATGCATTTACAAAAAAAGAAGTATTCTAAACAAGCTATGCTTAGTTTGGGGCTAGATGGCGCTGTGTGAAATTAATGTCCTGTAATATTTATTTATTTATTTTAAGTGAATGAAATCTTTAAAAATATATAGCTAAGCATATATTCAATATATCGGTACAGGTATTATGCTACTCCATGCAAATGTAAGAAGGTAGGTATTCATACCTTATCTGATTCACCAGACGAGGCACAATCGTCGCTAGGTACCCAGGAAGAGCCGCTGGCAGAGTAGTCATCAGGCTCCTCTTGAGGCTTAGGACCTGGACTTGGACCGGCTGCTTGGGCTGCTTCCTTCATTCTCAGGTCAAGGTAATCGCGGTCCTCTGCGAAACGTGTACAAGTATTTTTCGCATTGAAAAGACACATGGACTACCCAAATAAGAATATCCAACATCATCACTATATGATAATGAGTTAAGTTATCGATTAATTGGCTTATAAGCCTGGGACTCACTTGCTCGCTCGATCAGCGTGGCTCCATGCGGCTCTCCGCGTCGATTCACTGTCAGCACCTCGCCGTTTTTCAGTTCCCTGTTCACAGGATTCAGCACTGACTTTATGTACACTACGTCTCGACCACCGGAACGCCACTCCACCAATAACCAATTATTATCACTTTTACATGACATCGTGCATTCCAGTAAACTTTTATAACGTTCCTACTGAGCTATTAGACCAGAGGGTTCTATGGTCGAATTGCATTTGAGAGCTCAGGTAAAAGTTTCATTACGACCCCTCAATGCAGTTATTACCGCTACCCCCGCCCTTGTGAGCAAACAATGCTTTTCGCTAACGGCTGAGGGGGCAAAAAACGCATCCTTTTTTGCAATCCGCTTCCTAGTAAGTTTCTAAGCGGTTATTTCTTTGTAATGGGACCCTTGGATGTCGTCGAAATCGTAAAGTGAAGACAATGGGTTACTCATTCGGAAATGCTTGTTTCGTAGGTACAAGGTAGCCTTTAGGATCAGAAACTTGAATTCCTAAAATGTTGAGTTTGCAAAAAGTTGAATTCGCAGCATGTTGAATCCTATAATGTTAAATTTGCAAAAAGTTGAATTCCTAAAATGTTGAGTTTGCAAAAAGTAAAATTCCAAAAATGTTGAATGTTGTTGTAGACTGTGACACTCCTACACTATACGACGCGTATGCGTAATTTGCCGTTAACATGGCAGAAACTGCCAAATTAACCTAATATAGGTAGCGGTTACGCAAAAGACCTGATTCGCAAATTACCTGAAATTCTTTCGAAAATATCTGATAAACAGATACACTCCAGCAAATAAATGAAAAGAATGCTGAAAAATATTACAGATGACCCAAAATGTATGATACACGAATAGGTAATTTAGCTAGACCCTAATTAATTAATATGTGCACTACCAACCTCCTCTTTAGCCATGAAATCCTCTCCATCCAAAGGTTGGAAGAAATCGCTTATTAGCGATAAGACCGCCCATTGTATATACATTAATTTTTAAGTTATCCAGTTTTTTAAGGTGTGCAATAAAGTATTTTTCATTCATTCATTCATTCATTCAAAATAAAATTATGAAATATGCGATCCTCTATTCCAATTAGTTCAAAGTTCAACTCGTTGAACTTATTGTTTTTTTGCAATTATTTCTGTGTAACTACTTTGTGAAATTTGAAAAAGAAAGGATTTTTTTATCCAGTAAGTTAAATTCAAATAAAATATTGTTAAATTGTTTAATATGTGTATGTTTGTTCGGTTACCAAATTTGGAATGTAGACATACTCTGGACATAGCATACTTTTTATCCCGATATTCCCACGAGAATGGGATTATCCGTTAGTGAAACAATTTACGTAATATGTAAAATATACATACTATATATCTTTGCATTACCGAAGATAAATATTGTTTTTAAATGTATAATCCAAGCTATGACGGAGATCTACATTTTCAATGACAGCTGTCAAAGCTACATCTGCCGTTTGAAATGTAGTTCTCTTTTGTAGCTTTCATTTGAACTGAAAACGAAGAGGCTAGGATGAGTACTTTCAGAGATATGGCCGTTTGAAGTATGACAGCTGTCATCAAGGATACCTACTTATTTCAAAACACCCTCACTTTAGGACCAACTTTCCATAAAATATAGCTTAAAATATTATTATTTTTCCTCGCTAGGTATTAAAAACAAAGTTTCAATTTCATCAAAATATTTTTCTTGAGGAAAACTATAGGGGATATTTCTGAAGGCGAAAAAGGTTACACGCCCACGCTGGGCATGAAACTTTCGTTTCCTGAAGGGAAATATTTAAAAATTTTATAATAGGATTGATAAAACTATGTGAACCCAAGAAAGACAATATTATGGGAATTCAACTTTTAAGGAATTCAACATTTTGCGAATCAAAAATTTATCAACATTCTGGGAAATTATACATTTTGGGAATTCAACTTTATGAGAATTCAACTTTCAGGTCCTAAAGGCAAGGTAGGTATTTAGGTCCGAGTTAACTCTCTTGTCTCAACAAAAGATCACAAAGTAATTTGAGTACCATTTTTGTAGGATAAGTTTATAGATTGGTGCACCGTTCCAAACTAGAGAACCAAGAAACTACTCGGCCCTCGTCTCGGGTCGCACGCTAACCGCGTCGTCAGCGTAGGTACTCACGTTATTATTGTGACTTTTGGAACGAACAATTATTATGACTTCGAAACATAATCATTCGTTTATGAGATACCTACTGTGATCACGAGTGTCCAAATAATATAAAAAACCACAGAACAATGAATCTACTTAATAGAAAGGCATTGTGGGCGGGGCAGGCGCGCCGCATATATGCTCAAAATGGGCATATATTGAAAAAACTCGCTTCAACCGCTAATAGTCGCTCTCGGGCGATGTGACAGTGCAAAGCTCTGTATAAAATATATTATTGTGCCGAATTGCGCTGTCCTTAGCTGTATGAAAAGAAGCCAGGTGTGTAGTAAAAGGCAAGGAGGGATTTCTTTTCACCGGTTAGTCCATAAACCTTTAAATAAACGTGATATTTAAAGATATTGTAAAAGTATTATGTAGTTTACAGACGAAAACGATACAATCGCAAACAGATGTAATTTTGTACATTGCTTACTATGCATGGATACCACCTTATTTTTACATTGTCAACCGCGCAGTGTATTGCGTTTACAGCGTTGAAGGTATTGTTTGCACTACGATTTAGTAGTAATGGCCAAGACGCTCGCGCATCGACTAGTGGTTGCTCGAGATTCGTGCAATCAAAGATTACGCCTTTCATGTCGATAAAATTTGTCTGTGTTTTTGTTTTATCATATTGTTCGAAAATTAGTACCTAATATATTTTGTAAGTAAAGGATTGTTTCATTTGTTCACCGCAACACATATTTTATTGACACAAGTTATCTAACTTTATTAGTAATTTAGTTCTCAGAATTTCATTTTATTTGTATGTAGAAGTTCGTAACGCTTAGTTAAACACAAAAAATATATTTTCAGTTTCCCAAAAGATGTAAATATTTTAAAAAAAAGTGGATTGAAGCAACGGGCAGAGTTGAATGGATGCCTAGATCATCTTTCACAATATGCTCACAACATTTACTTATATATACACTTACTTTCATTTACTTATATCCTTATTATAGTTCAAAAAATGTCATTGCATTGCAAGTGGTGTCATGTTTTGTCTTCCAGTCAAGATTGACCAGTCACCACAATAGAACCCAATGTGACTTATGAGTCATGATTGTGTTTGGGTGCTATTGAGGTGACTGGTTAATCTTGACTGGAATTGAACTGAAAAGAATAGCTTTATTTTATCAAATTGGTTTTCATCACTTAATAGTTAATTATGCAATAGAATGGTCACGATATACTTACATGTAATTAATTAGTGGAATACGATTTGTTTGTTAAATATCATTGTCTATTTGTATATACTGTGTATCTAATGAATAATATAATATTCAATCTAAAAGCTACTTTTATTTAACACACTGTCTATCTTATCTCTTTCAAAGTAAGATGCCGAACGCAGCGAGGGATTCTTGTGTTTAATCTTGAACGGAGCGAGGGATACAAGAACCGTGATTTTTTTCACTAGTAGTGTACTTTATTTGATACCATACACTGCAAGAATATAAATAATAGTTTGTATCGTATTTATTATATTATCAGCCCATTAATGTCCAATACTGAACAGAGCCTCCTCCGAATCTCGAGTAAAATGATATAATATGGTGTTAAATACACAAATGAGAGCTGCTTCTTCTGGTGAGATTCTTCAATCGCCTTTTACGACACACTTGAGCTAAGTTGGTAGATTCCGTTTTTATATCAATCTCATTTTACTGTACAGCCCGTGCTGTAGCCCGTGACTTCGTACACGTTCATGGATTTAAATTTTGTTGTGTAGATCGTGACGTCACGTGACCACATATTATCACTTGCGCTGCGGGCGGCTGGCGTTAGCAACGGAGTTAGTATATATTATTGGTATAAAAAACGGAGCAACGGGCTAACTGTATTTCATTATGTAACCCGTCATAAAAACATAGAGAAAAATCTCCACGCTTGGTAGATGGATCGGTGCTCGTAGTAAATGTGTAAGGTATTACTTTGAGCCACATGCTTAATTTTGAGTACCAATGCTAAAGTTATTTTTATCGATGAATACGGGTACATCTCTATCACCGGGATACCAGCTAAAATGTATTGCAATTTATATTTTATCAGTTATTTTATATTTTTTATACAATCCACTAACTGTCTATTAATAATTATTAAACAAAATATTAAGCACACACAATAGAATTATTCGTTTATGTAAATATTATTTATTCTCTATTTTGCGAATTTCGGTAGCCTCACGAAACTATGGTAACTGCACGATTATTATGCAGTTTTCACAAGGTGGTAGCATCAAAGATTGCACGATTCTACAAACTGTCAAAGACATCCATAACCAAGTCGACATAAAGGTTTATTTTCAATGACTTCGATTATCGGAAACTCGACCAATGAATGATAAGTGTTGGATGTGTTGTTAATTTGACATGCTACGTGAGTGTGTGTAGCCTGCCACAGCGGTGCTAGAACAAATGTTTCTAGATGGCCTTTCTAACCTCTATCATGTGTTCTGTGTAAAAAACTATGAATCAGTCTCAGATCAAGGAAAAAAACAAAAACCAAACCTTTTTCCTTGATCTGAGGAATCAATAGGTAAATGTTTTTAAAATGCTGACTTATATTAAAAAGTAGGTTATGCCATTTTTATATTCAAACCTACACATAAAAACCTGTCTGTGAGGAGATATTGAGCATATTCACTCTTAGGTTTATTACCACAGATGCAATATAGGTAGGTACATTTCGTAACACTACCTACTCTGTAACTTTATGTAGTTGGTATCTACTACATAAAGTAACAGCATATTAGGGAAGAGATTGATATACACCTACCTACATAGACATTTTAGGATATCGTAAGGAATGCATGTCTAGTTGTGTGTCTTATTGACCGAGCGAGCGAAGCGTCTCAGTTTCGAGATTGGCCAAAAATGATTTCGTCCGCTGTCTGTCGGTTTGCTCTCGCCTACAGGTCGCATTTTTCAGCCGATTTTGATGAAAATTGGCACACATGTACCTTGATTTATAAAATTTTTTTAGTCGATCAAAAGAGTTGTCAAAAAAGTATTTCTCTTTGTGTGCTAGTCGCGATTCCACCAGCGGTAAATTTGACGATTCAAAATATCCAAAATAATCTTACAGAATAAACTTTGATTTTGATTCAATTGCAAAGCATCAAATGAGTAAGCACGTTACCTACCTATTATTATTTCTCCACAAGTCACATTCACAAAAGTAAATTCATATGGTTATTAATCTTATAGAACCCCGAAACATCAGTTGCAACGTTGCAGGTCACAATCGAGAACATAAAATAGAGAGCTTCTTTTTAGCTAATCCTAAAAACGATAGGTTTTGAGCTTAAAGCCAAGATATTTCAATACAGGTAAGGTATATAAAGGTACTTTATATGTATAAACTACTAATATATAATAAAAATGTATATATGAACAATAATTATTTTTTCACTTTAGTGTACCTTTATAATTGATAGATTCAACTCGCATAATGATTATCTATTTAATATAGCTTTTTTATTTGTTTGTCTTCAGGTATATAACATTATTTTTATTTTGGTTTTTGTGCAAGAGTTGCAAATAAATGTCCTTATGATTTGATTTCATTTTGAGATATGTATTTAGAGAAGATTTTTAAGTACCTATATTATATTGTTTATATATATTTTTTAATATATTCAATTTATATGGTAATGATTCAATAACATATTAATTAAATAAAATAAATTATAGATAATTAATATCGTTTTATAAATTATATTTAAAAATAGAATGTGGCTTGTTTGGAGTCGTGGATGACCTGGATTATGCCGTATGTAAAATATTTAAGGACTTAAGGACACTGTCTAAATTGCTATGTATTTATTTCATACAAATTGTGGTAAACGCAAACGCATTCGAGTAGGAATGTAAACTCCGATTCGATCCTATTGCAACTAAATTCGCTTACTTGAATGGTAAATTATATATTTTATAGGGGGGAAGGGGCATCTTTTATCAAACGAGTTGACTTCACACGGCAATGTTAATGTAGCAAAATATATATATACGGCAGCACCGACTCTGGCATCTGTCAAAATTTAAACTTAAGCTGGAAATTGAGGCATCGCCGTCACCGGTTTCTTCCGCAAAAACTGATTTTCTGTCTCCAACCAAAAAGCGACCTAGGTCGCTTTCCATGAGTTACTAGAAAAACTTACGTGTATATAATATGGTTATGAACGTTTATAACAAAACATACAAGCAGATAGTGTGGACCGAGGAGTTAGCCAAGGCACACATGCATAATTCCATCAACGCCTAATTGCGGCCAAGGCTTGTACAGTTATTTTCTCAAACAACGCGCGGATGCCATTTATTCAAGCTAACTTTTTTAAATAATTTAATGAATTTTAAGAAATGAAAGTATTACACGCGTGTTGAGAAAAATACTTTTTGACAACTGACTAATGTCAAACATCTGAGCAGATATGAGTGGGAGATAGATAGAGACGTTTGTTCAAACAGCTTAGCAATAGTAGTAAATTAGAAACCGCTGCTATTCAATTCAAAATCAGATTCAGATTTATGTTAACATAACCTACAACAATAACATAAGTACCTACCTATGTATTTGGCATTAATACCGGCTTGTTCAATAAAATAGTCTGATAAATTATATGTTCATTTTATTTACACCATTAGGGTACACTGTGTTTTGCCTTCTGCATTTAGAGGTGATTTAAATTTGATCGAATCAGACAAAACACGTTGTATCTACTCTTAAGGATACCCTAGATTAATTAGTTACGATTTTAAAGTAAGCAGGTATACGATCACGCTGTTATTTTATCTCATTAGGAATCGCGAAAGTTTAGACGCGGGTGGGTGCTAGTATAGTAAAGTGATTAATTGAAAAGCATGTTTTTCTCCCCTGGGTTGTCACTTTGACAGTGACATAGTCTGACATTTACCTGTTTACAATTTTATTTTCGAATAAAAATCTGACTGCAATTCAATTGCAGTGGCTAAGTATAGTATATCATACAATTGGTTGGTATGGCACCTACTGAAATGCCTCCAGAATTACAATACCAAACCAACTAACAAACCAAGACAGCTGATTTTGTTTACATTTAATGTGTCGCATATGTCTTCAAAACAGTCTCGACGGTTTTGTTGGTATTGTTGGTTTGGTGGGTGCTGGACTGCTGCTGCTGCGTTGCCTACCTAATTTAATAAACATTATAAGTACATGTGCTTGCGAGCGATTAAGAGATTTGCGAGTAGTATTCTGTTCTGTGCACTAGTATCATTTAATAAACTCGAAATAATTTCGGACATGGAAGCAGCTTCATTGCAAAAAAAGAAAACTATCAGCAAAGGAAAAGTTAAAAAAAGTCTAAGAAATATTCTGTGCCGTCCTGATCCTGTGTTTTGGTATGGAACATTGCTATCCAAATTAATTCCTTGGACTATTTATATTGTTACCTACATACCTTACTCAGTTATTTTTTTTTATTGTACGACGGGGCAGCGTTTGGCCTTCATCTCACCTGGAAACAAGTTAAGATAAGGCCAAAGGTGGAGGCGCACTGCACCCGGAATCCTCAACAAACTGAGGAACTGGCTATCTTACCTCTGAATGCTGGAACACAACAATTTTAGAATTGTTATTATGGCGACAGAATTAGGTAAGATGGTGATAGCTAGGCAGGCGGACTTCAACAAAGTCCTTCCACCAACCAAACCAAGCACAATATATTGTACTCCCCATGGGTATCCTACCCGGTACCTCTGAGGCGGTTAATGTCTTACCAAAGTTTATTGTCGAAAAGCCAATTCTTTGTTTTGTCTGTTGATGTCCAAGCTAACAAACAATAGAGAGAATCCCTACTTACGCTTCATTCTATCTTCAGGCCAAATGTATCTGATGATCATAGAAAGCAATTGGAATCTGCAATGAGAATGTACAAAGTTGAGATACCAGAATTCATAAAGCCTCACTGGAAAGAATTGAAAACAATTCCTAAGGAACAGAGACAAAAGGCACCTAAGATACCGTAAGTATATGTACCAAAGTTAAATAACTATTCCTTATCACTGTAAATAGAAGTATCTGTTTCAATTTTGTTTTTCAGGAGGGTTGAGGGTCTTCTTATCGGCATCACAGAAGTAACTGCAGCTGTACATAATAAGCAGTGTTCTGCTGTTATTATAGAGTCCATGGTAAATCCTAGAATGATAATGCTACCACTAATTGAACAATGTACAAGTACCAAAGTTCCTACATTGTGTCTAAAAGGCCTTAGAAGTATAACTTCAGCTAACTTTGGGATACCTACAAGCTGTCTAGGCATAAAATGTGATTTTCTTGAAGAATTGGTATCCAGAATATGTGAAATAGTAAAGTTTTATAACCCTCCACTAAATTCAAAGAAACCTGACTGTAGCAATGTTGAGGTGGATGTAAACCATGGGCAAGAGACCGATACCAAAGTTTCTATCACATGCCCATATTTATACAGGTCTAATAAACAAACAAGGGTATTCAATCCTTCAGTTATAGAAAAAAAATCTAAGAAAGTATTTATTGGACAAGACTTTATTGAATTCACTGCTAAGGCAGAACAAAAGACTGCTAGCAAGACCTATATGAACATGATTTTGAAGAAAATACAAAACAGAGTTGAAAGAAAATAAGCTTATTTTGTGATAAAATTGTATTTTATTACAATATAAAACAATATTCTATAATGTCAAAAAAGACATGAATTATGATAAGCATTCCTATTAGGAATGTATTACCCAGGAATCAAAAATGGGATGTTACATTTCTGACTCCTGGTACCAAACTTTACCAACAATTTCATAACATTGGTAAAATTTGATCAATTATGCTAGTATAATCATAGTGTACTCCATACAATCTTTGATAAAAGCTATTTATATGGAGTACATTATGAGGTAGATATATGTATCTTACGTTTTCAATTGATGCATTGCATTAAAGTGTTTAATCAGTTCAATTTAATAAAAATCAAACAACATTTTTTTGTGTTATACTATAACAACAACATATTCATTAGTCAATAAAATAGCTGGCCCATTTTACCTAAATGTTAGATAGAATATGTTATATACCTAACTAATACAACTTCTAGCAGGTTGATACCAATAGCTAGTTAAAGTTAAAGGCAGAAATATACACTACAGAAGGGCATGATACAAACAAAAACCTAAATTGACACCTAAATAGCTTGTTGGTGAAAGTTTATTATTTTATTTTTGTTATGGTACCTCAAAAAGTAATTTGTAAGTATACTTTTTGAGATACCACAATCAATCATGATTACTGTAATCATGTTTGATTATAAAATATGATATAAATTAAAATGATGGTACCGAGATAAAAAAATACCTGTGGCAAATGGTAGCTACGCTACTTCCACAGAGTTCAGCACGCGATAGTTTCATGTGGCGCCACGAAGGTCCATTACGTAAGTTAAACCGGTTACTAATGTCTGTCACTTAGGGTAGTTTTCAAATAAAAACTACCTACAACAATATTTATGAAATTCAATATTCAGATTTCTTACATTGGTTTCTTAACTGACTCTAATGAGCAACATTCACTCGGATATTAAACTTTTTCCAGTAACCATATTGTATGTACATAACCCAGAGGAACCACCTTACTTATTATCATTTGTTGGTAAGAAATTCAAACTGAAAGTGTAATCCGGTTCAACTTGATAAAAAGCTGTTCTTAGTGAAAACATGGTACTCACAGAATAGTTTACAATGTTTCACTTAAATCTTCGTCACATTATCTGTGAATTTTTATTATTCCAGTACCTATCCTGATTTATTGTCACTGGAAATCACACTATACACCTAGCTGATTACCAATAAAATGTAAACTAAACATGGTGTTAGGTTAGTTAGCAAGCAAGTTCTACTACTATATAATAATTAATACACTTCTCAGAAGCATATTAATTAAAAAGACAGGAATTACATGTATAAATGCCTGCTAACATGTTCAATAGAACAAGGACAGCAAAAAGCGCGCGATTTATAAAATCGATGTAACATAGCAACTCGCTGTAATATCCGCGAATATATCATCGGCACCTTTCAAATACTTAACCTAAGACAAACATATCAACAGGATTTTCTTAAAAAAATCTTGCATAGCTTAGCATTAGGCACTTGTGGCTTCAGTGTAAAGAGGCTTCGCTTGGTCGGTATCGCGCTAAAATGATCGCACACATTGTCTGAGCATCGGTTTCCTCCGGGTACAACCTCATAGCTTCTACAACTTGAGCTTCAGGGAAGATGCCAGCTAAGTGGAAATGCATGCGACGACGAGCGTCCCAGTGTTGCAGCGCGCTTTCCGAGGCAGCAGGGGATAGGGTCATAGAGTTTCTCATACCAACGGCCCCCATGGCGCCCATTTGTCCCGGAGCTGGCGCGCTGCCTACCCTACTGGCCGCCGCGTGGCCGAGTCTCGCGTGCGGGGGCAGCCTAGGATCGCAATTCGGGTTCAGAGTCAATTGTCTTTGCAGTTTTCTATGGGGATTGGCGTCTGGGGGCGGCCCCGCTGGAATGCATGGTTGCGACGGTCCGGGCATCGGTTGGACTTGAGCGTAGTCGAAGTGGGTAGCGAGGTCGGGTAAACGCGGCGCAGCGGACTGAGCGCGAGCTAGCGGTCGTTTATCAACAGGGGCCGGCCGACCTCCGGGAGGCAAGCTTACCGTGTGCAGATCACGTGGTCTGAGCTGCCTCGCGCGCTCCGATAGCCGTTCTGCGATGGACTTGTGCGGTCTGCCGGCGCGTTCCGGGTGATGGAACTTGCATTTGTTGCCGTACGTGCATTTCCGGCCGTAGGGGCAAGCGGGTGGAGGGTCTGCTTTGGTCGGGGGCGCGCGAAGAAATGCGTCAAGCGTCGGTCCGGATCGGCCGAGCGGGTCATCGGGCGGCATGAAGCGATCATTCACAAATGAATACATTAGTAACCGCTCTTCGATGACTTTACGGAATTCAGGGCTTTCGGTTGCAAGGTCCCGGTAGTTATCATTGGAAACGACGACCCCATCCGTCTCCGCTGCGAGTTTGAGGATGTACCTGTCATCGTAGCAAATTAGTCTTTTACCGCCCAACAGTCGACTAGGGGTGTAAACCAACACTCGTTCTCTTTCTAGCCTTTCCAACGCGTCTCTTTCTGCTACAGGGTTGTCAGGTCGCGATGCTTCCTTTCTCCATTTGGGCACAAATGCGGTAATTTCCTTATGGCCTCGCGCTCGGAACCAATCAACGCAGATCTCGATACCTCGACACGAGAAGATTTCTTTGTTTCCATGGCTGTGGACAAATAACAATCAATTAGAGTTAAACTCGTTAAATTGAGCGCGATAGCAGTCCTAGACACCAAGAAATTGTTGTAAGGAGTATCTAGTAGGTATAGAGGCCATCGCCATGATCGGTTTATAGCCAGTCTATTATGTGTCAGAAACGATAAAACAAAAGGGGCCCTGGAAAGGTCAAAAATCTTTGTCCTATCCCTTGTTTAATCTATATAGTATCCAGGGGTAAAGAACGACATTAATGACACGACTAGTACGAATTATTTGATTAGGCGCCCGGAGTAGACTTTTTATCAAACTATCACAAAGAATTGTAGCAAGTATATATCGTCGCTACCTATACACAATCGAATTAAAATATTTTGCAGTCGGGTTTTACAATACAATACAATATTCTTTATTGAACACCAAATGTAAATAAAATTATGAACTAATTCATCTTACAAAAAAAAATAATGCACAATGGGCGGGTCTTATCGCTAAAAGCGATCTCTTCCAGACAGGTTTTAGTTTTTTTCAACATTCAACTTGTTTCTGCCAATTTTATAATGATCCTGTTCGCGCTGTGCTGTCATATATGTGACAACAGAACTACACCGCCTCTGTCGTCAAGTGGTTTGCCGACCGGTGTCAGATGCAGAGGTTCCGGGTTAGATTTCCAGGGTATTATACTGCCCTGGCGATCGAACCCGAGACCTCTTTCTTAATGTGCTTGCTTTGGTTGGTGTGACTTTGTTTAAGTCCGCCTGGCTAGCTACCACCATCATACCTAAGTGTCATCGTAACAGCAATTCTAAATTGTTGTGTTCCGGCATTAAGAAGTAAGATTGCCAGTTCCTCAGACTGTTGAGGATTCCGGGTGAAGTGCGCTTCCACCTTCGGCATTATCATAACTTGAAACAATAGATGAAGGCCAAGATCTTCCCCGTCGTACAATTAAAAAAAAATATATATGACCGTTTCGTAAATGACCAGGTGAGATGGACAAGATTTTTCCCCGTCGTACAATGAAAAAAATGACCGCCGTTTTGTAAATGTCATCTGACCTCATGGCAACATTGCTGCCGTCGATGACGATATGCCGCAGCGGCGCGCGGTCGGGCGGCGGGTCGGGCTCGGCCGGCGGCGCGGGTGACAGCGGCCGCTGCGGCTGCTGCGACGCCAGCTGGATCAGCTCGGCCAGCAACTCGTTCTGGGGCGGGTCCGGTCCGAGGCGCTGGAGCGCCGAGCGGGCCAGCCGCTCCGTGTAGCCGAGTTTCACTGCGAACTCAATCTTTGCCTGTGGTAAAGCCGAAAATTATAGCGGGGCAAAAGAAAGAAATACGAGTATCGTGGTTCTAATGATCGGGTTTACAAACAGGTGATATTTTTATACAACTTGGTGACGGAGCAATCAAGCAGCCCACCTGATGTTGAGTGCATCTCTTGCCTATAACAAAGTCATACTTCGTAGGTCACATCCACAAAGGCGAGGTTAAGCCTCGCGTGCCCGTAAATACCCTTCAAAACGAAAACAGGGCAGTGCTGCTGGCAGCCGAAATAGGTATGGCTGATAGTTCTTCTCCGGACGAGCCCTTTCACAAGGAATTCTACTCTGCTATTAGGATATGATAGCATAGCGGAAATTTATCTGAATTTTCTAATCTCTGACATGAAATGAACCCAAAATAGTTGTTAAGAGCAGTAGGTAGATTTAAAAAGTCCATTTTGTGGGTGATGTATTGATTAATGATGAAAGCGATAACTAGTGTCCTACTCTACGATCCTACTGCCTTATTGTCGTAAATTTACAGTGTTTTCTTTGTATGCCATTACATAATATTACCTATACTGACTGATCACTGAAATTCTTACAGCTACAGATTTCACTGAAGATTTTACTCATGAAGATATATTTTTGGATTGGTTTATTAATATTTTAGGGGAAGGTTAGACTTTTATCAGCTGTTGCAAGACCAAAGACAGACAAGCATCAGATTCTTCCCGGTCTTGCCATTACAACAGATACAGATACATAAGAAGTACCATAATAACCTGATTGGGTTGCGGAGGAGGTGGTGAGAGGGTGACATACTCCGCAAACTCCGCAGCGAGGGTATCAGAAGGCGTGCGAGACGCAGCCCTATGCGCTCCCTCATCTTCGCACTCAGAGTCGTAGCTCGAGTCCTCGCCCCTCTCGCCGGACCATCCCAGTGATGACTCCACATATTTCTGAAATAATGGGATAAGAAATATTTACTAAGACAACATTTAAATTGAACACTGGTATTACCTACATATAGATAACGAGACATGGAAACAGGCTGCATAATTACAAACAGGTAGGTATATAGGGGACAGCGTCAATGAGATTATCATAGTTCAGTCAGTAGGATAGGAATCTGGTTGATGGTAAAATAACCGTAGAAATTGTTTGCCGCCTGGAGGTAATGCCTTTGGCTGGGCGGTGAAAACGGGGGAAGTTCGCGATCCCCTTCTACTGGGCGCTTCTATCAGCCGTCCTACGCAGACTTCCACGTAAGGGGTTGGTATAAAAAACGAGTGGCATACGACCACGGCTATACTTGAAACATCACTATGCATATGTATTAAAATATAGCACATGTAAGTTTATTTAATAGATGATAAATATTGAATAGACTGTACATAACAATAGCATATGGGAAGATTTTCTGATTCATACTTTTTGGAGCGTGATTTTCAGATGTCGGGATTTCGTTTAAGGTACCTTTTGTAGAACTAATGCATCCATGCTTATCGCACAAGGTCAAAATCTACCGTAGGTAGTAACTAGTGTGCAAGTAAATAGCTAAACGCAGATTATCGATCAATAAGCAAATTTGACTCGAGTACCAAAGCCGGCTCAGGACAGGGTCATGAGGGCGCCGAAGCGGATCTAAAGATGATCATTGACCTTTAGCGTGTGCGCAATTCCATACCGGTTGTAATTCATTCTACACAAAAATGTCTCTCAATCCTTCAAGAACATGAGAAAATCTCAGATCCGTTAGAATTTAAACTCGCAAAATATCGGTTAGTCATACCGCAAGATCCGCGTTCAGACCCAGTTGGCGCATGATACAAATTCAGATTCGTTTTAGATTTTAACTACTTAACATTCACTTATAGCTGGACAATTCTGTTAACATTCATACATGCATGCAATAGCCTAATTTCCTCCTTAAACATAACCAACAGGATCTTCGGATAAATACCACTTAACCCACAACTTAATAAACATAAGTATCTACAATAAGATTAATTCGAGTAGGTATATCGTGTTGATCTGCATTTCAAAGTGGAATCTTGTTACTGATTGGACGATTTTTTTTTATGAACAGATGAGGCGAGAGATTTTTTTATTTGCATTCTGAATGCATGTCGGTACTGGCATGGCATTGAAAGTTCAGTAGGTAGGTCTTTAGGAAAGAACATCCGGGCTCGCTTCGGAAGCGACCCGCCTACCTGGCGCACAGCCGGATACAGACTTTCTAAAAAATATAGTGAGCGCAAACAGCCCGTTCGATCGGATAGCGAAAGAAGAAATATCTATCTATCCGAGCCATCAAATAATTATGTAGGTAATGTTTTTGATTTCTCTGACTGAACATCGCTTAAGATTTCCTTGTGACAGATTGATGACAAAATTGTGACCTTTTTAAAAAAGTTTATTCTGTTGGACGTAAAGAAATCCTTTGTAGGGGGTGGATATCAAAATAAAGGGGCAAATGATCAAACGATGATCACCAGGTCTTGCAAGATAGTGACGTGAGGGTTTTTTTTTCCTTCTTATTTAAACTAACTGGTCTTATTTATATATTATTTTTTCACTCAATAGGGTGCAAACAAAGGATGTCGAAAAGGTCCAATAATTACTTTTGGGATGTCATGCAAGGGGTTTGACTGCGCACATACCATATCAACAGCCCATTATTGTCAACCACAGTGTAAAAAGAACTTTCTCCGAAACTTTAATTTAGATAGCAGTTGGCAGACATATTGGTGAATTGAATTGAATTCAATAACGCATTATTGTACACAAAATAACATCAAATAATACAAACATTAGGGTTACCTAATGTTTGTAAGCGTAAAGTTTGTACACCAAAACTTCCACAACTTTGTTTCTCCTACAAATGTTGCCTCGAAGGAATTCTTTTTCGCTTTAGCAATAAGACCGTCCATTGTACTTATACACTGTTAACACAAAAGTTCGAAGTTAAAGTATTGTTTACACTTAAAAGGAAACTTTTTGGTGTAACTCCTTGGTCGACTTTTACGCCATTCGTAGGCTGGCGTGGACGGTTTTGAAACAAACTTTCTGGTTAGGTATACTTTTTTTTTTAATATCCTACATACTCGTACATATAGTATTGTAAAAAACACACTGGCTTTGAATATAACTACAATAACACTTGTGACGTGCCTAAGCGATTATTTTTGAGGCTAGTTCACTATAGACATTTATTAATAAATAAAGCCCATCAAAAATGATCCATAAATAAAAAAATAGGGAATGAGGTAAGAAAGGTGTATAGTCTAGTATAATAAGGAAAATGTTAGTTCTACAACGCACAAAAAACAACAATGGATGACGCTACAAGCTAGTTGTTCTATTTCTTTACCATAGAATATTGACTTAGTTATGTACTTTTATACCTGGCTGTGGAGAGTTATTGCTTTCCGGTCAGTTCAGTACCTTATCTACTGAAGATCCATGGCAAAATAAAACTGGTTAGCTGTAAGTTCAAGGTCACTTATAGAAACAGACATTACTGCCTTCTTTTGTATTGTATCCTAGTCGTCGGTATAAGTACCGGTTGGCCCCTTTAAAACATTGGCCCCTTTAGGACCTATTTGCAGTAAGAAAGTTATTGTTATATTTTGAGAATAAAATGAGATTAGTAATCGCGTTTCAAAGGTTTTTACAATGTAAGGTCAGTAAAAAAAATGGGACTCAAATGGACTCATTTCCCAAGTAACTTACCAAATGAAATTGTAAGTTTTAAGAAAGAAAAAAAAACCTTTTTCTATCAAAGCTATCGACCGGATCTTAGTAGTAGAGAAGGATAGCTTTCATTCGACGTGCACCTACAAACACCCAACGAGCCAAACCTTGGAAATCACCGAATTCACAAAAGAAAACTAGTGGTAGTAGCCCGACTTCGATTCACCTCGATTTTTATCATCCTGTCCTACCATTACACTAGAAGTCTATGCATTACACGATGATACGTAATATCTGAGACAGATTCGGAAATATCTTTAACTCAAAACTACATAATTTTATTATAAAAACAAAGACATCCTCCATTTTCACAGAGGATCATATGCTAAATAGCGACTAGAACCCTAAAGCCCACCTCAATGGGCTTTACGTCAGTAGGTATATCATTTTATGACAATATAATTATATACGTTACCAATTTATTTTTTATTATTAAATAATAATTAAACTAATTTCAAATTCAAGTATAAATATACTTTTTACCACGGTCTCTTTTTTCTTATATATGTAATTTGGTCTTTAATTTATTAAATGAATTAGTAAATTAAGCGAACATGTTCGCTCAACACTACTAAGCTATATTGTTTTACTGTGCGCTCAAAGATTTATGTTTCAAATCAGACAAGATTCCTTATTCTAGTTATAATGTATATTTTTGTTTTTGTTTGTAATGTGTGTTGTGCGATAATAAAAATAAAATAAAATAAACGCACCTATACCTACGTAGCTCAGCTGAAGCTGTGACTGCAATCTTAGCTACCCAACGAAAGCAAACATATTAGTCCAGTTAGTGATGTAACAGTGCTAACAACCTGCTAAGAGGCACTGTCCTCGTTTGCCTTTATACGGAACATTACTGTTTACCATTTTACATTTAGACTGCTTTATGTGCAACTATAGGTGTGGGTACCGTTGGCCTCTTTCAGGGTCGATATTTCGACACTTGCATCACCAACTAGCTACATTGCCATTTTTCTAGTTGTCCTTGCTGTTTCGTAAGAATATATTAGACTAGCTGGTCCAATAAATCATCGCAGACATAAATCCTTACACGTCCCCTTAGATTCCGTGCAATCCAATATAAAGGCATATATACCTACTTACTTGCTAGAATTTTTGAGATGAAATGAATTCTTACTGGGAAGTCCCGTTAGTCCTTAACTTTTTAAAGGTGACACAAACTATAGTCTCCCTTGTAAAAAGTTTTTTTTTTTTTTAATTTATTATTAGAAAAAATACTTGTATCTTGACATTATCTGATATGATTATCAGAATACCAATGTAACAATACGACGATATAACAAAATGCACAAACAAAAACCAAGTACCCCAAGTAAAATGCCCTTGTAGCAAACGGTCAGACCCTTTCCACAATATTTAGATGGGAAACTACAGCTCTTACTTGATATATAAAACCTAAGTACTCTTTGTTTACTTGAAAACTATTGTAAATTTTTTTTTGATAATTTAAATTCAAATTATTTATTTATTGCACTTATGTTGTTGTCAGGTGTTGTGTGGGTAAAAGTTTAAAACATAAACCCCTGTTAGGGCACATCAATATTACACTAAGAGGTGCATTAAACTTAATAGCTAAATAAAACTATACAAAAAATACTTACTAAATTAATATCTTACAATTTTCTGTCAATGTTCAGTGTCAGTGTGCGTACAAAGTCCTGTTTTTTTTATTATTAAATAGTCATTAATTATCATAAAATACTCAAATCAAATCATAATAATTATGGTAATGAAGTTAATATGGATGAAGATCATAATTTGATATTTATAGAAAGTCTTATAGGAAAGTCTGCTTTGCTAAGGGACGGCGATTTAACTACAGCTCTACAAATAAAACTGGTTCATCGCGAAGCGTGAAGAATGCAGTAGTGCATCATCGGTTACACATGACGAGAGGCAAACTGAAACCGTCAGGGAGTCTGTTGATTTTTGCAACAGAAATACCATTACAAATAAAATGTAATAATAGGTGATGAATGCAAGCAAAAGGAGCGCTCATTGAATCGCATTTTTTTTCTCGCGATTTATATATCGGCATAAACGGACAAGTGGTTACACCACACCAATTTCTGAAGAACGTTAAATATGTAAAGTAAAATTTAAAGTACGTTTGGAGACAGGTTTGGAAAAAAAACGACCAGTGACAGTACCTAGTAGATACCTACATAGTTATTTTGCTTCTCTGGAGGTTGCATTCAAGTTGATTTTTATTTGCGTTTAAAATAAAACTTGATTCAAAAGTATTTTTTTATTTATTCTAGACATGCAGACTATTAACATTTCCAGACGATTTTCTACAAGGTAATTTTCGCATCTTAGTCATTTCTATTAAATGGTCTTTCCCTATCTGTTTTCTGATACTCGAGTTTTTACACTAACGATGACTTCCTCAGAAAAGGCTCGTGATTCGTGACGTTATTATAACTAGCCATAGGTACCTACACGACGCGTGAACCAAACTGGCGATAGTGAGAAATTGGACCGCCCTCAAAGGTCTAGTGTTTCGACCACCGGTCGGATCCAGAGGTCCCGGGTTAAATTTCCTAGGGAGTACAATATTATGGTTGGACTTCGTTTAAGCCCGCCTGGTTGGCTTAGCTACTACCATCTTACCTAAGTCTGTCACCATAAGAAAAATTCTAAATCGTTGTGTTGCATTTGAGGTAAGAATGCCAGTCCCCCACAGACTGAAGTGGATTCCGGTGAAGTGCGCTTCCACCTTCGGCCTTATCATACATGAAACCAGGTAGGTATTCTACGTGAAGATAAGTCTTCGGTTGCATTGTGCGCACGGAGGAGAGGAGTGTGAGATTTACTACTTATACGAGTATGGAGAAAGACTGCAGGACGCTTAAGATTTATTTACGGTTATATTTCGACCACTGGGACACAACTAGTAAGTAGGTACTAGGTAGCTACCTTTGTTTGACCACCTATTTATCTATTTGAGGCGACACGTGACCCAAGGGCTGGCTCTTATTTAGGCCAGCGAATTAGCATAGCTATTCAGCGTGGCAATGCAGCCAGTGTCTTGGGCACGCTTCCGTCTGGTACTGGTCTGGAACAGTTGAGTTACCTATAGGCCGTTTGTAACGGTCCTTAGGTAATCTGACTGATTACTTTGTACATAGTTAGTTTAATTGTACTTTTTATTGAATAAAGATGTAGAATCAAAATTTATCTATTATGTTGTTTTTTATTGGTGATAGCCAAGCGTTTGAGCCCCAGCTTAATTGAAAAACAAGAAAAGATGTGGCCTAAGGTGGAGTACGCTTGTGTGATACATGTCGGTAGCGAATACGATTCCTTTCATAATCACAATGGTCAGTACTAACTTTATTAATATGTAATAGCCAAAACAAAGTAGAAGTGGGCTTCTTACATATGCCAAAGATCTGAAGACGGATGGGGTAAACGTGAGATCACGTACTGGTCATAGAAATGTGGGCAGAGAGATGGACCGACGACGAGCCGAGACGGTGCAAATAATGTATGCAGAGGGCACAAGATCGAGATGTGCATTGGAAGAGACCGTCACTCAGCATTGGTGGTTAGAGGTTGGAGAAGACGAAGACTAATATTATTTGTGGTAGGTACATACCAATTTGCCTTTATTTTTATACTATTGGATGTCATGCAAACTACATTGATAGTAATGACGTCAATTGATACTTATCTAATTTATTGGGCGTCATCGTCATGGCAAAACTAATAATTAATGTTTCAGATCAAATCAATAAAAGGTTATCGTCTTCGTGCGTCATTAGCAAGGATTCAATTCGGTCGTTTTGTTTCGGTTCTGTTCTTATACATACGTAAGGTAATATAATAAGTAGGTGCTATGCATAAATGCACATATCACAACAACAATGCAACGATATAAGGTATACCCGATATTCTACGAGACCCTAACTATCGTTGCATTGTTGTGATATGTGTAATAATGTAAAAACCCCTAAAATATAAAAAGGAGCAATATGGCCAAGTGGATATGGGCCCACCTTCCAATCCTGAGGTTGTGCGTTCAAATCCAGACGTGCACTAATGGACGTTTTCGGAAGTTTATATACGCATTTGGCACATGCGCAAGCTGTCGGTGAAGGTCACATCTTGAGGAAATAGAGGAATAAAATACGAATGGCATGTGTAAGCAGTCTTCCGCTAAGCGGCAACGGGCTTACAACCTGTCACGTATTGAATACCTACTAGCTACTTGCAAACCGTGGGCATGTGCCGAACGTAAGATTGGACGTGAATCGTGAGTCTTAATCCACGGTCTGAGTAGGTAATGATCAGAGGTGAATCCTCGAAGGGAAAAAAGTTGTCAGTATGTTATTCTTTTTAGTTTTTGTTAAAGATTTATATTGATCACCATTCAAAATGAGCTCTATTTCTCCTAAGCTTGAAGCAAAATTATTTTATAAAAACATAGTCTGCATCGTCTGGGTAAGTCGAGTAGATACATTTAGTTCCGTTAGCAATAGAGAAATTCTATCGCCTGGTTAGTCGTGTCGAGGAGATAACCAACATCCAATAGGGTGGTAGCATGCGGGCTACGTCAAAACGCGCCACCTCGTGCGATGTGGCGTCACATCAGAGACGAACAGGATGCAAATGCGACACATTATGTACGTATAATTCACACATCAATACACACTAACAATCGGTAGGTACCTTTCCATATCAAATTCACTTGAATCAGATCATTGCCATTGCAAGTAGTTAGCAAATTTGCGATTGTGACCGATAAAAGTTAGGTCACGTCGATGACGGCTACACCAACCAACAACATTTTGGCTCAATGACAGGACATAGAGACAATGCAGTGATTAAAAAAACAGTTAGGTACCACAGGTTTTTTTCTTCTAAAAGTGATTCCAAAAAAGATGTAATGATGAAAGACGTTTTATCTCTATGGATAAAGTTATTTGGTATAACTCAAATGGATGATCTTATTACGTGCGATTTTAGGTAAATGAACTAACCAGCATCATTTAGGCTCAATGACAAGACTGCAGTGCAATGATTCTAGTTAAAACAGTTTTTTTTTATCACTGTTTAAAATTATTTGATTCCAAAAAAGATACCTAACGTTATTCATAGAGATAAAACGTAATCAAATGAATGATCTTATACGTGACTGTAGGTAAATAAAGCCTGACGTAGTCGATCCTGCATTGTATTAATTGAGCAATGACATCATGAACCATGATCGGTACTTATAAAAACAGTACAAGACCTTCACGAAAGCCGTTCGCTGAGCAATGCAAAAGAAAAGCTGAATCGTAAACAAAGCGATTTAGTATTATAAACTTGGATATCTCCTGCCAACACCACAGAATAACGAAGTGTGATTTCATATCACCGACTTGAATAGTATCGAATACGTAGGTTCTGGCGGCTGCAGCACAACAAATAGCATAGGTTCCTCTGCAAACCGCCCGTGGATGTCGTTAGATTCGACTAAGGGGTTTCACCAGGCGATGGGCGTTCAGCAGCTTTCATCCATCTAATACCCTACCCAACACCAACAACTCACCTGTCAAGCGTGGTGTTTTTGACAAATCCTCCCATTACTCTTGTTGTAGTATGGGTAACAGCATCCACGTAAGAATAAAATACAAACACTGCGATCAACAACACGCCTGCAAAGCGTGGTGATTATAGCAAGTACCTTATAATAGTCAAGCACTAAAGTGGAAGCTGCTAGCTCCACTTTATTGCTTCAAACAAAACTGCAATCATCAACTCGCCTGTCAAACGTGGTGGTTATTGCATATTCCCCAATCACTCTCGTTGAGACTTGTTTAGGGTAGTGATATCCGCTCAGGTACTGAATTATCTGATTGGTTCACTACATTATAGACCTTATCCTTGTCTGTGCAATTCTAAAGGTCAAAAGCTGGCGAGAGTGAATTTTGACATCAGTATTCCAAACTTCCTACAGAAGATTTTCAGAAATGGTTAGAGAGTAGCGTTGAAATTTATCGGATTTAAAGTCGAATCTCAAAAAGTAAACTTTCCGTTTGTTTGAGAATCGCTCCACAGGAGATGAGCAGTAATATCTACCTAGGTACTTATCGATTAGACTACGATCGACCATCCGCCTGCCCAGCATTGTGATTAAAGCAAACTTTTTCGGGCTGCGATGGTGATGCTGATCCATCTATACTTTAATATAGTGAAAAACATTTCATCATCATCAACGATAAACTAACATTTTTATAAGGAATGATAATTAAAAACTACTCTCAGAAGAATGTACCGTGGCCAAGTCCTTTAAGCTGTAAGCAACATTACACAATAATATTACATTTTTCATGTTCTATAGTACTCATAGTACTATACTCGTAGTAACTACCTACTACGAATAAATAAACCTACCTATTTTGCTACTACAGATAATTTAAAGTGATAAGTCTCATCTCCAAGGAGTACATAAGAAAGAAGTTTCTAGTGTTTACGTTACACGCGTCACGCTGAAAACGTCTCTTTGACCACGGTATAATAATATACAAAAGTACTAAACCGATTAGATTGAGCTTTTCAATGGAAGATTATGGTATATTTGAGCTAACATCATAAGTAAAAAAAAATGCAAGCGGTAAATTTTAATATAGTCAACAAAACTTTGTATGTAGGTACTTATATATTTTGTTGGAAAAACTCATATGAATACAAAACACATTATCGGAAACCACTTCCAAATCGTTTAAGTCGTACCGGAAATACACGTGCACAAACAAACAGACAAAATTCTAAAAACTGTACTTTAGGTCTCAGCTGCGTGTCATGTCATTAGGTAGATAATATCAATTTTTACTTGGAAATATTAAATGAATTTAAAAACCGACAATGCTTTTCCACGATTTGATTACAGGTATTAACATATATAAAGTTTAGATATATATTTGCATATTTGATGACTTGATACAATATATTTTGATACATTGAGGTGTATTCTTAGCCACAATGGGTCTGAATAACGTTTCTCAGCGATGCCTACATATTGACATTCATTACATCACAGCATACCGGATACAGTTGATACGTTTAACTTTAGAAGGTTGCCGTGCCACTCTTTTTATAAAATCTAACTTAAAAATCGTTTGTTTCATCGCCAGTTTGCAATTATACTAATATTACATATTTGGTCCTTTGACCCGGATACATCGACGGGAAAAAACTAATAGCAGTAGCAGTTACTACTAAGGGATGGATTTTCCATGTGTATTAGCGATAGTGTAAGATTGGTCGAATGGAAAGTGACGTGATTCTGATTTGTATTCTGTTTGTTTGTTTTTGCGAAACAATTGCGTCGCAAAGGCAACCTTCAATCGATCGAAGTAACGGGGTTGCAATATGCAAGTAATCAACTGGATAACCTTTGGAATGTTAATCTGATCGGGTGCAAAAAACATGATTTGGTTGGTGGTAGGACTTTGTTTAAGTCCGCCTGGCTACCACCACCTTACCAAATTCTGTCGCCATAACAACAATTCTAAAAATTGTTGTGTTCCGGCATTTAGAGGTAAGATAGCCAGTTCCTTAGTTAGTTAAGGATTCCGGGAGAAGTGCGCCTCCACCTTCGGCCTTACTTGTCAACTTGTAACCAGATGAGATGAAGGCCAAGCGCTTCCCCGTCGTACAATTAATAACAAAGCTCAACATTTGTTTAAAATCATGATGTTTTCTATGTATCATAATATCAAAATGTGCTCGGAATAGACATAGGAAAAGAGTAAAGTAACAAATGTGTAAATTCCTAGTGAGCTCCCACGCCCACGCCCCTGAAAATGTCCAGGACTGCGGGTTTTCCCAGTTATAAAGAAAATAGTTTCCCGTCTAGGCGCGAAATTATAATATTAATGTACTCTTCTCTTTAGACATTATCAAGGTAATATCAAATATAGTGTTTGCACTGTCAACCACATAGGTACCAAATCTCACTCCCTTTCGTGCGCGCTGTATGCTTTAAAAGAGGTCCGATATTTCCTATTCACACAATTATTTATATTTAAGAAATGACAATTTGTTACTGATACGGATTGTAGTATGATATGCCAGACCTTTGCAGTGTGTTTGGTACTGACATCTGCAAATACTTGCCATGCAGTTTACCGCTCTCATTGAGCCCGTGGATGTTGTAAACTCTGACTAAGGGATTTCAGCGGAAGAAGTGCAGCAGCTTACTTCTGTATTATATATCTTGCTCGCCAATTAATTCAAGTTGGTTGCCGGGAATCAGAATTCTCTTGTCATGTACCTAATGCGCCACAAACTTAAATTGCGTATCTCATCATCAACATAATTTCAGTCCACATACTTACGTCCACTGCTAGACCAGGTCTCCCCCAATCGTCGCCAGAAATAATGATCTGAGCCGCCTCTATCCATCGATTCCCCGAAACAACCACAATGTTGTCGGTCCATCGAGTGGAGAGTCTCTCACACTCTCACACACTTTTGTGTTTCGTGGTCGCCATGCGACAACCTTCAACTGAATCGAGGGCTTTCTCGTAGTCCACAAACGCTAGACATAAAAACCGATTATACTCTTCGGTATTTTGTTTAATCTGCCGGAGCGTCTGTGTTCACTGTCTTTTCGAAACCTATCTTGCTATCCCGAACAAACTAGAAGTCTGGAAGACGTCAAACCCTTGAGCGAGACGGTTGGTGATTACTCTCGAAAACAGTTTATAAATATGGCTCAGCAGTGAGATGGGCCTATACCTACAGTTATTCAGAAGGGCTTTGTCAACCTTCTTATGTAACAGTACCACCACGCTCGTGTTCCACGCGTTTGGCGCCATGATGACGGAGTTAAACAGCCTCTGAAAGACTCAGAAGTTATTCTGTAATTCCAAAATCCCCCGGGACCTTGTTACTCTTATGCTGTTAGAGGGCCGTCCTTATCTCGTAAAGACTGACGTCCGTGATGTCTTCGGTTTAGTGTCAGTCGGGTTAAACGGGCTCTTTTATCGCATGTTAGATTGTTGAAAGAACTTAGCAATGAGGAATTTAGCTGTCCATTAAACTTTTCAAGCTTTCTCAAGATCTCTATTTTGAAGTAAATGATATTGCCGCTATCAGTCTTCAGTTTTGTCAGCTGGCTTTGCCCAATAGACAAATCCCTTGCGAACACTTTTGAGCTCTTTTTCCGCTCTATTGCGCTTATAATACAATTTGTGTTATAGGTACGAGTGCATATCGTGTCGCATAGATTTAGTGATCTGTCTATTGAGCACGCCGTATTTTGACATGTCAACTGAAGAGTGCGGCCTCATTTTTCTCTTCACTGCTATTCGATTTAAACTTTATAGTATGTCCTGAGAGTCAGTGTTTTCGAGTTCTATTCTGGCGTTGGGCCTTAAAAAACTCTGACCCGACTTGCTTGCATATCTACTAAGATAACATATTCGAAATTTAGCATACTTAGGAATAAATGAGCAACAAATTGAACTAAGGTATGTATATTTCTATTTACGTAGATCCACAAATACAAGTACGTAGAGCTCAATGCTGTTCTTTCGTAAGAAAGCTAATTATCGGGAATAAGCTATATTTCGTGGAAATCGGTGCAGCCATTTCATGCTATATTGATATTTTTAGCTCCGAATAAACCCGAGTTTTTAGTGATTGCAGTTTGATTGAACGAATGGTTATACGGGGTAGGTATATACTATCTTACTCCTGGGTCTGATGACCAGCATAGGGTAAACAAGATCCAATGATACTACTTGTAGAGCTGTATTGTAGTGTGAATTATTAGGTACAAAAATAATCATAGTTGTTTTTTTTTGGAAGGCTAATAAAATTAATACGTTTGAATATAGGTATCATATTAATTTGGAGTTTGGAGTAATAGTCGCTCTAACTAGGCTAGCTAGGAACTGGATCTAGGGATCCCGGAGGTAGGCGGAGTGAAAGTAAATAGACGAGCGCTGCTGCGACAGTTTGGTGCAACTGATGAACACACAATTAACTTCACTTGCTTTCACAATAAAAAACGTACCTCACTATTGTGTAACACAACATATTGACACTTGGGATGATATTTATGTAATTTTCTTCAAGACAAGATTATCATAATGGAATTGTATTCGGACGTTTGAGCACTGCCCACGGTAATTAGCATACCTATATGACGCGAACGAACCGGCTCTACTTCCGGGATCGTTATACATTGCTGAACGAACATCATTACAAAGAAACGCAAAACCGCTGGCTGTGAGAAACGCCGAGGCGAGATCAACATCCGTGTTAAAGAGAGATTTCGATTTTCGCGCTCACCTGGGAATTTTCAACCGCAAACATAGTAGGTATCGTATTAGTGCGTGCGTTCGGCGCATGGCATGACGCGTGGCGTTCAGCGCGGGCGTGCTTCGCGAGACTACTAAGTACTCAGCACACCTCCGCGGCTGAGCGGCCGCCCGAGTGAAGGGGAAGCGGGGCACAGATCCGGGTTGCGGACTGGTGCGCCCACTGCACCCGCGGCCCCCAAACGCCTCGAGATCCGCTGACCTCTGCCGCAATAACGTACATCACAGGAAATCGTTTTATCACGCCTGATTGAGATTTCTTCTCGAAATTTTTACTTCGAATGCTGTAGTCTTAGCGCACGCACGATCCGCCGCGCCGCAGGTAATGGGTAAAAGAGTATACCTAGAAGTTATGGGGAAAAATATTTTTATATAGGTAAGTACATATACTTACTTATATAGAAATAACAAATTATGTCAACCATTTTGTTGTTTCGGAGAAAATAGGGTCATTAATGTGTAGGGTTACCTACATATTGATGGTAAATAACTTGGTAGGTTCCGGTTGGTAGGTATATGTGGAAATTAAACAACAATGAACTACAATTTCCCAAAAGTTTTGCTATTACGAAGTTTGACGTACCTACCTACATCATTATGTCATGCAGGGCCTTCTAAACCTACCCTACCACAACATACTGAAGAATCGACGACAGGTAGGAATTGAATAATTTGACTTCGAAATATTAGAGTTGGTCATTTTGGATTAATTTAAAAGGAAAAGAAACAGGAATAACTCCTCGTCCCAAGCTGGAAGATGGGAGGGTTCTTGACTCTTCAAGTCGGCCACCGAGATTGGTCAATGTATTAGTATAGTGCCAATTGACTCATACTGTTGTCACATTAATTGCTGCTCTTTTGATGTAGCTGGTGCTCAAATGACATACCACAAAATGGCTGCTGGTGGTGTTATATTTCGTTTTAAACATTTGTACTTGAAATTGACAGCCAGACCGAAATTACAGAATAACATTGCATTACACACTTTTTTCCAATGTTATTTTACACTTCTAAAAACAACTTCTCTGGTACTTACTAAAAATTGTGGAAAAACATTCAGTAGGCTGCTCTTTGAGGTTCACTTGAGTGCCCAAAAAGCAGCCTACATTCATACTTTTGTTGAATGTGGGTCTTCTATAAGCAACTCCTGTCCTAAAGGTCAACATAGTAGGACCATAGAAATGCCCGATTTTTTTTTATTAACAGAATTTGTAATTACCATTAGTACAACCAGATAGATGGTTCGTTGCCATGTCATTTTACTGAGCAAGACAACATGTAGACACAGTTATGATCAATATAGTTATTTAAAGGGTACTAATGAATAATTAGTCAAGCTTTATCCTAGGCTAGACTTTTTATTCTGTAGGTAAGTACCTATGATACTAATACCATGGACATAATATACTAGATTTTGTCCATGCTAATACCCCATTGTTTATTGCCGAGATGGGCTGGTAAAGATTAAACACACACATTTATTCCAATGGCATTCTTTATTAGGCTCTTCTCGATACAAATATGTGTGTGAAAATTAACTTGTATAGTACTTGCTACTGCTTGATTTGGCATTCATTTTTAAAAACTACCAACCACCTCTTAGATTAAATAAAGTGATTGAATCTGAGACCTACCACCATACAGTATCAGATATGAAGATCATTTCCTTCAACTCACATAACTTCCAAATGTTTTTTATTACATACCTGTATCCGGCCCACAAGTTCTCGAGGATCAAAGTTCCCATCAGCAGAATTCAACTTGAATAGCACATTGAAGTACACATACTCCGGTTTTTCTTTAGCGACAATAGTCTTGTTCTCAGTTAGCGTGACATAATAAAAGGTTTCTACCAAATTATGGTACCTTGAATAGAATTCATTTATACAAGTGCGCGGCACTGTTATTACAAGATCTGAATCATGTGACATTTTTCTCGTTCCCGAGTCATAGGTAAGATTAAGTCAATCACTAAGAAATTACATAATTTCGTTAAAAAAATTACGAGCTCACGATACATACATACGACAACAATACGAAATTATAATGATATGAACGAAACGAAATAAACAAATTATATGTAATGTACCGAACCGATGTACCTATTTAGTCAATTTATGAATTGACTGAACAGGACGTCACGACTGCACTGACAATGACAGGTGACAATGACAACACAAAACTTGCTAGTTGCGATCACAAGCTACTAGAAAGCTAACGCTTGTACTCTGTATTCTCTCTACCTAATTTGTGGGTGGCCTAGCCCAACCTCCAGCCTAGCCTAGTCAGGTTTTCCGTTTTGCACGAATTGATGTTGGCATGCATGGTGATTGGTGGGTAATTTGTGTTGCTGCTGTTGCTGGTAATTGAAATGAACCCTTTGTTACTGGTTTGTATGAGATTTGTCAATGTACAATATGAATATTAATTAATACCCATTGATTGACGTCCCATTAGCATGGTCGGCTTGAATTGAAACCATACATACCTAATTATCCCCGGCAAAGAGCCGAAATGTGCCGATCACATCTCATCCCGCGCCGAGACAAAGAAGTAAATAACAAAGTAAATAACACTCAGGTCACGATAAAGATTATGGAGAAAATGGACCATGGATTTGATGATGCATGTTATAATTTTCAATCAACTTCTTATTTTAATAGTTATATATTGTTTACGTAATAGTAAAACTGATGTATTTTTTTTCATGAAGTTGTTATCAGCACAGACAGAATACCTACATTTCTTTTTATACAACTAGGAGACGGAACAAGCAAGTAGCCCACCTGATGCCTCGTGTTGTGTTGAGGCGAAATAAGTAAAAATTAAAAAAAACACATTTGTTAGGTAGGCTAGGCTATGTATTTGATAGGCAGCTGTACCAAATGTTTTTCTGTTTTCAGGTTCATTGAACAATGAATTTCCACAAAGTAACGTCTGAATCATTTCGCTATCTAAGTAGATATCTAACTAGGTTTATTGAACGCACTGCAATATTTGATTGCTAATGATTGCAAGACACTCTCTCCTCCTTTTTTTCGAGTCTTGAGAATGGCATCTACTTAGTAGGTAGGTAATCCTCGTGGCGGAGTTATGCGGCATCTTCTAAGAGTAGTAGAAGCCCCTAGTGAAAGGGCTCGTCCGGAGAATTACTACCACCATACTTTTTTCAGCCGCCAAGCAGCTTTACTGTCTTGCAGTTTGAAGGGTATGGTTGCCGGTGAAATTACGGGTACGTGAGGCTTAACACCTTTATGCCTCAAGTTGACGGGCGCAATGCAGTGCCGTGTAGGCTATGTTCTTTGTGGATGTGACCTATGCAGTAAGGCTTTGTCATAGGCAAGAGTACACTTAACACCAGATGAGCTACTTGCTTGTCCCGTCTCCTAGTAGGTAGTATAAAAAAATAATAATCTTGAGACTACAATTTTTAGCATCCACTTAGATAGTTTTAAAATAGGTTTTACACATTAAATTAATTATTAATCCCAAGTAGGTACCTTACCTGAGAAGAAAAATAAAACAATTTTATAAATTTAATTGATCATTATATATTATATTATACAATTTATCTGTAGGTAATAGGATGCAGATACATTTGTAGGTACATTTTCAAATAAAATATAAGTGGGTGGGTGAACGAGGCCTTCGTTTAATTTCAATTTTACTACCTACACCATAATTAGTATCAATTACGAACAACGAGTTTCAATTAAGCATATTTTGTATATTAGTGGTTATCAGAATCTTCCGATTCTGAGGAGGGAAGCATGTTTTCACGGTTCTTTTTATTCCATCGATTTTTCTTGTTTTTCTCGCGGGTTCTAAGCATTTTGCTTTCATCAGCGCACTTTGTTGTTATACTTGTTCTGAAAGGACACCATTTGTTTTATCAATGAGTAAGTAGGTATTGATTGATTTAGCTGCTTAATATTTTATCGCTTTTGACCGTTTTTAACCCTTCAAATCAAACTGCAACGCAAGCAACTAGGATACTTATATACGAGCGTCTGTCTGACGAAGATGGCAAAAGTGGTCCGACTATCTGAAGGAGCTATAATGATGGTAGGTAGGTACATACTACATACTATGGCTTCATGTTTGTAAATATGTAGAGGCCAGTTGTAAAGCCCGGATCATAAAAAAGCAAGTGAATGCTTATCTATGATACAATATAACACCCAAACTCAGAACAAACATCCATATTCATCACACAAATGTTTGTGTCCCGGGTGAGAATCGCATCCACAACCTACAGCGCAGAAGGCAGATCTTCTAGCAACTGAACTGTGAGGCCAGCACTGGTGTGGTGGACACTGTCCTCACAACTCATTGTAAATGGACTAGATGGGCACTTGCTAAACGAATGGTTAGGTATGTATATGATACACCTAATCTTTAGTTTTTAGCATGTGCCTAACCCACTCCACCGTACGTAGATAAGTTATTACTTACCTAACAACATTTTCTGGCACTCGGCAGTGTTCAACAACAGTGTGTACGATATCATTAACTAATAGAGGGTCCAATCTTTTTTTCGCAGGTTTGTTCGGGAAGGCTGGTGACGGCTTGCCAGTTAGCGAATGTGTTGCTAAGATCCTGTAATTAAAAAAAACAGCATGATTTCTCATCATCTTCATAAGACGCGTATCATCTTTTATTGTCTAGTCTAGATAGTAAACATTTAAAAAATATATTTACTTCATGGATTTTGGTTTGAGCGCTCCCAACTAAATAACGGGGTCATACCTTTATACGAAATGGCATGGTGATCGCAGCTAAAAAACCAACTCCGCCAACTTAGCTCGCGGATTTTGTAGGGGCTGACTAAGGAATCTTAACATAAGAAGGGGAACTCATGAAAAAGGGTCTCCTGCTGTTTATTGTATGATTTTGGTTAGTGGTAGGACTTGGTCTGGCTTTCCTTCCTAGCTAACCAAGATGAAGGTGGAACTAAGTCTGTCACCATAACAACAATTTCAAATTGTTGTTTTCGGTCAATTTAGAGGTAAGATAGCCAATTCCTCAGTCTGTTGAGGAACGTGTGGGTGAAGTGCGCCTTCGGTTTTTTATTTATAATAATTGTACCACGGGTAAGCACTTGGCCTTCATCTCACCTGGTTACACAAGTTGAGATAAGGCCGAAGGTGGAGGCGCACTTCACCCGGAATCCTCAACAAACTGAGGAACTGGCTATCTTACCTCTAAAAGCCGGAACACAACAATTTTAGAATTGTTATTATATTATAGCCAGGTGGACTTAAACAAAGTCCTACGACCAACCAAACCAAACACAATATATTGTACTCCCCATGGGGATCGAACCCATCCGACCTCTGGATCTGAAATCGCTGGGTTGAACCACTAGACCGCAGAGGCGGTTGACGGCGGTTGACCTTCGGCTTTATCGTAACTTGATACCAGGTGAGATGAAGGCTTTACCTTCATATTCACGCTTTTCCAGCGCAGTAAACCAAAATGATATGTGTGGTGATTATGGCAAAAACTATCATGATTTGAAGGAGGTGACATCAAGTGCTGTTAGAGTTAGAGTTTATTTGCACGTCATGCTATATCATCCATGGGCTAAGGTGGCGACCTCAACCCGTATATAACATAGAAGGCGACAAATGGATTTTACCCAAGGATGAGCTGAAGCATCCTCCTGAGTACAAATTAATGAATTTACTGCGATCTCTAACTCATCTAGGGTTAGGCATATGTCTAAACCTAGGTGGTAATAGGTAGGTAACTATTACTACATACTTAGTAGCAGTAACGGGTTATTGGGTTCAATAATTTGAATAGGTATATACCTCCGCGAAAAAACTGCTGTTAATAATTTCCTAGTAGCACTGGAATAAGAATTCCAGTTAATGTGCTTCAATAGTCTTGATGGTACAGTTGCATTTCCATAACCAATTGGTACCTGTAAAGTAAGGTGGGTTTATAATGTAAATGACTAATAATACAAAAATATACATAGAAAAAAAAATATTTAAAAGAGCTTAAGTACTTAATCAATTATCATTGAGAGGTTGTGGTACTCCCCCCCCTATTTTATTTTATCATTAAAACGAATAGGTACCTACCGAATCATAATAATTTGTATTTTGATTACTCAAAACACCATTGTATTGGACATTTTTATTTGTTTGAGTAATGCGACTGCTGTCAATAACTGGTGAACTCTCAAATTCTAATACTTGTGGGTTTTGAAATTCTTTTACCGTATCCGTCTCTTTTACAGCCTGAAACAAGAAAAAGATATTAAATACAAATATAATGTAATGTAAGTATATATACAAAATACCTGAGTAAGTCAGGTAGTAGATGAATTGATAATGAGGATAATAAGAGTATGAGAAGGTAGTTGTTTTCATTACCATTTCTAAATCGGAATCATCTTCATCTTCATACGTCGAATTCAGATCTCTTTTTATTTTCTCCGTTTTGAAATTGAATTCGTCCATTGATTGATCATTTGAAGTTTTGACCTGGGCTTCTAATGACTTTATCCGATCACAGAGATTTTTTATTTTAGTTTCCATAAACTGGATATTCGGGTTAAAATATTGTTCTTCAGTCTGCGTCTGAGCATCGCTAGTTTTGCATTCAGGCTTATTGGATGATTTTGAGTCATATTGTGAATAATGTTGGGCTATCACGCTTTTTTCAACATATCGAGTTTTCTGAGGCATGATTGCTTGTTTACAACGGTTTATATTTTTTTTCACAGTAGTTGATGTTTTTAAAGGCATGTTGATACTTCTGTTAACTGAGTTGTTTAAAGCACTTTTATTCTGAAAATAAAAATTGCATTTTTAACCGACTTCAGAAAAAGGAGGAGGTTTCCAATTCTTTGGAATATTTTATATACTTATATTATAGTACTCGAAAACGCCAGGACTGATTTGAAAAAATATTTTTTTATTTGTAAGGCTTATATTTCCCAGATGGTCCCATCCATGGGATCCTGGAGAAACCGAGGGAACTCTTTAAATATTATAGGCACACTTAAAGTGATTTGGGTGTTTAAGGGTGTATTAGTACCTCAAAAAATTCACTCTTGTAAAATTCATGTCCCGTAATATTTATTTAAAAGCGAGGAAAAAATGGACACACGCGTGTGTTTGTCTGTCTGTCCGTTCATCTGTCACAGCCAAATGTACTTCGAAACTACCGTACCGATTGTGTTGTAAGTACATAACGTAACATAACACGGACGTGTAACGTAACGGCGGTATGCAACAGGCCTACTAGGACAAGTATTGATACCTATAGGTAGGTATAGCTAACTACTGTTTTTCAACATCTTACCGCATTGTCAGTAGAAATGAAACAACTCAATATTAATTTTGCTGCCTTTTCTAAGTTTTCCTTGGCATCCAGATCTCTCCAATAACCTATAATGAATAATTACACATTTATAATTATGTAGGTACCTACACTAGTCTCGTCTCGGCTAAGTATATAAGTACCTATATAGATGGGTGTTGTATCATAGTACGTACCTGCCTATGTAAATAAAAATTAAGAAAACAGAAAAGTACCTATAGAAGTATTCTTTAAGATTTTCTATTAGTTATCTACCTAATTCCTAATTTAGATGGCGCTGTGTTAAATTAATGTCCTGTAATGTTTATATTTGCCAAAAAACCCTAAGCTAAACATACATTTTAATACAAAGGACTTTTAAGACTTAGGATTAACATGTTAAAAAGGTTGGTGACAACATATTGGTGTCAAATAGGTACCTACTACAGTAGATGATGTTGTCTATTTAGGTACCTACTCGTGTTATCACCTCTTACTTTTCGATATTCACGGTTGGGTGAGGGAGGGGCCCGTAGTATTTGCTGTCAGATTATTAATAATATTGTACTTAATTGATATTTAGGTAGGTACTCAATTTTATCTTGGTAGATCCTACGTGTGTAGGTACTGATGTAACTATCAAGATAAAATTCTAATAATTTAATCGTGACTGCATAGTCTATTATTACTAAATAGTGGTCGCAATGAGACTGCAAAAAATATATTTAAAAAATAATATAAGTATACCTACTACCTAGCTTTCAGCATTCTCGTCCGTACAAAATTGACAAATATAATGTCAATTCTCACACGATGTTTAAAATGTTTAAAAAAAGAAGTTCAATTCTGCGTCAAGAGAATACTCTCTTGGCGTGGGTATTTTGATAATAGTTGGAAGGAGCCATTCTATGATTGATTTTATAAAGAAAATTTGCAAAAACTCACGTGGGTCGTTGTTTCCTTCCTGTGCATTATTACTTTGCAAGTCTAGAAGGGCTTGAGCAGCATCGTAATCGGAACTTTTGGTTAGTCCCCTTGCACCCACACCGATGGTTGACATGTTTCGCCAAATTTAATAGAAATATTCGTTGCAAAAATAAATATTTTATGCAATTTTAAGTCTTGAGCCACTGTTAACCTATCTATTTAAATAATAACACTTTCATGTTTTCATGTTTCGATGTTTTTTTCTAAAGTTCGATCACAATATGAAGTCCACGTACAACGAAATTCTAAAATGAACTAACTGATAATTGACAAATACTATAACTTTTGTACTTCTCAGCTGACCATAAAATAAAACACCATGCTCACTGTGCGTTTCACGTACAGAATGAACTATCAGGTAGAAAAATAAATCCTATACAATTTCTCTAGGCCTTATTACTACCTCCTATTGTCCTCATGCCTTGCGTTGCTTTAAAATTTTAGGAAAATAATTTGAATGGCTAGTGAGACGAGGCTTACAATAGAAATCTTATTGTGTTTTAGTTAGAACAAATTGTGAGTAAGAATCCCAAAAGAAATTGCCTAAATATACCTACCCAACACAGCATGCATCAGCAAAATTTACGAAGGTAGGTCAATATTGTAGAAAAGGTTAAGGTACCTTACACTTACACATCTATATAGTAGGTACCTACCTGACTTTGGTTATACCTACCTATGTAATTAATCTCATCTACTTCAAAATACCTACATACTTACCTACTTGCAACAAATGATCTTTGTTTATGTATTCAGGCTGGTATTGTATTTGGTTATAATTTACCTAGTTGGGTCATAGCCGAGTCGTAGAGAATCCTTTTCTCCTGGCGGATTCACCGTCATCTTTACCTGACTTTAATGGTAGTGGTGGGTAATATAATAGTAGGTACTACATAACCTAACTGGTTAGGTAGTAGGTACCTACTTAAGTACCTGTGTTGTGTAGTAAGTGTTGCTTTAAGTCAGAAAAACATTGTAGAAAATTTGAGGCAATATTTAACTGTTTTCCTTTTCCCTGCAATTAAATTAGTTAGTAGGTAGGTACTCTATGTGGGTAATAATTGTTCAGTGCAGTGTCTTCAAACCGTTCAACCATTTTTTTATCTAATTCTATTTAGGGGTGCACAATACTAAGGGTGCCGGGATTTCAAATCACATTGTTGAATTTTTACCTGCGTAATGCAGGATGAATATATAGCAGTGTTCTCTTCTGCAGTACGAATTTGTAGTTCCTTAGAGGTAGTCGTTGGGTTACAAAACTTTTATTGTAATTTAGTGCATTATGTCACGACGAGCGTGGCTTTTAGTGGAGTGGGTTGACGAAAGCGACATGACACCATCATATGGTATCGTTAATATCGAAACCTTGTGTTACCAAGAAAGCGACCTACAGCCTGGGAAAAAAATATTTATCAGTTTGAAACTGAATGAACCTCGCCAAGCGCTTATAATTCAAATTTCAGGTATGTTCATATTTTAACTGTTCTCATGTAATTATGCTTACCTAACCAAAGTAAGTAAAAATATAAGATGTACCTAGCTCTAGTACCTACCTACTAATCAAATTTAATTTCAGATAGTAAAACTCAAGTTCAGCAACAGAAGCAAATTTTAGAACGCCAGGATCAAAAAGTTAAAAACGTATTGCAAATGTGTATGCGCACTTTAAAAGAAATTAAAGCCGATAAGGTAACATTTGATAAATTGTTTGAGAATTTTATAGCACTTTAAAATAACTTTAGTTACAAAACATAATGCAATAAAAGTTCAACAAAGCTGCATATTACCTATATAACCTTGGGTGGGCAAGTATAAAATGTACTTACCTAATCAATCCTCAAAGTGACAATCTGGTGTGACCACGAATCCGCATTCAAATATTCAATTCTATGTGTAAAGGTAATGGTAAGGTGCCTACTTTACAATCTGTACCTAAGTAAGACCCTAACAATACGCCTCTGTAAGACCTAAACTGTTATATTACTACAGTATGTTAAATGGATCATCAAAAAAATAACCAGCTCGAGTTTCTTGCCTTTCTCCTTGTGTGCTGCTCGCGATTAACAGGCGGTAGATTTGACGGTTCAAAATGATCCTAAAAAATCTTAATGAATATTTTTTTTTACTTTGACTCACACTGTATATTAGGTAGGTGCTGGATAGGAAGGTACATTTTTTGTTCATTTCAGATATCTGAACTGTACAAAAAACAAAAACTTCACCAAAGGAGATATAATTATTGTTCAAATACTAATTAAATATGAACAATTATATCTCCTCCGACAATTATATCTTGTTGCAGTATTCGGATATTGCTGAAAATGGTATCGCAAATAGCAATATTAGTCAGCACAATAATGTCCCCTTTATTACTGCTCATAGTGAAAACAGCGGAAGTGATAACGATTCAGAGGTACGTATCATTTTAAATAGCTATATACCTACTAGGTAGATACTTGGAACTTGCGATGATATTCAAGAAATCCTTTATGGGAATACATAGGTACCTACACAACGACACCATTACACCCGCCTCTGTGGTCTAGTAGTGTAGTCTTAGTGTGGTGTGGTAGTGGTTCACCTAACCGGGGTCAGATCCAGAGGTCCCAGGTTCGATCCCCAGGGGATTACAATATTGTGCTTGAGTTGGTTATTGGTAGGACTTTATTATATTTAATTAAGTTCGCCTGGCTAGCTACCACCTTACCTTATTTGGAAGTAAGATAGCCAGTTCCTCAGTTTTTTGCGGATTCCGGGTGAAGTGCGCTTCCACCTTAGGCCTTATCATAATCTGAAAATCCGGTGAGATGAAGGCGAAGCATCTCCCCGTCGTACAATAAAAAAAACCACATATTTACTTACACACTGAGGGAACGCCTCCCACCCGCCGCCGCCGCCTAATAGAAGCTATTCTATCCCATCCCATCTGATTTGGGCTCTTCATTGATAACATAATCCTTCCGTGCTGTAAGCTGTCGGTTCGATTCCCACCCAGGACAAACATTTGTGTGATGAATATAGATGTTTGTCCTGTGTTTGGGTATATATAGTAGGTACAAATAAACCTACCAATGTATTTACAAAAAAGAAAAAGTATTTAAGTATTCTATCCGTAATTTAGTTCCCATACCTATACTTAGTTCTATGCTTAGTTTAGGGCTATGTGGCGATGTGTGAAATAAATGTCCTGTAATATTTGTGTATTTATAATTATCAGAAAACATTTGATAAATTGCCACAATTTTTATGTACGTGCGACCATTAGCATAACATGTAACTTCTTTCCGTTCTAGCAAAACTCAACTGTTCATCATCACCACGGTAGAGCTAATAATTCAAGCGGCAAACGTGGCCGTAAAACTCAAGCCCAGCGTATGAAATCTAACCACGAATACTATTACAATCAAAACCAATCTGCACATACTCCAGTTGATCAAAGACGTCGCTCAGTAATCAGTAGCACACCGATACCGATACCAATACCAGGAATTCGTCAGGAAGATATAAAGCTTTGTTTCGACCAAGGAACACAAACTGATAGCACGTTGTTGTTACCACCTTTAGCTAAAATAGAAGAAATGGAATCTGTTCTGAAACAACTTTACAGGCGTTTTCAAGCATTGGTTATAAAGGTGGATAATTCAAACGCATCAATTGATATGTCAGAATCAGAACAATATGATGTATCATACCCTGAGCCAATGCCAATATATAACGAGGCGTGGATTCCTAACACTCTTACTGAACATGTACAACTAAGAGATACACTAACTGGCGATAATGTTCAAGAAGTCAATGAAGATCATGCTGTTAAAAACCTGGTTAACGTTGAATCCACAGTGAATGTGAAAATAGAGGGCGATCGTCCTGTTAAATTTGATAACTCAATGCGTGTTCGAAGAATGTCGGCTCAAACTACTGAAACAGAAATGGTAATACAATTCAACAAACTACTTATATTCACAGAATTAAAAACATAGGTACCTAGCGGGTAACAATGAGCTACTGGCCTGCCAACTAGGTTGTAGCTCTGCCTTCTGCGCTTTAGATTGTGGGTTCGAATCCCAGCCGGAATAAACAATTTTGTGTTTAACATAACGTTTGTTCTATGTTGGGTAGGTGATGTATTATATCATAAGTATAAATTTATAAAAAAATCATGTATGTAGGTTGGTATGTAAGTAATCTAGTTATATTACATATTATAAGCTGTGCTTAGTTTGGGGCTAGATGGCGCTGTGTAAAATGTTCATTCATATTTATATTACTAACTAATCCAATTTTGCGAAACTAAAGTAATTCTAACCTGCTATTTTAGATAACTATTGGAGATGGTAATGCTTCTGTACCTGAAAAATTATTAAATGATATTGATTGGAGCTCATACACAACTGCAACAAGACAACTGTTGCAAGCTATATTTCCTCGCAAGTGAGTATAACTATAAGTATATATGAATTAATGCTTGTTGAAATACGCCCCAATTTTATTGTACCGTACGTAAGTACAAACTACACACATCAACATTGTCTAAGGATATTCAACATTTTGTTGATTTTTACGAAAACTGAAAATAATTTCTTTACAAAACTAGGTATGGCAAGAATCTTTATTTTGTGTTGTTTATTAATAATAATAAAAACAACAGTTTTATATACATTTTTAATAAACATGTAAGTAGGAACAAAATCTCGAAAAATCAGAAAATTTACAAGGTTCAATATTTTTACGTTGCCATGACTTTATAAAATTACCTTTTTACAATTTAATAATCGGTGTTGCCTCCCCTGACGTTGATAACACATCTGCACCGGTTATTCATACTCAAAATTAGGGTGTCAAAGTCTCGCTGGGGTATGCGATCCCATGTTCTTTTTAAATGGCAAAAAAGTTGGTCTTCTGTGGTCAAAATTGATGGCAAATTGCTGAAAGCCCTTCGCTGTAACATGTCCCAAGCGTGTTCAATTGAGTTTAAGTCGGGTGACTGTGCAGGCCAGTCCAAAACCGCGACATCATGTTCCTGAAGGGCAGCTGACACCAAACGCGCCGTGTGTGGAGGGGCATTATCATGCATGAGCTGAAGTTCCTGGCCAATTTGAACTCTGTGAGGGATGATCACAGGTTCTATGACCTCGTTCCGGTATTTTAGTGCAGTCATGCTGCTCTTATCCAAATGAGCTCGGTTCGCGCGCCAATAAGAATTCCCGCCCAAACCATGATTGTCCCATCTCGGTACGAATGGACCTCTTGTGGCTGCTGGAGGCGACTTTCTCTGCCTGGAACTCTTTGCTGTGAGATTGGGTTCCCTCCTGGTGGAATTTTGGAGAAAACGATCTTGTCAGGGGTGGTTACTCGTTTTTTTTCCAGTGTGTCGCTCTCTTACATCCCCAGTAATACGATAACGTGACCACAATCGAGAAATTACGTTTTGATTGGTGTTTAGGGTATTGGCAACCACGCGTTGGATAGCACCGGCTTGTAACATGCCTATCGCTCTTATCATTTCTTCTCTGCTTAAATGTCGACGTTCCATGACATTACGAATATCACAAGATCCGTTAAAATTAAAAATTACTTAGATAGCACTAATTGTATATAATAAAAGTTAATTTATCTTAGGCAAAATTAACGTTGTTTAATTTAAATCAGAGTCCCCATTCTATCTTTTGTTTATTGCGTTCTATTTTTATTTTTTTCTATATTTTGAAAAGAGAACAAAAGAGGTTTAATTCCATATATAAACTTTTTCTAAAAAGCAAATAGTTTGTAAGCAAATCATTTCGAAATGGAATATCCCTAGACAATGTTGATGTGTGTATATTCAAATGGTACTGTAAAACACTCCCGGTGTGTTTTACATAGAAAGCGGGACGCAAACTTTGATAGCCTTCCTAAGAATACGTCATACTCATACTTCAGTTTTAATATAAGATATTACAAATTGAAAATGTTATCTTTGAGGAGGACTCCATCAGCCCTTTGTGGATTTGTTTTGCCCTCAATCCACTTTCTAGCCAACTCAACAGAACAATGTCATTATAAACTCGCTACTAACGCAGCTGTGACGCACCTTTAACTAATAACAATCACCAGCCAATTCAGCCAGGATATTCTTATGAGTTTTAGATGAGAAAAGTGCAGAACGCTACATCTTAAAAGACGTTAAGCCGTAAATGAACTCTAAAGTCTCCGACGGAACAATAAAATAATAATAATTTCACGCTTATGGAACCAGAAGAAACATATAAGTATCTACCTCGGCATTTATTAATTCAAATCCATAGACCACAACAAAATAAAAGCTGATCTTATAAAAGAATACCAACACCAATAGACTAAACCTGATCTGTAGAAGACTCTTTAATTAAAAAAATATCCTATCCTTTAATTCAAGAAAGCAATCAATATATTATCCTTTGCAATCCCAGGACTGACATTCACTCATTCATTGGTACAATGATGTGGTGTAGCAGACCACATCATATTAGGAAATTAGAAGTTAAAACAGGGACGAACCTCACAAACTTTAATGATTCACATCCCAAATCAGAAACCACATATTACATAGAGGTGGCCAATAGATCTCAGAAAGTTATTGGAAGGACAAGTAAGAAGTCTTAGAAACTTATTTTATGAAAAAGCAGCAACTGATTCTGACCATAAGTTCACACCACTAAACCTAACGAAAAGTGATTTACAATACCTACAGTAGATACTTCGCTAGAACTGGATCCAACAAAAAAAGCAAGATATTTACTTATTTATTGTGCTGCTATGTTTTTATTTATTTTACAAGCCTCATAGCTCAGTTGGTAGTAGCTCTGCCTTCTGCGCTGTAGGCTGTGGGTTCGATTCCCACCCAGGACAAACATTTGTGTGATGAATAGAGATGTTTGTTCTGTTTGGGTCTTGTATCATACATATCATACTTATGTATTTTAGTTTACCTAAGGAGTGGAAAAGCTTTAGAACTATCAAACTGGGTATCACATTGTTCGTGGCTGCCTCTGTGATCTAGTGGTTTGCCTACCGGTGTCAGATCCAAAGGGCCCGGGTTCGATCCCCAGGGGGATAACAATGTTGAGCCTGGTTTAGTTGGTTGGTGGTAGGACTTTGTTTAAGTGCGTCTGACTAGCTACCACAATCTTACTTAATTCTGTCGCCATAACAACAATTCGCACATTTTTATGTTCTGAGGCCTTAGTATGAGTTTCTGACAGCTAACTGAAACTATTTTCGTTTCTCGTATAGGGCGCTTATCCATACATTTGGTTAGCGGACTTTGAAACGAACTACAGTTGCTTTTCTATTCCGCTAACCCCTTTAGGATCAGAAAGTTGAATTCCGAAATGTATGGAAATAAGCGCCCTATACGAAAACGAAAATTGTTTCAGTTAACTGTCAGAAACTCATACTAAGGCCTCTGGCATTTAGAGGTAAGTCTAATAACTATAGTTTGTTCGTTTCAGGGTACTGGCAACACATTCTCTTACTGGAAAGCAATCTCCAGCGCACCTACACAAGCCTGCCAAAAAACTTTTAGATCCTAAGCTAGTTGATGACATCGTGAAGACCGTTTCCGTGCGCTGCGGAGTGCCAAAAAATTTGGTTAGGTAGGTACCTAATTAACTAAAAGTATTATTTATTACATTGGATAGCACATAATTATCTAAGCATCTTTTCAGGAACAGTATTACAGTCAAGTGTACTGACGAAGCAAAACTCTATCGTAATCGCCAGCGGCACCGTCAAGTCCGAGCTGGGATTCAAAATGATGAAAATGTTCCTCCTCCTATTACACCGTCATCTGATGAATTTGCTAATGTAATTTCTTGATTATAAAATTGAGTAAAAAAATTGTATGTTCCAACATAATATTAAACGCTTATGATGTCAAAATGTAAAACAATGTAGAATGATTTTTAAAATAATAATGGTGACGGTAAAAGTTGGTTTACCTACTATCGATCTAAGAAGATTTACTAAACGGTTTAGGTATGACTATCTAGATGATTTTATATTAATTATAAGGAAGGTACCTACTTACCTTTTTATTAGATAATACAAATACTCAGGTCTACTGTCTCTTAGATCTTTGAAAAAATCAAACTTCTAAGCCAACGCAATCAAAAGATACAGCCGTTTATGCCGCAAATAAGTATTCGACACTCGCAAGGGAATCAAAACCTAAAGGATACATCCAGTAGATCTTGAAATTTAGCATGAAGGTGTAGCAACGTATTATAGCCCACATAAAGGAAAAATTCCGGAAACCTTAATTTTTTAGTTTAATCACATTTTTTAATATAATTAGAAACGATAAAGAGACCTTTGTCTAAAATTTTGCTCCTCCAGTTTTCCACATTCTCTGAAATCCATATAGATTCAGACCATACTTGAGCCCACCAATTAAATTGCGCTTATTGGACTCACTCGTTCCGTCTCACTTTGACTAAGTAAGTATTATGATATCGTTTACCGTGCCGGCTTATTGAAAAAACATGAAAATAAAATTCAGCGCGCTCAAAACTCTTGTATTCGATATTGCTATGATGTTCCTAAGCGATCACATATAACTCCATTCTTAAACACACTCGACATTCTAACAATGAAGAATAGATGGACACACAAGTTGTGCTTCTTCATCTAAAAATAACAGGAGTGCCAGAATACATATAAGAGAGAAACTCAAATGGCGAAGTGATAGGCAAGATACCTAGAACGAGATCTACAATGACATATTGGAAACCCCTCGCCTTCGCTTGCAACGATTTACGCTTGCAGCGGGGCAGCTTCCGCTTTGCAGCTTCAAAATTTGGAATGATCTTTCTCCACCTATTCTAATGATACAAGGATCGGCTTGGTTTAGAATACATTGTAAGAACTGGCTTCTTGAAAAACAAAAATCCTCGTGCGCTGGTAGGTTGTACCTACAAAACCGTTGCGTAAATATACCTGTTAAGTATGTACCTATTTTTGTGAGCTATAGCTTGCTCATTGATTCCTTGAACTGTTAATATAGGTCTGCTCTGCAGAATGTAATCATAAATCATATTGAACTGACTCACCCATCATTCTGATGCTCCCATCCTAGCACTGCATACCTACAATTGTACTAAGTCTTAACTACCTACTCATCTAACTTTTACAGTAGGTATAGTTTCACAAGACCTATCTAAGGGTTATACTCCTAGATTTATGTGGAGTTTGGCAAACGGGAAATATCCTTTTTTCCTTGTAAATAAATTTAATCGAATAATTTAACCTACCTACCCTTTTGTGGCACACTTACCCGTGTGCCGAACACAGACAGGACTCTCCTAGAATACGCTGCCTAAACCATTTAGCGGTTGCAAACATTATTTATATTTTATAAGAGAGGGGCCGAAAACAGCGTTGCTGAGCTCTTATTTTTTCACCAACAGCATGAACCCGTTACAATTGCTTGTATTTCAAATATATTGTCATATATGTTGTGTGAATAAACGCCTTTTTTTATTTTAATATAGGTTTGTTCGGAGCCCTCGGTGCGCGAGTCCGACTAGAACTTGTCCGGTTTTTTTAATCTTGGTAAAACACCTCGATAAGCAGTACTATAATCAACTAAAGCAAATAATCATAATCGATAAAATGTAACCCCTTAATGCGTAGGTAAGTACCTACATCACTATTTTATAAATTTCTATTGTGGTGTATTTTTCGTTGTCTTTTTCAAAGTACAAGTGTTACTAAATCTATGATTTTAACCATTGCAATAGGTATAGGTACCTATATTTTTTTCCTTCAAAGCCTTTTGTAAGTGCTCTCAAAACATGGTACCTAAGGTACTTATCAATCACTATCGGGGCTTTGTTATTATATTAACATCATTAATATTGATAGGTAGGGTGCAGTTTGGTCTAAAACACATACCTACCGACCATTGGTGTCCCATTGCGATGGTTTGTAACCGTACCTAATTACCCCCCAGACGTAATATTAGTTCAAATGATCTTATACCTAAACTGATCTCTTGTTACTCCTTTGCCTAGTCACGTACGTAATATGGCATTCTCTTTGCGACCAATTGCTGTTCTCTTACGTCAAGTCAATGTCAACGTAGTTACAGAATCACACAGACGTTAATCAATGCCAATGTCAAACCATAGGTTAGCTCAAAGAAAAGTGACCCTAATTACCGTGAATCAAAGAAGTTGAAATGTGATGGATGAACAGGTGTACTCAGAAAGGAGCCAACCCAATGAAGCCTCCTAAATGCTATGGACGGACGGTTGACCTCGTAGTTGTAGCTGCAAGAGTTGATGCTAAATAACGCTAGCTAGAGGCCTTTACCCGCAGCTAGAAAAATTAAAGCTGCAGACTACTCGAATGATTGATATAAATTGGACGGAGCTAAAGACTCTGATAATAGCATGGATAATAGAACGCCGAAAGTTATCACTCGGTAGGGCACTGTTTGGTTTATTGTCATAATCCCCGCAAAACTATCGCCACCAGTGGAGATTATGACAATTTACAAATAATAAAGGCGATTTCCTCACTAACATTTTTAATCCTAGTTGGTGGGGAATATAGGTAGCATAAGATTTTTATATACTAATATTATCAATTTAGGTTTATTTTTGTGAAATCCACATTTGGTGCCTTCTTTTTACTCATTGGTTAACAAGTCCCAGAACGAAAATGAAACAAAATTACCCCTAATTCATATAAACTTGTACTTAAATGTAATTTCGTGATAACTTGACCAAGAGGATATTATAATGGGTGTATGGTTACGCTAATATGACCTGAAAAAACCACTCGTTCATAAAAAAAACCATGACTCTGTAAGCTCCATAGGGATTCATGGACGAAACTAAATTGTATGACTCATTACGAGTTATTCGACTAGTGGAGTCATATTGATGTAAATTAAGCAGATGTCTATTGACTTTTTTACCGACTTCAAAAAAAGGGAGGAGGTTCTCAATTCAGCTGTATGTTTTTTTTTGTTAAATACTTTGTGGTGTGAAAAAAAAAGTGTGTGTGTGTGTGTGTAGGTACTTATGTACGCACGTAAGAAGTTCTACTTTTTATACGTAACAAAACAAAAATAACAAAATTATAATATATACTGTAAACAATTAAAAAGATTACATATATAGTATACGACAGTTAAACTCTTTAAAGTAACCAGTCTTTAAAAAATTAACAATATTAAAACCACTTTTATCACGAATACTAACAATAAATTATCATTCACCACTATAGCTATACATGTAATTTCACAAACAAATACACACAATATACATATAAATTTTATATATTTTGAAAAAAAAGTTTCCAAGTGCTGTTTAATGCTCGTTGTATTGCTGAAAGTTTTTTAAGCTTTTGGGCAGTGTTTGCGTTTTGCTACCATGTCAGTTCTTTTTATTTCACAGCATTGCCGCATTTCAGTTTTGAAGTCATAGCGCACAATCTCACCTAGCACAATGCACCACAACCACTATCAAACCGATAAAATCAAATGAAAATTAAAGCAAAACAATGAATAAAAAGGAAAAAGACGAAGGCTTGATGTTGTCAGCCACAATCAATCAATTGGGTCATCTGAAGCTTCTGCTTTCAATTCAAGCTGCGGGTATGGGCCTCTAACTGACGCTGTTTTCTAAACTCTTGCAAAAACGGTAATAATCGATAATTTAAAAATAACAGCTTTCAATAGAACTCGTTTTTTTTAAATATAATAATCGATTATTTTTCAACATCCCTATTGTATACTTTATAGATACCTATGAATGAATAGTATAATAGAATCCAATCATTGCTCTGTGTGTAGTGTGTGTGATAGAATCACTCCACAGACGAATAGGAAGCTAACGCTTGAATCACTCCGAGATCCGTGACCGTGAGTGATCCGTTCCGTTTCATTTTGAGGTTATTATGTTATGTTTGATAAAATAAAGGCTGGATATAATTGGTCGTGATTATGGAAGAGTGTGAAGATTCCGAGTTTGTAGCATCAGAGCATGATAAACTGATAAGTGCCGTTTCAAAGTTGGATAAAAAACAACACATTATCGAGCCCACTCGCTATGAACCAACTAGTTCCAATTCAGAGTTTAATTTGATCAAGAGATCTTCCAAACTGAACCTCGAAAATGTTGTTAGAGTGTTGGGGGACACGGCAAAACACGTACAGTTAGGTAAGAAATTGAAAAAAACTCAAGACGCTTCATCTGTATTGCCCACGCCACTAGAGAAGCCTCAGGCAGAACGTATCAAGAGAGCGACGGGATACGAGGTAACGAGAAAAAAAGTTGGAAGATGGGACCCTGTCGTGGCTAGAAGTCGTACTGCGGAATTCACAGTTTTCCCTATCAAACCAGTTGAAACTAAAATGCAACCCACTAAGGAGTTTCTGAAAAGATTTGAGAGTAAGTCTGAGTTAGAAAAAGAACTTGAGGAAGTAGATCCACCTCCACATATTGAGGAGGAGGAAGAGGAAGACAAAGTATACCCAATGTCTTACGAAGAGATGGTGGAACATAGGCAGAATGCAGCAAAGTTGAGAGCTCAACAATCCTATAAAGAAGCAAAAGCTAAGCGACAAAGCAAAATCAAGAGCAAGAAATATCACCGGTTAGTATTGCATTAAATACTGAACTTTGTAAGTTGTCTATTTTTTTTTTTTTTGTAAGGTAGTTATTCAATCAACTTTTTGTTCTAGTGTTTTGAAAAAAGAAAGACTTAAACTGCAACTGAAGGAGTTTGAAGAGCTACAAAAGACTGATCCTGAAGAAGCTTTGAAGAAATTAGAATCCATTGAAAAGTCTAGAGCTTTGGAGCGTCACACTTTAAGGCACAAAAACACTGGAAAATGGGCAAAGAATCTGATGATTCGGGCAAAATATGACAAAGATGTAAGATTTTACTTAGGTTAAATTATTAGGTGCTGAAAAACACACTGTATTTCCAATACAGAAATTAGGTGCTCAGCACCCAATAAGTCAGCTCATTGGGTGCTGAGAAACACATGATGTGTTCCTGTACAGGAGCAATGGGCTTGGTACCCATCAAGTTATAATAGTATTATTTTCAGCTAGAAGCTGATTTATGGTGTATTTTTGTTTTTTAGGTAAGGCAACAACTAGCTGAACAATTGGCAGTAAGTAGAGGTTTGACCCAGAAAACCAATGATCTTGAAAGTTCTGACAATGATGATGATGATGCTGATGACACTGAGAATATACCTGATTTGGCCATAGATCAGGACCCTACAAACCCTTGGATGTTGAAACTATCTAACAAATCTAATGTCACTGCAGAATTTGATTTTGGGTACAAAAAATATGTACAAGCTAAAACAGATGTACAAAAAGTTGAAAGTGAAGGTGATTCTGATGATGATAATACAAGAAATGATATTTCAAATGAGCTCAGCATTCTAAGACATAGCATTAACAGAATGACACAGAATGTTAGTGATATCACAGATGAAATCAATATTCTTGAAGACAAATCAAATTCACAATCTTCAGATATTAATAAGAATAATATCAATGATCTGATATCTGATGCTGAAACCCCAAATCCTGATAAAACAAAACAGAAACAATCAATATCTCAAAACAAGACTAAAAAACAAAAAGTTGATAGGGTAATAGCCACCTCAAATTGGGTTATAGAATATATAGATATTCCTGGTAAACAGGAAAGGGATCGGCTTGACATTTCATCAGCCTTTGATTCTCTTGAAAGCACAGTTACAGGAAAAGTAGAGAACAAATTAAAGAATTTAAGAAACCAAATTGAACAGATTGAGAAAAGCTCAAAGCTAAATCAGAGGAAGCAGAACCAACCAGAAATAGACAACCTACAATACTTGGGCTTGAAAAACAAGAAAAAGAGACCAGTGATAGATGAGGAACTCATAGAGACTAGTTCCAAAGATGTTGATGATGGAAAAACTGATGAAATCATAAGTCAAACTAAAATTCTGAATGCAGCTCCACCAACTGTCACAGAATTAGGACACTCCAATATTGACCCTAACAGGTTCATAGCAGTAAAACCAAAGTTCCTTAACACTGCATTGCCAGTAGGTGACAATGATTTAGATATGCTTGATGATGATGAACAAGTAGTACCAAAAGTGAACATTGAAGAGGTTTTTGAAGAGGATGATGTGGTTGCTAGTTTTAGGCAAGAGAAAGAAGATGAAATAAACAAAGACAAACCACTAGATATTGATTTATCACTTCCAGGCTGGGGAAGTTGGGGTGGTAAGGGAGTGAAGCCCACAAAACGAAAGAGAAACAGATTTATTATTAAAGCGACACCTAAAATGCCCCGCCGAGATGAGAATAAAGGAGATATCATAATAAAAGAATACAATGATCCAAAGCTTTCATCACACAAAGTCAAAGAAGTGCCTTTCCCATTTGAAAGTGTAAAGGATTATGAAGCCTCAATAAGAGCTCCTTTGGGTAATACATTTATTCCAGAAAAGTCACATAGGATGTTGATAAGACCAAATGTTATAACAAAAGCTGGAGCTATCATTGAGCCTATGGATGAAGAAGAGTTATTATTGAAAAAGAATAAAAGTTTCAACAATAAGAATGTTTTAAAGGTATTGGGCAAAAAATAAATCTAAATGTTATGAGATTGGTATTTTTATTTATCCTTAAATTATTTATTATAGATCTAGATACCAACACGGACAGGGGGGGAGACTAGTATAACACCATCTCCTCTAACAAATAACATAGGAATATTTCTTTTAGTAGATCTGTAAACTTCTTCATATGTTTCCTCATCTATTTCTACTGTGGTAATTGTTTCCTCAGCATCTCCTAACACCATGTTAAGATGTTGATCATATGCCTGAAAGCAAACAGTGTATTATAGAAGACTAGTCTTTAGGATCAACTCTGCTTTTTAGTTGACAAAAAAAAAACATACATATTTACTTTCAAATTAAAAATATGGTATGGATGACCTTGAATACTTTACAAGCTCACAGAATTATAAATTTGATAAAACCTACTACGACTGACTAATGCTACAATGATTTGTTTGCCTAGGTTCAATAAATAATGTAGAGCAATTTAAAATATTCATCAGCATAATTTATTAGTAATCAATATTTTGTATATATTTTACACAGTAAGTACTAAATGACAAAAAGCTTTTAAGAGATTTTTTTTGAGATTAAACTTATTGACATATTTGAGAACTGGAATAGGATGGAAAGTTAACTACATACATGAAGTTTTCCACGAAGCTCGCGCTCATTACGCATCTTAACATAAATTCTTTCATCCAAACTGAGTCTTATTAGGTCAAGAGGTTCCTTCACCGTCATCACTGATACCTGCAAGATAAACATTTGCGAGATAAATTACAATAGCAAGTTATAGCAAAATAAATAATCAAAACCCATTTAGATAGACCCTAGCTATAGCTAGCAAAGATACATCGATCTGTTAGGTAGTAGGTACCTATGAAAATACTTACATTTTCACCATCGTCTGCCATTATTTAATAGTCTTAATGGTATCTATATACTTAGGATGTGGATCAGTTATCTAGGTAGTATTCTGTACTACACTGTATTAATTTTATTATGATTTTAATGTAAAATGAAAAACAAACGATTGTTTATCGCCCTCACGCCGCCATCGCCGCCACAAGATGTTTTGAAGACAGACTATGCGACACATTAAACATACACAAAATCAACTGCCCTTGGTTTGATATCGTTATTCTGAAGACATCAGTAGGTGCCGCTATTTCCATACCCATACCGTACTTATGCAGTCAGTATGGAATCTGATTAGCGGAATTTCAGCAATGCAACAAAGTTTTTGTCACAACATTTGCTGGCTCGGCCGGTAAATAGGGTCAGACAGCCCAGACCAGGAGGGTAATTACCATAATTATTGCATGCAAGTCCGATACTTTGTCTTTTTTACACTTTCGCGATTGGAACACATTATTTCGAAACACTTGGATAAATATAAGTACTAAGGTCAATTGCGCGATAAAAATCCGTTTATGTTTGACTACTTTGTTTAAATAAAAAGAGGTACGTTATTGGCATAGATTGACACTTCTGAGATTTAGTTCGCAACTGGCCGTCGATTATTTAGTTTGAATCGGAATTGGAAATAGAATCCTATTGGTGGCATTGATGGGTTTGTAGAATAGCCACCGCCATTATTTAGGCCTCGTGAGTTCAATGTATGTTTGTATACACAATTGATTATTGTTTACTCATTAGTGCTCTTTGGTTCAATCAAAGAGATACTGATACTTTGTTCAAATCAAAGACCTTATACTTACTAACTAGACTGTGTACCAAATTTTTTTGTATAGCTAAAATGAAATCTATGCTTTACATTTAGGGTAGCTATTCTCATATAAGCGGTAGCTAGCTAATAGCGGTCCTGGCGAGGGGATCCCGCTGGCAGTTCTCTGACTGACGTATGTAGCTACACCAAATTTTAATTTAATAAATCTGTATATTTTTCATGTTAAATGGTAAATTCATGTTGTGTGACAGGGTGCAAAAACAAGTCTTATCCCGGTAGCAGCTTTTATTTCCACGGGTAAGTAAAAGCAATAATCATATTCATTAGGGTAACCATGAATTTTGTTAATCAATTATTTTTTTACAAAATCGCAGTGGCTGGTAGGTCTTAAATTGGAGATGTACCGACCACGGTCAGAGTTTACGAAAGGGGCTGTTGTTTGCAGTGCCCAAATTATATGTGAAGACTTTATTCCTGGTTATTCTAGGAAAACACTGAAACCTGATGGTGTTCCGTCAATATTTCCTGAGGTAATAATAAATCTTCCAAGTGTGTCCATGCATTAACCCATATCTTGCCAAATATAACAAATCAATTATTCAAGTATTATTAGTTACATTGAAGAATAATAGAAACTCTGAACAATTAAACATGACGGTAACCAAAAGGATAAACATATTTTAGGTACAGGTAACTGGTAAAACGTGTTGTGGGCACTGTCATGCCAGTCTATCTTGGTACGTAGTAAGAACAGCTGAGATTGTTTATACTTTAATCTCAATGCGTTTAAAGTCAAATGTGCTAAAAGTGATGTTGGTAAGCGTAACAGTGTCACGAGTTCAATTATTTTTTTCCCATTTCAAAAAATACCTAACGCGACTAAAGAAGTTCTCATTAAAAATATATATATATGATGGTAAGCGGCCCGGCGGTATGATTCTTGTTCCTTGGGAAATGGGTAGGCCTTTGGCATGGGACGCTAGCGCCATTTCATCTGCCTGGGACATCAATCAGGGCTGGAAGGGCGGCTGATTCGGCTGAGGATCACAAAAGGCGCAAATATAGTGGTCTCGACAGAGCTTACCTATTTGAGCCTTTTTGGGTGGGAATACCTTGGGTCCGTGGGGACCCGGTGCCCTCCGGGTTTTCAAAAATCTTGCGGGACTTTTGATAGAGGTGACACGTGATCCAAGGGCTGGCTCTTATTTAGGCCAACGAATTAGCATAGCTATTCAGCGTGGCAATGCAGCCAGTGTCTTGGGTATGCTTCCGTTTGGTAGTGGTTTGGAACAGTTGAGTTACCTAATAGGCCGTTTGTAACAGCCCTTAGGTAAACTGACTGATTCCCTTGTACGTAGTTAGTTTAATTGTACAAAATATTTAATAAAAAAAAATAAAAAACGGGTCCAACAGTACATTTAAACGTTATCCTAATAAAATTAGAAAAAAAGGCAATCTAACTCTCTACAAAAATATACTGTAATATGACTAAATAACGAAATCTGGCGCACAAAAATATTTTTTCGTTTTTTTTTTTGAACAGATTTGACGTCATTCATGTGCTATGCGAGTTGAGTTGATCGGGTTTTTGATCGCTTTGAATGATTTAATGACACTTACAACATCAACGGACTCCGATTGATTGCTTTCATGTTGTCCCGCTTCTATTTTATGAATACGGATTCTGACTGAATTTTAGTTTATCATATTTACTATTCTTACGTAAATCCGACATAACTATTAAAAAACTAATATACGATACTGCAGTGATGCCCGCGTTGGTGAATATATCAATGCATTATGATGCAAACTATGCCCTAACTCGAGTAAATTGATTGGAAAACGTAGGCATAGTTTAATTTGTTAATCTTCTAGCCTTGGCCCCCATACATTTTTGAATAAACTCGTTTTGGAACATGAAATAATTATTGTAACTTACGTTATAGAGTCTGTCTGTTTTTTTTTAAACAAAAAAAGTTGTCTTTTATTTTGACATTAATGTTTAAAGCATATAAAACCTCATCACCATACACACGAGGTCATCACTGTTTGGCTGTGATCTAATTCATTCATACCTTATATAAGTGTATATTTTTCGCTACTCTTACCTAAATAAATATCATTGTCACCCTTTTTTGAAATAGAAAGAGGTAGTGGTCAGTGTGGTATCTCCCTTTTGGCATGGATTTGCTGATAGGAGCTCATTCCAGTTTACTCACAAATTAATTGCGTTACCCACGTACTTCTCGTGGGTAGCTTTACCTTTTATTTCTCGTTCTGTCATAACGATGATTGCCTGTCAGATCTCCCTCTCACGGCCGACATTGTTGATTTGTTAACAACGAAATCATTGCACATACAATTATTATTTTAAAATCAAAAACTAGTAACGATTGTGCTACGAACCAACTAAGTGTTGTTGTTGTATTGTCCGTTATTTATGCTTCTGTTTGTCGTACACGTTTGTGTAAATATAAGAAATAGGTATAGAACATGCTAAGTTTGTGACCTCAAATCCGAAAGGGAGGACGGTGGTACAAACGTTAAGGCTTCATGCCTAAGATATCTTCTATGTGAAAATCGTTAAGTAGATTATTAGTTACAGTCCCATTTAGATGTATCTTTTCCATCCAAAATATTTAATGCATAGATAGCGTTGTGGTTGTGATACGCAACTAGCATTTAAAAATATAGACATCGATACTTTTTATTTTTGAGGTGTTAAAATAGTCAAATATTTTTCTAGTCTTATCACCTTATCTAACCATATGTCATATCTATATCTAAGCATATCGCGCGATGCAAAAAAAATAGTGTTCAAATAACAATATTTTTAGATTAATGACAATACTTAGGTAGGTAGGTACCTATTTCTTTATTTATTTCAGCTCAAGCTCTCAGCGATACAAGCAGCGAAAAGAAAACCGATTCTTGGAAATAAAATGTCTGATGTTTTAAATGTTCACAATTTATTATGAAGTCCACTTGTGAAGTCCGCCTGTGCCACTGGTTTAGGAAAAAAAATACAACTAAAAAGTTGGTTGCTGAAATAAAACTATATATAATAAAACAAAGTGGACACCGACCATAAAAGAAACAGTATATTTTTCTGTGTTTTTAAGTATTTCAATTTTAACCTACAGTAGATCTTTAAGATTTTAAAGAAAATGGGTGGTCTAGCTTGAAATATTTTCTACCAAAGCTCTAGCTTTTCACAACGCTCCGTATCCTGTTCAAATTGCAAATAAAAGACTTTTGTCTCGTTTCTGGAAAGGAATGGTGTGAAAGCAAATCAAACTTTATTAAAAGTTGAGTTGTTGAATTTGGTAAAAGCAACTAAGCCACCCAAGTATCGCTTTAAAATCCATGAACTAGCCCTAGAGCATGGACACAAAATCATTCGATTACCTCCCTGTCACTGCCAGTATAACGCTATCGAGCTTATTTTGGCACAAATAAAGGGTCATGCAGCGCGTAACATTACTGAGCCACCCTTTACACTAGCCACCCTACATTTTTGCACTACTGCAAAAATGTTTGCACTGCTATCAACTGCGTGTGCAGAAGTCACTACGGAAGACATGAGAAAAGTCATCGAGAAAACAAAGAAAATAATTTCAGATGATTTTAAACGAGATGTGAGAAGAGAATAGACAACATGCTTCAAATTAATTAATCATATCTTTGAGTGCGGACAGCAGTGATGACGATGATAACACTAGCTGTTATTCAAATAGCTCAGCTGAATAAATGCATTTTTTTTACACTTTGTACTTCTCTTATTCTGTTTCCATAATTTACGATCGAAAATCGATCGATAATTTAATTTAATCGATGTTTAGAAACATCGATTAAATTAAATTATCATGAGCAGGTCATCTTACTATGAAGCTAAAACTGACAGATATTTGATCTATTAAATTGGCCCTACTAAAGTAATTAAATAAGAATTCCTTAGCGAACCGATATCAATATATTGTTATAATATGGGCGCGCATGTATTTTCTTCTGTATGTTGGTAGAATTGATAGACGTAATTTTCGTCATGTTGAGCCAAGGCCAACATCGGTGCATCAAGTTTGATTAACATAATAAAAGCCGAGCTTTGGTTAATGTTTTTTTTTTTTACTAAGGAGTCCCGGCTCTTCTTTCGTAGTATTGTATACGTATTGTACTCTTTGGCACTATACTTGATCGAACAACGAACTCGAACACTTGTGAGTTGACTGAGAGTAAATTAAAGTGACGAGTAATAGTAATAGTATCAAACGTAGGCCAGACGGTGGCCAACAAGCCATTTCTGCAGAGTTGACCTTGTCAAATCTACCGTGTGGACAGACACGTGTGGTAAGTAGGTATCTAAGTAAGTGCCTATTCTATTCGTAATCTAGTTTCCACATAACAAGCTATGCTTTGCTTAGCTTAGAGCTAGTGGCACTGTGTAAAATGTAACCTGTAATTAATAATTAGGTACTGCATATAGCGTTTTTTTTTTTAAGCACACACATGTACTAAAGAAACGCAGACTTTTTGAAGTGTGTCGGTCCGCATTCGCACCATACGAGAGCTCAAATCACACTGAAGTTGGGAGCTTATTGCCAACCGTGTAGCCGGCGTGCAAACGAAGTTGCCAATAATGGACACGCCGACAAGGTCGACTCTGCAGAAACGCTTGTTGGCAACCGTCTGGCACACGTTTTAAATAGCATGCGTGTAGCATGCTCGATCGAAACGAACATAACAAAGAGAAAAAACAACGCGTGTCTCTGTCGCTTTCGCTGTCGTTTCACCGAAAAGTGTGTTTAGATTATTTTAGTAACATTTTCTATGGTTATTGCTAGGTAATAGGTATTAGAAATGGTTCGCAGTGGGTGAGTTCTAGATTAGAAGTTGTCTACAGTTTTTACGTAAATAAGTAGATTATTTCGTTACTTAACAATACGTTTCCACTTCCAGACGTGACCGCGATCGCGACAGAAGGAGGTCGCACAGCAGATCCGTATCACAAGACCGCAAGCGACGGCGATCTAGATCCAGAAGCCGGGACCGGGCATCTAAATCTTCGAAGAGGAAACGCAGCCGCAGTAGGGAGCGAGATTCTAAGCGGGATCGCAGCAGAGATCGCGATCACAGGGACAGGAAAAGGTACCAAGATCAAAAATCCTAGGAGTGACCTACGATTTTGTGTGGCGTGCATATGAAAATAAGAATATAATAAATAGTAGACGTGAGATAAATTTCACAAATCACGAATAAACAAATGTAGAACATTTCTATATGACAATTTGTTGAAAACTATGAAATATGAATTCAGTAGGCGAGGCCCACATCTCAACACACATTTTGATGGGATTGTGTAGTTTCATGCACAACTTCATCTTTGGGTTAGTTTGATGCTAATTTATTGCTGATTAGATTATAGCGCATCTCTATATAGAGATGCACTATAATCTAATAATCCAGGGGTATGATATATGTATTATAAAATAGTTACTTAGATTAGATTACCACATAGATATAAATTAAGAATGAGAATCTATGGTTCTGTTAAATAAAATAGGATATTTTGCATACAGTTACATGGTTTCATTTTGAGTTGCATGTGTTTGGGTGTTATATTGTACATAATATAAATAAAAAAATACATAATAAAGTGCTAGATTTGGTTGGTGTTAGGACTTTGTTTATGTCCGCCTAGCTATTTACCACCATCTATACTTATAATGTAACTGTAACGGGGTCAAAATCCCTGCATAAAATATATTTTACAAATTTAATGTCGAGAAAGCTCTTTTATATTTTGTATGTAACTTTTTACTGGGAAAAATGCTTCAGAGTTAATGTATGGTCTCTAGGGATATGAACTTAATTAATACCAGAATCAATTTTTTGATAGTTAGTACTGCAGGGTTACAAAGATGTTTTAAATGCATTGAATATATTGTTGGATTTACTTGAAAGTTGCTAAATTACTATTTAACTAAGCAATGTAAAATATGAAAAAAAAATTTAAGAGTATATGATGATCATCATTTGAAAGACTTGAAAAAGAACATGATACATAGAAAAAAACAACCTAATATGCTCTCTGTACAAATAGTTTACTACGCGAAGAGTGTTACCTAAATTCTCTTTCCATACATTTAATTCAATTGTTGTTCTTGTTTTTGTTGAATGTTTATTTCATTTGAAATGGTTTAACTCTCGTATTGGGTATAAAATTCGCCATAAACACCACTCTTAGCAGACTATTGGGTGCACCCTTACTGGAGGCTGGGTTGAGACCAGTGGTAATGTGGAGTTTATATCCATCATAATTGGTATACATAGGGTACCCTGGATATCAAGGCTTGCTTGCAGCTTGGGCAAGAATTAGGTCTACAAATGTGACTCCATTTGTAGACCTAATTATAAACCTGCCAAAAAATGCTCTATTTTCAATGGGCTCAGTTGGCTTATATAGCCTGAAATTATAGTTATGAACTTAAAACCTTGGGGGGGATCAGCTAGTAATCCTAATTTTTCTTGTTTTCTTGATTCTTTTTTTTTAAACTCCTAAATCACTAAGTCACCTCAGTCAGCCAAAGTGGCTGAAACAAATTATGAAAATGATGTACTTTCTGTTTGGATTGTCTATGGCTATTTATTATTCAAAATGTATTTAAATAGACTGAGCGTTTACGAGGTATCATGCTAATGTTATTATATCTTAAAGATTTGCATTTTATTTTAATAACCTTAACACTTAGCACATCTTTAAGATAATGTTTAAATCACCTATAATTCTGCGGTCCATTATGGCGTTGTTTAATATCAACGCTAGAATTTTTGTATAGTTTTTATAAGGCATCATTGAAACCTCAAAGGTGTGAGCTATGTGTAGGTATTTATTATTATTATTACTGTTTTTAGTGATAAGCGTGATGATAAGAGAAATGGGAGCAAGTCATCAAGGAAGAAATCCCCTGAAAAGGAAAGGTCAAAATCTAAGGAAAAATCTTTAAAAGACCTGCAAGATTATAACATTGGATCTTCTGCTGATAAGGTGATTATGTCAAATTGTTTCAATCAGGCATATGATTTACTACAACAGGCATGAAAAACAATTGCTAATAGCAACTTAAAAGGGTCTGATTTAAGTTTTTTTCAAAATATTGTGGCTAAAGAACTCATTTGAGGGTCAAGCTAACATTTTAAACAATTTTAGGAAGAAGAACAGATACACCTTGAGGCTGAGATGCAAAAGCGTCGCGAGCGCATAGAACGGTGGCGTGCGGATCGCAAACGCAAGGAAATCGACCAGGCTAAGAAAGAAGTACAAAAAGGAAGTATTGTGACAAACATCCAACTGCCAACCTCCAAGAAGTGGTCTTTGGAAGATGATTCCGGGGATGAGGGCTTTATTGGTATTGAAAATTTATATAATTCTTACGTAACATTATTGCAGTAATCCTGTGTATAAATATTTTCTTTTATTTATTCTATTTCATAGGAAAGTTAACAGCTATAAAAACAGAATAAGATAGGTAAAGATTAGAAACACAAGATAAAAACAGATAGAGAAGGCATAGGGAAGTAATAAAAAAAAATGTTAAATAAAAGATTCACTCAAGTGATCACATTGATCAAATAATCCTAGTTATTAAAGAAGAGCGGTCTGCCCAACTTTCTCGAAATAAAATATGTAAACAAGATAACATTTATAGGGTACAGGTAGATGTCCTCAGATATGGACCTCTATTAAAAATAATGATGAAAAAGGGTATCGAAATACCCTACATTTTAATTATTCCGCCTGGCAGACATTATTCTCTTTTTAACCCAAGAGATGCCAACAGCAGCTTATTACTAAACCTACACTGTCTGTACTACCTTTTAAAGGGCTGTATATTTTGATTCATAAAAGGTAGCTGGTTGGTAATCAGCAGTTATCAAAATAAAATACTTATATATTACTAAAGTTGTAAAATGGAAAATTTATTAAGTACTTATTCAATAAATTAAATTGATATTGTAAACTACCAATAGGGAAATAAAGGATATTTTATTTAATTAGGTATATATTATTCATATAATTATATATACTTTATAATATTTTTTTATGGAATATACAAATTTGGCTCACATTCACTCATTATCATTGCTTATAAACTTACTATGTATGTATGTTTTAGCTGAAGATATTGAAGCCAAAGAGAGACAAGCAGCAGAAGACAAAAAGGCAGAAGAAGAGGAAATTGACCCTCTTGATGCTTATATGCAAGAAGTCCAGCAAGTAAGTTTATAGCAGAAGAAAGGACTCATTCCTCACCACAAATACATATATAGTGATATATATATGGCAATTTCAATAATTTAAATCAACAAACATTGATATTCTAGTCTGAACTGAACCCAGCAAACATGCATCCCTTGCTAGTGCACTCTTCGTTTCCCCTCTTTACTCTTTGCATAATTTTGTGAAAGTCGCATATCCTTTTATATGATAATTAAATGTTTAATATAAATTTTTCAACACTTATTTATTTGTAAACGAAATAAAATTCCAACTCACACCACAGTGTTCTATTCTATGGTAACTAATTTACTGAAGAGGCTGTGCGCACTATCCGTTTCATCACATAATCCATATCAATCCACATTTTTAAAAGAATTTTCGTTGACATTACCTTTCCTGAGTAGACATGATAATATTTTTTATGATTACAAGCACAATTATGTAAGTATACTTCATTTCCATTCTTAAAATATTTATTTTTTACCTAGTAAGGATTAAGTGTTTCATATTTCGTTGTTTTAAATATATCAATCAATGTATATTTTAGTACACCGCCTTGTCTGCTCTTATCTAATCTTTCCACCCAAAGGTTGCCTGGAAGAAATAGCTTTTAGCGATAAGGCCCATTTTACTAAGTTTTAAGTGTTGTTCTTTGCTTGTTTGATTATTTTTGTTTCTTGGTTTACAAGAATCTATCAATCTATCTATCTGTGATTTGATGGGCTACTAAAATTGGACTTGCCATTTCGAAATTGACGGCAATCTACGTTTGTATGTTAGAGCAGTACTTTTAAGCCTTCTTATAATCAACACAGCCCACAAGGAAACGAAATCTGTTGCAATAGCTTACAAAGAGGAACTGAATCGACACTCAAATCTATTAGCGTGGTAACTTTTGTCAAAATAAAAAAAGCCTACCGCCCACAGTTTGCCTACCAGTATCAGATCAAAAGGTGTTAAAGACCGCCTGGCTAGCTACCACCATCTTATTCTTTCGTCTAAACAACATTTCTAAAATTGTTGTGTCCATTCGGAGGTAAGATAGCCAGTTCCTCAGACTGTATAGGATTCCGGGTGAAGTGCGCTTCCACCTTTGGCCTTAACATAACGAAAAGTATGTGAGATGAAGGCCAAGTACTTCCCCGTAGTCTCTAGACGAGTTAGAGTCTTGAAAGAAAGAAAATAACACAGCTGTGGATGAAAATTATATGAATAGCTGCCCGATTTTGTTGGGTACACTCCTCAGGAATGGAGTGTATAACAAAATCAACCACAAACAACTTGCTGATAGTTGAAAAAAAAGATCTTATGAGTATGTAACTTAATAACGTTGGTATCAACTTTGCAGGAAGTACGCAAGGTAAACCAGTTGGATCAATCACGAGGTATTCTTAGCGTGCCGACTACGGGTGGTACCGGTATCGTGATCCTCACTGGAACTGCTAAGAAGAAGGTGGCTGAACAAAAGAACAAAGGTACAGATTGTACCAAGTACCTACTATTTTTTGTTTTCTTTCTGCGTATGTCGGTGGCTCATAAATCATCAACCCTTTAAAAAAAAAAACAATATTATATACATATGTTGTTTTTTGATGGACTTCCCTATAGGACTTCCTCCTATATGAGGGAAGGTGGTTAAATAAATGTAATTCGAATAATAATAATTTTAACGTATCATAATATCACTTCGATATTTAGCAAATGTTTTGCTTTCATACATAGTTTTGTGTTGCAGGTGAACTGATAGAACAGAACCAAGATGGTCTAGAATACTCTTCAGAAGAAGAAACAGAAGATATAAAAGACCAAGCCGCTAACCTGGCGTCCAAACAAAAGAAAGATTTGGCTAAGGTTGATCATAACAGTTTGACTTACCAGCCATATAGGAAGGCTTTTTACACAGAGGTATGTACAAAATAATTGTACATTTTTAGCAAGCTATACATATTTATTGTAAAGTTCTTTACTCACCTTGCATACCCTTGCTCTTATACACACTGATTGTAATTCAGAAGTTATGAACAACATTGACTTTGTAAACAATAAAAACAAAATCCAGACACCTCACCTGTCAGGAAAGTAACTTATACAGATCATTATTTTTCAGCATATTTTCTTCCATTAATTTCTTCCAAAACATGTTTTATGTAATAATCGAAAATAAATTATAACTAACCCAAAATCAATTTTAGATTAGTTACTAACCTAACCACTAACCTTAATCAATTTTAGCTTGTTCACTAACCTAAAATCAATTTTAGGTTAGTGAACTAGCAAGAATGTCGCCAGAAGAAGTGGAAGCTTACAGGACAGAATTAGAAGGCATCAGAGTGAAAGGAAAGGGTTGCCCTAAACCGATAAAGTCATGGGCTCATTGCGGCATCAGTAAGAAAGAGATGGACATACTGAAAAAACTCAACTTTGAAAAGCCGACGCCTATCCAGGCGCAGGCTATACCTGCTATAATGTCGGGAAGGTAAGACTCATTTAAACGTTTTTTATTTTCAGTCATAATATTAATACGTTTATGCAATAAGATAAGTAGCATATTCAAACATTTCAAGATTATATAGTGTTCCTGGTAGTACGATTGAGAAATGTTTTTATTACATGGGACATAGGTACCTACTTAACAAATGTGGATTATTTAAATATGCCAATAATCCTAAATCATTATCTGTTGTACCTCTAATTCGAGTCGGTCTATATTCAGCATCCATTGTCTGCACTACTGGTAAAAATGATGACTGGAGAATTTGAACTGAACAGCTTTCTTTGATCATCTTGATTCTTGTTTTAAGAGTATTTCAAGTTTAATGCACGCAACACTCATGTTGTATTCACATATTTGCCTACAACCTAGATCTGCACAAGATGTCGTATTTAGTTATTACGTCTATTTCGATTGTAAACTGTTTTATGAATAATTCATTAATCTTTTTTTCTGCGTTATTCCTTGGTATCGAGCGGACGTGTTTGTGTTACTTTCGAGCTTATATATTTTTTTTGTTTGATACTGTGTAATTGCGGTTTCGGAAATATTAAATATCGGCTCCTCTCGTTTACTCTTGGGCATGTGTCCATATGACCCAGCGGCCATATTGGTGCGTGTCGGACGTCTCGTTCTCAAGTGTCTGCTTGCTGCTGCCACCTACTGCGTACTTCGGATCCCTTGCTCCTATAACTGAGGACTGTGGCTGTGGGTGACTGACGCCATTTTGGATGGTCTCGAGCCTCCCTGTCACTTGGTCGTCGGCGTGCTTCGGCTTGGATTCGTGATTCTAGGCTGTGGGCCTTGCATACACTGGTCCGGATCGGCGTCTGAAGAATTATTGGTGTGCACAAAGACTCGCCTGCGCCGGGGTTTGAACTCGATGCTTGACCCTCGCCGCGCCCCGACACGGAGCTTCGCCGACTGAGCCACGGAAGCATTAGGCGCGCGCTTGAAATTGGTGTACGGTTTTATCGGTGTTTGATTTTACGTTTATTTGGCTAAATCTTGCTTATATTTGTTTCTCGGTGTTTATCAGTATCTACCTCGTGCGTTTGGTGAGATTTATATTTAAAATGCTTTGCCACGGTTGCAAGTCAGTAACTACTGGAAAAAACTTCTTGAAATGCAACATCTGCGCTTCTACTTATTGCTACATATGCTTAAATATCAATACTGAACTAAATAAGCAATTGAGTGCTGAACAGTTGGCTTCGCTTAGCTGTCCCTCGTGTCAAAATGTTACTAAACGAAGATTCAATGACAACACTCCTGTCAAGTCCCATAACCTCTCGCTAGCTGATTCCTTGAATGTGTCATTCAGTCAAGTATCCACTGAATCGCCATCTCAGTTAGCTGTGAGTGCTTCGTCCGCCGTCATTCGACCTGATGAGCCCGTTACTATGGAGAGTATAAGCCAACTGTTTGATCTGAAACTCTCATCAGATTCAGCTTTTATGTCAAACCTTCGTACCGCACTCAGGAAAGACCTTGAGGATATGGTCTCAGTGGAGGTTGCCCATGCTATTGAGAAGGTGAAGACTGATTTCTCGTTTACAACAGATCATATATGTCTAGAGCAAAAAGACATAAAAGCGGAACTTGCTGAAAAAGATAGAGAAATTAGGAAACTGGAATCTGACTTTTATAAATCTCAGGAAGCTCTCAACATCCTTCAGAACCGCCTCACCATAATTGAGAAGATATCTCGGAGCTCCAATTTAGAAATTCATGAAGTGCCTGAAAGCAAGACTGAAGACTTAGTCGCCTTACTAAAAAAACTCTGTGGGAGTCTACAGGTTCCTATCTCCGACAGTGACATTAAGGTTTGTCGCCGTGTTTCGAAAATGAATACAGCCTCTAAGAGACCGCGTAACATTCTTGTAACGCTCTCTTCTCAGCGTCTGCGGGATACTCTTCTTTCTGCTGCATTCCGTTATAATAAAGCCCATCCCACTGACAAACTTGATGTCTCCCTCTTGGGTATTAGTGGCGCTAACACGAGAATATATCTGTCTGAGCACCTTTCTGCTGAAGTCAAAGAACTTCATAGCTTAGCTAGAAAATTGTGTAAAGACCTTCGTTTTCAGTTTGTTTGGGTGCGCTATGGTCAAGTGTTTGTACGTAAGAACGATAAGAGTCTTGCTATTCTAATTAAAAATCACGAAAGTATTAATAAATTATACTGCGAGTAATTGCTATATAGGTTGGGTCATTCATCAGATTATTGGGGTTTTGATATATATTTTTAGGTATTTGATAATGGTTTCTGTTTATTACCAAAATGTCAACAGAATACGAAGTAAATTAACAACTTTTTATTTAAATCTCTTAAATTCTAACTTTGATATAGTATGTTTGACGGAATCAAATTTAAACCTTAGTGTGTTTGATGCTGAGGTCGTTGATGACCGTTACAATATCTTTCGGAGGGACCGATCTGTTTCCTGTTCTCAAAAGGGTGAGGGTGGTGGTGTTTTAATAGCTCTTTTAAAGAAATTTGAGGTTATCCGCCAGACATCTTGGGACAGCGGTATAGAGGATATCTGGGTATCTGTCGTGCCTGAATTTCGCGATTCTCCTCGTCTAAACATTTGTGTTTGCTATCTACCCCCTGACATAACTTTAGTTAAGAGAGAAGAATTTTACGCGCATTGTCAGAAAATAGTACTAAACGATTACCCAGATGATAACTTCCTGTTAGTTGGTGACTTTAATACACCTGATTACTTCTCCGTCACTAATGAATCTCGGACTTCTACAGAAGCCGTCACTCTTAGTAAAACTTATCGTGCTTTAAATGAACTTATAACGACATGTGACCTGAAACAGTCTAATAAAATTCTAAATGAAAAATGTCGTTTACTAGATTTAGTATTATCCAGCCTTGATAACATTTCTGTCATTGAAGCTTCTCCCTTAAGTCGACTGGACAAGATGCACCCTGCTTTATTAATTAACATACCACTTAAGAATGTTTCAAAATCCCTGAAACGATGTAAATCTAAACGTCTTAACTTTTATAAATGTAATATTGAATGTGTAAGATCTGATCTTAGCTCTGTAAACTGGCAAGATGTCCTAATCTCTTCGGATGTTGACCTTTGTACTAGTCGATTTTATGACATTCTGTTTGAAATAATTGAAAAACATACTCCCTACATTTCTCCGAAGAAATCTTCTTATCCAATTTGGTATAGTAGAGCGCTCATTAAATGTAATGGCGAAAAAAATAAATTTCATAAACTGTTTAAAAGATTTGGTAATCCCCGTGATTATGACACCTTTTCATTATTGCGTGCCAGATGTAAGATTCTTATTAACGAATGTTATAATCGATATGTTTCTTCTACAGAGGAGTCTATGGAAAAAGATATCAAGTTTTTTTGGAGTTTTGTAAACAATAGAAAGGGAAGGGTATCAATACCTAATACTATGACATTTGGAAATAATTCCTCGTCAAATGGTCTAGATATTAGCAACCTGTTTTCTGATTATTTTAGTTCGGTTTTCGAAAAAGATAACACATCAGCTGACACAGCTTGTAACGATTCCCCCTCTGCTTTACTCGACTGTGGCATTTCATACTCATTACACGAAGTAACTTTAAATCAAAAAGATATTTTAAGAAAAATAAAACAATTGGACAATAATAAAGGGCCTGGTCCCGATTTGATTCCACCGTCGTTTGTGATATCTTGCAGTAAAGAGTTGTCTTTACCTTTGTGCATAATATTTAATAAATCTCTTTGTAATGGTGTTTTTCCCAAGCGTTGGAAAACAGCTCATATTATTCCTATTTTCAAACAAGGGGATAAGTCTAAATGTGAAAATTATCGACCAATAAGTATCCTGTCATGTTTTGCCAAATTGTTTGAATCTCTTGTATACAGTTATATTTATAACCATGTTAAGCCATTTATCTCTGATAAGCAGCATGGTTTTGTAAAAAATAGGTCCACTGTAAGTAATCTGCTAGAGTACAAAAATTATCTCTGTCAGGCTTTTGCTGAGCGAAGTCAAGTCGACGCAATTTACACCGATTTCTCTAAAGCTTTCGATAAAGTTAACCACCGTTTATTATGTCATAAGCTTTTCCAATATGGATTCCATGGAACTTTATATCGTTGGATATGCTCTTATCTACAGAATCGGAGTCAATTAGTCGCTTTAAAGGGATTTCTGTCATCGCCAGTGATAGTAACATCGGGTGTTCCTCAAGGATCTCATCTTGGGCCTTTATTCTTTGTTTTGTTTGTGAATGATCTTGTAAATCGTTTGTCCTGTAAGTGCCTCCTGTACGCTGATGATTTGAAAATTTTTAAGACCATCTCTGGGACACGGGACTGTTATTCATTGCAAAACGACTTAGATACCGTTTTTCAATGGTGCAATACTAATCTAATGACTATAAACGTTGACAAATGCTTTGCAATTTCGTTTACAAACAAACGCAATAAAATTCTAAATGACTACAAAATTGAAGGTCGAACTTTAAGCCGCTCTTATATTGTGAAGGACTTAGGAATATTGTTTGACGATAAACTCACCTTTCATGCGCATTATCAACATATTATAACAAGAGCCAATCAACTTCTAGGTTTCATTCTGAGATCGACAAAAGTTTTTAAGAAGACTCGCAGTGTAATATATCTTTTCAACTCTCTAGTAAGAAGTATATTAGAATATGGTAGCCCGATATGGTCCCCTAATTACAAAGTGCATATCTATAATATTGAAAGGATTCAGAGAAAGTGTTTAAGGTTATTATGTTATCGCTTGCAACCTGGCCGTCTGAGCTTGAGTTACGAAGAAAGATTAAGTAAATTTCAGTTGGAATCCCTAGAAACTAGGCGTAAATACTTTGATCTCATATATCTCTATAAAATAATTCACTCTCTCATTGACTCCCCTTATTTATTATCGATGATATCGTTTAACATTAGATTCAGAGCACGAAATTCCAATAAAATCAATATATTTATACTTCAAGTTTATAAAAATAATATCTCTTTTTATAATCCTTTAACTAGAATGTTACGCCAGTACAATGATTTACTGAAAGAATTTAGTCAAATTGACATCTTTGTTCGCAACTTAAGCCAATTCAGTAAACAATTAAAATCTATTTTATATACCAATTCCTAATTTGTCAACCCGTAGAACTCTGTTATGTTAATTGTTGTCATGTTTTTGTTCACATTTTTTTTTTTTAGTCTCCGTTCGTTACCAAATGTATTAACTTAGTTGTAAGCACATGTTTTTTACCTTACAATCTAGATTTGTACCTTAGTTTTATTTTTTTAGTTGTATTTTTAATTGGTTGTAAAGTGTATTGTGTTTAATAAATAAATAAATAAATTAATATTAAATAAATAAATTCCAGAGATTTAATCGGTATCGCTAAGACCGGTTCCGGTAAGACCCTCGCGTTCATCCTGCCGATGTTTCGACACGTGTTAGACCAGTCTCCCCTGGAGGACACCGACGGGCCTGTGGCTCTCATCATGACGCCTACCAGAGAACTTTGTATGCAGATCGGAAAGGATATCAAGAAGTTTGCCAAGTCTTTGGGGCTGAGGGTCGTGTGTGTGTATGGAGGCACTGGTATTTCTGAACAGGTATTAAACCCGCTAAGGCGTAACCTCATCAACAGCCCATTAGTGTCCACTGCTGGAAAGAGCCGCCGTTTTAACCACCACTGTGGTCTAGTGGTTCAACCCACCGATTTTTTTTGGTTTGGTTGGTGGCAGGATTTTGTTTAGGTCCGCCTGACTAGCTACCACCATCTTACCTAATTCTGTCGCCATAATAGCAATTCTAAAATTGTTGTGAAGTGCGCCTCTACCTTACCTCTACCGCCTTATCTTAACTTGTTTCTAGGTGAGATGAAGGCCAAGTGCTTCCCCGTCGTATAATTAAAAAAAAAACAAAAAACAGCTATAAGGCTTGTTAAAAAAGAAAAGTTGTGTTTGATTAACATGATTTATGGAATTATATAAGACTTAGGCACAGGTACACTTGCGCCAAGGATCTAAGTTCAAAGCCCGCTGTTGAACATATAATTTTCTGTGAAGGCGAGCTCCACGTGACCGCCAGTCACAACACAATACCCGGTTAGATCGTGGCTAATTCGTCTGATAAGTATGGTGTTTATAGCCAATGTTATACCTAGTTCAAGAGCTCAACTGGAGGTTTTACAATATTTATATGTCAAGTCAATCCTTTAGTACATATTTGTAATTAAATTGAAATGAATGTACCTAAAAAGCAAAAAAAAGCATCCAATGACGACCCCTCGCGCGATGTAAACTCTTTTTACAGAGAGCTCATATAGTCTTTAAAACCATGATTATCATAAACTCGTAAACAAAATGTTACATAATTATCTTTGCAACCCTGTAGTACTCCAACGTGGTATATTGAAAATAAAAGATTATGGGATAGTAATACCTTACCATAATATTACTTACGACTTACGCTAAGTTTCGTGTTCCAAATCCTTTTTAGTAAGACAGTTGCATACGAACGTTTTTACCCCATTTCGCCCCCTTCAGAGGGGTGGGAGGGAGATGAATAGCTTACATGATCCTAGTCAATGATATCGGTAATAATATTGCAAAGTTTCAGTAAAATCTTAAGGATTTTATTTATTTATTCTTTGATGGAATTTCCGATTTGAATAATTGAGAAAGTAATCTACATGTACTGAAACAGCCTTGAATACAATGTGATTTTTTTGGATATGGAATCATACTAAGGCACAAATAACGTGGTGTAGTTTTTGTCGGCGTTTCGCTGTAAGCTTTTTAGAACATAAATAGTGACAAAACAATTATTTGGTATTGCTTTTATGTATATATTGATGTGTTCCCTAAAACTGTACAACATTACTTTGTTTCATTATCGTAGGTAACGCAAAGCTCGCAATGTAAGGAATTTTATTGGTCATTTTCCTTCATCTAGTATATTAGGGGACTTTTTTTTTTTTTTTGTTGTACGACGAGGAAGCGCTTGGCCTTCATCTCACCTGTTAACAAGTTGAAATAAGGCCGAAGATGGAGGCGCACTTCACCCGGAATCCTCAACAAAGTGAGGAACTGGCTATCTTACCTCTGAATTTAATTTGAACTTTAGGAAACTCTGATAATGTAGCCCACTATTAGAGATTTCCTAACATTCCCTAGGTAGAAACCTACAGTTATACTACGGCATTATACTGGTGAATAAATTTATTCATTACAAAACAAAATAAATAACAAAAACCGTGTAGATGGATTTTGATTTCGCTCTATTGTCATCTTATTCTTAGCTGGATCGTTTCAAAATAGGGTTTCCCCCTTCCCCGACCCTCGAATGTCTACTTTTAGTAGTAATGCATGAGATCATACAGATTTTAGCTATGTAATTTTTGTGCCATTTTTGGTGTATTTAAACATTATACAATGTACTTTCTATTTTAGATAGCGGAATTGAAACGCGGTGCGGAAATGATAGTGTGCACGCCCGGACGAATGATAGATATGTTGGCGGCTAACTCCGGACGGGTCACCAATCTGCGGCGCGTCACCTACATTGTCTTGGACGAAGCTGACAGAATGTTCGACATGGGTTTTGAACCTCAGGTACAACTCTCTAATATAATTACAAAGTCGATTGCAGCGCCTCTGCCTTTCAAATACGTGTACCTAATGCATGGAGGGACTTAGTCGCGTTATGGCTAAATTTCATATTGTATGAGCTTTATGGCTAAGACCGTATTAGTCTATTAATCAGATTGCTTATTTCGTTTAAAAACAAATCTTTATCAGACCCAAATATACATCCGCCAAAATCCTAAATGCCATAAGTACCTAGAACATGATAATCCTAATAATGCTTGAAATACTGGCTCTCTTTTCGACTCTTTAACCGCCTCTGTGGTCAAATGGTTCATCCACCTGTGTCAGGCCCAGAGATCCCTGGTTCGATCGCCAGGGGGGAGTACATAATATTTCGCCTGGCGACAGAATTAGGTAAGATTTTGGTAGCTAGTACCACCATCTTACCTAATTCTGTCGCCATATTAACAATTATTAAATTGTTGTGTTTCGGCATTTATAGGTAAGATAGCCAGTTCCTCAGTTTATTGAGGATTCCGGGTCAAGTGTGCATCCACCATCGGCTTTATCATAGCTAAAAAAATCAAGTTTGATAAAGGACAAGCACCTACCCGTCGTCGTGCTATAAAAAAAGGCCTTTGTGTCTATAGTACCATTGATTTGTACCATCAATGGTACAAGTAATACTACTATGTGTCCTTAGTATCATCAATGGTACTACCGATACTAGCACGTGTCGCTAGTACCATTGCATCGAAAACATAAAAAAAAAATATATACATATAACAGGCGTTTAATAGTGATAAATTATTCCAACAATTCATTGAGGAAGAAAACCTTCTTGGCTGTTTCCGCTACGTTTCAACAAGTGCTAGATGCGTAAACAGCCAAGAAGGTTTTCTTCCTCAATTATATGTTTTATGTATATTTTTATTGGTACTATAGACACTAGGGGAAAAAATGGCGTTTTTCAAAATTCAAACATACAAGTGTACCTGCATTAGCCCGCGACCACGCCCGCGTGGTACCCAGATAAAAATTAGCCGATATTCTTCTCCATGGCGTCTACTGTGTCCAGGAGGTAACCAATTCACAAACGCACATTTTATTTCATGATATTATAGTATCATGAAAGTATCGAAGTCATATTATATGTCCAATATAATCGGAGATATATCTTGCATACACTTGGGCATGCAAGATTTATTTCCTAACAATCTATATAAGATATGCTGCTCCTAAATTTTTAATTCACTAACCGCTCTGTGCTCGGTTTTATTATATCACCGAGTTATTGTAAGTCGAGTGCCGCCGCCGCCGCTGCCGCCGTCACCGTCACCGTCACCGTTGATTGACACCATCGCCTGTCTCACTGTGACAATGCTCCTATGATATTTGTACCTAATCGAAATTATTATTGTCTTTATATAACTAGATATGTCGAAAAGAAATCGCTTGATATGGTTTTTGTCAACCCGTGGATAAAGTTGTGGGTCATTTATTTATTTACCTACTTAGTTCTATACTAGTTAACAATACACAATGTACGACTGTTTTTTTTTGTCTCAAATAAATAAAATATAATAAAATAAAAATATAATAAATCTAAACTACTGTTTCAGTGTCTCTTTTATTGAAGAAAAACTTTCATTAGACTTAATGTTGTCCTAAAGTGTATCGTTTGGATTGCGTTTGTGTCTTGCAGGTTATGAAAATAATAGACAACATAAGGCCAGATCGGCAGACGGTCATGTTCAGCGCGACCTTCCCTCGCCAGATGGAAGCTTTGGCTAGAAGGATATTACAGAAACCTATCGAAATTCAGGTACAACTCTTACTTACTATTGGAACAATGTTTCTTTGTTTATTTCTAAGCTTTTTAAAACAGTATTGATAACCTAGGGGGGTATCACGACCTTTTATAGCATTCTTGTTTTGATATTCCTTTACTTTTGTTACTATCTATCCAAGGCTATAAGTATAAGACGTTGTGGTTAGGCCCCAGCGCGCATATTTTGTAACACATTTTAAGTGACACATTTTTTGTCTTATCTCCCTGTTGTTGATCTATTCAAAATAATGAGAGTCATCAGCAATTACTCGAGGAAACTGTCAAGTAGAGCTTTTCTTGAGTCTAAGTACTTATCTTCATAAATCTCAGGTGGGCGGTCGCAGCATTGTCTGCAAAGAAGTAGAACAACACGTGGCTGTCCTAGAAGACGAGGCTAAGTTCTTCAAACTGCTGGAGCTGCTCGGTCTCTACAGCCAGATGGGCTCCATCATCGTTTTCGTGGACAAACAGGAGCACGCCGACAGCCTTCTCAAGGACCTTATGAAGGCTTCCTACCAGTGCATGAGCTTGCATGGAGGTCAGTACGGTGAAGAACATCTGGGGCCATCGGGGGTACCATTTTGCATCGAATGATCTATGAAGGCCAACAGTTCATTTAATTCAAAATAATTCTGTGCGGCATTGATGAAGCTGTCAGCAATTGAACTATATATAGGTGGGTCATGATTTTGTTTTAAGTCATGTATAAAGTTATTGTGTTGTTTCTCAAAATAATATTGTCTAATTTTGCTCTTCCCCCCGGACCGCCATACGGTGTAGACGTGTAAACTGACCCTATTCAATTTTAAATTATCAAATTAAATTAATTTCACGCATATTAAATCGAGTCTAAAAAATAGGACTACATATTTAGTGAGGAGTAACTTAGCATCCAAGCCAGAACCCAATCCATCTACAGTACGGAATCTACAATACGGACAATTCTCCCTCCCACGCACGCAAGTACAATATTTGTTGTTTCACTCGGCTGCCTGTCGCAACGTGACGTTAAAGTGAAGCGCACGCTTCTTACATCTGGACATCCTGCTCGCACCCGTGTACGTCCTGCTTACACACTAGCTACAGCTCCAAACCGACGTAAGTGCGATATTAACAAAACAACTCTGCGTGCATGGCATAAACACCGCCCTATTGCTTCTGCTAGCCTAGTACTACGATACCTGGCACGCTCAGCCCGTCGTCAGTCAACTTGCTCTTGCGCATTTAATATACTCTCTCGACACTTCTACCTGCCTGGTACTTATGATGAGCGAGACTGCGATGAACAAGTCTCCATCAGAGAGCAATATATGCAAATTGAGTTTAGAAACAACTCCTCCTACCTACGCTTTTCAACGAGGAAAAAGAGCAAGAGAATCTGAATGGTGTGATGACTTGCGTGTATTTAGGGAAGAGATGAAAGTCTTAATTAGAGACCTTATGACCCAACAAGAAACTGAACTTAAAAAGCTGTTTACACCTCCTTTGACTGAAATACAAAATTCAAACCGTACTATTCAAGCTTCTGTTACCCAAGTAATTACGCAAAATGAAGAGCTAACGAAGAAAATTGAGCTTCTGGAGCAACAGCGTATGAAAGATAGGGAGCACATTTCGTTATTGGAGGACAGGCTTGAAGAGCTACAGAGAGGCACTCGCAAAACTAGCATAGAAATAAAAAATGTACCAAAAAATAACTCTGAAGATAAGGAAGATCTCTTAAACATGGTTCTTCGTCTGGGTAAATCTATTGACTGTATCCTAAACAAGTCAGATGTAAGAGACATTTATAGAGTACGAGAAAAGAAAGATGGACAGAAAAACACACCAATTGTGGTTGAATTCTCTTCTACGATCATAAAGACTAACGTCCTGAAAAAGAGCAAAGAATACAACATTAAAAATAAAAGTAAGCTCCGCGCTAAGAACCTAGGCTTTACAAAGAACGAGGAGACACCTATTTTTGTGTCTGAACAGTTGACGGTCAAAGGTTCACGCCTCTTCTTCCTTGCCAGGGACCTCGCCAAATCCAGGGGGTATAAATTCTGCTGGACATCCTATGGCCGCGTTTATGTAAGAATTTCTGAAAATACTCCAATTGTACTTATCAAATCTGAAAATCAAGTTCAGAGCCTGCTTCAGACTGCATGACTATCGCATTTAATAGAATGTACATTCGAGTGTGCTCTACTTTATAGTGAAATCCTAAAGAAACTTTATTTTAATATTTCCTTGTACAAATCGATCAATTTTGTATTCCATTACACATTTAAACACATAAAACATAACTTCAAAACACTACAAACATACGAAACACTACCATTATTACACATAAAACAACACAAAAATAACTTCAATAGCCTTGCCTTTTCATTCTCAAACGTACTAAATAACTTTACACAAAAACACATGCTAAATAAACATATCACGCAACACCTTCTAGGAAAGCATGAAATGTCCTCATTTGATACTCTATGATGGACAAATCCTTAGAAGTAAATGAATTAGACAATTCTGAAATTGCGTATTCTTTCGAGTGCGCAACTGTTGAACTCTCTAAAATGCTATGTGTTAAACCTACTGATTTAACTATCATCTCGCAGAATATTAGAAGTGTTTATAAAAATATAGATGACCTACAATCTAACTTGGCTCTCCTTAATTTTGAAGCAGACGTTATTGTGCTAACAGAATGTAGACTTACCCAGAATAAGCCTATTCCAAACCTAACGAACTACAACTCTTTTATTACTACACTTCATTTAAACCAAAACGATGGGGTCACTACTTTCATTAAAAATAACCAAAAGACTATGGTAAAAGAAATAAAATTAAAACATGCATCTTGTCTACAAATAAATATGCATAATACTATTATTGTTTGTATTTACAGATCACCATCTAACGCAAATGCTGATTTATTTATAAATTCTCTAGACACGTACTTAGGCAGTATAAAAAGGTACGAAAAAATTATACTAGTAGGTGATATTAACATAAATACTTTACCCAGATCAACAGAAAACAGCCAAGAAAGGAACAATCGATTAAATTATTTAAACATGTTATCCATGCATGGCCTTCTGCCTGGACATAACCTACCTACAAGAGAAGATAGCTGTCTAGACCACGTCCTGTTAAAAATAAATAAAAATAAAAATTCTGCCGTAGTTGCCGTTCTACAAACTACAATTACTGACCACTTTATGGTTTTACTTAACATTTCTAAAATAACATATAAGAACTGTTGCAAGTCAAAAACAATTATTAATTTTGAAAATGCACTAAAAAACCTAACTGAGTATAATCTTGAATACCTATATAAACTAGACGATCCAAATACTCTTTGTAGATTACTGATTACTAAAATACAAACATGTCTCATTAACAACACGATAAATATACGTATACCTCGAAGCAAGCAAATAATTAAACCCTGGATTACACAAGGCATCTTACGTTGCATTATAAACAGAAATAATATGCAAAGAAAACTACGCACTGATCCTTATAATGAAACATTAAAGATAACTTATAGAAGATACAGGAACTACTGTAATAACCTCATAAAAAAAGTAAAAAGAAAATACAATAGAGAACAGCTTAGTAAATCTTCAAAAAACAGTAAAATCTTATGGAAAACTATTAATAATATAACTAATTACAAATCTAAAAAGGAACCGAATATACAATTACTACATACGAACGCTTCACCTAGGGAATCCGTTAATTATACAAATTCGTTTTTCTCTAATGTAGGTAAATCACTGGCTGAAAGTATTTCTTCACAAAACATATCACATTACCTATCATCACCTGACTTCACTCCACCTTCCAGACAGGTGTCATCTTTTGCACTCTTGGAAACTGATCCCGTAGAGCTCCATAATGTCATAATGAACCTCAAATCTGAAAGTGCACCCGGTTGGGATAACATACCTACTAAATTTCTAAAACTCTCCAAGCATATTTTAATTCCAGTTTTATGTCATCTTATAAACCTATGCTTTACTAAAGGAATATTCCCCAAACTTCTTAAGCAGTCCATTGTAACACCAGTTTATAAGAGTGGTGAGAGGGATGACATAAATAATTACAGACCTATATCTGTGTTGCCATCTATCTCCAAAATAATGGAAAAGATTATAAATAGCCGACTTTTGCAATATTTAAATTATTTTAACTTATTATCAAACTCGCAATTCGGCTTTAGAAACGGACTTTCTACGGAAGACGCTGTTACAGCAGTCAGTAACATCATTGTGCAAAAAGTCGATAGCGGAAAAAAGTGCCTGGCAATATTCCTTGACCTCAAGAAAGCTTTTGATACTGTCCATGTTGAAATACTTATCAGTAAGCTTGAAAAAGTAGGTGTACGAGGAATGCCGTTAGCTCTTCTGTCAGATTACTTATGTGAACGTACACAACGCGTTAAAATCGGCGAATTCATTAGTGACGATGAGTCTATTAGCTATGGTGTACCCCAGGGGAGCGTCCTGGGTCCGACTCTCTTCTTGGTTTACATAAATGACCTTTGTACCCTCAGATTAAATAATGCTAAGATATTCTCTTACGCAGATGATACTGCCATCGTCTTTGACGGTACATCTTGGAATAACGTTAAAAAAAGAACTGAGGAGGGACTCATAAAAGTGTCTAAATGGCTTAACATGAATTTACTAACCCTTAATGTCTCTAAAACAAACTTTATGACCTTTTCTAAATACAATAATAGCCAACCCAATCTTGATTATGACATTAAAATACACAAATGTAAGCTAATTGACGCTTTATGTGATTGCCCAAACATCAACAAAGTAGCGACCACAAAATACCTAGGTATCATGATTGACCAACGTCTGTCCTGGCATGCTCACATCGAACTTTTAATGAACAGGATCCGTAAGCTAATCTGGATTTTTAAAATATTACGTCATGCTGCCCCAAAGGACTTAATCAATCAAATCTATATATCTTTGGCCCAATCAATTCAAAATTATTGCATACCAGTCTGGGGAGGAGCTAGTAAGACAAAATTCTTAGAACTCGAAAGAGCACAGAGATCCCTTTTAAAAGTGATTTATTTTAAGCCCTACCGATACGCTACAGTTATGCTCTACCGTGATTCAGGACTACTATCAGTCAGGAAACTCTATATCCAAAACGCAATTATGAAGCTACATAAAACTCTTAAATACAACACCAAAAATTTACATAAACGCAGAAGAGATAGAGTAGCTACTACAATAGCTGCTCGGTCACAGTTTGCATCGCGGCAGTATGCCACGCAATCTGCTTACCTCTACAACAGTATTAATAGAACTTTAAGTATCTACTCTCTAAACAATTATAAATGCAAAAAAACTCTGAATGAATGGCTATTAACACTTAACTACGAGGAAACTGAAAAACTCCTGGAAATTATTTCATAATAAACACCACACACACACACACACACACACACAAACACACACACCATCACACACACCATCACACACACACACACACACACACACACACACACACACACACACAGACACATTTTTTGTTTTAAGCTTTGGATATTATATAAATATATGTATTTTTTGTTGATTAAGTTTTCTTTTGTTAATTTATTTTAACTTAATTTAAAAATTATGGAAGAGCGGGACTCTCTAACACAGGTATTTCCATACTTAAAAGAGGGTCTCAAACCATGAAACATGTATGTATGTAGATTAAGTGAAATAAATTATTTGTATTTGTATTTGTATTAGGATAAGCACAAACAGTTCTATAAACTACAGGAATCTAAATTTTCTTTTACAGGTTGGCTCTTCAACGCAATAATTATTTAAAAAATCATCAATATAAGTCAAGGAAATTGCAGAAGAGTATTATTGCATGCTTATATTATTCAATGAAATTATCGAATTTAAAACCAAATCTACTAATTGATTATTTTCCTTTCAGCGTCCAAATCAAGAAGCGCCGGGGCATCAATCATTCTTTATAATTTTTCGTTATGTGTAGGCGTATTGTCCGTCAATCTGTTCAAAATTTTGCGATAAAGTTCTAGACTAGATGAAAGAAAATGAAGCAGAACTTTACAACCAGATATAATATCTAAGTGAACTTTGAGGATCACCCATAGTAAACTTTTAAAGCCGAAATGTAAACTATCCGTTAAGATTATTTCAAACATCCTAAGCAACTAATTGAAAACTTGAGTCATAAAAAACCTAATAAACATGGCAATGCGCTTACACATACCACCCGAAACGCTGAATCTATTGACGAACGTATTAACGCTGACCTGTTACAGGTATTGATCAATTCGACAGGGACTCTACAATCGTGGACTTCAAGAACGGCAAGGTGCGATTGCTGGTGGCCACCAGCGTGGCGGCGCGGGGGCTCGACGTCAAGCAACTGGTGCTCGTCGTCAACTACGATTGCCCGAACCATTACGAAGACTACGTTCATAGGTGAGTAAACGACACTTCAAGAACGGTGAGGTGCGTCTGCTGGTGGACACCAGCGTGGGCTCGACGTCAAGCAACTGGTGCTCGTCGTCAACTACGATTGCCCGAACCATTACGAAGACTACGTTCATAGGTGAGTAAACGACACTTCAAGAACGGTGAGGTGCGTCTGCTGGAGGACACCAGCGTGGGCTCGACGTCAAGCAACTGGTGCTCGTCGTCAACTACGATTGCCCGAACCATTACGAAGACTACGTTCATAGGTGAGTAAACGACACTTCAAAAACGGTGAGGTGCGTCTGCTGGAGGACAACAGCGTGGGCTCGACGTCAAGCAACTGGTGCTCGTCGTCAACTACGATTGCCCGAACCATTACGAAGACTACGTTCATAGGTGAGTAAACGACACTTCAAAAACGGTGAGGTGCGTCTGCTGGAGGACAACAGCGTGGGCTCGACGTCAAGCAACTGGTGCTCGTCGTCAACTACGATTGCCCGAACCATTACGAAGACTACGTTCATAGGTGAGTAAACGACACTTCAAAAACGGTGAGGCGCGTCTGCTGGTGGACACCACGTGGCTCGACGTCAAGCTTCTGGTGCTCCATTATAAAATCAAATAAATAAACATTACAAGGCAATTAATTTCACACAGCGCCATCTACCCTTCAACTAAGTAAAATTTCGATCTAGACTACGGTTTGAATATTAAACTAACGGGAATATTGTAAGGTTCTTGCGATTAAAACCCGTTTCGTATTAATATGTCATTAAAACCGTACCCGTCACATTTGGCACTCATTTCTGTTATCATATTTTCCCGTTAGATGCGGTCGGACCGGGCGCGCCGGTAACAAAGGCTTCGCTTGGACGTTCCTCACGCCCGAACAGGGTAGATACGCCGGCGACGTCATGAGAGCCTTCGAGCTAGCGGGCGTTGTGCCGCCGCCGGACTTGAGAAGGCTTTGGGATACCTATAAAGAAGCTCAGGAGAAGGACGGCAAAAAGGTCCACACAGGCGGCGGATTCAGTGGGAAAGGTACGTGTGAGAATGAAAAGAGAGTATATGTATAGGTTCAGCTGGGGCTTAATTGTAGCTATTTTTGTAATGAAACTGTACTTGTTTGTGTACCCTCAACAGTGACCACCGCGATAATGATAATCTTTGCCAACGTAAGTTTCGACGTCTAGAATTAAAAAACAAAGACTTTTGGACCCTGCGCCGAAATGAAATGATTTTGCCATAACCACCACTTCGCTTGCCAGGCGAAGATTAATAAACATGGTTTTATAAATATTGATCATCTTTGTGGACAATATTTTATTCAAAGCTTTCCATCTTCTATATATACTACTACTATAATATATATTCTATATGTAGTAGATGTGTATGTAGTCAATAAAATAAAATTTGACTACATACACAGAAATGAGCTGCAGCCTTTCTTTTGGTGTCAGCTTTTACGTGATCCGCGGGCTGAGTTGGATGTGTCGATTCTAAAGCCACTACCACTAAGACATATTTTGCACAATTTAGAATAAAAATATGTGCTTCTGGGAAACAATATCCAGAGTCGTTGAAAAACAGTGATTTAAAAAATACTTTCGTCAGGATTCAAATTCGACGAGTCAGAAGCGCAGGCAGTGAGCGAGAAGAAGAAGTACCAGAAAGCTGCGCTCGGCCTTCAGGACTCCGACGATGAAGATGTCGAAGGGGACTTGGATCAACAGATCGAGACCATGTTCGCTGCTAAGAAGATCGTCAAAGAAATCAAGGTATTTACACAACACTGTATACTCATTTGTCATTTATTTGAAACCAATTACATGAATTAATTTGCCAAAACCCTCCAGCTTTGTAGGAGGCTCTGTCAAGCAGTGGACACTAACGGGCTGTTATTAATTACAGACCCTCTGTTGATTTAACCACCTCTGTGGTCTAGGGGTTTGCCCACCTGTTAGATTCAGAGGTCCCGGGTTTTATCCTCCAGGGGAGTACAACAGTTGGTTTGGTTGGTGACTAGCTTCCACCATCTTACCTAAGTATGTCGCAAACAACAATTCTAATTTGTTGTGTTCCGGCATTTAGAGGTAAGATAGCCAGATCCTTAGATTGTTGAGGATTCCGGCTGGAGGGCGCTTCCTCCTACGTCCTTATCTTAACTTGTAACCAGGTGAGATGAAGGCCAAGCGCTTACCCGTCGTAAAAAGAGTCATAAGATTTTGTTCATTCATTCCAGACGTTGAAACTTGCGTTGGCAAAGATTATCTTTATCACTGTGGTCTCTGTTGAGGGTACGCAAACATGCACAGTTTCATTACAATCGAAAAATTCCTACCACACTTTTGTGACATTCCTAATATGTTTGATTACTCAAGCTTGAATGTAATACTATCTTAAAAGAAGTCAAAAAATATTTATCCAAAAGTAAGCCAAGCAAGAGTCCCACCGGCACAAGATTTCTTCAGAATATGACTGTTTTGGCATTCATATTCTGAAGATACGCATCTTTTGCTCATAGAGTCATAACAGAACCCTTAATGTGCGTATCTGGCTCGCAATTAACCAGTTTAGAACAACGAGCCTCACCCATCAGACCCAACAAAGCCTTTGACTTTACGATGTAACTAATACCATTTGCACTTTTGTCAGCCCGGCGCGACTGCCCCGGGGATGCCGCCAGCGCCCGCCGCCGCCGCCGCCGCCGCCGCCGCCGCCGCCGGCACCGACGCCAAGCTGGACCTCGCTAGACGACTAGCGTCGAAGATCAACCTCGCTAAGGGACTCGGCGCGGAACAGAAGGGCGCCACGCAGCAAGCCGCTGAGGCGATACTGAAGGGTGCGCCCAACGCACACACACTTATCACGGTGAGTACTTCAACATTTATAAACATTTACTTCAAAGTCAAATATGTTTATTCATTAAGATTTTTAGGATCTTTTTGAAACTTCTAATCTACCGCCTGTTCGGAATCGCAACCAGCACACAAGGAGAAAGGCAATTCTCACACCGACAAAGTTTTTTTAACCGCCTCTGTGTTCTAGTGGTTCAACCCACCGATTTCAGATCCAAAGGTCCCGGGTTCGATACAAGTGGAGTACAATATTGTCTTCGGTTTGGTTGGTGGTAGGACTTGGTTTAAGTCTGCCTGCCTGGCTAGCTACCACCATCTTACCTAATTCTGTCGACATAATAACAATTCTAAAATTGTTGTGTTCCGGCATTTAGAGGTAAGATAGCCAGTTCCTGAGTGAGGATTCCGAGTGATGTGCGCCTGCACTCTGCCTTATCACAATCTGTAACCAGGTGAGATGAAGGCCGAAAGCTTCCCTGTCGTACAATAAAAAAAAAAGGACTTCAATCTCAAGTGCACAAATGTATGTAGTAGTAGAGAGAGAAGAGCTAGCGCGTTACTAAATAGGGCTATATAAAAGACCCAAGTCACCTGACCCTTCGCCCAGTTTTTTATTTTTTTATACGACATGGAGATAACAAAACCTTACTGCGTAGGTCTTATCCACAGAGCATGACCTATTCTGCACTGCATATAATGTGACCTAGGGCAAAAATACCGCTTGGTATTAATTTTTTTCAAGGAACTTATCCATATAATTATTTTGAAGTTTTAGTTAAGTCCAATGTTCAAAGTAAAGTCAAATTTCCAATGTTTTTGAATAATTTTTGTTACCAGACTTGCTTATAGCAATAGCTTCTATGATCAATATAACACAAAACGTGCGCGACACGTTTAAATAGCGTTAGCTTGTTGGGTGCTGTAAAACACTCGCGGTGTGCTCAGCACCGAACGATATAAAAAACGTGACACTTAATACTATTAAAATAACATTGAGAATGATCGGGAATGTATCAACAAATAACATTTCCATTCAAATGACTTGAACCCACAGATAAACTGTTAATCACCTTTCTATTTGAGACGCAAAAGCTATTTTGTAAACAAGGTCTATATTAGACAAACAAGGTGTACTATTATCTTTCCCTTCTACAGAATGGTTTTACTTTTAACAGTACTATTATGGGCTCGATATTTTCTAATATTTCGTTGTTTTGCGTCATCGTGATCCAGAGGTCCAGGGTTCGATCAATATTGAAATCGAGGATTTACTTGGTTGGTTTTTATTGCGAGTTATCATTGATAATATTCAACGTCCATTGTAGGCTAAGACGGTGGCGGAACAGCTGGCGGCCAAACTGAACACGCGTCTGAACTACCAGCCCCGCGATGAAGCCGCCAACGAGCCCGCCGAAGAAATATTCAGGAAGTACGAAACTGAACTGGAGATCAACGATTTCCCCCAACAGGCCCGGTGGAGGGTCACCAGCAAGGTAATATGAACTTTAATTTTGATCTCAGGATATTAGTCATACAATCATAGTTACATTACAATCTAGCCAATTGATAGGCTAATGAATTAGTCATTAACATTGTCCTAGGTTTATACCGAGTTATGACTAAGAATGGGTTCCATTGGCGCTTTTCTTCCAGACTGAACTTTGCGAGATTATTTTTACTTATTTTTGCTTTGATTGAGCATAAAGCACAAAGCAAAAGTCATACATACCTGTTATGTATCCTCCTGCATAGCAAAATATATTTTTTTACAGGACGTACGTTAATTTCACACAACGCCATCTAGCCAAAAACTAAGCGTAGCTTGTAATATGGGAACTAAATTACGGATAGAATACTTAAATACTTTTTTTTTTAAATACATACAATACAACACCCAAACACAGAAAAAACAAATATATTCATCACACAAATGTTTGTGTGATGAATATATTTGGTTTGGGTGGGAATCGAACCCTCAACCTACAGCGCAGAAGGCAGAGTTACTACCAACTGAGCTATGAGGCTTCTTACCGTGCACAAGGATTTTGGAAACCTCTACGTGATGACGGCAACGAAGTTCCGGGCGACCCCTAGTGTTTCATGGTGTCATTAAAACACACATCGCTTCTATTGGCGTCTAATTTCTTGAAGTTTCAATACTAGGTAGCAGCAGATATTTTATTTGGGTGATTCAACACATTTTTAACTTAAATATGTACTGAATTTATATGCCTATGATTCTTGCATGATTATTTCACAAGACACGTCATGCTGTCCATTAAATTTCTACGTCATGGGACAAATTAATATGATTGTAAAGACCTATGATGCGCGCATCATTAGTGTTATTTTTTACCTTTGTACAATTTATTATAATTTATTCATCTCTATAATCTACAAATAATTCAGTTGAATCATTCTGTTTTTCTCAATAACATCCCATATTTATAATCCTTAGGATATCGACCTTAACTTTTATTATAAAAGTTTTTCAAAGAAAACAATGTCATAAAAATGTAATTACTTAGGATAGATACCGAGATGTTTTCAACCTTTCGCTAATTAGATCAGTTTGCGCCTGCACACTATTTATTCTCAGTGACCTATCGATAACCCTTGCATATTATATTAAACGGAGTTGTCCTGTGCACACGCAGTGCATATCGTGCCATCGGTCTGTGCAGTTATTAATCATGTTGCTAAAACTCGTATTTTTGGGCGCAATCGTTTTCCTTTGCATTAAAATGCTGAGGCGGCCAAGGTGCTACCACCATTGCTAGGATATACAATTCAGGTAAATGTTTCAAATGCGTACAGTATATGCCATAGTCAATTGGAAATGAGTTGTGTCTGGGTCAGATTAGTCATAATTTCAGTTAGTTGAGTATTTCGGATATATATTATGACGCAATGTATCTTCTATCCTGGTTTCTGATCAGGAGTTTCGAGATCCCTCAAGTTAAACGTTACCTATGAGTATGTGTAATGCTAATGTGTGTTTGACCAATTTCAGGAGGCGCTAGCACTGATCAGCGAGTATTCCGAGGCCGGGATCACGGTCCGAGGGACTTATGTCCCGACGGGCAAGGCGCCGCCAGAAGGCGAGCGCAAGCTGTACCTCGCTATCGAAAGCTCACAGGAACTAGCCGTGGCCAAAGCAAAGTCAGAGATCACGCGCCTCATCAAGGAAGAACTCCTCAAACTGCAGTCCTCGTCTCACCACACGGTCAACAAAGCTAGATATAAAGTCGTTTAGATTATGTTTTGAATACATTGGAGATAGGACAATGTCGTTTTATTTAGTAGAACTGAACACACGCGTTTGGTAACATAATGCCCCAATCTTACCGTAGCCAACGTAACGAAACATTGCAAAGCGTGGAATTTGTCTGGGATCAACTTTTGTGTGTAAATACCGTTGATTAATACATAAGCCGTTTTTGAGTACCGTCGTTTTTGCGCTAGCTTGATCGTATACAGTAAAAATGGTCTATTTCAAACCTAAGGTGACCTGTTTTTTTTAATAATTGGGCTCTATTTATACTCGATTCAAAGACATAAACAAAGTAGATGTTGTGTACGCTACTTATTTACGGATACGAAATTACGCGTTAGCGTATTACTGGACAGATACGATTCTCTTCGTACACTTCAAGGAAGTTTGCTGTTTTGCCACCTCAATCATTCCACTCGCAAAATATTGACGTGAGTGAATAAATATATCAATTTTCTCACAATAATAGACAAGACAATCACGAACGAATGAACGATGTAGTAACTACAAAGTTAACGTAATTTACACGATAAATGTCAAAATTGATCGTTTACACTCGCAAAACTGTCAAAACATAAAGTTAACTATCGCGTTTACACAACTTTAAAAGTAAAAGTAAAAGATTCCCACTCGCAAAAAAATTTTGTAAACTTGCCGCTAGGAGACGCTGTTCTCTCCATAGAAAATAAAGTTAACGCAAACTAATAAAGTATACAGTATGGATGTTCGCACTCAGCTTGCTGGTCAGTTTCCCAATTCGTCAATTTCACTGATTCACCTGTTTACTTTTTTAGATATTTTGGCTAGGTTGTCAATTTTGCTAGTTAGGCATTTTCCTGATCCTTCAGTTTCCGCTTTCGCTAGTTTTGCTAGGCTGTCGGTTTCGGAAATTCGCTATTTTTCTTATTAGTCGGTTAGGTCAGGTTGCGCTAGTTTATCAGTTTCCATGTTCGCCTGTTTCTGTTCTGATTCTTATTCGACAGACATCTTAAGGTCAATGTTTTGTAATACATGTCGGAGTACCTATCTTATCAATTATATCTTATCTCTCGAAAAATATCGATTGCCCAAATTCGAGCCTGACCTGTAGACACTTGTAGTATGAACAGCGCAATCATGTCTGGTTAGCTACTACCACCTGGCTTAAGTCTGTCGCCATAACACATATTCAAAATGTTGTTCTGTCATTAAGAGGTAAGAAAGATCGCCAGTTCCTCGTCTGTTTAGGATTCCGGGTGAAATGCGATTCCGCCTTCGGCTTTGTATATATACTTGACACCGTGAGATGAAGGCGCTTCCCCGTCGTGGCAGAAAATGAAACTAACGTAATGACAAGAAACGTCACTTTTACTGTTTCACGAAAACACAGGCGCCTTTACCTCAATTACATTGTTCGGACTAAAAGGCCTTGTTCATGAGAATAAATATTGAAGAAATGAATAAGATCTACATTGTAGCGTGACTTTATTTCCAAGTATAATTTATCGCAGAACGTATACAGTCCGTGTTCGTATATTGTGAGTCTCAAACATCCGGTGAATAAAACTGCACAATCGGGTGGCAGCAAGTGCAACTATCCCCGTTTGTACTACTAGTAGTAGGACAAAATAATAGCTCGAAAATAAATACCGGTATATATCTGAGCCCTACGAATGGTATATCCTACCTGGGTTTATCCGTAATATTTTGTTTTATTATTGATATATTGATAAGATAAAAAATACGCAGGAATCATCAGGTGGGCTGGTATATTTAAAGGGGGCAGCTACACGAACTACCAGCATAGACCGGAACGATGTGAGAAAAAAAAACTGAAACAGGTCAAAATCTGTTCATTTAATATATTTTGAAAATGTCAATTGGAGGAAACCCTAACAATACTAAAGCTAAAAAAGTATACAGACTTAATAACATTTTTTTTTATTTTAAATTTTTGTCTGTATGTCTGTCTGTTTCGTGAACGCACATTACGCTATAGCTACTAGATGGATTTGAATAAAACGTTGTATAAGTATTACCTAATATCTCCCTCTCCCTCTCCCTTCTGAAGGGGGGTGAAAAGGAGTTAAAAGGTTGTACCGCCTCTGTGGTCTAGTGGTTCAGGCGACTAATGGATTATACAAGGAGATGGATAACAGCTACTTTCAGAGTAGATACATTTTTAGATATACATTTTTATGCCAAATGTGATGTTTATAGCTAACACTCCAGCTATTTTTACATAGCAAGATAAGATAAGTTAAGAGAAGGTAGATACAATTTTTAACAGTGGACATTATCTATTATACGAGCAGGTGTTAATGTAATGTGAGCTAGGTATCTGATAAAGCTAGTATAGACCAAAGTGTAACATTGATTTGGCAACAACTTTTATTTGGTAGGGGTGGCGTCTTGACTTCTCATTGTTATAGCTTATCGGCATGTAACGTTGTATTATATTTCTTCACATTAAATTATTTTCCCAATTGTAGGAAACATTTGAAATAACATCACACTGAGCTGGACATATGATTGATGCATGTGGGATGAAAACCAAGCGCTTCCCCGTCGTAGATTTAAAAGACCTGTTTGTCTAATTATTACAGTGCCTACCTACTTTAATTCGGTAGGCATTTGCAGACTTGGGAGTAAACACAATTTCAATGATTATTTGTTGCTGGTTCGGGGGCGGCCATATAGCTGAAACTATGTATACCTAGCTGAAATTATGTTTTTATTGGTTCTCTCGTATCTCTCATAAAATTGATGATCCGAATTTAGAAATCCATAACAACCTTTGCCATAATAATCAAAATTCCGAAACCTATTTTGTCGAACATCATTTTACCTAACATCACTTGTACGTATTGCAAATTCTATTATAATCAAAATTCCGAAAGTGTTTTAACATAATCGACATAATCCCGAATATTCAAAAGTAATAAACACTTCATCAATAGTTTGGTTTATTATAACAGTCATGTGTTGTATATAAATATAATTTCTTAAAGCAGTATGCAAGCACCATGCATGAGAACATGTTTTCTGGGACGAGCTCCCGCCAGGAAGCTCGCTCGTCACCCCTGAGAATCACTTCACCCACTCAACCTGCGCTTAACTACGGAGGTCAGCGGCTCGCTTCGCTTCTGGCTCCTTTTTTATTTTTTACACCCCAATGTCACGCACAAGACCAGGTAGAATCAGGGTTGGCCGTGTCGGTTATGTCATTTATTCGCTACAGAACCATCTATGTAAACTTCTAGCTCCGGGCCGACCGTGTCGGTTCTGTCATTCGTTTTGAACGTACCACTACCAAACTTTCGACTAAGGTCATTGATTAATTGTTAGTGTATCAAATAGTCCTGATGAGCTCGCAAAATAAATATTCTGAAAATGTTGATCTGCCACCCAAGTTATACTTATAATTCGTAGTAAAACCGAATAGGTAAAAACATATTAGTATTTCGTTGTTTATAATTCGGCATACCTACTATGTTTTATCATAAATAGGAGTTTAGTAATACTGAAATTCGGAGATGTGTATATTATGCATTGCTATATTATAGCTGAAGATAATTCGGGAAAAAGAGTATTATACAAAGTTTATTAAAATCTAGCATCATGGCAAGTAATGATTATGAGATGTCTGTGTGGGAAAGTGATTTTCGGACAAAAGTGATTATGAGTCGTACGGGAATCCCGTTTTTATTTCCGTGGCGATGTAAATAATAAGCGATCTGGACTCTACTCACTATATGATAGGTGTCAAGACTATGTGTACCTACTTATGTTTCAACTGAACCCTTTTGTTGAATCCACATTCGCCCTTTGCTCCAACGCGCTATATTTCATCATGCACTTTCTGCCCGTATATTTCCACTATAACGCGGATGTCGTTAGCTCTCACTACTAATCACCTATAACATAACCCATTAGTGGTTAAGTGCAATCGGATAAGATAACCCGATGTTAGCTGATTCTGGGGTACTTCTAGAAATAACAAGGCTAAATATAAACCATGACATCGGCTTATCTAGAGGCTGAACATCAACTTGTATTCTCGCATTTTTGAATACCTATCTATTGTTACATGATAATGTATTACGTCATTACGTGTGTAGACGTCAAACCGACAAATATATCTATAGATCACCACAATCCTGACAAAGTCCACGTTTGGAAGGTCATGGCAATGCGTTCGAACTTCAGCCTTTAGTATCAAAGGGTGTTCATTTATGATTTGGGTGACATGGTTTTAGTTAGTCTGACTGACATTATTCGGATCCTGCAGTAAGGGTGACAGCACACGGTCGGTAAAAACTGCGAGCAGATACGGCGATACGTGGGGGCACTTGAAGAAGTTTTAGCATAGATTCCAGAGTCCTCAGCATCGAGGCCGGCCTCCGAGGAGGTATAATGAGTCGTCGAAACCTCGACAACCTCACCTCATCGCACCCTCAATGCGGTGCGGTGATTACTATATTTAAAGAAAAACCTTCAAGTATCAAAACATATTTCTCGAGATACCTACGTTGCCTGGAAGTATCGCGAGTGTGTAGTGAAATTTTGTTAGCAAAGCAATCTCTAAGCGTAGGAACGCCTTCGTAGCGGCGTTGCTACGGAACATCCTACCGAAGAACGTGTAATTAAAATCACTTTTTATTCAAAAAAACTGTTTATACGCTAATGGATGGACCCGCGAAGCTGGTAATATCGTCGACCATTTTTTCTGCCGGACAACCGACGTGACATGAGACTGGTGTGGTACAAGATCGTGGAGCATGGCCTACACAGAGAGGCCTAGACTCAGCAGCAACAATCGGGCTTTTTTATACGTCATGGAAATGGAGCAAGCAAAGTTAAGATCCAGATCAAGTGGGCACCATTTTTGAAGTGGATCTTGCCTGAAACAAAGCCTTACTGCGTAGGTCATATCCACAAAGCAAATTCAGTGCAGTGAAGATCATTTACGCTGCAATGCATTGCGCGCGTCAACTTTAGGCATAAAGTTATTAAGCTCCGTGTGCCCGTGATTTCACCGGCAACCATACCCTTCACACCGAAACACAGTGCATTGCAGTGTTTCGGTGCTTAGTGGCCGAAATATATATGGCTCGGTGATTGTAGTTACGTCCCCGGACGAGCCCTCTCACAACTTTGGGAACTCTACTACCTTCTTTGGCGGCGGATGATGATGATTCTAAGTAGGTACTCTTCAAGTATCAAAATATTTTTTTCAAGACACGTTGACGTGACGTGAAATGGCGCATAGGTAATAGTGCTACGTTTCCGTAGCATTTCCTACGAAACAATTCCGTCAATCATTATAAAAAAACCCTTCATGTATCAAAGCCCTTAAGATACGGTATAAAATGTTTATAAATAGCACCGTAGTGAGTGTTGTTTATTCTGCGACGCGAGCGCGACTCGTGCCGCTGATAAGGGGTTATCACGCGGGAAGATTCCATCGCAAACAACGTTATGCGGTAAAAACACTAAATGGGTACGAGGGGAAAGTTTTCAACGGAAATTAATTATTGATTGACAATACAAAGAAACTTATATTGTTGTATATGAATCACTTTTCTTGGCGATATACTCGTACAGTACTAGAACATTATCAGCTATTCATTCGGCCCAATAGCGCAGCTAAGATTTAAAACTAACCTGCCTGTTTTACTTACATTATAAGCCGTAGACCACATTTGAGTACCTACCTATTACAAATTTATAAATGCGACACGGCCATCATGACCGTGGTGCACTAAGGGCTACTAATTATTCAATTGTGCCTGTAGGATTTTTTAATACCTACCGATTTACATTACAAGATTCACGGCGCTACCTTATTAGATTATTTATTTCATATTTTTTTGTTATTTTTTGGTTGTATCTACATTTCACCATATAAACATACTGTACAATAAGTATTACTGTATTATTAACATGCACTGCTGTGAAATCACACAAAAAATAGGGCAATATATTTGAGCTGTTGCAATCACTTCAATGTCAAGACTTTCCTAATTTCAAGCAATGTATCTAGGAGTGGGTACGTCCACTGCTATGGACTCCCTGTCCTCGGTGGTCTTCCAGTACTTCGTTTAGCGTTTATAGCGTAGTGTTTTTTTTTATTGTGCGATGGGAGGTGCTTTGCCTTCATCTCACCTGATTTTCATGTTATGATTAGGCCGAAGGTGGAAAGTACGCACTTCACCCGGAACCCTCAATAACCCGATGAACTGGCTAATCTAATATCATACCTAAAAAAAAACAAAATTAAAACCTCTTAATGCCGGAACACAACTATTTTTTATACATTTTTGTGTCAAATAGTTGTTATGGCGACAGAATTAGGTAAGATTACTACCATCTTATCCAATTCTGTCGCAAGGCAGGCGGATTTAAACCTACTGGTCCTACCACCAACCAAACCAAGCACAATATTGCACTCCCCCTAGGGATCGAACCCGGGACCTCTGGATCTGACACTGGTAGGCGAACCACTAGACCACAGAGGCGGTTTAGCTATACCATGTACTAAGGGATATACATGTAGGCTTAAATAAAATTTAAAGCGCCCAAAAAAGGCCCAGCCATCAACATAGGTATCTGTTTTACTGTTTGTCTTTAGAAATGGGTAACCTTAAGAACAATGATATCTGATTACAGGATACAGGTTGGTTTTCTTTGCCTCCCACCCAGTAGTACTATACCTAGCATTACTGGTGGATTTCCTAAAAAGTATATTATTCTGAGCCCCAGTGGTCCCCACCTCGGTATTAGACGCTTTAGCGGAAATTCAATTATGTGATCCGAGATCGAAGCGGAAACTGTGGGATTTTATCCTGCAAAGCAAATTCTCTAAGATCGAAATGATCTCTTATTTATTCGTTAGAAATGAGGCATATTCAGTAGCTAGAATAATAACTACGACATCGACGACAGTATTCTTATGTCACCAAAATGCAATGTAAGGTTAGATACCTTACATTGCATTTACTACTTTTTAATAAGTTTGTTTAGAACCAAGTATCTACTACTAGTAAACGTACGGCTGGCTACAACCCGTACCTTGTAAATGTTTCATTGTGCCGAACTCATCGCTTCGCCTCTACCTTTATCATGAATACTGGTAAGGAATGGAACTCCTTGCCCTCGTCTGTTTTTGACCTGACCTTTTGGTCAGGTCAAAAACAGACAACAGACACAGACAACAGACAACAGACAAGCTGATAAAAAAGGTTGAATAATCGAATAACGAATTTTTTGAAACCGACTCATAGTTAAAAATAATCTCATTTTTTTTTACAAACACATGAACATATATTATTTATAAATACCTGAATTAGTTGTTAAAATAGCCCCTACCTAATATTGTATTTAATTTTACACGCACATAGTCGTGGAAATATAAATAAAAAGGATTTCCTATCCTATCTTTTTATGCTAAAACATTTTTTTTGTTCCTAGGTAGGTACATATATAAGTATATATGTACCTATCTACCTATGTACTATTATAAGTTTTGTAATTTAATCATTTTTCAGAGCTGTCTCTAAGTAACCTCTTGAACTCAATTAAAACTCGTTCACGGCTCAGTATTCGAAAAGCCGGTTCATTCATTTCATACCTAAATACAATCGAAATTATGGTTCTCTTAAGTTTTTTTATCTCTTTAAAGCAAGCTGTTCCAACAAATGATAAATTGCGTGGTCGCTTTTTTGTTCTCAAAATCTCTAACAAAGTTACCTAGTATGAGGTTGTAGTTGAGAATAAACACGCAAAAAATAAAATGAGCAAGCTGTTCTTCCTCAACTGTGTTTATTTGTTGTGGCACAGATTACCCAACAGTTTGTTATATCGTCACAACTCTCGCAAGCATTGTATTAATTTCATAACATTATGAATAACCTATTGATAACTAATTGGTTGCCATGTGGCTTATCAGTTATTTTGCTGGAATATTTTCGTAACTCGTGCCTTTTTAAACGTGACCGTGACTTGCGAACGTGCTTTGTTATCCGTTTGTTTCCAACCACCAAACTCAAATCAAATACTGAATATATTTTTTTTGCATTTAATATTGTTGCTGACAGCACAGCCCTGTAGAGTCCGTTTCATGATATAATACTTCGGGAGATCTTTATGAGAAATGTATATCCTAACTCAAACTTATTTTAAATACAAATGATGGGTTAGCTCTACATCTCAAAGCTTGCTCTTGCCCTTGCTCTAGGACAGAGCAAGGATGATCTGCAATGGAGCGAGCTTTGCGAGAACTAAAGGGTCGGCTATTTAAAATAACTACTGTGATGACCCCGACGAAAGAATATTGACCCACCCTTTCCCTTGACATGTCGTCATAGTGACATTTTATTTTTTGACACTAATATTTTTATTAGTGACTTTAGGTTAACACCAGATACAATGTATCTCAGTAGATATAGTAGGATAATTATTGCTAAATTGTTAGCATTTAATATTTGTGACAAAGTTATAGGTACTATAGCTACAGACACTGACGGGCTTACAGTTAGTAGCAGTACTATCATGGGCGTTCAAACAGTAGGATCAGATGACAAGCATTTAAACTGACCACCAAGACAACGGGAAAGCCTAATAGGTTACACATAGTCCATCAAAATATTCAAGGCCTTTCCAGCAAAAACTTAGAAGTAGAATTATTTTTAAGTAAAATGAACATCAGTGTTATGGGCATCACTGAACACTTTATATTGCATCAAAAGTTACTACCTCATTATGAAGACTACTGCATTGTAAGCGCATACAAGCGTAGGAATACCACTCAAGGTGGTTCTTTAATTATTGTAAAGAAAACTCTCAAATGTAAGGAGCGTAAAGATATTGTGAAACTCACCATTGAAGAAGTTATAGAGCTGTCATGTGTTGAACTGGAGCAGCACATAGTGGTATGTGTCTATCGTCCTCCCCAAGCAAATTACGCGCTATTTGAGTCCACTATGGAAAATGTACTAAGCAAAATATTCAGTCGTAATAAATCAATAATAGTGCTCGGTGACTTCAATATTGATATACCTGTAAATCCTCTAACTGAAAAAATCATTAACTTGTTTAAATGTTTCAACCTTAAGCACCAATTCGATAAACCAACTAGGGTAACTCTAACAACTGCCACTTGCATAGATAATGTATATTGTAGTGATATTCCCCTTGAAAAAGACGTGTTTAAAAAATTTGATTCAGACCATTATGGTCAATATGTTTTATTTGATTGTAACTTACAACAAGAGCTACCGGAAATCACATGCAGACCAATTACCGAAGCTAGCATCATAAAATTCCAAAATAAAATTAGTCAAAAGATTTCCCTGATCCCATGCTTGAATGATCCAAATGAGCTTTATAATATATTGTCTAATCTAATACATAAAGAACACGAGTATACGTTTCCACAAAAAACGTGCAAAGCTAAATCTGGTTCCATGTTTGCAGATTGGGCAACAGCCGGTATCTATAAAAGTAGGAGTAGATTGTATGAACTTTATGCAGAAAGAGAGTCAAGGCTACACGATTTACCATTTGTTTCTTTTGTCAAAAACTACTCAAAAGTCTTTAAAAAAGTATGTCATGCTGCGAAATCATTGCAAATAAAAAGGAAAATTGAGCAGTCATCAAATAAAATAAAGGCTACCTGGAAAATGATAAATAATCAAACAGGTAAAGCAAAACATTTGAAAAAGCAGATAAACTTAAAAGTTGACGATAGAATTTTGACTGATAACTATGAAGTTGCTAATGAATTTAACCGTTTCTTCTCTTGTGTACCAAAAATTGTTACTCGACCATTAAACTCCTCTGTTGATTGTGCTTTAGCCTTTCTTGAAACAAGTGTTGAAAGGTGTAATGCTTCTTTTAGCTTCAGACACGTCAATGCTGATTGTATTCTAAAAACTTTTAAGTCAATAAATATTAAAAATACTGAAGATCTCTGGGGGATGTCCGTAAAGATCTTAAGCACGATTGTTTTTGAAATAGCACCATGTCTAGCATATATATTTAATAGAAGCATCGACGAAGGAATCTTTCCAGATCTTATGAAATATAGCAAGTTGATTCCTTTATTCAAATCTGGAAATGAAAAGGATCCAGGAAATTATCGACCAATCTCAATTCTGCCAGCATGTAGTAAAATATTTGAAAAACTTATTCTTAACCAGTTGTTGTCACATTTTAACTGTAACAGGCTACTTCATGAAAAACAATTTGGGTTTACTAAAGGTCGTTCAACCACTGACGCTGGTGCCATGCTGTTGAAGTACGTTTTTAAAGCCTGGGAAGGAAAACAGGATGCCATAGGAGTATTCTGTGATTTATCTAAGGCTTTCGATTGCGTAGATCATGACACCTTAATCTCAAAGCTAAAACACTATGGCATTCAGAATCAGGCAATAAGCCTCATGCGTAGCTACCTATCGAATCGCATTCAAAAAGTAGACATTAACGGTAGCAAATCTTCGGGAACATCCACTAACATCGGTGTACCACAAGGGTCAATCTTGGGGCCTTTTTTGTTTCTAGTCTATGTCAATGATCTGCCTTCCTGTGTAGGGGATTTATGTGATATTGTATTGTTTGCAGACGATACTTCATTAATATTTAGAGTTGATAGGGCTAAAGATAATTATGATTGTGTAAATGCTTCTCTAGCTAGAGTTCTTGATTGGTTTACGGTAAATAACCTCTTATTAAATGAGAAAAAAACGAAATGCATTAGATTCACCTTGCCTAACGTTCAAGTCAGCAATGCTAACATTATCTTAAATGGGGAAATACTTAACTTTATGGAAGCAACTACTTTCTTGGGTTTAAATATCGATGCAAAGTTGCAATGGGGTATTCATATTAATACATTAGCTAGCCGGCTAAGCTCGGCAGCTTACGCAGTACGTACCATAAGGCATCTTACTGATGAAACCACGGCGAGGTTAGTTTATTTTAGTTACTTTCACAGCGTTATGTCCTATGGCATATTTTTATGGGGAAATGCAGCAGATATTGAAAGCATTTTTATCCTGCAAAAGAGAGCTGTACGGGCAATTTATAAATTGAAAACTCGTGACTCTCTCAGGGAACGTTTTAAAGAGATTGGTATTATGACAGTCAGCTCCCAATATATTTATGAAAACCTAATGCACGCACACAGGAACATTGATGAGTTTGTTAAAAGAAGTGATGTACACAGTGTTAATACTAGAAATAAAAATAAACTTGACATACCTAGGTATCGCTTAGGAAAAGTAAATAATTCATTCTTAGGAAACTGTGTACGATTCTATAATAAGCTTCCTCAAAGCGCCACCAAACTCTCTGCTCGTAAATTCAAATTGTATATAAAGAATAATTTAATTAAAAGAGCCTACTACAAAATAAGTGACTATATCGACGATAAGAACGCGTGGCCCGATGTTGCTATACCAGTTGACAGTTAAATGGTGTTTTTCAATGTCAAGAAACTGCCCATTAGATAGTTATGTAGTAATCAATGTTTTAAGATAATATTAAGTTTTTAGTTTTATGATGTAGGTAACACTTGTAATGTTATTAAATTATTATAAACAATGTACCTAAATGTTAAATGGATTTTCAAAAAAATTAATCAGCCCGAGGTTCTTGCCTTTCTCCTTGTGTGCTGGTCGCGATTCCGAACAGGCGGTAGATTTGACGTTTCAAAATGATCCTAAAAATCTTAATGAATAAAAATATTTGACTTTGACTTTGACTTTGACTTCCCCTCGTGAATCCTTAAGAGGCGACTATTTAATGTTTGTTAAAGTAGCCAGGAGTTAATACCAAACCGCGATCACATACTCACCTACCAAGCATTTTAATTTTGACTACTGCCATCACTGCACTCTTAGGGCCCATGTACAGCAGTGGACTTTTTCCGGACTGTGATGATGATATTTTTAATTTGAGAGTTTATAATTCACCAGCTTCTGCTCTCGGCTGAAAAAAACCACTGCATTTCACGGTCACCTCCACCAAGAGTAGTTCAATGCTAGGGTGTGCAGCGAGCTGCAGGCCTTTTTGGAGGGCATATGGGCAAAAACTCTCTTGTTGAAGAGGCCCAAGTACCAATTATCGACTGCTTATATTGTAGCAGAACTACTGTGGCAAACGTCTCTACCGCCCGTTGCGCGTCTTTAGTGCATGAGCACGAGAACTATTAGGTATGCAAAAATATATGTCATCATTCTGGTTTACAGAATTTCGTCTTGAGGCTCTGCACAAACCTCTGATTAAAAGCTATAAAAATACTTACCAATCTTCAGCGAGTGGCTCTAGACTTAAGAGCCATACATTGTCGCTTAAAAACTCCTTCTAAAAGTTCCTTCTGGCAGCATAGAATACTATAACTGCTGGTGGAGCCCAGTACGTTCTAAAAAATACATCAACACTTTCATAATAATAAGTGATAATTCATTTTTAAAACCAACGTGATCTTCTTAACGTAAGTAAGTACAAATCACACCAAATGAAACTTTGCATTTGCACAGATATTATGACTCTATAACACTTTCAGCAACCTTAGTATAGGTATATTATATAATTATTGTAGGACTGTGACAAGAGATAGTGGTTGCTTTTTTTGATTCTATCTTGCAAATTAAGCATGTCTATTATACTGATACGTACGTAAGGTATTTCTATCTACAGTCAGTGATTAGGCACTTGCCGTCCGCTTTATCACGATATAGGTTAGCCTTTGCACGTGTCCACGATTACCTATCTGTTATCGTTCGTGCCATCGAAATGGCCTGACTGTTACGTATAATGATTACTCATAATCGGTAGATAACAAATTACTCATGAATTAAGGCAGATACTACAGGTGTAAATATTTTTTACGGGGCCTGTATTCATAGTTAGTCCAATGCGTCTGATGAATTCTGCAGCGTGTCCAATCGGAGATCTTTGCTGGTGGAATGTAACTTACTTATTAGTGGTGGCCTTTTTTTGATGGTGATTGAGCCAAACGTTTGACCACCAGCTTCAAAATTGAAAATCAAGTACCTAGGTACCAAGGAACCTATTCACTCTGGATTTTGAGACTCCAAGACTTACTACGTACCTACTTATGCGAGAAAACAAACGAGGGCGAGGAGTTCCATTCCTTACCAGTATTCATGTTATAGGAAAAACATCCCTTCCATTTCAGCCCGTGGATGTCGTGTAAGGCTAACAATAGATTTTCATCGGGCTGAAAACATCTTAGTATATGATCATATTGTTTTGTTGCCATATCCATCCCGCCTGCCGTGCAGATAAGGGTCCATCAGGTAGATGATAATTTAAACTCACTGAGTGACAGATGACTGGGTCTATAGATACCAAGATACGACAAATCTTATTTAGTTGTCATGCAGCTTCAACAGGTTAATATATGTTTATTTTAAAGACTGATTTACTTATACGTTATCAATCAAATAAATGGCACAGAATAAAATGTATGTGTCGATACAAGTGACGCCTGTGAAAATTGACATGAATGTTAGTGTCCGTTATGGTAGCATACACATAATCGAATTCACGTTCGTTGTTATACCTAATAAATACAGCGAAAATAGAGCATAATAAGTGAAAAAATAAAATAAATAGTGCCTCACTGGTTTAAGATATTAATTAATAATAATGAACATTCTTAGTTTGTACGCCAGCATGACGACCAAGCTATCGTACACATGACCGTACTCGAAAACGGCTTATACTATAGCAACGAAATTTACACACAAAAATAGAGCACAAATACTGCCCGAGCTATAAAAAATTTCATAATGTTTGCTCTTATAGAAAACGAGCTTTTCTTATTATAAATGCTATACGTATAAATAGTGTGTGAAATAGTGCCTCTGCCAGTAGTCATACTTTATGCAAATTCGTAGTGAAACAATATAAAAAGTCTATGTGAAGTTCTAGGAACAAATGTATTGTGGTACACGCACTCAAAAAATAATTTGTTAGTGAAATTAAATACCGAACAATGTAGGTAGGTAGTAGGAATAAGTAGTATTGTGATAAATTATAAATATAATTAAAAACTTAATATGAACTTACTCAGGGGGAGTACAATATTGTGCTTATAAGCATAATATTGTACTCCCCCTGAGTAAGATCCAGCCTTGGGATCGAACCTGGGACCTCTGGTAGGCGAACAACTAGACGATGGAGGCGGTACCGAGGGCAAATACTTGTTTAAAATAAATAACAAACTAGGTATCTTATAACACAAGGCAATCCACGTGATATCTGCCACTATCATCCTCGCGACCCTCACGCGATGATGCAATAAGAAGCAGGCACGTCAACACTCGTGCATTCCGGAAACAGTTTCATTGTAGTTCTACCACGGCTCTTTGCCAACTACAATCTCTAAAATGTTAATATAAATGACTCCCGTTTCCGCTCCTATAGACTCTGAAGTGGTCCATTGTGCGTGAGGAATGTGCACTAGCCGTCTGATAGCCAGACTAACTTTGACCAGAAGCGCAGAATATTCCTGGGGTCTTTGCAGGCTTCACGAAGTGACCATGGGATTTCGAGTGTTTTCCCTCTGCATGGAGGCTGTCCGTTATTCCAATGGTTAACAGGTGTTTATTCAGTGGCCCGTCAATGTCCCAACTTTTTATTCGGAGATCTTGTCTCCTAAGGTTAAGGAGCCATTGTGTTAGTCTTGGTGTACCGACTACTAGTCGGTACTACATTCTCTAGCTAAGACAAATGAGAGAATGTATAAAATTCTGTACAGTAGCTGTGGTGAGTAGCTTCACCACACTCTTTGGTACAGTAGTGTGACTGTAATCACGTCAGACTATTTATTCCAGTAGTCTGTGGTATGGCCATTGCACTTTGTGCCTAATCTGTGCTGTTTTGCACGTGACGGGACGTGATTTCCTTGTTTTTGTACGGTAAGTTGTAAACAAAATAATAAATGCCTCGCCTTTCTGAACCTAGAAACGGGGCAGGGATAAAATTTTTGTCCTCTGTTTTTATCCACCATCGGGAGACAAAATGCTCTCGGTCGTAAGTTAGTCATTGTTAGTTATCCTTGTCATGTTCCAGTGGACTGTTTTAAAGTGGTAGAAACTGTCTCGATGAGGAAACCAAGTCACGGCTAATATCTATAAAATACGAAAAAAATATAGTTTCATCTGAAATAATGTCTGAAAAATTATCACAAATAATGAAAACATATAATATAAAATTTATCACAAATAATGAAAACATATAAGAAGTGAATTAAAATTGGTGAACATAAAACGGGTGTTTTTCCGAACCACAGAATGATTTCATCCTAAAATATTCTGAAAAGACCGCAATATTTCTGTGGTCTAGTAGTTCGTCCACCGGTGTCAGATCCAGAGACCTCGGGTTCAATCCCCAAGGGCAGTACAGTATTGTGGTAGGACTTTGTTTAAGTCCGCCTGGTTAGCTACGACCATCTTACCCTAGACTAAATTGCTATCACGGAAAAAACGGAGCTCTAGCAAAGTACCAATTTGGCTTTGTAATTTTTTTTTGTGCTACTTATAGCCAAATATTATTTATAACGTACAATTAATCTCTGTTAACATTAAACAAGCAAGTTTTGTTAAATATGCTTGGTTTATTAACTGAGTAATTGATAAGTTCCAAGTGAGTGCCTCAGTAGACGTTCTGTTATGATTTCGTTTACAAATAGTTAAGCTCTCTTATTTATTAACAAGCAAGTAAGTATGTAATTTCAAACTAATACTACTTGGTTAAATTTACAAAGGTTAATATAATTATATATTAAATAACAAGTTAGGTGTTTAATTTTAAACTAATATTACTTTGTTAAATTTACATAAGTTGATAGTATTTAACTTAACTATGTGTACTTTATTACATTCAAGTGAGAGAGTTGGTAAAAAAACCAGTTCTGTTTTCGTTTAAAAATAGTTGAGCTCTCTCATTTATATCAAACTAGTAAACAGTTAATTTCTACTTACACGCAATTAACCAAGTACCGAACACAGTTGAAATAATTGAGTGAATGGGCTACCTAGCTACAAGTAGCCCATTTATTCAATTATTTCAATTACTTAATTATTAGAAAGCATATTTAATTATTATTAAGCTACAGGACATATTAAGGATGATATGACCTCGTACATTGTACCTACTTATTGAAAGCAACTTTCAGTACAATGTGCATACATAAAATATCCAGTAGCTTATTAATAATTATGTTGTAGCTTAGAAATGGTACCTGTAACATTGTATTTTAGAAGTGTTTGCCTGATGAACCCGCTTAGGAACAACAAACAGTATTTGTTGAGAGCACCACGTAACTTTGCTAAGTATACCTATCAGAATTGGCTAAAAGTAACCAAGCATATTTGGGTGTAGCTATCTAGTGGACATTATTGAAAGAACCAAGTAACTTTTCTGAGTACACCTATTTAAATTACAAAAAGTAATTAAGTATATTGGTTGTAGCTATCCAGTGGACACGCTTGGCAGAATCAAGTAACTTTGCTGCTAAGTGTACCAATTTGAATCGACTAAAAGTAACCAATTATATTGGGTGTAGCTATTCAGTGGACACGATTGACAGAACGAATTAACTTCGCTAAATGTACCTATTTGAATTGATAAACGTAACCAAGTATATGGTGTAGCTATCCAGTGGACACGATTGAACGAACCAAGTAACTTTGCTAAGTTTACCTATTTGAATCGACTAAATGTTACGATGTTAATTGGGTGTAGCTACCAAGTAAACACAATTGACAGAAACTAGTAACTTTGCTATGTATCTAAGTTGACTAGAAATAACTAACCCAGGCTGTCATATTTTAACTAATCTTATGAGTCAATATTACTAATTAGATTTAACAAAGTTGGCTGGTATAGCATTAGCAACAAACTTTGCAGACTCCCTCCGAATCGAGTCACTCGGTTGTGAATAGCAATAACTTATTTATTTCTAACCGTCACGTTTTTTCCGAGTGGTGTTCCGGCATTTTAGAGGTAAGATTGACAGTTCTTCAGTTTGCTGAGGATTCCGGGTGAAGTGCGCCTCCACCTTCGGCCTATATCAATACTTGAAAATCAGTCGAGATGAAGGCTAAGCCCCCGTACAAACATTTTTTTTTGGTATGGCATTGATACTTTTCATGAACTTACTAGCTGAGCGACAATAACGTATTGTTTGGGTATTTAGTATGGTTATTGTCGCGAATTTTCATTCATACATTTTCAGTAAAACTACCATTAATAAAACCTCTGTATCGAACAAATCCTCATAAAAATTGGTACAGATTTTATTGAATTTTATAAATAGAACAGGTAGGTATAACCTATCACAGTGTTCAAAACAAAACTTTTAACATTGAATTCAAACATCACCTCCTCCTCTTGCACACGCGTTCAAATCTTTTGTAAGGACCATGTTGAACTACATGCTCAAGGCTACCGAGGTACTGACACACTACTGTAGATATCGCTGTACCAACCATTTTGGCGATTTTGACACGCTCTAAATATTATGCGTACATTTTTTTTTATATTTCAGAGTTGTAGTTGTTTTAGTAGCAAATTAACAATAACATTCTGATAAACTTTTTTTACCTTTTTATTCCTTTAATAAACGCGTTGATTTCAACGCAGTATGAAGTTCCTAAGCTTTTTTGTAGATTGCGTGGTAATGTAGAGCTTTTCAATTCGAACTAAGCATAACGTCCAAAAGCTGCGCAAGCGTTGATGAATTTCGTTATCAGGCTTTTGATTAAATTTTACAGCTGTTAACTAGATGGCGCTGACACAGTAAAAGCCTTTCTGAAAGGACTTTTATATCCTTGAAAGCTAATAGATGGCGCTAGCAGTCTAGCCCTAAATTTTATACATGTATCTTAATGCTGTAATCAAGATTAGTAAAATTATTGTTTCGTCAGAATAATTTTTGATTATAATTTAAAAAAAAAAACATTGATTGTGCAAACAAATATATGATAAAAATGGGTAGAGAACAAATAAATGTTCTAATACATCTACGAGTCGGCAATTATTATTAAAACTACTAATTAGTATATGCTAAATACAAATAAGTAAAGTAATGAAATGTAATGTCGCCATAACAACAATTCTTAAACTGTTCTGTTCCGTCATTTAGAGGTAAGACAGCCAGTTTGTTGAGGAATCCAGTTGAAGTGCGCTTCCACCTTCGGCCTCATCATAGCTTGAAATATCAGATGAGATGAAGGCCAAGCACCTCCCGGTCATTCAAATAAAAAAATACTATCGTTATTTTTATTTAACAAAAGCCGGTAATCAATTTTTTTTTGGGTATCTTCTAAGTAAGTTCCTATAATAAAATAATATTTGACGACTTTTTTCTTTGAAGATTTTCCTCGTGTGGAGATTTTTCAAGACACTAAGGGAAAGTTACAGGTAACGTCCAATATCCAATATAACGTTTGGCCACTTTGACAAATGGTAATAAAAAAAAACTCCGCCTAGGATTTAATGGTCAAACTCAAATATGCTTTTATTCGTGATACTAACTTTATACTTTTTTTTTAATTTTCTTTAAAATGTATACTGATGACCTTTAAATGCATTGAACTTTATCAATGGTTTGTAGGTATATGAGTACATTTACTTTCTAATATAGACCTGGCTGAAAACCAACGCATCATCGTTGCATTGTGCTCGATTCTGCAATAAAGCTGAGTCAGAGTACCTTTTTACACAAATTGAAATTTTGTTAGATATTAATTGTGTTTGTCATAGTGTAGCTTAGATTATGTTAGTTTAAGCTAAGCATAGTTTTATCAATCATTTTTCATTCTTTGTTTCTACATTTAGAGGCTGTTCTTATAAGCCCACGTACATTCCTACATAAATTTGGTAGCTATTTATTCATTTGAATTTGATACCTCCTGCGAAAACGTACTTATTCGATCTACATCCGTAACTGGCTGTGCGAACGTATAAATTTTAATCTTATTTACTTCAGACCATAAAACTAATTGTAGTAATATGGCATAGGTACCGCCATAATATTACATTTTCCTGTTGTGATTTGACAGCCTAAATTGGTGTTTTGTGATGTAAATAATCATATCATAGCCAAATTAGACAACGTTTATCTCTAACGAAACCATTAAAAAGAATGTTTTTTTTAATACAAAGTACCTACATACGCATTCTGAATACTTTGATATATTATAACAAGTATTTAGGTGAAAATACAAGTTCTCTGAACCGTAGAAAATCGTTAAATTATAAGTATCTTAAATTGTAAGTATCTTACACACGTCACAAAGGTTACTTAGGTCATAGATATCAGAATACCTACCTACCGCTTGAATCTTGAAATGCCTTCCCAAATCCTACAATAATGTTGCTAAGTCCGGCCAACATTGTTTCGTATCAACGCATTAGCTTTACCACGACGACGTAGTTGCTAGACAGACAACTTGTTTGACTAAACCGCAGAATAATGACTAAACCTAAATACACAATTATGTAGATTGAGTAGGTATTTGTAGTCACTTCGTAAACAGGAAAGTTACCAAGCACGCGCGCCGCGCTTTGGGGCCACCGAGTCAGAGGTCTCGCTGGCGCCCTTAACCCCTTACAATGTTTATCATCGTCATGTTTATTTATGTTCGGACGTTTCCAGTCTTCTTTCGTAAATCTATCGAAGCAACAGTTGCGATTTTCTAAACGTTTCTCTACGCATAATTATCTGGAATTCAATTGATTTTGTTACTAACTGTTTTAGTGCCTAGCCATGTATTTACTTTATGTTCACAAATCTATTTCAAAGATTATGCTCACTATAATTACCTATAGAAATACATTGATGGAAGGTTCGAATGTCTCTTAGAAAAGGGTGATAGGAAGGAAATGCAGAAATTAGATTATTCATAATATTTTTTATTAATTGTTTTGCAATTTGTTCACGTTTGTGAAATCTTTTAACGATAAAATATAACAAGACGAACTTAAGTCGCGTTCGATACAACATCTCTTATACAATAATATTTACTCTTTAATATCACAATAAACTTAAAATCTATGTTTCAATTAAAGCTTTCAAGTTGGAACTTACGTCTACAAATAAACCTACGTCAATTGTGAGATCTGAGTTTTTTTTCACAAAATTACTCTAATATGTAGCACGGCGAACACTTTGGAGCGCTGGCGACTCCGAGCGGTGCTGGAACAGATGTGACCGCGGAGCCGGGTCCGCCGGTGCCGACTCCGAGGTTTACCATGGCCTCCACACAGCCGGCGCCTTGTGGAAGGTGGCGGTGGCCGAGCAGTCCAGGGGAGTGGCGGTTTGCATGGGCATGGGCGAGGACGGCGGCGATGGGCTCACGTAGCCGGAGGACGAAGACACGGTTGAGAGAGCGGGGCTGGGCGGGCTGGCCGGAGGAGTGTCTCCAACTGCAGCGCGCATGTCGTTCAGGCGGTGTCCAAGGTGGGTCATCAATTGGGTCCCCAGCCTCACGTCTACTCCGGGAATGGAAGCCAGGCAGCGGGAGACTTCATTGGCGGCGTGGGTGAATCCAGCACGGAAACGGTCGGCGTCCACTGATGGGCTAAGCGATAGCCGACGTTGGCGCCTCAGCTTGTGAAGGTGGCGCACAGTCAGTTCCAAAATATCGGCTTTCTCCAGCTTCGCGACGTTTTCGCCTTCGGACTGCAGAGCACTGACCATCAGCTCCTTGAGTTCGTCAAGGCAGCGGTTGATGCGAGCGCGTCTTTTGCGCTCGAGCATCGGCTTCATCACTTTGCGGTATTGATAAGTGCGCGAGACGGGCTGCGGGCCATCGTCTGCGAGCGAATACGCGATCTCGTAAGACATGTTGGGGAAAGGAGTTTGTGAGTTGTGAGCGTGCGTTAGCGCTGAGCGTTGAACGCGGAATGCCATCTTGGCGTTGGGTGGGGGCTTATATAGCGACCGGCGGGCTCGCTATCGTGGGAACGCACGGAGCCGTCGAGTTCCCACACGCGCCACCTGTGCGGAGCAGCTGCCTGCGAGGGGTGCGGGGGGTCACGCGCCGGCCGCGCGTGCGCGCCGTAAACAATCCGCGCGAGCGCACGCCGAGACCGAACGCTAAGGTAGGTAATTGCCGGTGATGGGGACAGATTCTATGCGCGCTACTGTAGGTACACCTAGCTTAGGACAATCGTTCGTACTTTATGTGGCCGAGCCATTTGCGGACACTCTCACCGACAAGCCTGCCTTTATAAGGACAGCAAGCCACTCACACCCACTTGTTATACAATTTCAGTTTATGATCCTTTACTTGGAGACTTGGTTTAATAGTGTTATTCAAATGAACAGCGATGAATTCATTGTTCTAGGCTTTTGAAGTAGATATCAATAAGATAATGACTTTTCACGGGTTACGTAACCGTAGTACGAGCGTAGCACAGGGGGTATCGGATCTAAGTATCGGAGGCTTTACGATCAATCAGCGCATTATTGCAGCAAATCAAACAGCACAGCTTCTATTTCATCATCTGATATTTAATTATAGCATCTAATTAATGTATTTCGTAACCTGTACTTGCAAGGCGGCTTTACAATACAGTTCAGAAGGCTTCAATTATGCGCCACAGGCTATATATCAGTAAGTAGGATTATTCGAAACTCACCGGCTACTGTGTAGCTTGTCTGCTTGTTGCATTCATCAATCATGGATTATGGCCTTACGGGCCATAATAATTATTGACAGGGGAATTACAGTCGATACGCCCCAAATTAGATGTTCTTGCCTAATGTAGGTATTATGTAATTGAATTACTATCAACAGTAGGGAAGTTTGGTTTTGCAACGGGGTCTTAAAAATAACCTGATAAAATTGTAATAGAATAAAGTTATATTTTGTTGTTAAATCCCTTCAGGTAAATGTTTAGTTAAATGTTAGCTCATTGAAGGACGCATCTTCAGTAGGTTAGTTTAAGTCGTGACTCGGATTAACTTCATGTTATTGACTTGTTCAATTGGTACTTTCTCCGAAAACACAAATTCAAGTGGGTGTCTTATTTATTGATATTTTACGGCCAGGCAACATAAACACCTACGGATTGTTGTTGGTAGTTAATTAAGGTCTGGTTTAGGACCATACTATTCGAGAACTTGTTTCGATTGATATAGCGTTCTGATACAACAGAGTATAGAAAGCCAGGGATAAGTACCTACTGTATGAGGTACAAGTTCATCTTCGATTTACGTTAGGCTGCCTATCTAGTGAGATTTTTTTTTTCATTATATACAAAATAAGTAAGACTAAAATCACTATGTTTACATTGGGTGCCAATTTTACCCGGCTGCCTGAGAAAGATGGAATTGATTTTATGTGTAGATATTAAAAAAATACGGTTGTTTATAGTATCGGTCATCGAAATCTAAGCACCATATATTATAAAAAATGATGATATCTTGAGATTAATGACAAATGCTAGAGGTGGCAAAAGCAATACTCTTGGTGTAGCTTTTGCTTAAACACGATTCTGGGATTTTTTGTTTTTACGCTATCAATCGAATGACGTAATCTTTATAGAGCCATTGACGTTATTGCTCTCAAAAAATTGTATATCATAAATTCGACGTTGCAACACATTATACCTCTAGATATAACATTCATTCGGTCAAAAAATTCCACTAGGTTAATGTCTATGGAAAAGTATTGATGTCACTAATCGCAGTTTCCTGGCACGAGCTGATGCGACCGCTTCCACAGTGTACAGTATTTTGTGGTTTTAATGACTTCATTCCAACTCCTGAATGGTCCACATACCTATTTAGGTATGTTGCTATATTTATGAGTAGTAGCCCCCTTGTGAAAGGGCTCGTACGGAGAATTACTACCACCATACTTATTTCGGTCGCCAAGCAGCATATCTGTGTTTCGGTTTGAAGGGTAAGTTTGCCGGTGACCTTTATGCCTCAAGTTGACGAGCGCAATGCAGTGCCATGTAGGCTTTGTTCTTTGTGGATGTGAAGCAAGAGATGCACTTAACACCAGGTTACCACCAAAATATCAGCTCACTTTTCTCTATTTTATCCGGAATTATATTTTTTTGTTCCCGGAAGTCTCTCTCGTGTTTTGCCGTAGCTGGGGGTTGACCACGATTTCTTTAGGCTTGTTATTTACTTCACTGTTTTGGATGTTACTTTTCTTCACTCGTCTTGTGTAGAAAAATTTAAGAAAAACGAGAATGCTTAGAAGTTGTGGGGTTAGGTTTAGCTATGGCAACTGAAGATGAATCCATACGACACGACGTTACACTTACCGCGGTGGTTCATTATAGGTTTCCAGGAGATAGGGATGTCTAAAAACATGCTACTGAGTAGAAAGCGAACATATGGATTGCCTGTGTGGAATCCGTTCTTACCGTTACAGTTCGTTATCTTTTAACGGACTCTAGTGGATGATTCACTGTCATCCATACTGTGAATCATCCACTAGAGTCTGTTAAATTATAGTTCATAAATAGTTTAACTATTTATCTATCAATTAATGAATGAAAAGTACTTTATTGCTCACCTTAAAAGTAGAACGGGATATCCTAAATAATGCATATACAATGGGCGGTCTTATCCCTAAAAAGCGAATTTCTTACAGACAACCTTTGGTTTGTGCACATATTAATAGGGGTCGAACTAAATTTACTATATATAATACACTATGTAAAGCTATGCTTCAAATATTCACACTACATTATATAGCTAGTATAATATAAAAACCTACATATTATACACTCTACATACTATACTAATACAATACAAATAAAAATAAAATATACAAAGATATAGAAAGTGCATATAATTATCCTTATAAGATTACCTATAAAGATAATAATATAAAAATATTCTAGAAGTGCCATGATACAAAATATAAAACGGTACAGAAAACAACAAATACTGATGAGATAGACTATTTAAACAGGTTAATTTTACTGAAAACATTTAACTATTACTTTGAACACAGACAGAGACGGTGACTGCCATATAGAAACCGGCAACGCGTTCCCTAAGCGTACAGCCTCCAAATTAACCTACCAAACCTATTAAAATAAAAATGACCGAAAGTAAGTATTAATCACTAGCTATTCTTTTGAATTTCTTTAATTGACTATTCTTCGTATACATATTAAGGGCCGAGGCCAAAGGAATATTTACAATAATCGTTTCGATATCATTTTGCTAAATTTTCCTCGTCTTAATTACTTTGAAAATGATATGTCAATTTGCAATGTTATGTGCATTAGGGCTAATGACGCGGTCACATTATCACTCGCGATAGTAGGAATTTTCCTATAGTGTAATACTTGTTTACTGTGGCAATGTTACTTAGTATGAGACGTAATTGTCCATTGATACATATTTAAATAGAACTACCTGATAAGACGTGCGAGTTCTATTTCGGTACGACAGTGTGCTTGATTCTCTGTCGAGATATCTATATCTCGTTTTGAACTAAAACATTGTTTATGACTACGTGTCCAAGCACTTGGATCGCTGCTACTGCCACCATAATTATATTCAGTAGGTCAGGTACACCTACTGACACTTAAGCGTTCCCCTTGCGCTTGTTGCCTTAAAAATCAATATTTTTTTGGGCTCGCGCCTTCAGCCCCAGCTAGGTCTGCGCAAAGCTGTCGCCCTCCCGGCTTAGAACGCGTCCTTTAAAAAAAACATACTGATATTCCCTTTCTTAAGTATGATATTCAACGTACAGTCATCGTAGACCACATCTTTGCTCTAGCTAAGAGCTAGACAAGGTCAAGAGCTAACCCATCATTTATAAAAATAATTGTATGGTTATGAAAAACAAGGAGAATCACGAGCGAGGTATTAGTTCTTAGAACGTCGTAACTTTTTCTTCTCGACTTTGTTGCACGGTAATCGTGATCGTGCTGCGTTTACACGTTATTATCCACGTGTGTGTCATTGTGTACAGTATTCCGAAGGTCGGAGTAGCTGGAAGTCGGAGTAAACGCGATAGATGAAGCCTGGCGGGTTGAGGAAATTTCGTCGGGTTTGTCACGTATACCTTGTTTATTTTAGGTTTACCTCGTTTTAACCGCATTTGAGGCGTTATGATACGTGCTTAGGCCGGCGTTTGCGGGAGCATTGCCACGCGTTTACCTACCTACCTGTTTTACTTGACTTGCGTTACAATACGAATGACGCATGCGAATGACCTGTGACCTGTGACACGGCACGATACGTGCCCAGCACCGCGGACTGACTTTATAAAGGTTTCGTTTATTTGTACTTGACTTGCAACTTTTGAGACTTGATTATACTTAATTTTGCTGCAGCAATCCAGAGAGGTCATTGCGTGAGTGTTTTTGTTGTTGTCGTTTTGCCATCGTTTTTAAAGATTTAGCAAAGCAGTGGGTAAAAAGTAATAGTCTACGTTTCATAATCCTTTAACGATAAGCGGATTGTAAGCAAAATTTGCCGCTTATTTTATGATTAATTGGCGCGCCGCGATGCATTCCTTATCGATGTTTATCTGTCACAAAAATAGGATCCAAAAGTCTACACTCAAATAATTCTAGGTACCTACACTACCTACTAACTTACCATGTGGTGGGCAAATAGTAAGTGTTTTGTGTTGGCTTTGTGTATTTTCCTAACGTCCAATTAATTTTGACCATTTACTTATGCTTTACCATTTATGTAGGATCTTAAAGAAGTACATGGATGATAATTAATAGGCTGATAGAAGTGAAAACATGAAATGATGAAATAATGTTATACTCATTTACTACTGCATAAGTAAGAGGTACAACGTAAAAAATAACTCCAGTAAAAAAATGATTTGACAAGTACTTGGTACCTACATACCTACGTTATTATTGAGCTTTTATATTTTGAGAATTAATTTTTTTTTTTATACTTTGTATATTTTAAGCCTTTTCTTCAATGAAATTGAGTCAAAAACTTAAGATTTTATTTTGTTTGTATTGCACCTAAAACGTTATTCATATTCATTCAAATCCGTTGACGAGTCAACCGGACTTTATATTTTGAAATCAAAGTCACTGGATTTTTTACGCTATATCGTTTGGCTTTTACCAATTTTACAACATGCTCGAAAAAGAACCTCGCAAGTAATGGAATTCCAATTAATAATCGCAACAAGGTTTCCGGAACTTCCCCCATTCCACAGAGAAAAATCACCTTGGCCAATAAGATAATATAATCAGATATAATCACAGCGCGGATATACCGGATCCGGAGAACTTTTAAATGGTGTTCGCGGAATCAACACCTAAGTGATAAACATCTATTCAGGTTTTCTTGCGTGGGATAGAGGCAATTTAATATGACGCTGTGACAGTGAATAAGTGACTCAGCTTGTACACGATGGTATAGTCACGTAGTAGGCCTACCATATTTTCAACAAATTTACGATTGCATTAGTTACCTGAAAATGGACTTTAGGTTGTGGTGGTGTCGTAGTCGTAGCTGCCTTTACACAGTATGTGGCTATGTTCTGTGAATCTTGGATGCCAATAACGCAACATATATCTACTATCTGAGGTTTTTAATACTCTACGCACTTTTTTTTTGTTTTGTGTAAGCTTGAGGCTCAGCTAGGAATTATTGCCTGGGTAAGGATGAGGTCTACGAGCAAGCTTGCCCAAAAACTGTCTTTTGCAGACGGAAGCAGTCACCGGGCAACTGATGATGAATGAATGGATTTATTTTGATTAATGTTCAATGAATTCGTTGCCCTGGTAGACCACTAGCAGGAAGAACTCACCCACCTGCATTATACACATATAATTATATAATAACATTATAATTATAAAACACTGGATTAAAAAAAAAAAAACCTATATTATTATAATAATACTCACATTCGGACCAACATTATAACTGAACTTAATATGCACCAAATTGCTTAATGCATCGCTCTTCCATAACTTGTCCTTAATATTGATTGAATATGTGAAGATATTGACATCATCAAGTTTAGTAGCTGGATTACTTTGAGTTATAACTGCAGAGACAGTTATAAGTCAAAGTAATCCAGCTGTATCTGAGCACTAGACATGGCGCTTACGTGCGCCTTCAACAGAACTGGAAACCGGTCTATTTATGACGAATACATGAACTCACAACTATGACGTGTTTAGTCAGACTTTTATTTACCTTAAAGGTGACGCTCTGATTATTACATCATATATAACGTCACTTGAAGAAGGATCTTCGAATGTGAGTCAGAGCTGATTGGTGTTTTCGTTTTGTCTGCAAACGCATCTCCGTGACGTGTTTTCCGATATTGGTAAGCTCAGAGATGATGCTGTGGTTGTTCCGTCAGATATATCGGAAAATCGGAAATAAATTCTTCTTGGAATCATAAGAGGAAAATTGCGGTACTTTTAAACTTCTTACGTGATTCTAAAACAACATCTGTGGTCATAGAAACCGATTTCAAAAGTGGAAAGTATTTCTGCATAGATGAGGTTCGTAATAGTAGAGTATTTTATTAAATTTGATCCATTTTAATATTTTTCGTAGTTTTGCATGATATAATTCTATGTAGTTCCACATATTACATAGACTAATACCGTTTCAATTGTACTAATTTTTTTTGGTAAATGCACCCACAATAAAAAGATAACCCTTATGTTAATGAACACAACAGACAATATGAGTCTATCTGGTTATACTGCGAGCTCTGCTATTATTAATGGTGAACCACAACGACACTTCTGTTTTAAGCAGGTAGGTGTGCTGTCTTCTAGGTATTTGGGTAGGACAGCGGCGGCAGTGGCTAGTCATATCAGGTAGCGGCAAATCCTCATGTCCAACACATGGATTACAGCCGATACCTAATCCCACGGTCATTTGTGTTCATTCGCCGTCTCCGACAATATTTTCTTAGCTGCCGTGCTTTTAAAGTGTCGGCTTTAGCCTTTGAAAAAACTGGCGCCGGTATTTGCAAGTCTCGCCAAATATTTGAGCCACCATGCCAGGCCTGCACCCTGACTAATGACTTACATGTGCCGTATTTCTTTTCAATGCCGATAAGTAGCCGCGTTAGCTACTCAAGTGGTAAGGTGTATCGTAGAGTAGAGGTGGAGTGGAGCGTTTATGACCTGACTGAGTGACGCGAGACCAGCAAAAACATACAAGAAATTTAAATATCTTAGAAATATAAATATGTATTTATATTTCTAAGATATCTAGCTCTGCACAAAAAACATAGTGACGCATACACAAGTACACACAGACACACATGAAAACACTTCTTTAAACATAGTCGACATTTATATTCGTTATGTAGTGTTGATTATTAAATGTTTGATAAGAGATGTTACAAATTATTGTCTGTAGACCCATGGCTCAAAGTTTGTGAATGATAGGTATTTTTAGCCTACTCTTATGATAGGATCCATGTGTTATAAAATTTGGAACCTAGGAACATAACTTACTTAATCTACCTAGGTGCTATTTTCTCTGTGCTTGTACTCTATTGTTTTCCTATTTATTTGTTAAATACATGAAAGGTACAGCCTACTCCGTCATAAAATCGAAGTGCTTGTCGGCATCTCAAGAGGTTTTCCGGATAAACAATACCTTATCTTTAAACAAAGCATTCACACTTCACTACCACGGGCATGACTATTTCCTAGAAAATAGACAATGGACCATAAAACAGGTACAGGAGCAAGTGTAGCGGGTAAACAAAAGCTCGGAGAGTTGAGACAGTGATTTTACCGGAGGGGTCGTTTTGACAATGCGGCGCCAATTTTTTTCCTCCTTTCCTCCCCCAAGAGATTACTCGAGGTGTCGAGACAAACGACGTGAAATGTCTGGCTTTTGTACTTATGCCATCATGTGTCAAGACTGAAAGACACTTCAAAGCCAGATGCATTAAATATGGCTGAAAATAGGACCTCGAGGGTGGACGCGACGCCAGCAATCCGTGTGAACCATCCGAGATAAGGTTTTTGTGGAACTGAATTAAAATATATTTAAGAATTATCTTCAAAAGGGAAGAACGATAATATGTTTTATTTTTCTCTCTATCTATTTCAATACAAATTATCCTTTACCTTTTAAGAGTTGTGTGGTCAAGTCCCAGGGTGCCTATATGGGAGCACTTACGCCATAACAACAATTCTAAAACCGTTGTGTTCCGGCATTTAGAGGTAAGATAGCCAGTTCATCAGTTTGTTGAGGATTCCGGGTGAAGTGCGCCTCCACCTTCGGCCTTATCTTAACTTGTAACCAAATGAGATGAAAACCAAGCGCTTCCTCGTCGTAGAATAAAAAAAAACTTTCCAACACCGAGGTTGTGGGCTCCAATCAAGTCATGCACCAATGGACGTATAAGCTTTTCGGAAGTTTATGTGTGCGTGACACATGCACATGCTCTGACGGTGAAGGTCGCAACCGGCATGTCCCTAGGACCAAAAATCCGAATTGCATGTGTCACTGGTTACAATTTTGCTAAGCGAAGATAGTCTTGCAAGCTTGCAACTTATCATATATTGAATACTACTTGCTATATGCCAATCGTAAGTTTGAACGTGCCTCTTGCTGCCCAATAATTCACAAACTTTGAGCCATGGGTCTACAGACAATAATTCTTAACATCTCCTGACAAATACTTAACCATAGTGATCCTCATAAGATCCACGCTCTGAGTAGACATGTGAAGCCTCAAAGGATAAAATGTCGTGAGTCTGTAACATATTTTTTTGAGTAGATAATTTAATTATTGAATTTCTTGTAATCCCTTTGAGGTAAATCGTTTGTGTTCATTATATGTATTTGTATGAATCGATACAAAAATCTGTATTTCATACGTCAGTGAATCTGCATTCACTACTTCGAATCGGATATAGTGAACTACTGCGATTTTGCTTTGAAATTCACAGGAGCGAATAATCCCCAAGAACATAATAAAGAGTAAGTAATTTGCTTATTTTACGGAACTCTACGATTTGTTCTGCATGTTCAGACTTAAAGACAGACCACTAAACAAAGGTCTTTGAATACTTTTAACCATAAGTTTCGTTACGCCTTTTGGGCATATTCCAAGAACCATTCAAACCCCTTTCCTAGCAGAACGCGCGAACTATCCACGTGCTGGAGCCGACAAACGGTCTTCAGAATAGCGGCCCACTTTGAGGCTCTTCGGGCCCAATTCTTATTATTGTGAAGGACGCGCTAGAAATAATAAAACCTCTAAAGCCTTTAGCGGTACCGCTCTTGAAAAGAGTGTTGTTAAGATTTTAAAAGTCATATTTTAAAGAATTCTACCTAAATTTTACAGCCCATTTGAAATTTTATATTCTTTTACGTTTTACAATCGCTGTGGTGTCACCGCGATTTTACGGTTGGTATAAATGGTAATTATCGCGGATAGATACGACGTTAATGTATTTTAATATGCTTTTAGCATGTTTAGTTTAATTTATTGTTATCTTTGGGTTTATCTTGAAACGAGTATAAAAGTGCGTATCTCTGTCGGGCGCGTCCAGTTCAGACCGCAGCGAGACCTCAGACGCAAATTACTCGACTCCGTTTAATTAATAGTTTGGTATGTGTCATTCATGATCTCCTCTTGAATTTACGGTCTGATAGTATGTAATTACCACCGCTGCCTTCCAGCGTTCGGTAGCGGCTTTTTATTTTCTGATCAATGGGTATTTTTATCGTACCGTAATCGCGGGTTTTGAGCAATATTTTAGATGTCTGAGTGGGAAAATGTTGTTTTTCGAAACCTCGCAGTCGTAATGAATAGTTATTTACTAGTTATGAGAATCGTCAGAGTTTTTGTTATGTTGAGTCTTCTGAGGTTTTGTATTAATAACTCGGTAAAAAAGTTTTTTTTATATGCAGATGGTTAGTAAAAGTTCCAAAACATTTGTAAAACGAATATTTGGTAGTGAATCGGTTGCTAGAGTTGCGAACTACAAAACTATGTAAGCTGTTTCACAAGTAGACAGTTTGTTATTGCAATTCTATTTATCCCTCTGGTAGGCATAGCTTAGGGGGATACATATAATTGTCATTTTTTATCAGGAAATGTATCGAACTGTTTCAATATATTTGAGCTGTCTCTTATCGAATTTCGAAACAGCTCTGAATTATTCTGATTCATAATCGATTCGCCCGCAGTAGCGATACAAAACAATAACAGAGAGATGAACGTCCGGCAGCCAGTTCGTGTATAACTGATTCATATCTCAGACTGCTAGAGCTCGGACTGAGCTTCCAAAATGGTCGGAAAATCGAATAAAAAAAATATTTAATCTCAGTTTTTTTTTAACTCACAGGACCGCGTTGCTATCAAAAAAATAAAATAAACCGGTCAAATGCGGACACGCACACGGAAGGTTCCGATACGATTTAAAATATTTCTAGGTAAGTAAAGTAGATTATATTTTGAATGTTTGTTTTTTTTTGTACGACGGGGAAACGCTTGGCCTTCATCTCACATCATCATACATTATGATAAGGTGGAAGCGCACTTCACCCGGAATCCTCAACAGACTGAGAAACTGGCTATCTTACCTTTAATTGCTGGAAAATGGTTGTACATTTTAGAATCGTTGTAAATGTAATGGCGAGACTTAAGTATGATGGTGGTAGCTAGCGAGGCAGACTTAATCAATGTCCTACCACCAATCAAACCAAGCACAAAATTATACCCCTTGGGGAACAATTCCAGGATTTCTGGATTTTATAGCGGTGGGTGAACCAGTAGACCACAGAGGCGGAACATGAAAGTTGGTTTTGTCATGGAATTATCAAAAGCCGGATGGATCAAAAACAACACCTCTACCTCTACCGAGTTATCCGACGCGACGCCTTGACGTATTTACGGCGGAGATATTAATTCCGTATAATCATTCGGACACGACCGTTGCAGCCCGCGGCCTAACCAAACATAATATCTTGTGATCTCTGTAATGACTACCGGTCATCGCTTTTTATAAGATGTAGACGAAGTTGATAATGTGGTCGTGACTTGTGTTATTCATTCGAGATAGGGTCTATGCTATACCGAAACCATAATCTTGCCAAACGATATCAAACATTACAAAGATATAGGAACTACATTACCTTTGGTTAGGTATATCCATACTATCGCATATCAAATATTTATTAATGTTAAGATTTTTAATACAAAAAATCCTACGCCTTTTATTAAATATAAACTTATGTTGTTGCAGGGACAAGAATATTTGTATGGATCGATACTAATACTACAGATAATTTTAACTTACTTCATTTCGATACCTACCTCTTAAATCTTTATCATCGTGGAAATGTCTTTTCCGCTAGCATTATAGTAGTCACGGATCTAAGTGGACGCAACAAGTATTTTTAATTACATATGTTTTATATGATGTGATAATTATACATATAGTGATCCACACTCAGGTGTTTTATCAACCGCTGCTGTGGTCAAGTGGTTAGCCCACCGGTATCAGATCCAGAGGTCCAGGGTTTGATCCCAGGCATGGGGGACAAATTTGTGATGGGTTTGGTCGCTAGCAGTGCTGGTTTAAATACCACCATCTTACATCATAACATCAATTTGATTTTTCGTTTGAAGCCACTAGGTGTGATGAAAGCCAATTACCGTCGCAGAATATAAAAAAGATGTATATGTATGCAGTAGGTTAGGAAGTACTTCATTCTTATATTTAAAAAAATGAAATACCCTCGTATATTAATAATACCTCGTATATATTCTTAGTTTCTGCTTGACCGTGTTTTTTTCCGATTTGTGGTTTGTGGTTACTGCGTGGACGCGTGAATAGTGAATAAATATAGATTATGACGTCAATGCGACATAGTTTAGTTTTACTAAGCAGCACTTCTACCTACGTGGAACCTGTCTCCAGAGTAGCAAGTAGTTACCTACTTAAATGATGCATGGAATTGATTACAATTATATGTCCAATCACATCAAATTCCCTAGAGCAAAGCGCAAAACTACCGCAAAATAGTGTAATTTTGTGTCGTAAGTAAAAGACACAATGCAGATACAGATAACTTATAGGCAACACCTTTGAGCTTATCAATAAGAGGCTGTTTACCTATATTTTTTCCATAGGTAATTTTTACACAAGGTAGGTATAATAGGTATTGCTTCTTCCTCATCGGAAACATCTTCATCAATATTGGTAATCAGCCCGCCGCAAATGAGGTTTTCAATCACCTACATGTACGCATTAATTTTCGACATTCAATCATTGAAACCTTGTATCATAAGCCTTAAGCTTCTGAAAATAGGGGTTATAATTCTCGGTGTTGTCTGAATGGTAATGAAATACCGTCTGATTAATCCCAGAGAGACGCAAAGAGTAGTCGTGAGTAGAATAAGACCACCATCAGTCACGACTGACCGGTAATTGAATGTAAGAAGGCTTTTATTCTTATTTTTTAGGTAATTGAATATGAATACTTTTTCTTTGCGCCATCAATGACCAGCATCCATCCATTTACGCTAGGATATAAATCTTGTAGGTACTACTTACCTATTTGGTAAATGTTTGGAGATGCTGACTCCATGTCGAAGTAGAGGTGTCTATGTATTCAAGTGTGGGTTCCGCACAAACCAACGGCGGCTTTTAGGGCTCAATAAAAAAAACTGTCTTCTGTAAAAAGCAATAAATAATGAAGAAACTATGAGTTAAAACCAGCAACTTACCCACGGATCTAAAAACTAAAAAAATGTTGTAAGGGATGACGGGAGATGAGTGTTTTACATAGACAGATAATTAAAATCGTAATTATAATCATTTCCTGGCCATCCTCAGCGATTATGTATTAATAATGGATGCGTTTTAAAAAGGGCTTCCAATCATGTTTGCATAACTTTGAGAAGAAACATTTTGTAAGCAATTAGAATACGAGTGACTAAGTTCAGGCTTCGTTTAAATACCGTAAGCTCCTCAACCTCATTCATGGATGTCTTTATACAGTTAGCACTAGTAGGCGTTCAGGTATTCACGCGGACATAAACTGTGCAAACAAACTGAGCTGTATTCTGTGGTACTTACTGGTAACTGTTTATGTTGTGCTCAGTCTACTAAAGACCGGGTTTTATGAATATGCAAAAGTCAAATTGCCGAGTGAAAAACATGTCAATGCAAATTGCAAACCAACTGCAATGGTTCAATCAATGTACTTAATGTTTTTAAATGCACTGGTTACAGGTTACGTTACTCACGTTGTTTGCAAGCAATTTATTTAATTTATATTTTATTTTCCCACTGCTGGGCAAAGGTCTCCCTCAATTATTTCCATCGCGGTTTTTTGCGGACATCATTCCTTATCGAAATGATTGATGTCATCCCGCCAACACTTGCGCGGCCCTAAGACGTCGCCGTCCATCCTGAGGTGTCCAAAGAGTTTCAGAGTTTTCCCATTTGTCTGTAGACATTCCGTTTACATGGCCTGCCTAATCCCACTTCACCGTCGTGAAATCTTTTGGCTTAATGCAATGCCAGTAAGGGAACGTATCACCGTGTTTCGTGCTCTCAATAAATTAATAATTATAACTAGACATTTATCCACCATCACACCATCTAGCCCCAAACTAAGTAAAGCTAGTATGTGTATAACTAACTAGATTACAGAGGATATGAATACTTATCCTTTTTAGAACTTTTTTTTTGCTTTAACACTGTTACGAAAGGCACCCCCTGGAATTTAAGTCCTTATACAAAAAAATTATACGCATTTTCATACTTGTATACAGTTTATTTTTATTGCACGGAACCTCATGTGGGTTGAACCACTAGACCACAGATAACAGGCGGTTAAATATATATTGTATTTTTGTCTCTTCTGCACTTTATATAATAGCAAAGAAGCTTCTAGGTACGTAGATCCTTACCTGTTTGATGATACATAAATGAACTGGGTTTATTTATTTCTTTGTATGGAAAACCAACTGGTTTCCTATAACGATAGAATGGAAAATATGTAATTATTCTATGGCTTCAATCGGCGTCGTAATAATATTTATGAGGAAGAAAAAGCATAAATTACGTATCAGGGCATTGATTAAAACATAAGGGTTTATTCGTGGCTGATGGAAAGTACTATAAACTTTTTAATTATTATTAAAAAAGCAACCATAGTTTTTATAATAAGCGTCAAAAAATAAACTTGTAACTATACATACCAAGGATTTCATTAGAATAATAACGTTATAAAAATAGTTTTGTTTTTTTTTGTGTTGTCAAATTTCTTAAAATTTGAAAATAAAATATTTGTTTCATAGTTTTTTTCATATTGAATCGATAACATAGAAAACTATAACATTAATTAGCGTGATCCCAAAATAATAAACAAATCTCTATCACAATCCCAAGTAAATCCTTGACGCGCGCCCGCCCACACGAAAATCCGAAAAAACTCGTCCACTGTATAATGCGGTAACATTGAGATACCGCTCACATGCACAGAATAATCTCTAAGACGCACGCACACATACACACGCCTCCCATTAGTATGAGTGTATGACGTTGCGCGTGCTCGCCACTCGCTCCACGGCTTCTTCTTATTATTATTTATTGTTGAATAATGTGAATGGTAATGCGTGGTTGTTCACGATCCCGCATAACACCTGCCGTATTTTCCCACAGTCGACGCGAGCGCAGGAAGTCCGCGGGTGCGAGCGGGACGCGTGGACTGCACGCGCGAAGGCTGCAAACCAATGTGTTAAAGCGAGACGAAGCGAGGGATGCGCCTACGCTGCTACGCCGTAGCCGCGTAGCGCTGAAATTACTTCTTTGCTTTAGATTAGAAATAAATAGGTATAAATGTAAATATACATCGAGAATCTTGTTTTAGTGTTTATTGGATCATAAATTGGTTGCGAGGCTTGGTATTGACTTATAAATGACAGTTAATAAAGTGTCTTATTATTATGGTAATACCGCTACCTTATAGATATTATATTGATCATCGGCTAATGAGATGTATTTATGAAAATTCTGATATTGGATAGCAAAAACCAATCATCTAAATATTTGAATATATTTCAACGGTCAATTGATGAATATTTCATTACAGTAAATTGATGAGGAATGTTGTATTTAATCACAATAACTGAATTATGTTGAAAATGAGTAGGTAGTAATTTTCTGATTGAATTAATGAACCAGTTAGGTTAGAAAGACCAGTCCCGAAAATCAAGAAAAACAGTAAATATATTTCTATCCTTATGTATGATCACGCGTCAGCTCAAGAAGTATCAATTAAGCCTATAATTTTCCATTTTTATATCCTTCCTTTTATACAAAGTAATTTATTTAAAATTACTGCTTAATAATGATCCGTAGATGATCAGCCTGAGGCGGAGAAATGTTTACCGTATCCAAAAAAGTTAAATTCTATAAGGTAAGCTTGATTGCTTAATTTCGGCCTCAATGGACCCCGAATTTTTAAGGGCTTATTAAGGCGTAATGACATCCTCTTTGCGGTAATTAGGTATAATGTTTTTTGAATTTTAATTAAGTTTTAATATATACGTATGTATTTAAATTGTGCTTTTAGGGTTCTGTACAAAAGACCCATGAGACCCGATTATTAAGCTAACGCCCTCCATCCGTCTACCTGTCCGACCTTAGAAGGGCGTCTTTTGAACCGTAATGAGGTTTAAATTAAAAGAGAATACCTACGCTGTGTAACGGCGTATTATCTGAAGAATAATAAAAATACTAAAGGGCAGAAAAAACTGAGGGATCATCCTCTTCCACAAACAAGAAACGTTTTTTTAATTATTTCCTTTTAATCATAGAAATACCAACAGAGACAAAATTTGGTGTGATTATACTTTAAAACATACACAACTTATTCAGATACATTGTAAAACAAATAAAAAAATGGACGCAGCGTGATTTACTACGGCTAAAATCCGTTGTGTTTACTACAAATGTTACGAGTACTTCGGACGGAACCGTCGATATGCGTTTCCGACTCGCACTTGGCTGATTTATATGGTGGTGGTACTAAGCCCGTTTTGTGCAAGTTTGACTTGCACTTGTCTCGTTAACTTGTTTTACTTATTTAGCTGATTGTGGAATTAAATCTTGTTTCAAATACATTCAACTAGTGGAACGCGCGGGACTTCGTCCTCATCTTCTCTTGGCGATTGCATCGCCACCTAACAGGTCCAATTGTGTATCTAAACCATTCAGGGATTTTTATATTATATATTTTTCATTTTTTTTTTACAAATATTTGTATAAGCTTAATACATAATAAACTGATAAATCCAAAACACACATCCTAAAACACACAAAAAAAAATGTTTTGTCGTTTTGGAGGAGTTCAGTGATACACACACTAGCAGAATAATTAATTATGTAATTGAAGTATTAAAATGTAAAGATATGAAACAAAAACAGTTAATAAAATGGTTTTCCAAAGTCGATATCATAACAACTATGTACCGAAGTAGTAGAGTTATACTCGTATATGATTGTTAAACACGCTAGCTAAAATTAGATAGCACATAGCCAATATTATATACATAATCAAAAGTACCCACTTAAAACAATACAGAGCAAGACCTGCCTTAATCAGTCTTGTACTACCATATAGACACAAGTGTTGTTTACTTACAAAATGTCCTCTAGAGGCGGCCTTGCGTGTAAGCAAATATTATTCCTTGATAACGGTGTACCGCGTGGTATTTATTATTAAAACCTATACTTTTTATAGCCACAGTATTCTAATTACTAAGCAGTACATATTTTCTATTAGTATTTTTATGTTATGGTTGCCGGTGAAATTACGAGTACGCGAGGTATACCTTAATGCCTTATAGTGACGAGCGCAATGCAGTGCCGCGTAGGTCATGTTCTTTGTGGATGTAACCTGTGTCTGTGTTTATAAAAAGCCTGAGCCTTAGCTTAACGATTACGTAACGTGTTCAAAAGGAAATTATAATTCTATTACAGTAAATAAAGGTACAATAAAGGCTTAGTCATTTTGATCAGACCATGCTCCATGATCTGATTTGAAATTTAATAAGAAATGTCTTTACATGTTTTCAAGGTATTTATTACAGGTACGAAAGAGTGCACAATACACAAATAGCCATATATGATATTACATGAAGTGCACCGTACGTATATCCTGATCTTTTAGAACTTCAAAAGACGAAGTAATTTTCTAGTTACGCGTCCATCAATAGAAGATAACATTGTAAAATAGCCATTGCTTCAATAGATACCCCGGATGTTCACAATTTTGTTTCGTTCAAACCAATGAACGATTGTATGGCTGGTTTAACAATAAATATTGTTCATCCCGTAGCTTTTTCACCCCCATCACCTTGAACCTTATGTCTTCGGAGGTAGAGTTTCATATTGTTTAGCTTGAAGTATGCTAGGATTGTCCATCGTGTAGGTCAGTCTATTAAATCCGAGGACCGGATGGGACTCGCGTTACTGATTTTTACAAAAACAGCTTAGGTTACGTCACCTTATGTTTACTTCAAGGGAGGGTTTGTTGCTTCTTTGTAACGTTTAACGGTGCTTTCAATCTGAAAGTGAAATTAAGTTTCAACCTTAATTTTGGAAAGAAATTTTGGCGGCGCTGTCGCCAAAACGGAATTTGATGAACTGTTAAGCTACATGATTAGATGGCTTGGGAGCATAATAAGAACTTTTATAAAGTCCTTAAGAATCTGATACTACATATTTATCTCACCAGTTAAACATTTCTTGTGGCGTGTTATTTACCATTAAGTTTCTCCACATTTTTTCAGGACAAGGTAGGTAATATTAATAAATTATTTTTATTGTCCACTATAGCCATAAGGGTTATTTGTAATATCTGTGGGTCATTGATGATTCGATGAAATAAAGCGGGTTTGATTGGATCGGCTGCCCTCGTACCTTATATACAGGTGTAGGCAGGCATAAAATTTAGTACACATTTGCATGTTAAGTCCCTAACAGTATGGTGCCATTTTACGGCGCCAAATAAATTACAGCTTCAATTTTTTGCCATAAATCTCGGCGTGAGGTCAGGCTTTCCGGTCCGTTGATTCTAGACCCTCAATGGACAGCTTCTTTCTACATTCGGCCACATTGACGGTACCTAGTGTGGTCGCCATGTGCCAGTTTTGCATGTAACCTGAGTAAAGGTTTTCGCTGAGATTGCCACATGTTGCCACATGGTGTGCCAAAGGTCGACCGAGGAGGTATTTTTTATATTCTTCCGTGTTTGTCAAGAGAAATCACCATGCTTCATTTAACCGGTCGAAGCGAATTTGAGAACCTACAACAGCCTGTTGTGCCTTATAATCACATGTGTCAGTTTAATATAGTAAGTTTCAAATATCTACGGTATCGTTCCTATTAATTTGTTCTGTTCTTATGTAGGTACCTACAAACTATATTCTTGAGTTCTGTTCATGATAGAAAGAACTCGAAAGCACATGTGATGAATTAAGCTTCTTTCTGATTGCTAAAAACGAATGACAATCGAATCTTGTTGCAAGCAAACACCAATTTGCATATTTATCTTTGCGTGACATGCGGACAAACTTCTACTTGCGCAATCACTTGTTTTAATTATTTTAATTGTGCTGATGCCTTATCTAGCCTGTTCAGTGCCACTGTCTTTAGTGTTGTAGACACCAAAAAAACAGAAAAGTCGGAAAACCAACTGTACTACCAATATTCTAAACGTATTATACATTTTGAGGCTTTGGAACATAAGTAAACACCCAAAAACGACAGATGTAAATAATCTTGACTACTTAATTTTATTCACAAGCCCTGAAAAAAAACTTAGTTAAACCCTAATTATGTTGCGTTGCTATGGACTAATGGGCAAATATATGTGATAGACAAGGCATGCATAAAACTACAGTTTTCTGCATGCCTTGTCTTTTATTAAACTTTTTGTATTTAACTTCGTGAAACTTTTAGCCGGGTATATTTTTTTGTTTGACTTCTGCTACACTACCTCTGACTCCGGAGCCAGTTTCAGTTACGTAAACCTGATCACCTTTTCAAGCTTTGATTAAGAGTTCAATTGATTTTACAGTTAAGTGTACCTGGTGCTTTTTCTCTTTTCGTAATATACTTGAGTCATAAATTGATCAGAATTTACAATTTATCTACATTTTGATAAAAAGAGAGTCTTCAAAACAATCAATGACTAGTGCTATATTTGATTGCATACATATGAAGAATCTTAGTAATTGTAGTTATCAATAGGTATCATTGACACTGAGGTCATTATAATAATAGTTTAAACAGCTATTGCACTTTAACTTTATTTTTGTCATTGTCACGAATCTAGAATACCTAGTCAATGAGTTCAATCGTTAGGTCACACAGGAGATTATTCTTTGATATTATATTTTCCTGTCAAGACAGAAATTGTTAAAATAAAACCTGGTCATTACTCAACCGGGCAGTGGGTGAAAGAACATTTCCGCCGCCACATTCAGTCTTCAAATTGCAAGTTGTGCGGGCAGTTTATTTCATTGGCACGAGTGTCCGGATTCGAATCACGCGCAGCGGGCTGGGGGGTGAGAGGGGGGAGCCTCGAGACCGTGGGAACGATCTGCCTTTAACATGTCGCACGTGCTCGAGACGCTACCAAGACCGCAGCAAGAGAAAACGAGACACAGCATACAAATTTACACAAGTTGAATAAGACCAAAGATTCATAAAAGAAAACAACCAAATAAGCACGACAATAAAATAACGAGAACCAACAATAATTTGTGAGCGTTCGAATTTCGAAGCGTGAAAGGGACACAGCAGTATTATAAGAAAGAATAGAGTAGTGGGAGATGTTGATTTATCGAGTCATGGCTACTGTTTAGAACGGTTATGTTTCGCAATGCGATAACAATGTTCACAGGAATAGATTGGTGGCGATTGGCAAATTTATTAGACTGATTAGGCTGGTATGTGGTGGTTATAGCTAAGATATTAACGTACAATTAAAACTATGATGCGGCGATCCACATCTTCTTGCCTAATGTCAGTGGGTTTTGCACTTGTTTTATATCGGTGTTTTGAGCTCCTGTCCTAATTGTTGCAACTTCTACACTTCTTACAAGTTACAGTCAGCAGATATATTATATAAATAACTGTTTCCTACATTGTATCAGCGAGGACAAGGAAGCACAGCACGAGCAAGTAATGAGCCATGCGTCTGCCTGCAGTAAGTACATATTAGATGGCATTGCTACGCGCGTGACCCCGACCGCTAAGCGTTGCGCGTGCGGTGTAGCTGGCGCGGTTTATGCTATGAGCTGAGGCGATTTTTCCTGATAAAATAATTTGATTCCGATGAATTTAAATAATTTGATCCAATGTGCCATCACAGTTAATATGGACTTCTTCCTATAATCCGTGGATGCCAAAGGTCCATGCAGAAGACATTTTCAAGCGGTGGAAATGATCTGTTGCTGTGATGTACGCTTGTGGTATGAGTAACTTGCTAATTCTGAGACTTATTACTCTGTAATTTGGTTCTCTTACGGATTACACATTTCATCAAAGTATCCAAGTAACAACAATTTGTTACACGATTGGAATAGTTTTTTTTAATAATTACATGAGCTATATTAATAAATAATATAATAGGACATTCATTTCTCACAACGCCACCTAGGCCTAATAAGCTAAGCAAAGCTTCTTAACCCTAACCTTATATGGGTACTTAGATTGTATTTGTAAATACATACTAACATATATAATTATCTTAAGCAACACAAAAACACATAACAAACATTAATTATAATCACACAGTGGTGGGAATCGAACCCACAACCTTCAGCGCATAAGGCAGAGCTACTACCAACTGAGCTGTGGGGCCTGTCAATTTTTTACTTGAAGAGACGGACCGTCTAAAACGTAGATACTAACGTGAACTATTTGATTCAGTAAAGTCACTAGAATTGAATAAAATGATCGAAAACCAACCATTTTCAAATCGAAACTGTGACGCAAGGAGAACAAATATTTGCATTGGAGATATAAAGATCAAACTCGTTGTGAACCCAAGATTCCTCAACGATGTAGGGCATTATTGACACATTATTTGTAAGAGACATATATATCGTTTATATTACAATGTAGCTCGCGTACGACCCCGAGTGCTATAGGCTGCGCGTGCGACTCAAGACGCGACTGACGCCACTGACGCCACTGACAAGATGGCATGAGGCATGAGCGACAGCGGGCACTCTACCGGCTGATAACAAATTATCACCAAAACAAATCTAATTCACCTGTAACAAAATGAGGGCTATAGATAAAATAGTACAGGGTGTGTCGTTAAGAAACACAATAGAAGTTAAAAAATTACATATTTATTACAGGGAAACATTTTAACTGTCTCCCAGCCTACCCGACATCGTGATTGCCGTGGCGGTCGCGGCTTAAGAATCGACCCCTCCAACTCAGCCCACGGACGTCGTAAAAGCCGACTAAAGAATCTCAAATGAAGGTCAGTAGCTTCCTTCTGTGTATTATCGTCATCTTGGCTGCGATCACCAATCCGCCTGCCAAGCGTGGTGATTATGTCAAAACCCATCAGCTTCGGAGGAGGCTATGTCCAGCAGTGGACTCCAATGATTGTTAATAGTTGATGAACTACCCGACAAGTGCCCCGCCACTTTTCGTCACACAAAGAAGATGCGAACTTGCGGATCAGAAATTAAAATCCCTCCGATACTCTCTTCCCGACACATTGTGCCACCACTTTTCCTCACACAAAAAGATTGCGGATCAGAACTTCAAAACAATCCCATATATTGACGCTGACGGTGATATAAGTAGCCCGTCCTGAATGCAAATATGGCACGGCTTGGTCAAGGAATTTAGCCAATTAAAGCCATGTTGCCCCTAGAGGTATCCGATTTTGAAATCTGACACTAACTAATTATACCCAGTTTCGGAAAGTGTCAAAGTTCTACCTTGACAGATAGGTAGTGTGTTGGAATGTTGGTCAGATTAGGTGGTCGTGTAGAAGTTGACTGTTCATCGTTTGGAGTATAGGTATATATAAGTATAAGTATAGGTAACCTATCATTGTTCCTAATCATGAGGTTGTATTTGAAAGAGTAGGCGAGGTTGGCAGCTCCCATTAGATATCTTATTATAATGTGTTGCAAAATCAACGCACATGATAAAAAGTATAGTGGCTCAAAAACACGCAACTGTACTACGCTACACACTACAATGCACTTCCTACGCGAGAGTTTCTCAAAAGAATAAAATAATCGGAACATGATCGATTATCATTTTCATACAATCGACGACTAAAGGTCACGCGTAATGCCATTCAGCGTACACGAGCATTATTCATGTTGAAGAAACTATCAGCGAAATTCTATTAAAAAGAGGTTGAACAATTTTCAAACAAAAATATATCGTAGAGTGAGGTATATAGAACATGTTTTAGAAAGCCACCCCTTGAAGTTACCTTTTCGTTCAACGCAAAACACGAAATCTACTCCAAAGCAAAATCGTATTTCAATGCATAGCGCTATAGATTAAAATCGTGTATAGGCAGATGGTAAGATGGGGATATCGTAAGCCAGGAAGCGCATTGTTAGGTCACGTTCTCACAACTCCCCTTTTCTTCGAGGGGGAATAAATAATTGCACTTTTTTCTGTCGCATATGGCCAAGAAACGGGGATTGTGCAAGATCTTTCCCACGGTTCGCCCCTCGGGTATAAAGGCCGATCGAGGTCAAGAAAAAATACGTGCCAGCATAATGCGGGAGTCTCTTTTGTGGAGGCAGATGCGTTTCTAGGGTTAAGTGTGGAATTGATTATGAAAGTGAATTGATTGACGTCACTGTTGGAGCTTATCACATTTTGGTAGAGATTGGTAGGTCTTAGGTAGATCTTATCCGCATCTACTCTTAATAAATTGTACCTACCTAAATCTCGTGATTGACACGACAACGCATAACGCATATTATGAAAAAGATAGGTATGCAGTTTCTGTTTCTAGTATTATGGCTTAGAAAGTCTAGTCAAAAAAATAGGTACTAACCTTCTTTTTGTGAGTACCTTTTTTTCGAGGGAGGGACGTGAGTGGGTAATTATGATACTCATTTATGGTTCTTCACATTTAATGACGAAGGTTACCTAGCTTATCTTTATTGAATTTAAAACAGTTTAGGGGTTCGGATTTCAAATCCATTTCATCATACATAAAAACTATACAAAAAAGAATTGCACCTTTTCTAAGGCGTTCTATATTTGAAAACTGGTCGCGTTCCCACGATCGCTCGCGCCAGTTGCTCGATTCTTCCCCCTCGATCTTATTCTTTTTTTGTCTGATATTTGTGTGACAAGCGAGTAGGAACGGCATTTAGTTTTTTTAAATATAGTTATTAAGCTAGACTCGGTTAATGGTTAAGTATATCATGGGAAAGTGTTTGATAACCTAGCCTAGAATATACTATTAAAATATCAAGACTTCATTAGGTAAGTAGGTATCTACACAAAAAAAACGATTTAGATAAAAAAAAATGTTGACGTGATTTCCGAGACGTTATAAATTTAACAAACACAAGTTTTGTAAACATTGTTTTCTTGCATGGAGTATGAGTAATCATAATACCAGTCAATCAATGTGGGGCATGTGCATAAGAAGCTCTATAAGCCTGCCAAGAGAAAACGACTCTAAATTTAGAGAGCCACCTTCTATATTGGCTTGACAGGCGTATGAAAAGTAGATGTCTGAAAATGGGACCCTATACCAACGTTCGAAATTCGTATTTAGAACGTGTGGCAGGATAACGTCATCGAGACGACTGTTGAGAGGGCACACAGCACATTGCGTGCTGCCGGATCCTTTCCCACGATCCACGCGACATATGGCGCGCGCGGGTGTACTTACCCGTACAACGCGTGCACAAAAAATATCTTGGACTTAACGGATCTACAGTGTCAGAGATAAGGAATAAACGGTCTTTTTACCGGTTACATGATTGTAAGTGTCCATGTTGCTATATGCAGTAGCGTTCCTATCACAGGAAATGATATCGTGGACTAGGACTCATCGTAAGTACTAATATATTTTGGTACATCGTATACCTACGGTCATATTGTGAAAGCACAAGTCATATAGCTTTCAAGCTAATCACACTGAAAGATTTGCTTAACGGTAACAAAATAGTAACAATGTTGTTGTCTTAGGTAGTGTTAAAAAATTAGCGTACAGGGTACTTTAATTAAAAGTATATTTACAATCCGTTTGATATTCTGTGTCCTTATAAAGTATCTGCAAGTATCTACTTTTTAATTGATGTAGGTAGGTAGCACTAAACAGATATACTACTTATCTGCCAGAATATCAACCATCTCGAATTTAAAGAGTGGACTGTCATCAAAAGCAAAATACCAAGGTCGAGCGAATCCAAATTTGAATTTTCGAATGGATGTTTTTTAGCGCGGGGGGCAGGTGGCGCGCGCGCAACTGTCGTCGTTCCCACGGATCCACTACACCGGGCCTGCTATACATTGCCTGGGACCGTGTCATGATTGCCAATTAATGAAATTGATGTGCTTTTTGAGTTTAGAACTTGGTTTTTACACATTTTTATACGTAAAGTAAAGTTCAATAGCTTCGTACTTAGTGTACCTACTCTCGTACGTAATTATAGATTGGAACATGTATTTAGATGAACAAGAGCATAGAAGCCACGTATAGGTACTATTAAAACTGAACCAAACGTAAGATATTTGAGTAATAACTACTTCCTCTACTTGAGAGTAGACACTTGAGAGTCACCTGATTTACTTCAAAACAGAGAATTGTTTCATAAGCTTTGATAATGGTTGACTATATCTCAATCATCTCTTTTTTCATGTGTGAATAAATTATTTAAAGCAATTAAGAGCAACCATTTGTATTATATTTAGTGAGTTGAGTATACTCTATCAAGATCAAATGAACTTGATTGCTCAGTTGTAAGTATTATGAGCAATTCCCATTTTAATCGATGATTACTTTTCTACTAATTGATCTTCTCAGAATAAATGTTAAAAAAATATTTGTAATAGCCAACATCTTATTCAAGGGGCAATATTATACGGGCTTAAAACATCGCCATCTCTCGGGAGCCTGTCAAACTGATAATAATACCCTTGCGAAAATAGACAGGGGGATGCGGAAGTTTATGCAAGACAATACGTTTACAGACAATACCGGGTCAAAGGTAATAATGCACATTCCGTGGGAAAGGTGAGATACCCAAATATTTTGTAGGGTGATCTTGTATATAATTTGTACTGGAAGCTATTTGAGTTCAGTTATTTTTGTGACGTCGTACCAGGAAGTAATCTATGCTAAAACTTTTAAAGTGTGTCAAAATTTATTATTTCAGTGAGTTTGAGTGAAATGTTTATAGTACGGGTGTAAAAAAACAAGTAATGAAGAAAATGTTCGGGTTCAAAAAAATATGTAACTGTGTGCAATGAAAACGAACTTTATTTGAGGGATGTATTTGTAACTGTTGTTTCATATATAAGTAAATAGTTGAAATAGTTTTTTAATAGTTTTTTTCTCGAGATATCTAAATTCTATTAGTAATCTTAATTGTATTTATTTTGGAAGGAAAGTTCCGTTCAACATTTTACAAAAAATGTTAATTTTAAAATAAACTATCAAAACGTGAATCATGATTTCTAAGAAGTCCCGACCAGGGGATTAAATTAGCGGATTTTTAGATCTGTATCACAAATTGTTATAGTTTTTTGAAACTGTATAGCTTTTAAACCACCAAAAATGGTAAACACTCGTACAGTCATCCAAAAGAAATGTGTGATGTTGACCATACAACGAAATGAATTTTATCAGTTGTTTGATAAATGAGCCCGCGAGTGACTCATACATTTATTTGATGAGCGGTTAAGGGGAATACAACTTTCATGGGTTGATGTTATTGTAATGATATTGATGCGGTATCTTTCAAAATTAAATATATTCAAAATTAACGTAAATATCTTGTAAACATGTCTCTAGACATATTGTGTTTAATTTGTCTTGGGAAATATCACATATCCGACATAGACACAAATATTTAGAATCAAAGGATAACTATAATGTTATTACTATACATAACATCAAAATGTTTTAAATAATGATACAGATACTCTCTATCATTAAAAAGTATATCTAAATTTATTTTATTTTATTTTTACATTTTTTTGAAAAAATTACAGCTAGGTTTGTACATTAGATTATTGAATAACATATGCAACCTAAAAATGAAATAAAATAAAGAGGATAGCGTTCTCTTTTTATTTACATTTAGCCCTAATTTTATCTATGAAAACGCTTTTTCAAATTATGAGTAACCCACCACCAGTGCCAGATGGAAGTTATCTTGACGTTTCCTATTTCTCAATACAGAGACAGTAATGGAAATACCTATAACTATATTTGCTCTCAAAAATGCTTACGAAAAACAATGTTTAAATGAATAAAGCTTAAGACCCTAGCTGCATTGCCACGCTGAATAGCTATACTTATTTGCTGATCCAAATTAGAACCAGCCTTTGGGTCAGGTGTCGCCTCAATCAAAAGCCCCGCAAGATTTTTGATGTTTTATTTGTAACTACTCATGTGCAATTATAGTTCATAAAGAAGTTATCTTGACGTTTCCTATTTCTCAATACAGCGACAGAAATGACATATAACTATATTTGCTTTTGAAAATACTTAAGAAAAGCAATGTTTAAATGAATTCGTTTTTCCAAAACCCCATAACGATGCCAGATTTCTTTTTAAATTGGAATGAGTCAGTTCTTGACCAAAATACTCTAAGGCAAAGGACGAAACACAGCGAAAGTACAGACGCGCGAAGCTGATTCCAAGTTCTTGCAGTTTTAAATAAATAAATAAACGCAATTAAAATAAGCTAGGGGTCGTCCAAAGGCTTTGAATATGAAAAATTAAACAACGTTTTTTTTAATTTGTGCAAACCGTTTACATATACACTTCTCCGTGTGCGCAATATTCTTTAAAAGAGGTCCGAAGTTTTCTCTGGTATATATATCTAGCCTTAATTAAAGTGCCAGCTCAGTGCTGACGCAAATGAGTATTGACTCGATCCACCATCATCTGGGCAAATAGATACGAGTGCCGATGATATCACCGCAACATATTTCACAGGTGGATTTATGACAATAATTACCTAGGTATGAATAATTGGTAATGCTATTGCTGTCGTAGAATAACTAAACTCTCAAAGGGCAAAGGTTTTATTGCTACTTCAACAGATATTACTTTCCCAAATTTTGATTCACTGCGCTATTCATGCAGACCAAAAATGGACTTAAAATGTTGTACTAAACAACTAGGTAGGCAACTAAGCGCTTCCCGTGTTACAATAAAAAAATAAAATTTTAAATGAATTATGTACACATATAAACATTTTAACTTTAGTCTTGTTTATTAATCAGTTTATTGAATAAATGCAAGTAAGTTGACTAAATCACTCTGAGCTTGAATTGCTTGACCTAAATATTAAATTTTTAAGTTACGTAAGTTTTTTGAAACATATAAAATATATTACCGAAAATAAATTACAAAATGATAGATGATAGTCACAATCCCCTATTGTGACTATCATTTATAATATCATTTCAAACCATAACAAGAAAATGCTAGAAAATATTCTCGTAAACTGGTTAATTAATTAGTTCAATCAATAAAATTATGAATTCTCATAGGTACCTTCTCAGTCCATGAACATTATACAGGGCCATCAATTGTCAGAGCCGTAAATTGATAAGTCGCACCGAACGGTGCAAAAGGTTGCTATGATGGCCTTATCGTGCTCCATCATCGGACTAACGGCAAATTAATTGTAATGAAACTTCATTATTGGCATCATTCAAATAACTATAGATCATTATTATTGCAAGATAATAACAGCCCTTGTTTGAAGTAATATGATGACTCAAATTAGCGCAAAAAGGATGTAAACAATATGTATTCTTCTTACCTTCTATTGTTAGAAAACAATATAAAAGATTCATTTAAAAACCGAAAATTTGGAATAAAATGAGTGGAAGTAGACATATTAAATAAACTCACTGAAAAATAAACTGCTGGTTAAAGATTATCTTCTTACACGTGCATCTTTGTGAAAAGAAATGTAATTATTTCAATTGCACGTGTCCACCGAGCATTCCATCTGAAATTGGAAGCCCGAAAAAAAATAACCCAAATTTTGCAAGAGTTGCGGAATCTAAAATAAGGGTTGCAAAAAATCCTTTCTAACCCGAACGTCCGAAGATTGAACACGTGCATTCACAATGCGTCGATGACTCACGAGCTCGATACCGGAGCGAACGCCGTATTATTAAAGAAAAAGAAAAAAATACAAGCGCTCACTCGTCGTGGCATCAAGAATTGTACATCTGCCGAAAATTCTCACGGATCCGTCGCGTATGGTATTATTACTACCACTTCGCTATCTCGCCGTGTATTATAGATCTCGACGGTAATTATGACGAGTGGCTAGCGGTACTTATCTTGGGAGAACTTTTTAATCAATAGTGCAATTTGCATACTGGTTTCAGCGATTGGTGCGACACGGTTTATGCAAACGACAGAGATATAGGCTGCAATTATTCGCTTTAGCAAATTATAATTTTATCGCATCATCGTGGATTTTAATTCTATTGTTATTTTTGTTGGAAAAGCTTGGAATAATTCAGACTTGGGAACTAGTGACTCTTTTCTATCTAGCTTCTTCATTTTTGTTATTATGAGAATGTATTATGAAAAGGAAACATGATTTTTTTGCAATTAAATGAACTTTTTTATTTTAAGAATTGAATTCATTTAATTAAAATATTTTGGCATGTAAGTGTTACGTGGGTAGGTACGATTCAGTGTGCATGACAACAACCCACTAAGAATAATGTCTCCTGATTCACTAATGATGGTAGAGCTACTACTGGTTTTGCGCAGGCTAACCGCATGGAGTTTTCAATGAGATATAGCATGAGTAATAATAGCGGTTTGACCTATTTCTGTGAATGTCTTTATTATACATTTAATTGTATATTTCATTGTGTGTGTATTTTTAAACATTATCTCATTGAATGGGATTATCTCTTGACCTCGAAACTTGCAAAGTGCAAGGATGTGGTTTAAATTGCCTAAACAGCTCTTTTCTTAAAGATCAAGTCGTAACACAGACGTATAACTAACAAACTACTTACTTTCTTATTTTCTTAATTATTTAATTATGTTTAGGTTATGGTTTTGTCATTTGATAGTTATTTATCTACTTACATACTGCATCATTGCATGTGCCACTAATTACTCAATTATTTTGTTACGATTAAGTTACTTAGTTTAGGTAGTCTTCATAGACTGACAGTTGAAGTCAGTCTGAATTTTATTTATTTATTTTACAATTTTAAGAAAACTTACAGCTAGGCTTAAACAATTAGGTGTATGTTTTATATATCATGCATAAAGTATACATGATATGCTGCTGAAGGCCAATTTAAAGTTTCCACTTATAGCTATTTTGTAGAAAATCGGATGTGAAAGTAAGTAAGTAGGCGACAGAAAAAGAAATAAGAAAATAAGTAGGTTCTAGATTTAAGGATGTAGTTTACCTATAGAATTAAAAATATATTTTTGAAGTGATATGCTAATTACACAAGTGAACATTTATGTAGTAAATCTGCTAATTATAACTAAAAAAATTAACATAAAAATGTTGTTAAGGAAAATTAGGAATGTTTCAGGAAGAATTGATCGCTAACAATACGTTTTAGAGTGGATACTGATGTGTAAAATATATCAATACCATCATTATCTTTTGTAAATGAAACTAACACGCGGCTTATTTGCGAACTAAAACTGTTCAACTTAGGAATTCAACTTTTTGCAAATTCAACATTATAGGATACAACATACTGCGAATTCAACTTTTTGCAGACTCAACATTTTAGGAATTCAATTTCCTGATCCTAAAGGCTATAATAGTTGATAGTGTCAATCGCTGCCTCGCTGAACTGTACCTAGTTCAGTGGGTTGATTGACATAATCAGTTAGTATGAACTATTCTGATGCATTCAAAATGAAATAAATGCGAAAAACGACTCGCGCCGTTCACTAAATACCAATTATGCTACTGTTACCATTACGGCTACCGTTTTTTGAACCATTTATTGATAGTAGTGAAATTTTATTTACGTGCTTGTATTTTTTCAAGCATAGTTATACCAATTTACCTTTATAAATCTATCACACGTGCAATCTACATAAATCGCGAACTATTGTAATCATCCCTTTGTTCAGGACTCAATGGGAATCAATGCTTTTTCGATGCCTTTATTTGTTGTTCTATGGCTTGCACAATGCATGAAATGGCTTATCGTGGGACAGATTCAAGTTTTAACTTGTCTGATATTGAACTTTTGAACAGGTTGAAACTTGTTGCATCCAGGGAGGCTTTTGCGCAATTGTAACGTTTTAACTTGGTTAGATGCTTGGAATAAATTAATTGAAGAACTGGCTCGGTATCAGCATATGGACCAATGAAGCATGATATCAGTACTAATACCAAGCCTCATAGCTCAGTTGGTAGTAATTCTGCCTTCTGCGCTGTAGGCTGTGGGTTCGATTCCCACCCAGGGCAAACATTTGTGTGATGAATGTTTGTTCTGTGTTTGGGTGTTGTATTGTATATAAGTATGTATTTACAAAAAAAAAAGTATTTAAGTAGTGTATCTAGTTCCCATATTACAAGCTATGCTTAGTTTGGGGCTAGATTGCGCTGTGTAAAAAATAATGTCCTGTAATATTTATTATTATTGTTATTATTATGCCTAGTAATCATAATATATTTATCCATGTCATACTGCTGACTATTAAAATACATTTGATCTCGTTTTTAATCTACAGGATCTGTGTAACATGCATTTTGAATCGTGGTATGTACATTACACGGTGTAAATGCTTTTAGTCGCAGAGCTAAACCCTTTCTTGTATATCGTTAATTGTACAATTTGATCCAATCCAACTTCAAAACTCTGTTTTAAGATCAACCTAGACATAGCCAAATGTTTCAGTTTTGAAAGTTACATTGAATACATGCATAAGTCATTACTTATATCCACATGTATATAGTTAATGTACAATTTGATCTAACTTTAATATCATCCTAGACAGACATAATCTAATGTTTCAGTTTTGAAAGTGACATTGAACACATGTATAAGTAATTACTTATATCCACTTTCTTCGCTAACGAACCATCAAACAGACAAGTAGAAGCTTTTTATCTTCCCTTTAAGTCAACCTATTAGTAAAAGTCTAATTGCCCGGTATCTTAAAGAAAGGGGCTACAAAAAGACCATTAAAATCCAGTAGCCAACTTCACTCGCCCCAGGGACTGCACGTGTCTGAGATGTTACCTTTAAAAGAGAGTACCAAGTATGGTCTGAACCACTGAGACTGGTCGCAGACCACAGAATACTGTAAAACTAAAACCAGTCTATAGCCTCTGATGTAGTTAGTATAGATACCTACATGGAATAAGTTGTTGTTAGTACAGCGCGCGCCGTAGCCCGCGCCAACTCAATCATCTTGCTCGACCACTTTTTAGTAGACGGTCTCTTATGGCCTTTTGATTTAAGCCTATTGATATTGCTACCGTACTTTATGAAGGTAACGTGATTATGAGTTGCCTACCTATTTGATAATCTTTATTACATTCTTTCACTGCCTATATTAATCTTCAAGGTTTGTTGGATGTTTGTAAGGAAAGATATAAATATATTTCAATGCATGTTTTATTTTTCATTTTCATCACCTCATCTCAAAATAAATTATTATCCCTAAAACAATTAAAGCTCAGTGGAAGATCACAAGGCACTAACCCTAACCTTATGTTATACAATACAAAGTATTCATAAAAATATCACAATGCGATACACAATTAAAGCTTTCTTGGAGTTATCACGATCGAATAACAAACTTAACCCTACATGGCACATTTGTACTACCTAACTAAAGCTAACATCACAGACGGTTGCAGAAACCAACGGAGCATTTGCAGGCACTGGTTTCACGGAAGACACTGTTTACGTGTTGTGTTGAGTGTTCAGGCTTGCACCCAGCGGTCTTGGAAGATGGGGCGTTGCTGCTCCGCGGTTTGGCACTCGGTGTAGCAGTGCGCCGCTGCAAAGTCCGCTTCGTCCTTGGAAACGGTGGTCCAGAAGAAGGTTCCGGCTTCCGTCCTTGCGAAGTGAACGGGTACGTAGAAGTTCTCCGGGGTCACTGGCACAATATCGCACGATTCGTTCTCGTTGTAAACAAGGAAGTTGGCGCCGGCTTGGCAAGATTCTTCGATGATCTTCCGCTCTAAGGCCTCGTTTGCCGCGTTCTGATCGTCTTCAAAGCACGTGTCAACGGATTTGGCGGGAACGCGCTTTGTCGCTTTCTTGATAATCTTCATCAGGGGCTTTAGGAGCGCCTTGATTCCGCTTTTCTTCATCTTTTCAGAGTTGTATTTGTTCTCGTTCATCGAATTGTTTGTGGCGATGATGTATTCGTTGTTAGCGTAGTAAGACATGTTGTATAATGTGAGATGGGAACGTGTGTCGCAAGTGAGATCACAGGCTGGAATGTAGGGCTGTCGGGCCGGTCGGGCTTTTATACCCGGCGCGCCGCCCCCGGCACAAAAGGCTGTGTATGTGAAAAGCTCCCTTGTGTGTGTGGGTTGGATCAAGTGGTTTATTCGAAAACCCAATAAGTTTTGTATCGACACAGGGTCACGATACTCTGTTAGAGTCCTATGGTGTAGGGCCCTTTGAATTAATTAGTGGCATCTATTGAATTTTAATTATGGTGCTTCTTCTATTTATATTGTTATTTTTGTTTCAGTATGCTAGCTTTTCAAATTTACATAGAAGTAATAAAAAGTAGTAGTCTTTTAAAAAATGTAATAATATGTATAAATCATGTAGTATCGTCGACATGATAGTGTAATCTATCTCTATCTATCTATATATATATGTGTATATCTATGTTATCTATATATATATGTTGATGACATAGATAGATATATCTATGTAGATCTATCTATGTAGATGACATATATATAGACAGATAAATTATAACAAGTGCTCTCAACTAATAATATCATAAATACCCTTATGCATGTTGATTAAACAAGTGCAGGGGGTTTCATGAGAATTGTGTCCACGTGCCGTCCACACGCCTTTCGTTGGCCAAACAATTCATTACCCCATATGACCCAGAGGGGTACTTGTGCTCTCAAGCGGGGACGATGCGATTGTTATCGACCCCTTGCGGTGGGGTCAAAAAGTCGCCATATGACCCCATTTGATACAGTCACACCGCTCGTGCTCTACACGAGCCTTGTGCCTATATCGAAGGGCGTGTGACCTTACTTATTTTGGAAGTCTTTGATAAAGTTGATTAGGCAATTAATTGGTACCAGTGTCAGGTATAGGTACTTTTGATTTAATTTTGTTGGAATGCTTATGTAATAAGTCGTTTGAAGGCACTAAAATCAGATTAAAATATCAAAAAAACAAGAATGCAGCAGAACCTGTTCCTAGTCGATCAACCCCTTCAAGCTCAGTTGCTACTTATAAGACTATTCAAGTTGATTAACATTTTGTTTACAATAAGTACCAATAAAATGTTAATGCCACCTACGCACAAAAATTCAACTCGTACCGGTCCAAACATGTAAGATTTTTTCTTGATGTCCGAAGAGGGTATTACAAAAAAAAATAAGTTAAAAGAAATCAGTGTAGCGGTGATAGCGCTGGCTCGGCCAATAGGGTGCGCGCGCGCCGGCAGGTGCTGCGATCCGAAGGCTCTCGCACACACACGTCTTACCTTAAATATACGATCTTTGAACACGTGCATTCGAAGGGGATGAAAGTATACACCACACTGACATACGAGCGGGACACCGCATATTTTTTTTTCATATGAGTAGATTCACGACTCCCTCATATCCGAAATAGGGTAACGCAAAGGCTAATTTGGTTATTGAAAATTGAGGGGTTGTTCGTGGGAATGCTCCTCGATCCTAGGTTCCCAGGGTTGCTCGCCAATGAGTTTTTTTCGGCGATTCGAGATTCAGAACGACGACAGATGGCAAGCGGTCGATCGTTCCCGTTCTGCTTTGTTATAATAAATCGTATAGGGTATTGGAATTAAACATACCATTTTGATGGCTGAGCGCGTCGCGGGGGTGGGGGATGAAGATGTAAACAAGTGTAAAAGGGGTCAGTGGAACTCGGCCGGGGCTATAATTAAATGTCTATTAGAGTCATTTTAGGAATATTAGGAGCTATTGTTAGGGGTTGAATTTTGATTTTAAGGGTAATTGGAGCAATCAAAGAATTGAAACGATCATTATAGGTAGTAGATTTATGCGGTTATCTTGATGGGGGTAGTAATTTACTCAAATGACTCATAGGTTTGATGATTCCTGAGTTTTTTGGGTTTACGCTTCAGACTTTCGAGTCATCAACATAATTCTACAACGGCCTTATATCGGATCCTACTCCCACAAGCTCAACGGTTATTTTTTTGTCACCTTCATCTATTGTTAACATGAAAATTTGTATGATTTTTTCAGGATTTGCGCAACGTCCGATCCCCGTTCCCACGTTATGAAGATACAAAAACCACCGACAAAAGAAGGCGATAAAGAAGATACTTCGCGTCATTTGAAGGGTATTTTGGTGGCTTTTGTGCTGGTTTGCCCCTCGGCGTGACAAGTGATCATCTTCATGGCCCTAGGGTAGGCGCAATTGTGCCTGATACGCATACACTTGTTAGGTGCAGGGTCAAGTTTTTTTGTTTATCAAACCTGACAGCAAAGTCATGGTTAACTACATTGTGCCTTGTATTATTCAAAGAGTGTTATTATAGCTCCATAAATGTATATGCCGTTAAACGTTTTTCACTAAGTTCTTTAAAGTATAATTTTCCATGTTTGACTGAAACATTAGTGAGCAAGAGATATTGATGCGTAGAAGTTATTTCAAATATTACTAATTTTTAAATTACTAATGAAAATTATGTTGATCTTATTAGAATATTTTATTGTTTGCCATTGATTTTTTACAATTCTTTACTTTTACGCTTACTTACATACTTTAAGTACTTAGTACCTTAACTGCTTATATATTTTGTGTTATACATATATTATTATCATATAAATGTTAATAACGATTAGTGAGTAAGTAATAGATGTCAGAATGGTACTGTCGAAAGAAGTTGAATTATTTTCATTAATTATGATGAAAATAAATTCTTCACTAACATTCTACTGTTTCAATTCAGTTCATTCTAATTTATCTAAATATTTTAAAACAAATTCTGTGATACTGTTTTGTGTGATCGAATTGATATAATTAAAAAATAAATTATATACTACTATTTACAAAAAAATCATGTTTTCTTCAAATCGGTGCCTCATCTTAACCGCCTGTGGTTTAGTGGTTCGCCCACTGATTAATATCATCCTGAGATCCTGAGGTCGCAGGTTCGATTCCCAGGGGGGGGCATATTGTACTTGGTTTGATTGGCAAAAAGCACTACCAGTGCTTGTTTCAAGTCCACAACAATTCTGATTCGTTGATAGTTCACTTTGAGGTAAGATAGGCAGTTCTATAAGCTGTTGAGGATTCCGGGAGAAGTGCGCAAACACCTTCGGCCTTATCATAACTTGAAACCAGATGAGATGAAGGGCGCTCCCCCGTCGTACTATAAAAAAAAATCTAGACGAAGGAAAATAATTTTCAACTGTCAAAGAAAAAACACCCTATTGTATCGAGTGTGGGAATTTCAGTTACGAGAATACTTAAACTAAAATTGGGGGTAGAAAATAAAAGAATACATAAATCACCCCTAATCGCTGCTTTTGTTAGCTTGTACACTTGTTGCATCACCGCGTAGTATGGACAATTTTACCATGTGATCTTTTCACCTGTAAAATATCTATAGCCTCTATTCTCTGGAGATAGAGTTCAAAGTTAAAATCTTAGTGTCGAAATATAAAACGTTTATGGTGATTTTGTGTATAAGGAATACGTGGGTGGAGAACTTTAGGGGTTGTCGAACAATTAACGAATCGCAGGTAAAATAATTTTGAATTGGTATAAAAAAAGGTCAGATGATTTTGCATGACTATTAGATAAGATCTCAGATCAAAGATGAAATATGGGTAACGTGATCCGCTTAATTTGATATGGAATGATTCGTTATTTTAAAATATGTTTAGTTTTTATGTGTTGTATTGATATTGGAGTGTAATTCAGCAGGTACATGTTGAAGCCTCTTCAGGTACAAATTATGTTACCATTAGATTGGTGGTGAATTTGGTTATTTTTATTGTGCGACGGAGAAGCGCTTGGCCTTCATCTCACCTGGTTACAAGTTAAGATAAGGTCGAAGGTGGAGGAACTGGCTATCTTTCCTCTAAATGCCGGAACATAACAATTTTATAATTGTTGTTCTGGCGAAATAATTAGGTAAGATGGTGGTAGCTAGCCAGGCGGACTTAAACAAAGTCCTACCACCAACTTGCCTATACTTGCCTACTATCCAAGAAGACAATCTAAATTTACTAATGATGTGCGTTTGTAGACCAGTTTTATTTTTAGTTCCCGACTGCCTCAGTACAACTCTAGTGTAGTCAAAGTCAAAGTCAAAATTTCTTTATTCATTAAGATTTTTTAGGATCATTTTGAAACGTCAAATCTACCGCCTGTTCGGAATCGCGACCAGCACACAAGGAGAAAGGCAAGAACCTTGGGCTGGTTAATTTTTTGATATTAAAAAGGAAAGTAAATCCTTCTCTACTTTGTTATCTAAAAAATGTTGTCCGCCAGGAAAAACTTTAAAGGGCTAATTTTTTTTAGGGGGGTTGTTTTCCCCAAAAATTTTGGGGAAAATAACCATTGATGAAGATAATTCTTCATCAATTCCATGATTGAAAGTGTAAATTCTAAACGTTTAACAGTCTCTGTGGTCTAGTGATTCAACCGACCGATTTCAGACCCAGAAGTCCCGGGTTCGATCCCTATGGGGAGTACAATATATTGTGCTTGGTTTGGTTGGTGGTAGGACTTTGTTTGGGTTTGACCTGACTAGCTACCATCATTTTACCTAATTCTGTCATAATAAAAATTCTAAAATTGTTGTGTTCCGGCATTCAGAGGTAAGATAGCCAGTTCCTCAGTTTATTGAGTATTCCGGGTGAAGTGCGCCTCCACCTTCGGCCTTATCTCAACTTGTAACCAGGTGAGATAAAGGCCAAGCGCAACCCGTCGCACAATTAAAAAAAAAAACGTTAATATTGATTGTAATATGTTTTAGGGACGAGTTTTATTAAAAATGAAGCTTAATGTTTTGCAGAAGGGTTTTAGTTTTTTCAACATTAAACTCTCACCTTATATGTCTTACCGCGTGATAAAGTTAAGAGGAGATAGATAAATGCCAGTATACTTGTGGTGTTTACAATATTTGATCATTTAATAGTAAAGAAGATCCGTAATTAGTGCGTCATAATTTTAACCCTCTACTGACAGGCACATTAGCCTGCCGGGAGTGCTTTGAAGAATTTTTATGTTCATTATAAAAAGTCAAATCGTGGACTAATGAGGAGGCGGTTTTAATACCGACTGAGATCGAAGGAGGGAGGTGATAATAATCCCTCGTATTAGGACCTCCTCGTTAAGGGTGGGGTCGTAGTGAAAGCGGTTTATTATTTCGAGACTAAGCTACTGACTCGTCATCACTGCAGTCAAAGTTTATTGAGTACAAATTTCGTTAAATACGAGTAGTATTTCACCCCGAGCTGATTTAACAACGGTGAACATTTCTCAAAAATTAAGTATTTACCAAACGATAAAGTTTGCTTCCATTGCATATTACTTACCTTATCACTTTTTATCAATCTGTCTTTATTTACCCGAGTGTTCGAGGCTTTCTCGTCGCTTACTCTCATTCTATACAACCAGAAAGAGAGCAAAGTACCGAAGAACCGACCGTACGTCATAATAGATGGGCAAAATACAATTAGTAAATAAGTAGTAATTAGTTCCCAACATAAAAAGGTTGAATGTCTGTCTTTTGAGAAGAGCTATCAAAAACGTTGCCTTCGTATCTTGGTTTAATATTCCTGCAAGACCTGATGATAATTCTTTGCAACCCTTTATATTGAAATACACCCATTCAAGGCAAAAATAAACAAATTTTGAAATCTGCTGTCTAAACCCGGTCATATACCAGACATTTCACCAAAAAACAATCTTATTTACCCTTTTTACAACCCTTAATGTCAATATAGAGGTGGTTTCACTTTTTAAATAAAAAATAAAAATGTGACCTTAACCCCTATATTATACTTAACCTCTTAGTGCGCCTTCATGTTACAAAAGCCACCCTTCTATATTAATAAAATATTTTGTCCTTTTTTTAAATGTGCAGTAGACTCTTTCAATTGACACCTAACAAGACTTTTTATTGACTTTTTCATTTTCTTGTCTCACTTAACATCCCTATTTTGCATAAACTACCCTAGTTTAAAAAAATCCATATACCAATACTGATTAAAACTGTTTTGTTTTTGATCGTATCAAATATTCATTAGATATGGGTGACTTTGATCACCACGATATCTCAAAAAATACCCTATTAATCAAAAATCGCCCGCGATAATCATATTCTCTTCATGTTATCTTTTAACAGTTTACATTTCATTAAAATCGAATAACCCGTTCAAGAGTTAGGCTGGCACAAACATTGCCACATACATATACTGCCGGATTTCCCAACTTAACACGGGGATGAACAATGGAGATAACACAAAAATGGTTCATTATTCTACTATGATTTTGTTTATCACACGTGCGTTTGTGGTCTAGTCGTACAAATGGTTGCTCATTGTGTGATTTTTCATCATACCAAAACATCTGAACGGATCAGGCTGAAAATGCATTTATGATTAACCAGAGAGACTAGAAAAAACATACAAAGCTCAGTTTCTATACAGGGCATATGTGGGCGAGGCAACGGCCAGAAGTTAATAAGTATCATGTTTTTTTGCGACAGAGAGAGAAACAATTTTGTTACTATGAGCCGTGTCTGTTGCCTATGTCAGCTCGTAAAAGTCTGACATTCGAATTGTTGTCAACAATTACAATTACATACAAAAAAAAGAAGAAGAAGTAAGTTTATTTTTATTGGCGCCCAACGTGGTGCAATTAAGCAAGCAAGATTATAGTTTCTTCCATTTATTATAATGTTTTTTTACTGTCGATTGCCCTAACATGTTTTAACTTAAAATGCACAGATTACTCCTATCAAATGTTTTCATTCGTTTGCAGTGTGACCCAACCCTGATTATCCTGGTTTATTTTGAATAACTTTCTGATGAGTCCAGAAGTAATGCTTTAAAGCAGGGAGTAGTATATTAAGTTTAATAGCCATGTTCAGTAAAAGGGTTGTTGTTACTTTTAAGTTATAATTAAAGATTCTGAGCGCTCTCCTTTCAACTTCACTACATGTATACGAAATAGTGTCATCGTCCCCGATGAGTCTGGCCCGGTACCGGAGACGATAGGAAAACTAGGTAATTGATAATGTTTTTAATATTATCTGTTTCTGGATTCGAACTTTACATTCCATTTACATAGTGATTTTTTAAGGTTTGTTATTTCAAACTTAATACAAAGTGTATTAATATTAATACTGAAGGATTAAGGTATATTATTGGTATCAATACAGCAGTGATCCATTCACAAAATAGATCTTTGCTTTAGAAAATGTGCCTTATTAAAGCGTAAATGGTCTATGTATTCTTGTCACGTTTAATGTGAATTGTTCCTTGTGTATGGAATAAGTAATATATTAACTATTCAGTTAATATTTAGGTTTAAAATATACTTTCTCACGTAAAAATACTACTTACACGTACTAAAAATAAAGTTTTTATCTATAAATATTAATTATTAAATAAAACGAAACACTAATTAAGATGAAAGTGACGCGTGACTCATACAATTTGGCATTGGTATTTAGCTTCGTGTCTTGATGATCTGTTCGCCGCTTGCCCCCTTTCTGATTTCGTCTATTATTAGGTCCTTACATATGAAATTGGCGTTTTGTATGGGAGGAACATAAAGGCAATTTTTTCATATTAAAATATATTTTATTAAACAAAGTATGTACCATTGCTATCTATACACTTTTGCCATCTTATAGGTAGTTAATTGATCCCTTTACTAAAAAAACCATTCGGACGGGAATCAATGAAATCTTTGAAAGCGGTTTGGACTGCCTCATCGGAATTGAATTTTTTTCCTTGCAAGAAGTTATCCAAATTTCGAAAAAAATGGCAATCTGTTGGAGCAAGGTCCGGAGAGTACGGTGGATGTCTTAGACATTCCAATTGAAGCTCCTCTAATTTGGTAGTCGTCTGTTGGGCCGTGTATGGTCTAGCGTTGTCTTGAAGCAGCAGTGGCGTAGAGCGATTGAAAAGTCTCGGTTGTTTAACAGCGAGCTTTTCCATCATGGTTTGCAGTTGCTGACAAAAGACATCAGCCGTAATCGTCTGACCAGATTTAAGAAAGCTATAGTGCACGACACCGGCACTAGTCCACCAAACGCTTACAAGTAACTTTTTTTGAGTCAATTTTCGCTTGGGGCAAGATTTTGCTGGTTCACCAGGGTTCAGCCATTGCGATGAGCGTTTACGATTATCGTACAGGATCCACTTTTCATCACATGTAATGATCCGATTAAAAATTCCTTCATTATTGTGCCGGTTGAGTAATGTAACGCAGCAGTCGACGCGCGTTTGTCGGTTTGCTTCACTCAATTCATGAGGTACCCACCTTTCAAGCTTTTTCACCTTCCCAATTTGCTTCAAGTGGATTAAAACGGTTTTGTCACTAACACCGCAGCCTGCAGCTAACTGTGATGTGGTTTTCGATGGATCTGCTTCCACAATAGCCTTCAATTCATCATTATCGACCTTGGTCTCCGGCCGTCCACGGGGCTTGTTCTGCAGGTCGAAATTTCCAGAACGAAAGCGTTGAAACCAAAAACGCACCGTGTTTTCTTTTGCGACACCACCACCATACACATCATTAATCCTTCGAGCCGTTTCTGCAGCACTGGTGCCACGGTGGAACTCGTACTCGTAAATAATGCGATATTTTAAGTTTTCCATTTTGTGAAATGAGTGACGCAGAAAAAAAAAGCAAAAGAGAAAAAAACAAATGAATTACGGTTTTCGAAACACAAATGCATGAGTAAATAGCTGTTTAAATTTGAATTTGGAATTCCTAACCAGAGAGGAGATATTTAAGATCAAAGTGGCCAGTACGACAAAACGCCAATTTCATATGTAAGGACCTAATATTTCTAGCCATCCATAAGAAATTGTGGATTTTTGCCCCCTTTTCGAAATCTTGTACTTTTAATAGTTCATTGCCCACCTTTCTTACCTCTGTAGTATTTTATCAAACTATGTCCTCTTTTTGGAGTATTTTTGAATAATGTACAGTTGAGTTACCTTAAGACCATTTCAAGCGAAAGCAGTAAGGACCTATAAAATAGGTAGTTTACTTATAGTTTCTGTATCAATCTCTTATTTTATAATTGTACTCATTTAATATGATCGTAATGCGTATGCTTATAGCTTCCATACTAGGCTAATTATATATGAATTAAAATTTAGTTTGGCAAAGTACCGATTACATATTCAAACTGTTTCAATCTCACTACACAGCCACTGGCACATTTCTCCCACGGTTCAATATGAAGGGTTATTTAACTGGTCCATTTAGCGGCGACAACGAAACAGCCAATAAATATTTAGTTAAGTGCATCGGACGTTTAATTCGAGCAATTTGTGGGTGTTTGGTCGAGAAAGGAGGTGATAGCGGTAAGCTCTTTAAAACCTGTCTCATGTCACATTTTTTTACGAGATAAGAGATTCGATCAACTCAGTAAATGCTCGAATGAAAAACAGAAGACACATAATGGCCATTATGCATTGCGTTTATTAGGAATCTCGGATGTAGGATATCCCATTTTTACGCTTCCGTCTGGTACTGGTCTGGAACAGTTGACTTACCTATATACGCTATATACGTTTGTAACGGTCCTTTGGTAATATGACTGCTTCCTTTGTATACATAGTTTGTTTTATTGTACATAATTATTTTTAATGTTTGTAAACTAAAATATTTTTTGTTATTTAACTTTTTTTTTGCGTTAAAAGTAGTTTATAATTATTATTAAATATAAACAAAACATTTTTTTAAGAAACTGCAATGTATGTGATACGTAAAAAACTCCTCACCTCCATTTTCTATTTCAGGAAATATTTTTTAGATTTCTTTCGACCAATTTGTGCACGTTATGATATAAAGACACGACCACCGTATTTTTATACGATTTATATTTTATGGCTTTGATTTTATTCGTCTAAACTTTCGAGCTGAACTTTTATCACTTGTGCACCCCGATGCGTGTGCGCAAGATAATTGCAGCTAATAGTTGTCGCGAGCTGGTCATTAGGCCGCCTGTGTAGCCAGCTACTGCTCTATTTATGCCGAGGATTTAGTGATTTTACTAATGGAAATGCATGCTGATAGTTATTTTAATGTCTTCAAGAATTTTTGCTAAATCAGAAATAACTTTTTCGGGAAACGCTGTGTTCGTCGAGCCAGGGTTGGAAAATTAATATTTTTGTTTGTTTATCACGAAGTAATTTTCCGAATTCAGTATGGTATTGAGGTGATCCAATGAACAACGACTTGATTGCTGCTTTATATGATAGCTCTTTCCACCAAACAAATGAAAGGTCTAGAATTTTCAGCGTTCGAGCCGCGGCTCTGTTAATTTCATTGTAGAGCTATCCTATCACTATCTATACAAAAATACTTTGTTGATAGATGCATTGTCACCTTTGGCTTCTATTTTCTAAACATGATTTGTGCATAAGTACAATGAGTTATAAGCTATATTTATTTCTTCCAGGCCACCGTTCATAATTTCAATATAATTTTCTTTTACTATATATAGAATTTTTTTTGCTCAATGTTTTTATTTACAGTGATACAATTCTTAAAAATGTTAACATTTTTTTTTTCTTGAATTATCTGAGTTTCCACTCATCCTCGTATCTGAAAGACATTGAAATCTAGAATGAACGAATTAACACTTTACTGTTCACATAAATTAAATCAAACCAAAAAAAAACATTTTGTGACACAGTGCATAAGAAAAAAGGGCGGTCTTATCGCTTAAAGCGATATTCATTTATTCCAGACAACCTTCCATCACTTCAATCATGTTTTTCTTTTACTATGAATAGATTTTTTGAGATGGTTCTCAATTTGTCGGAATCTTTTTATTTTTATTTTTTATATGCAAGTCCTTAATAGTAATATAATTTTTAAACATGGCGGAGACTACAAAAAACTCAAATGTGAACCTTTTTAATAAAAATCGCGTACATACACAATTATCTCTAGATAAAATATTGCTAGTACGTTGTAGTTTATTTACCTCTATGCTATTTTCAAAACATGTAGAATCTAGTGCCTATGTCTAGCATTTCCGCTGTAGCACAATTATTTGAAACAACCAACATACCTATGAATAAAGCCGGTTTCCAGCGCTATGCTATGCACACCGATTCGCAAAAATATGTGTATGACAATCCTAGTATTTTATATTTATTACGTTTATGTATTAAATTTGTATTATATTTGACCTAATTATTTTGGACTCATTTTATAAGAGAGCATTAATTATTACCGATACAATCATATCGACCTATTGTTGATAAATTCAACATCCGCAACATTTTTGAACTGTAGGTTTTTTATTCATAAATCTATTTAAAATTGATGACTTACTTAAAAACTTAACTTTTTAACCACCTCCGTGGTCTAGTGGTTCGACCACCGGTGAAAGATCCAGAGGTCCCGGGTTCTATCCCCAGGGGATTCCAATATTGTGCTTGGTTTGGTTGGTGTTAGGACTTTGTTTAAGTCCGCTTGGCTAGCTGCCGCCATCTTACCTAAGACTATCGCCATAACAACAATTTTCAAAAATTGTAGTGTTCCGGCATTTAGAGGTAAGATAGCCAGACCTCAGTTTGTTGAGGATTCCGGGTGAAGTGCGCTTCCACCTTCGACCTTATTGCGATATCGGGTGAGATGAAGGACAAGCACTAAACATTATCCAATTATCATGAGTTTAAGTTTAATATACAGTTTCCTTGAATTTTTTCTGTTCTAGATTAGATTTATATATAGATATAGATTTATATAAGTAACAGCACCGAAAGTCAGGAACTTTCGGTGCTGTTACTTATATAAATCTATGACTTGGCCAAGGACCTAGCCTGAACCACACGAAAATATAATAAAGTTCAGCCTGTTTTAGGTGTGAAACAATCTAAGCCTGTAGGTGCCTGTAATAGTGTGGTCCATTATCATTAAAAGCCTTGTAGGCGCCGAGTTTTTGCCCGGCGATGACTTTCAATGGAATTAGAAGTAATAACGATCATTAGTGCAGTCGGCATTGGTTTGAGATTTATTTTTAAACTTCATTACGTTTCTTTGGTGTGAAGTTTCGTTCATGATACAAATGCAACTTGTATTAATTCTTTTGTTGTCTACTTCTAGTCTTTGGGGCAAAATTGTTATTTTATATTTATGACTTGAAATCCAGTTAAAATCGTACTCTTTTTTGTTCATATTTTAAACGTTTTTCAAATTAGTTTTCATCCATTTAACCCCTTACCGTGCTGCGGTAAAAAATCTTTTCATAAACCCAAAATTCCAGTTTATAAAAAATGTTTTATAAAGCAAGGCTCACAAATGAGGTGTACCATAACAAAAAGGCTGTTAACCGCTGAATGTTATTTATTACGAAATTAACACGTCAGGAGGGTTACTTACTGATTTGGTAGAAATTAACCCTTTGTTGAGGGGCGGTAATTTGAGTTAGAGTGCAGTCACACCGATGAATACTTCTCGAGGTTTTGGACTGATAGATGCCATGATTTTAAGTTCTCGATAACAATGTAAGTGTTTTAGAGTTTTCAGTTGATGTAACTTTATTTAAAACCATTAGACGGCGAACAGGCTCTTGTCTGAGTCAAAACAACAGAAGCTGGTGATTTTGTTTGTAACTTAAGATTAGCTCGTAACATAACGCAGGAAAATCTGTAAAATCGAGGCAGAAATGTTTGTAACATATACATTGAGCTTTCGCTGGAGAAGTAGCTACAATGTGACTCATCAAATTATTTTATGTTTTGAGTCATTACATTGTGACTGAAGCCATTGCCACCTCACAAACTCACAATCAATCGGTTAAAAGAGTTGGACCTCCGATTACTACCGCGATGTTACGGAACATGAACGGGGCACGTGTAATTATACCTTTTGAAAACGGACCTTTTAAATAAACCTCTGCCTTGAAATCAGTAGCTTGTCCAGATCTGAAAAAGGCCTCAGGTGGTAATGGTAATAATTATACACCAGCCGGTACCTACTACTTACACCCATGGCAATTAGTGTGGTTTTCCTGTTTTGGATGTAGAGAAATAATATTTCACAAAAGATAACAATCATCTGCTTTAAATACTGTTTAAACGTGAAAAAACATTAAAAATGTTTTTTTTTTTATTGGCAGTTTAGGACTAAACTTTAACTACCCTACACTGTTTCTTCAAATTGTTAACTGTAAATTTCATAACATAATTGTTTTTTTGATAAAACGTGATGCACTTTATTTCCTGGAAATAATGAAACGTGATATCACCATTCCAATTTTCAGCTAACGAGCCCTTAACATCCATTAGCCGTCAAACTTTCGCGCAAATGGCCAACTCGTTACACTTACCGTATCATTATGACCCTAAATGGTTTTTTGTGCGCAAATGATACGTTAACATTCGGACATATGAGTTTTTAATATAGTAACATATTATAGGCCTTTTTGAGGCATTAACTGAGCGACAAGCTTAAGCGATTATTCAACATTTACAATTTCATACATGTCACTTACAAGAAACAATTGAATGCTGTGAATATAGCATGAAGCATCTTTGTTTCAAATAAAACTGACTAGCTTTTGCCGAAGGGCAGTGTCAAGGAGTTTGCTTCCCTTTGGTGTGCGGGAGGACCACTGCCACCTTAGTAAGCTATCTCTTTAGCAAACCTCATCCTTGCCTGTGCAAGTTTTAGGGTCGAGAACTTTTCCATTCCTTAAAAAAATCAGCACAATATCTGAAACATAAATACAATCTACCATCTCAATGATTACCTATCTTGCTGATCTTGATTCTAAGTCTGTCCATATTTTATCGACATAACGCTGCGCTAACGCGACCAACGAAGCCTTGAGTTCGTGATAACACTTTTTTGCGCTGATGCAAGCCCGGAACACCTAATTATCGGCGATTGGCCGTCGTCCCGTTGATTTGTCTTAATGATGGTAAATTACCACTGAAAATGTGCCGGCCCGTGCTGTCCACGGTGATTTTCAACCAATTTTATCTGTGTAGGGAGGTGAGAGGCAAACCTGCAAGACCGGACTCACCTTGTGTAATGCAATAGTAAGAAGTAATATGTATAAACCCGCATAATTTCCAGCAAGCGATTTTTTTTTTAATAGATTGGATCCTCAAACCAATCTCTTCTTGTTTATTTTTCAGTGCTATCTGTCTTATGTTGTATCATGTATGCATAACAAATTTTATCCAAAATAATCAAAATCGGTTTTGGCTTGCAGAATGAAACTGCCGGAGAAATTCTAATAAAGTCGGACCCACAGCACTATGGGCCATTTACTAATTTTACCCATTGACGGCCATTAGTTTTACTATTTAATAGATAGGCGCACCTGATGAATTTGCTTTTCAAAAGCCGACCGTTTGGAGGCAGTTAAGCATTTTTTTCTGAAGTTGGTAACACATGCTCGTTTGCTGAATGTGTTTGGTTTAAGTGACCACATTAATAATTTAAGGTTTTTTTTAATATTTTAACATGAAATGTTTAATTATCAAAAATAATATTTAGGTTACGTATCACTTTCATTGCCTTAGACCTGATATCATATCAGTAATGCATAGTCAAATACATCTAGTCATAACCAATGTCATAAGTTTCTTTGTCGTTAAAATTATCCTTTTATTAAAAAAGCCTTCTCCATAACATAGACACCATTTTTTTTCTGTGATTTTTACAAATTTCTTTATAGTGAGGTAAGTACTTATTACTATGTAGTGTGTATTTTGGTGCCTTAAGTTCTATTTATTACACACTCATAAAACCCATCTTTACCTACTATCCTTGTATAGTCTTCGCAAATCGTTAAAATTTATTGCTTATTTTACAACACTGACGAACTCTAACATGGAATATCTAAAAACATAAAAAACCGTGTAAAAAATGGTGGTGTGGAACCCCGGACTCCAGCTATTATCTTTGAACACCGAAGTCATTTTAGCTATAATAAGATAACATTAAGGGAAAATGCACTGGTTCTCAAACGTATTAACTTGTTTTAAAACTTCGGCCTGTACCGACAAGCGATTTGTACATAGGTATTTTAGTGGTATAAAGCACTAAAAAAAGTGATAAAAGACCCGTTGATTAACGTATGAAAGAACTAAATATATTCCTATTTCGACCAACATGACGTTTAGTTTGAATTCTGTCTTGTTCGTCAATAAAAGCACTTTTTTTCCGCCATATGATTTTATATCGTGTCTTTATTACCAGTTTCTGAACCGTTTCCTGAATATATTATAAACGAAGAACCGAACGTGTAATAAAATGATTTCCAGTTTTGCCTTTGAAAAGTTTGAGAGCCGTTGAATTCTGAAGAGCGTGTCAGCGGACCTGTCTCAAAGTTTCGAACAGGTACAACTTTTTCTTTTACGTTTTTGCGATCGCGCACGTGTGCATGCCTCCCCTTAATTACCGACGCATACCATAAACAGATCTTGCTCCCTTAAATAAATCTTCGGGAACTGATTTTTTATTGTTTTCTTAGGCCCGTAATTTTGGAGCATGGTTTTCGGTTTACCGACCGTTCTTCAACGGTCCGATTGATGATCGATGATGATTCTATGTTTTTACAGGTTTATGGATAATCGATTTCGATGTTTATTGAGTAAGGAAGTTTGGATGAGCCTGGATTAGTCGGTGATGAGATGTTGTTTTTCTGAAGGGTCACGTTGGAACTTTTAAGTTTTTACTCGTATGTAAGGTGTGTTAGTAATATCTATATAATTGGTACTTAAAACTTATGAGATATAAATTAAGTACAATCCTCAATAGATACATATAAGTTTGGTCACTCTTATGGCCAAAGATGCTCCAAAGATAAAGCTTGATCATTGTTTTTCCAAGAAGTTAAACCCATTCTCAAAAATAATGCAACACTTCTATGAAAAATAATATCCAATAGAAAAGATAAGCCATTCATGCATAATTCTTTTGTCTCCGGAGAGCATTTTTCAAGTGCTCGTCCAAAACAATGGAATTCGTAAACAAAAACAAATGATTACTCGAACACGTGCCGATTGTGGGCAGATAACATTGTCTGTGCTTCTTTAGAACGCATTATGCCCGTTTAAGGGATTCCTCTAACAGTTAGTTCGTCTAGAATAGTGTGGAATGGAAGTAGTTTGTCGCAATTGTGATTTTGAGTGTTCTGTATTCCGCGTGATACCAGTACTAGTTCGGGATACATTAGAATAGGCAGTCCAGAAATCCACGTTGCAGGAGACTTTTTAAATAAACCCAAAAATTAGCTTATATATATAATATGTAATGTATAATCTAAAATTAAGGGCCTACACTGTTGGCCCTACAGGGACACGAACCAAACTACTGTATCAACCCACATCATGCTTGGAGTTTCGAAATGTGGACACCCGTAGAAGAACCAAAGTCCAGACTCACGACTTTTTCCCCTTTGAGGATTCACCTCTGATCACTACTCAGAACGCGGTCGATCTTATGAGGATCACCAGGATACATGCCGACGATTTACACGTTGCTATTCAATACATGACAGGTTGCAAGCCCATCGTTGCTTAGCAGAATACTAGCCTGTGACACATGTCATTTTTGGTCCTATGGACATGCCGGTTTCCTCACGATGTGACCCTCACCGTCATAGCATGTGCATGTGTCAAATTCGCACTTAAATATCCGAAAAACCAAAAAATCCATTGGTGCACGACTGGATTTTAAACCACAACCTCCGGATCAGCAGGCGGGTCCATACCCACTTGGCCACACAGCTCTTTTTCACTGACATTGTTCTTAGAATTAGTAAGCTGGAGTGGCAGTGGGCATGCCACATAATTAGGGGAACCGATAACCGCTCGGGAGTAAAGGTGATGGCATGACGACTACGACAGAGCGCAAAACGGAGTGTGTATAAGACCCCCCACGTGGCGGTCGCGGGTAGTCGGTTGGTGAAGGAGGCTCAGGTCGTTATTTGTGGTAACGATTAGGGGAGGCCTATGTTCAGCAGCGTAATTCACGTAAGGGCTGATTTGATGACGATGGATAGTAATATAATGGACCAAACACGAGTTGCATTATTTTCCATTCTTACCTTAGTAGCCTTAGGTTTTTTTTCTCTTTTATTTGTTTTAAAGTGTGTTTCTCTAATTTGTATGTACATTTAAGGTATTCATAATTGTATATAGTGACACACATTATTATAAATTAATAGCTTGGTCTTGGAGGTTGGCGTTGGTGACTGGTATGCTATATTTTTTCATCTAATTTTTCTTTATTCCCAATAGATATTTAAATATTACAGGACATTCATTTCACACATCCCCATCTAGTCCTAAATTAAGGTAAGTTTGCGATATGGGAACTAGATTACGGAAATAATACTCACATACTTTTTTTTGGTAAATACATACTTATCATTCAATAAACACTCAAATACAGAATAAACATCCATATTCATCATACATTTTTTAATCCTTGGTATAAATAGAACCTAGAACCTACAGTGCAGAATGCCGAGCTACAACCAACTGAGCTGTGAGGCTTGTCATCAATGAATAATGATGTATAATTTTGTGTTCTGTATATCTAGTTGAGAAGTAATGCATAAATATAAATATTTGCTCAAAGTCGTGACAACAACTTAAGCTTTAAGATATAGCAAAGCAGAATAAAACCCACTTCGGTTATACAAACTTTGTTACCATAAAAAAAAGTCACCTCAACATTTTATCGCGCCCTTAAATAACGATGATAAACTGGCAAATAAAAAAAGAGTTAGGGAGATAAACACAATGAGGCCGCGGAGGTATTTTTTCGGTTTGATAATAAATATCGCTTTAACACCACTATAAAAATGAGCCAAGACAAGGGCAGGTTATCTGGACCCTAAGATATATACTCTTATCCCAAAATACACCCTTATCAAAGGGTGAGGCAAAATTGTTATAACGAAGGCTACGCATAGCTGATAAGCTGATTTAAGAAGTTTAAATGTTTATGTCAAGGGTGCATTATCTTATCTCATTAAGTTTGTTAAGTTCTGGATGAACTATGACAGGAAGTATAGATTGCTTTTCGTATCTCAATAACGTTTTCAAGCTATGGCATGGTGCTTAAAATGCTCGATTTAAGTAGGTACTGGTAAAACACATCTTGAAACTCGCTGTCTGTAGTCTAAGCCTAAATTAGTTTATCGTATCCCATACATTGGCACTTCTTTACATATGAGTCCATTTTGAGATAGTATTATATTGTGTTGTCGTTTTTCATTTTCAGAAATTGTAATGCAGGTATAAGAAACACGCTTAACTGGTTTGATAGGCATGAGTTATTATTAGTAGGTGAGCAAAACAAAGAAATAACTATGATAAAGTAAGTTAATAAAGTCTTTCACAAACTAAAGTGTCTAAGAGTGTTTCTCAGAAAGTTATTATTATATCTTATAACAAGCCTCATAGCTCAGTTGGTAGTAACTCTGCCTAGTAGTAGTAGCTAGTAACTTAGTACTGTAGGCTGTGGGTTCGATTCCCACCCAGGACAAACATTTGTGTGATGAATCTAGATGTTTGTTCTGTGTTTAGTTGTTATATTATATAGTACGTATTTATTTGCAAAATGTATAAAGTATTCTTTCCGTAATCTAGTTCCCATATTACTAGCTATGCTTAGTTTGGGGCTGGATGGCGCTGTGTCAAATTAATGTCCTGTAACATTTATTTATTAGTCTAAGACAAAAACTTTGTCGTCATCATCAGCAGAGCTTGTTCTAACCCTGGCTTCCTGTCATTAATCCGCATCATTCATCATCAGGCAGACGACTAGCAAACATCGTCTCCGATGACAGATTGTCTTAACTTTAATTTGATTACCGAAGTCCTAGGGGACGTGTTTTTGTGTCTTGTTTCTGGAATCTGTCTGATCCCGCTGTGATTGATGAATTGCGTATTCCTTTGATTAATTGACTGTTTGTTAATATAAATAGACTGGTTTGTTTGCATCCAAAATAAAGCACAGATGATGCTTCGTTTGAATTGAATTGAATGTGTGTAATGTTTTTTTTATAATATTATTACAAAATGATCACGATATTATCGCGCGTATATATAAACATGCATCTTAAATTCACCAAATCGATAGTATGGTTGAATACTGTGCTTATTTTAAACATCAAACCTTATGTTACTTTTGTATCATTATAATTTCGACCCAACTGTATCTCATTTCAGATATGCTTTATCATTTCATTCAGTCCGAATGAAATGTGACCTGAGATGTAATATCTGTTGCATTTTTCCACGTTTTGGTCATGAACAACATCCTTTACATTTTTTATGCACCCTATGGTGTCAAAGTTTTATCAAGATTATTGCCTAATTTTTTTTATATCCACATAAACAAAACACATCTCTAATTAAAAAAAAACTTAAACAAATGGGACCTCCACGGGACAATTATCTACAATCTCTGCCGTTGTTTGGTGTTAGTTACATCCACGATTCAGGAAACACAGTGCTATTACAAACAGCTGGGACAATCAGCGAGTAAGATGTTGACGCTGATTGAATGTTCAAAATCTAAGTAGTTAAAAAAAATTATAACCTGTATAGGTATGTATAATGAAATTACACAGGTTAGTAAAAAAATATTAGTCCAAATGGGCACGTTATAGGATGCAGTTAAATAAAAAAAGTTAATTAGAGGCATAAAAAAACAACATCAAACAAAATATTATAATAGGTCTCAGATTGCTCCTTGGCAGCAATTAACAATGCTGCTACATTTTGGTCCTCGACAATGAGGTACAGCGGGTTATTGAAGAGGTATGTATTATTTTTCGTCCTGCAAAGTCATTTTTTCCAGTGTCTAGGGATCTAGAAAATCACAGTTTTGTGAAAACTCTGGTAAATGTTGTGACTTTTTGACAATTATAATGTATAAATAAATAAATATTATTTGAAATAAATACTAATTTCCCTAGAATTTTGGTTCCAGGATTTCCCGGATCCAAAAATGCAACAGATCTAGCTGTTTATCTTAAACTCTGTCCTTGGAGCTAAGTGAGTATATCAGATGAAGTTTTATCTGATCCTACGGTCGGTTCACAACTTATCGCTCGCCAGTTATCTACTGTCTGGACCAATTTCTGGACCATTGAGCTGAGTGGTACAGTCGGACAGGTCTCGGTTTGATTATATTAAATGGTCCTTTTTCGGCAAGGGTGATTGATGTCCAGTTAGTTGAGGTTTGTGGGTTCAAAACTCGTTACTGATAGCAATGGACTTTCAAACTGGAGAAACGTGCTTTCACATAGCCAAAAATAAAATGACTTTTTTTATTTGTAACAGATGTTGACCGCAAAACTTGCGCAAGACCAGGTTGAGGTCCACGAAAAGCGATTTATCCCAGAAGATCAACTTTCCTGGGCCAATGAACAATCCGCCTGCTAAGCGTGGTGATTATTCACCAAACTTGATAGGCGGATTGGAAATTTTTATGTCATAATAATTTTCATATTTGAAAACAAATTAATTAACACGTTTATTGTACACAACTTAATGAGAAAATTACAGGAAACTTACAGCTTTAGTACACGAAACATGATTAAATAAAATAAATAAATTATTATAACATATAATATTAATATTTATATATATAATAAAATATCAAATATTAATAATTATGATTAATATTTGAAAACAATTAAAAACATTTATTCAACCAAGAAAAAATAATACAAATGTCATGTTTGTAGAACTGATCGTTATCAAATCATCCACTCGTATACAACAAATGCAACAGACAATCAAATCGAATGTCATGCAAAATTTTGCGCTAAGATGTCGCACAAAACCAAGATTATGTTTACAATATCAATATTATGTCGTCATTGTTGCAACATAGAGCCTTTGCTAAATATTTGTATGGAAAATATTGATAAACATCTGAGGTAATCCTATGTGAAAAAGATTGTGGATCCTTGAATCCACGGTGAATACGGGCTTGTATTGACGTCAAGTGTAGCGTGACAAGATTAGGTACTGTATTGTGCAATCTTGTATAGACAATATTTGTTTTGTTATTTTGGTAGATGTCTTGATAGAGGAAGTGAAATTAACTTAACATACTCAGATAATTTGGTTGTCATAAACGTTACATTTATTGGCAGAATTTAATTGTGTATCCTTAAGAAAACATACGATGCTTTCTTTATATTAATTAACACATTTGATATGAAATAACAAGGCAAAAATGAAAATCGACAAACTTATTAACATTTTTAAGATACCTCATCGTTTTGCTTGAAAATGTTGAACTTAAATATAGCGGTTTCTCAGTCATAATGCGAGTCCAGAGTTTCTTATACCTATGTTTTATTGATCATATTTATTTTTTTGCTCATTGACGTCTTCATTTATAATCGGTCTAATTAAGTGTTTGCAAAGTGCATCGAAATATAGATGACGAATTTAACAAAGTTTGATGGAGCAATCGATCAATGTCCTTATCAAACATTTCCAAGATTGCAATATCATGCCACGTCGTGAAATCCACACACAAAAACTTTTTATTAAAACATCGACAGCCTTCGCAAAGATTAAGAATCTGCAAAAAGTCCGTGTGTCTGTTTGGAAATTAATTCAGGCGTGAATTTTTCATTCGTGGGTCAAATGGACCTTAGAAATAAGGTTTATTGTATGGGTTTGTATGACTTTGTATGGGTTTCTATGACTTTGTATGGGTTTTACCGGTAGTTTCATTGTAATAGAACACCGGAGATGGTGTCTAGGAGATAAGGAAGGATTTAAAACCCGCCCAGTTTGCGCGCGCGCAGATTTACACCACTTTTATTGAGCTTTATTTTATTGAAAATGTGAACTTTACATTTAATTCAGGGCCTCGGGTTTTGTTGTGCCAACACCATTGTTAGCGGAACATTATAAAAAAAATATTTTGAGACTATGGAAACAGTAAATATTTATTTCCGTGGTAGTATCGAGAGGCGGATTATTTATTAATGTGAAAAACACTAACAAGTAGACACGGCTTAACTTTTACTCTTGAATAACAAAGAAGGTTCGATATAACGGTCATTCGACTTTACGAAGGCCTTTGCCTTAAATAACTATACCTATCTCTCTCTAATTATTGATTCAATATTACTTATGTCATAATTTCAACAAAACAAACGACACCTAATACTCCAAAATCCATCAAGCCGTTTATGCTGCAGAGCGTCCTTAAGAATTAGACGTATAAACGAACGTTATTCTTAAGAAAAACATTTCCCTCCTTCTAAAGCAGTGGGTACAAACTTTCATGACACTTATAAAAGCACTTCATAGGAATGTAAAGCTGGAATGGCATTCACATGGCAAAATGTCCCGCCTTCGAGATCCCCCGCCCGCCCTGAGGCGGTCGCGGCATCACTAACAAATATTTCCAAAATATTTCTCCAACTTGTCGGCCTTTTATCTACCGCTTCTTTCCGTTTAGTTGCTTATTGCGTATTGACTACCTCTTGCCAACCCTACATCTTAACACTGAAATAGCGCCTGCCCAAATTGAACTATAACTGAATAGTACGAGAAAACATTTTGGATTGAGAGATGAAGGGGGATACGAACGTTTAAAAATGCGTTCTAAGTTATTATCTATCTACAAAATCCATACGAAAAACTAAAATGGATGCGCGCAAAAACGCAATGATGTCAAGTTTAGGAACTAGGGCTGTCAAATCTGAATATTAGCAAAATAAATTGTGACAGGCAGATACTGAATTATTTATTTTGCTGAAAAAGGAGAGTTTAACAAGAGTATGTTTTTTGGTTCATATTAATTTTGCAGAATCCTAAAACATATCACAAAAATATTTCCCAAATTCACAATAGGTAATGTAAAGTAGAATAGCTGATAATCAAACTAACTAGTTCTCAATTTGTAATTGCTTAATAAATAATTACATTAATTTTAAATCAGAAGGAGTAGTTATCAGCCCTATTCTTATCTACCATCTCGTGCCAGTAATTTGACACTTTTCACTGACAAAGCCCACATTTGCTCAGACAGACACACGCAAAAACCCATCCACAAAAAGCAAAATTAGTATTTTTTGCTATTTTACTTCCAAGTTTTCGAACGAAATTAATTTCTTAAGGAATTTAAATAAAAAAAGGGATGAGCACGTGTTTAGCTGAGAATATGAGGATTGTAAAGTATGTGCTTTTTCAGTGTAGAGCGTAAACTATGTCTTATTTTTCATAATTAGGCCGTGAAGTTTCGTGATGGCATGTCGGATGTTCGTAAATGGGGTGGTCTATATGTAGGAGTTAATGACACAGGAACTTCATATGTTAATTGTAACAAATAAGTTACTTGTAATTGAACGCTTCCATTAATTAATGTATTTTGCCCAATCATATGTATACTACAGAGTTTGATATAAATACCGAGAATAAGAAACTATGCGAAACTAGTGATGACTAGATGTTAAACCTTGCTTTATTGTAAAGAAACGGTTCATCACAATTTTGTTGTACGCTTTGTAATCAGAATCCAGCGGAATTACACACGTGATCAATCAATCCATGCACTTGCAAATAAAGCGATGTGTCCCAAGATAGCAGACTCAATGCCCAAGGCGATATAAGATCCGTATCTAGTAATCCGAACAGGAAGCGTATTATTGAACAGATGCGAAATTCCGAACGGTTTCAAAGAATTCAAGAATTCAGTGTATGAACTTGTGGGCGTGGTACTCCGAACTCAGGATGATTTAGGTCTATGTGGCAGTTATACTGTATTGTTGGGGCCGGTCTAGAGTTACCTTTGTGCTTACGAGTTGAACCGACCTTTTGTGTCATTCTGAAAACATCAGCTTCTTTAGATCACTTTTACTGCCTCATTGTCACATATAGCGTCCTTTATCCAAAACTCATAATGAAGGTCATAATCATGGTAAAACATTTTGAGTATCAGTTCTGAAAAACTGTTAAAGCTGTTTATAAGGTGATAGATAATAACTATAGTTCTTATTTCTTTTTATTTTTTGAAATGCTGTGTTTGTATGAATTACGAATCATCAATAGTTTGAAGAATTCTTTTTGGCGAAGGAAGTAGAAAAAAACATAAAAAGCGCGTTAAAAGCAACCCAAATAGAGTAATTCAGGCGGCAAATTGATATCGAAAAGGATTTTCTACTGTTTTGAAAATAGCAGAATGGATCTCGCACCGCGTCGGCACACTTTGAGTAGGATTAAGTTTGGGATCCGCAGCCCTTTGATTTGGATTGTTTTTACAGCCAGCAGAAACCTTTTGTCGGAGTATTGCTGAGTATTGAGGAATACCAGAATGTGTTTCGGTTTGTGTGTAGGCTTTACTAGCGCCTATTATACGCTTCTTGAATGGGTGCTTGCCGTTTGTATCCTTTGACGCTACGTGATGTTCAATAGACATGTTTCTGTTTCATGCTTTTGGTCCTGAATAGGGCCTTTCTCAGTAGGTTCCGCTGAAATCTTTTGTGGTAATTCTCATTCAGGTGGTTTCGAGGAGAAATTAAATTTTCCTGTTAAAGTAGCTTTAACATAATATTGTGTAGGTATCCGTGGTTTTTTGGCCTTGGCCTGGCTCGCTTGGCCTTGATCTCATCTGGTTCAAGTCATGATAAGGCTGAAGGTGAAAGCGCACTTTAATCAAAATCCTCAACAGTCTCAGGAACTGGCCATCTTACCTATAAAAGCTAGAACACAATTATTTAGAATTGCTGTTATGACGACAAACTTAGGTAAGATGTTAGTAGCTAGCCAGACGGACTTAAACAAAGTCCTTCCACTAACTAAACTAAGCACAGTATTTTACTCCCTTGGGGAACGAGCCCCGGACCTCTGGATCTGAAACCGATGGGCGGACCTAGTGGACCATAGAGACAAACTTTAAAGAAGTTACTTGAACTTATAATAAAAAAATAAGAATACTAGAAAACAAAACCGCAAGTAAGGTTTTTCAAGTCTGCAGAAACTAGTTATTATGTTATATACGTAGGCCGTAAATCAATAAATTATTAACTGTTGGTAGGTATATACATGCAGAAAATGTAATTGCTGATATAATTACCGGTTAATTATTTTACAGAACTATATCAATGGCCATATTCATTTAATGACGAGTATGCAGACTTCAACAGTCTATTGTGAATCATTGAAATAAAGTTGTATTATAAATCCCCAGTAGGCTTGTTAGCATGTTAATACTAATTATCACGTGTAGGTGATACGAATTTCACTGAATTATGATTTTGAAGGGTAGCCGCGATATTTTGCACTGATCTGGGAACGCTACCTGCTTCCACGTCTCACTAATGGCACTTATACGCATACTGGTGCTACATTTAAGAGATATATTCAGTAAGTATCTTTTATTTACATAAATGTAACGGAACTTGAATGCAATGCAAGTAATAGTAGATAGTTCAGCAATGGAAAACAACCCATTTCATTCTTTTAAAGATTAAGCCTAGAGAAAAGTTAACCGGCTCTGGTCTAGGGGTTTGCCCACCGATTCCATATCCAAATGTCCGGGTTTGATACCCAGGTAATAATATTATGCTTGGTTTGGTCGGCGGTAGGATTTTCTTTCATGTTTCTTTAGGTACGCCTGGTTAGCTACATCTACTTTTACCTAAAGCTGTCGCCAAAGCAACAATAATTCTGAATTGTTGTGACCCGGCGTTTAGAGGTAAGATAGCCAGCTCCTCAGACTGTTGAGGATTCTAGGTGAAGTGCGCTTCTACCTTCAGCCTTATATATCATAACTTGGTTTCAAGTTATGATATATAAGGAATCCACTGCTTGATAGAACTTCCTACAAATATAGAAGCCTTGCAAGCGGATTGGTGATCGCATCGAGGGCCATACAACTCTATATCCATCTCATTTTACTACTTACTTAAATCATATGTTGCAATAGTTATTATATAAACATAAAATGAAAATCCGAGTGGATTTTTTACGATCAACTTTACAAAGGTCAGAATGAATACGTTTTCGAAATATGAAAAGATACATCCACAATCGTCTTAGTTTCGCTCTACAAGCTGGACGTGTCAGTCATATATCCAGATTAAATTTTCTATGTGGACCGTCCCTAATATACGCAACAACCTTTTCAAATCACAAACTCAATAAATCATGATATTCATTGTAATTTTTACAAAAAAGGTCTTTTTCTGGATTTTTTTAGCATAACCCACTCGAAATAGCCGGAAGCCATATGTGCACAAATATTTAAAAGTGGTTTGCCTACGGACATTTTTTTCCAAACCTTTTTGAGTCACGACCTGAATTTATTTAATGGTTACTAAGTATAAGTTGGCCCCTTTTTCGTTTGACAAGGCATTTTCGTGGCCCCAAAAGATTAGCGTGTCGGCATTGTGAGCCATTTTTTGGAGAACCCCGTTGAGGTTTTTTGTGGAGTTCTTGACAATGATATTAATAAATAACAAATAGCCATAATGTAACGAACAAAAAACCATTGCCTATGATAATATTTTTGAATCGCAGCGAGGGATTTGTTGCTAGAAATAGATTTTTGAACTAATATACGACTTCCTATGAATAATTTTCTGTAGAACATAATGTATGCGTCCCATTGGCATAATTTAGACCTGTAAAAAATATGAAGCTCCCCTAAGAATAAGGTTTAATCTAAAAAAAAAAGGAAAAATGTAAATATTGTGTTACCTACCTACTCAGTAATAAACAAAGCTATCGAAACCTAACATATCCTTCCTCAAAGTATAAAAAGATAACCTCTTTGTGCTTATAGTTGAATACCTGATGTGTACAAATAACATGGAAGCACTATAAGTATTCATGAAGAACAAATTTATTTTTACGTTGAAATCTGACTATTTAGTACACCAAAACCATACACACCATACAATATTGCAATTCAATTGTTAGGAAATACCTCTGATTGATGATTCCGTCTCCAATACAATTATCCCGGTCTCATACAACAGCCTCAAATGTGCCTACCAAGTGTGTCCTATAAATAATACATTATACACCTCATTGTTGAACTCAATTCAAAGCTTTAAGGTTGGATGATCTCTTAAAATAACAAGTGTTTGCTTCAATGATTATCAACAATGCAGATACCTTTAGCTGCCTTGAAAGCCTCCTTGTGATTTTTCTATAAAATTGTTAGCTGCGAATTCAATCGATTTAAAACCTTTGCATGCACAAAGTAGACACATTTTCCCTTGTATTAAACCTTTAGATATTTTGGAGTTTTTTTAAGTATAATCGACGTTATAACGTAGCATTATGGTTAGTTATCCTTTGGAATGGGGATGAAGGAATGTTCCGTCGATTAGGGAATAAAATGTGCGTGAAGCAGCACGGCCAACCTGGTTCACCAATACAATGCAACATTCAATCTATTGATACTTTGCTATTTAAATGGTTTTACACATTTATAATGCGAGTTACGATATAAGCTATTGTGATCGGTGTTTTTATTTTGTTCCAAGTATGAAAATAATCGATTCCATTCTATTCCAATATTATTTCAATAAGTTTCTATGGAGCTTAGCGTAATATTAATTGGAGTGTTTTCTATTAGGACTTAGAGGCCAATTTTTGCCCTCTTTAGAAAATATTAGAGTAATATGTGAATATTTTTGAAATATCTAGTTAACTGAAATAATGTTGTTGGCTCCGAAGTCCGGCGCTAAACGGTTTTCTGTGTTCCTTTGGTGCCCCGGAGAGCCAATGCCTTCTGCCTTCTCGGTCGTAGTCCTCATCCTAGCTTGGACCTTGAGCTAGACAAGCCTAGACCAGCTAACCCATCATTCAGAAAAAATGCTTTGTTTTTTTTGTTGTATTTACTAAATACAATGCAAAAGAAATGGATTGAATCAATAATTAAGGTTTACCAAAAAATCCACATTTAAAGAGATACATCTGCTTGCTGGCCACGCCTTTTTGAAATTAATTACACAAAATTGAACATCATCTGCACACAATTATGTTTTTTCCATCTAAATCGTAGGTCATTGAGAGTTCTCCGCCCAAGGATCGGTTCCGCCCTAGTAACGCTTGTAGTAACAAGATTTCTGAGAAGTGGGAGGGCATATTGTTAATCGTAATTGATTGTTTTGTTTGTAGAAAAAAACAATCTTTTCTACGAGTATAATATAAAATATGCATTACTATTATTAAGAAAAGATTTTTAATCTGATTTGCATAAAATCCTCGTGTAATCCACACTAAGGAAATAAAAAAGTACTTTTGTAAATTTTTGTCATTATTAAATTAAAAAACGACTACGCCGATTTTATTAACTCTTACCATTAGAATGCTATAGCATTACTAGGTAGCATGGGTTACATTTTTCATCAGATGATTATTTGGAATCCTTACGAAAAAACTAACAATGTAATTTGGAAATTACTTGAAAGATGCAATAAATACTCAACAAAGTAAATTATGAAACATTTGTTTTACGAGTTCATATAATAATAATAATGATAATAATATTAATTTATTTTCTCTCACAGAAGTTACTAAGATATACTTATATAAATTTAAATAGGGTCTAACATAGTGATATATACTTCAAGAATGAGGTGTACAATAGGAAGGAGCCTTCCGAGTATACTTCGTTCCCGAAATGCTTTTTTTTATACAACTAGGAGACGGAACAAGCAAGTAGCCCACCTGGTGTTATGTGCATCTCTTGCCTATAACAATGCCTTACTGCATAGGTCAAATTCTCAAAGAACATACACGGCACTGCATTGCGCCCTTCAACTTGAGGCATAAAGGCCCGTAATTTTACCGGCAACCATACCCTTCAAACCGGAACACAGCACCGCTGCTTGGCGGCCGAAATAGGTATGGTGGTAGTAATTCTCCGGACGAGCCCTTTCATAAGGTGCTTCTACTACTCTTAGATAGTGATGAACCCATGTGCATGTGTAACTGCGTGGGGTCAGCTAGTGTTTTATAAATTTAAAAACGTAAAATAAAATTAAATAAAATAAAATATAAAAGTAAAATAATATTGCGTATTGTGTGACATTTAATTAAAATAAGCATTAATCATTAATTTAGTTTACGTTCAGATTTTTCTGTGTACTGTACGTATATGGGTTGTAATTATGGTGATGTAGAGGATATATTCACAATGACACAACGATTTTGCCTAACACCTTGCGTCGGCGCAACAAAGAACGCCTCTCAAATTAATCTCAGCAAATTGGCACCATTTCTAGAACTTGTTACGAATTCAAACAGTTCAGCGATAGATCCGCCCTGGGTAGCCCCGCCCAATCACGCCCAGGGCGAGAAACTTCACGTTTAAAGGCGGACGGAGGAAAGATGTAAATTGTTTGGTCAAGACGGTCAAGATTGCTTTATGTGGGTGTTGCAATGGACACTTCAATTGAAGGGCCGGGTTTTAAATCTTTTGAATGTCGGCAAACGCTTTTAAAAGTCGGATGGCGGCTTCTTTTTCAACGAAAATAAATAAGAGTTAATATCTATCTGTACATACATAACAATAAAATTGCAACTGAGTAAAAAAACGTAAAAAAACGTTAAATGTATTTTGAAAATGTAAATTGAACGAAACACTATTATCGACACAGAAGCCAATTTTTTTTCGCCTAAGCCTGAGGATGACTAAAAGATCTCACCAGAAGATCATTTGCTGCTTACCTACTTCTGCGTATGTTATACCTTTAATTTAATCATCAATTCGTGCTTATGTGGTGATTATATCAAAATACTCCAATATTGGATAAGACTGTCCAGCAGTGGAAATAAATAGGATGTAAAGGAAGAAGGACATAACTAGAATAACAACTATTAACAAGTTATTAACAGTTTAAGTTCCCTTATTTTAACGGAGACTAGTTTCGGACATGAAGTTCATGAATAGGCTATGCGTAGATCGCCTTATTGGCCAATCAGTTAGGTACTAAGTACCCGTTAACGATTCCTCAATGTTACATTTAGAAAACAGGTTGTGCCGACTGTTCCTTTCCTACCCTTATTATGATCGAATGAGAACATATTTGTTCGTCTATTTACAATTTCTATGTATCAGATATCTGTTGTCAGAGTGTCGGATGAGGCTTTGAGACATGTTAGTAAAAAAATGTAATATTGACTGTCTCCAGTCCTCACAACTGGCGCTAAGCTCCATTATGATGACCAGCGGGACACCTCTGTCCATCACGCCAAATCCCGTTAGACAAAAAGCACAATGTTCAGAAAAAATACAGTTAGTACAGAAGTTCAATATATCTCTTAACGAATAAAGCTTGCTTTTCATGGATTCGGTTCAACAATAGGCCATCATCTTGCCTTATCTTGTTCATCTCGGGATGTTATCAGCGATCCTGATCTAGGCCCGTAATCTGGGCGGACAATGACTCACACCAAATTATTTTGTGAACGAATTGGCATGACTCTGGCTTTTCACTAGCGTAAGGGATGGAGCTAGGATCGTTCCGGTTAGGTATAAAATAAAATAAGTAGGTAGTATTATCGTAGAACATTAAGTTTGATGAGCAATTAAACATTTTTGCTATTTTTTGATCTAGGCTTTTTTTCGAGACTTAACCTGAATATTCTGCAAGAATAATTATAAACTTAGAAGAAAATTACGAAATTCTTGGTTTGTTAATTCATTACAGTATGTACTTATATCGTTTCAATAAATTTCACTTAAATTAAAAACCTATTCAATTATTCTGTAGCTCTTTTGTAGACAGAAAAGGTGTTTGAAAGGAGATCATTATTCCTTAATATGGAACTTAACGATGATAAATTCGTGACAAGTGTGCTAAGAAAAGATTCATCGAAGCGAAATGACGATTCATTTCGGAGACGAATGTTATTAGACCTATTGTCATATTAGTCGCCCAATAACTTGCTAAGCGATGCAGATACAGGATGTTTGCAAATGAATATCATTAAAACAATTAATATAAGCCTAAATAATCATATACATTAATAAAAAAAAATATTGGACTCCAAATAACGTCTCCCAGTTCCCACGTAACCTAAGCTTTGTGTTGAAAATCAGCGCTGTGGCCTTAATCGCAGTCACATGGTGACCTCAGGACTTTTCACGAAGCTTTAATACTATAAATAAACTATACTTATAAGCACGGTCACGAGTCAAAATTGGTACATTAAACACACGTATTAAATGTAAATAATAAATTAAATTGGAGACTAACATTATTATAGAAAATAGTAACATTATTATTATTTTATATGTTTATGTCTGTCTGAAAGTTGAACGAACATCACGCTGAAACTACTAGATGGACTTGAATGAAACTTTGTATAATTATTACTAATCATTGGCAAGGATCATGTTAACTCATTATCTCCCTTAATAAATTAAATTAATTAATTAAATTAAAATATGAAGGGTTGAACAGGGGATATAAACTGTTCTCACCTTATATGCTACCCGCTGGCCCACCCACAACGGGTTGTTTTATTAATGATGATGATGATATTAGCAATAAAAAGTTTTCTCTAACCGCACATGCGAAATACTGCTGATTTTAGTACATTATAACAGGATTTCATAATAATTATTTACCTACAGTTAATACTGTAATTTGCATCTATAAATAACTAACTATTATAAAATCCTGAATGATTTTTGATATTTATTTGATATATGAAATTAATAAGATATAAATTATATTGGTCATTACACTGGGCCTTTTCAAGCTTATTTTTAAAATGAATCACCATGTAGTATTTCACGGTCCACGTCGCAGTCAACTACAAATCAATAGCCAACAATTTAAAAGAACTTTTTGCAGTTAAAATGGAGACAAATTCACTTTTAAAGCCAATTTTTAGAGCGTTGGATTCCAAAACATTAAACATCATGGTCTTATTGTCAGTCTTTTATAGAGGTTGAAGAAAAATAAAATTTACAAATGTCAAACTTGAGAATGAGAATTTTTACTTAGATTTTATGATGTAAGTTAATGTAAATTTGATCTGTGCAGAACACATCTTGTGTCTACGCAGGAAGAAGATGGAAGCGCCCTTCCCTCGGAATCCTCAACAGAGGATCTGGCTATCTTACCTGACTTAGATAAATATGGTAGTAGCTAACAGGCGGACTTAAACAAAGTCCTACCACCAGCCAGGTGGTTAGCTCCTCCCTATCCTTTCATGGGTGTCGTCATAGGTGATCATTTGGCATCATCACTGTATCACAAACCCGCCAGACAGTTGTGATGATTATAATATATTGCAAAATAGTTTCGTGTAAGCAGCAATTGTGGGGATGATCACAAAAGGAGGAAGAAAGGTTTATACACTATTTTTTCACGATCACCAGAACTTTTTTATTTTTTTTATTTTACGACGGGTAAGTGATTCCCTTCATCTCACCTGATTTTCAAGTTATAATAAGACCGAAGGTGGAATCGCAATTCACCCGGAACTCTCAACAGTCTATCGATAGTAGAACTGGCTATCTTTCTTTGCCAGGCAGACTTAAACATAGTCCTATCACCAGCCGAACCAAGCACAACATTGTTGTGCACCTGGGGATCGAACCCGGGACCTCAGGATCTGACACCGGTGGGCGAACCACTAAACAACAGAGGCGGAGAATCCAGCATTGCGCAAGTTACAAACTTGTTTGGCGGATAAAATATTTTTCCTTATAGTCTTACAATTAAACTAAACATCTTATCGAAAGTTGGTCATTGATAGGAGCATGAGAATAAAATACATTGAAGATGAGTATTACTAAGATTAGCATTACCAATTTACATTAAGTGCTAAAACCAAAGAACTAAGAGCCTACAGGATATCCTTAGGATAAAGGTTAGGGAGGCGAAGCGTTACTCGGAATTAGCGATTAAGATTTAATGCGTCCAGTTTACATGTGATAGCAAATCAATGACACGTCATTAAATTTACCGTACACTTCATTACCCATCAAAATCGAACATCTGCTCGACAGCTAAGAAAATATTCCTCGACATCTAATCTTTGTGTTCCGCCTAATATCTCCCGAGGTATGGACTCCTTTACAATTATCATTGTCAAATGCCATCTTGCGCATCTCCGTACGCTCCGCTGACTTTCTGCGCAAAATTATAAAAATTTAATACGCTCAATACAGTAAATTCAATGGGAGCATCTAAGAATCGCCTTTTGGAGGCGAATTCAGTCACAAAAGGGGACAGGATAAAGCATCATATTTATTTCATAATAAATGACAATTATCGTAAATTGATTTCTGAGTCGACAATGCGTGTGCGCAGCTAACCAAACATTGGCCAAAAAGGATCGTCCGCTGACATTGTTCAGATATCAAAGAAATATTTTGTTGCTCGTAGAAAAAGTTTTTATGTAAGGCAGAGCAAAGCAACAAAATATTATGTGCCTATTATCGCTACGGTGTTACACAAATAAATAAATAAGTTGACTTCGATTACATGAAACACAAAATATTGATATAGGCTATTGAGAAATAGATTAGAAATATGATAAATATATAAATTATGTTTGAATTTTACGTGTTACCGTATTTTCTAATAATAAAAGAATTATACATTCCTCTGTACGCGCAATATGTTTGAAAAAGGCTCCAAAATTTTCTCTCAGCGTATATTATGTAACTTTGAAAGCTTTTTGAAATACCGGCTTAGTTTCAAAAATGCCTATAACAGTAACATTTTACAAATAGTTCGTTAAAATTACAAAATAACTTATGCTATTGCACTCTCTGAGGTAATGTAATAAATACATTTAACTACAGGTTTTTTTTGTCTCTGGTTCATAAAGGGTATCATTAGTTTGGCTTATTATGAGAATATCATGTTCTCATTATTGTTTCCTGGTATAAGATACAAAAATAAACAGTACCGATCAAATTACGTGCATTTTTCTTCCACTGATGTTATCTACTGGTCGTAATAAGGTGTTATTTGGATCACGATAGCAAGTTAATTTTAAATATATCTGTGAATAAAGGATAGCTTTTAGTCAGATATACAATTCCTTAATGTATTGGTGGAACTTTTCTACACTTAAATTGCACTTCCAAGTTTACATTATCAAAATTATCACGGATACCATGAACCATACACCATGAACCACGTGCTTGGCGGCCGTTATTTCAGCACACAAAAAGCATTTATGTGTACTGGTTTTAAGAGTATGGTTGCCGGTGAAATTACGGGCACGCGAGGCTTAACACCTTTATGCCTCAAGTTGACGGGCGCAATGCAGTGCCGTGCAGGCTATGTTCTTTGTGAATGTGACCTACGCAGTAAGGCATTGTTATAAGCAAGAGATGCACTTAACATCACTTGCTTGTTCCGTCTTCTAGTTGTATAAAAAAACAAGGGTGACCTCAAAGGCTTTTTCATTTCAAGAAACCGTCGTTGAGTATCACTTCCAACACCCATCGCGTAGGCTGGTCATCTTTTCAGCGGGTGGTTAGGCTTTCCGCTGGTCGAAACACAAGTACCAAATCTTTGTTTGAGGATCTCGCGTGCTATGGAGTCTAAGTTCTTTCTTCAAGAGTAAACAGCTGCATATGAAACAATAAACTGTACCAAAATATAGTTCGCAAGTTGTACCTCACAGTGAGACGTCAGACCATCAATTAGGGGTGACAGCCACTTCCAACTACTTTGTTGACGTTGAAAACTTAACCAGTCCAGGTACGTAGACAATTAGACTGTAATCACTACATTTGGAGTGTTGTCACGGACGAGGCTTTCCCAGAAGTGCATTGTTGGCCGCCACCCAGTGGGGCCATGTTTGCAAACGTCTTCAATAAGCCTGCCCCAATATTTGCTGTACGAATGAACGAAACAATGCCTTGCCTTGGGACAGTTAGCGATTTCTTGTGAATCGCGGGACAATGTTAGGGTGCGGTCTGCTACCCAGATAATACGGGAATCCAAAAAATATTTAGAACTTTATGAAATTCATATGAAAGGGTAAACTGGGGGCAGAAAGTAATACATTCTGGAACACTATGGTCAACCATCTCTGCGGGGGCTGATCGCCTTAAGTGTTACCGCCTGCCACAGTGTGGGGGTCGTTTGAGGTGGCAGACGGTAATAAATCGTTTGTAACATACTCTAGCATATCTAATACTGTCAAGTATTTACATTTTACAAAATATATTTTTTAAGATGCTTACAAGGGGGCATATTGCACTTGTTTAAAGTAATACTGTAATACTGTAAAACTGTAAATTACCAATAGCTACTTAGAATGTCATCTTATTTTTCGCAGTCGACGAATTTAGGCGGCTCAAGTTGCTATTATTGGTGTCAATGGGAAGGTTCTACGTACCAGCAGACATATGTGGTCCGATATAATGATAATGATTCTAAATAAATGCAATGAAAAGCTCTGTTTAGAGCTTTTGCAGCTCGAGTTGGAAGACCACACCTTAAAATTTTAGCGATTATGTTTTCACGTCCACGAACGCACCACGGGTGGCTACCACCGACCACCTCCAGTTTATTTATTCAATCTGCCCTATTTATAATCCCTAACAAAATAATTCACAGCACGAGCGGTCCACAGCAGTGACTCACATAATTTAGTTTATGCTGGTTCTGTGGTAAAAAAATGTTATTTCTCGGTACGTTAATAAATATGCAGACAATACATGCGTTGAACTGCCAACATTTTGGCAACATTGTATAATGCATAATTTTTGATACGAACGGTATTTTTATAGAGCAACGACCTTACTTAAATACTAGGACGTGAGCTTTTAATGTAAATTTGAATTTGGAAAAATTATATATTCGTACCGTAATGATTGAATGTGTTTGTCAAGCATTTTACCAGTACACAAGTATACCATAAAGCTTGACCTGCCACAATAATACGACCCGTATTCCAGAATTTAGACTCAATGGCTTAGTAACAACAGCCCACCGCACCGTTTAACCAAGCATTTAATAGAAACGCTCGCTCCATTGTAGACCTCATTCTTGCCCAGGCAAGCATCGGGAACCAGCGCTGACCCAACGTATAAAAAATAGGCCCCACCGGTGATAACATTTTATATATATATATATGATAAGGCCGAAGTTAGAAACGCAAGTTGCCCAGAATCCTCAGCAATCTCAGGATCTGGCCATCTTACCTTTAAATGCCGGAACATAACATTTTTTTAATTGTTGTTATGGCGACAGAATTAGGTAAGATGGTAACTCTCGTAACCTACTCACTTAACTCATACAATTCATAATAATGTCTAATATAGTAAGTATCAAATAAGTTAGACGAAGTAAGTACCTCATTTCTGAATACCAAGTACCACACATACCTGCACGCTCAGCGCTTCACGACAAGCGATTGTTTGAAATCACAATTTGAATACTTAGAGGAAGTGATAAACCTGCTAACGACCTTGCATCCTGTGTAGATAGTCTCAGTTTACTTTACGAATGCTTGTGGAAGGTTAGGAATGTCATTTCAACCTGAATAATTTGACCAGAATACATAAAAAAAGTATAGGACTTGTATGAATAAATGTATGGTGCGCATCGCTTCATTACTTTTACTTTTTTTTTTATTTAAGATACAAAAATACGACATAACCAAATACACGGTGTATTTGGTTATGTCGTATTTTTGTATCAAATTTTCATGCTTGCCCATCACTTATTTTAACTAGCTAGTATGTTCCTTTCTGTAATTATTTTGGTTGTGTCGAGCAAAAATAAATGAACGACATTTACAAATGGCATAGATAATAGATCAGTATTACATATTATGTAGAAAGAATTATAAAAAACACGTAAATAAATAGACGTGTAATTTATTACTTATGACCTACAATTATTAAATTGCGTTAATTTCTATTATTTCCGTAAATAAATTAATATGAATATGGTAATAACTCGTATTTAAAAGTAATTCTTAATGTTTAATGAGATATATTTTCACTGATTATGTTATGTTTTAATAGTTTTTCCCAAGTGAATTGGAAAACTCAAGCACTTAATATACATGAAGATTAAGGGATTTCTAAAATAAACATATAATTTATTTATTTTTTTCGTTTCATCGGCTCACGATCATTGATAAGTAAGCAAGAATATGTAATTAATAATCTATGTAACAAAATCTAGCGAACTAGAATATTTGCAACCACAATTACTTTTAGAGATTTTGGTACCGCTTCTGCCATTACTGTATGCTTGGTTACATTACAGTATGCTATCTAGCGTGCGGAAAAATGATTACAAACATAATTCTTTTGATATTAGTCTTGATATTCTATGTTATGTTTTATTTTACATTTTTAAAGGGGTCTTAAGTATTATGTACCTGTATATTGGACCTGGTATAAAAAAGTTGAAATCTTAATATTTTATTAAGGTTTAGACTGCTCTCCTTATTGTCATTTTTTTTTTATTAAATATTACTAAACCATACATATCTACACAACACAATCTAGCTCAAAACCAAGCAAAGCTTGTAATATGTGAACTAAATTACGGAGAATTACAATTGAATTGGTAGTTATATACTTTTTGTTGGAACTGACACTGATGTATATTATAAGTATAAATTTACAAATATAACACAAGACACAGAAAAAAAAACATCATCTCACAAATGTTGGTCCCAAGTGGGAATCGAACACACAACCTCCAGCGCAAAATTCAGCGCTACCAACAGAGCTGTGAGACCATAAGGTAATAATGTGCTCGTAAATAGGCTCTACCCGTTACCACGGCCGTTGTAACACGGTTGAAACTGTCGGGAATATAAAAAGGTACGCGATGAAGACCCGTTCTTGTTATTAATTATGTATAATAATCGCGATAATTTAAAAAACGCTGTGAGACCAATATATATATATATATATACTACTAAGAAGCCATTTAAATGGAACTATTGAGGAATCTTATTAATGTCATAGCATAGACAGTGGAACCTTTGAAATCTGCCAATTCACCCTCGATATAATCATACACGCCCGCATCGACCATGACGCCTTTGTACCCTAAACGGTTCACCAACTACATTCCAAGATGATATAAAAAGACAAGCAATAACCTCATACTGAGACATTGTGGGCCTCGATCACACCTAGGCTCAATAGTTTGACAGTATTGTGAAATTTCTCACTTTGGGTCTCGGCGACCCGCAGAGTTTGTCGGCGGGTTAGATCATTGTTGGGCCACGTGCGTGTTCAATGGACTCTCAATGGGCCCTTAGAAGATCTTGGATTTGACATCGCTATTTATGGAAAACGCCTAATTGAATTAAAGGCGACCCCTCATGAGGGTATGATCTGATTAAATATATTAAAATCGCGGTTTTGTTTAGGGCAGGTTATGAGGGCTTGTTATGATGAGCTATGTACTGCTTGACGATACCAATTTGGCTCTGATTATAATGAATGTAAAGATTGTACGGTAAACTTAGCTTACAAGGTTAAAATGGTATGCTATTTACACTCTTAATAACATAGAAGGGATAACAGTTTATAGACTTCACCACAACTTGTGATAAAAAAGTTGAACAAATTCTCACAAGAACCCATATTTGTGTGCAAATTAATGGAGGAAAAATAGCTGTGCATCTTTTATATAATTTTGTGCTAAACTTAAAAGTGAACTAGCTGTGTGAAATTCTATCTTATCGCGTTCTAAAACGCAAAATCCTATCAAAATAAGCTGGCTCAAACCTTCTGATATTTTAGTAAACCAAACACGCCCTTGAAGAGTTCGGCACATATTTATTTTGGTTAGAGCTTTAGATATTGACTTCTTGTTATCTTTGCAAACAAGTGCGGGTGCTAGATATTAAATACAAATACTTGGGGAATGAAAAATCCCGTGGAATTAGACGGGAGTTTAAAAATGTTAATCCTAGTTTAGTTTCTTTTATTAGCTATGATATAACAATTCTGTAGATACATTAAAAAAAAATACCTTAATCGATAGGTAGGTTAGGAGTAAAGAGATTATTGCTTAGGATTTTGAGGGACACAACAGTAGGCATATTTTTAGTCTGTTGTTTTTAGCTATTGGTGTCCCATGCAAGTTGCTGAAAAGAAAAAGATCTCCTGATGGAGAGGTCTTTGAATATAAATAGAAAAAGCGTTTTTTGAGTTTTTTTTTATTTCCTAACTACTTGATCTACGAATCATAAAAAATAGCCATAGTAGTAAAAAAACTTAGCTTAAGAAGGCTCCGGAGCCATCGCTGTTTTCCTTCTAAAGTACATACTTACGCGGTTCATTTGTTTCGAAATTTCACGTCCCATTTAGGAAATGATTATAGCCTATAATTATGTTTATTAAAGTAAAGAACAAAGTAAAGACGACAAACCACGCTTGCATGAGAGAGCGGTACTACTGAGTCTTCTTACTACGACAGAAATACTTTTTTAAAACGCTGTAGGATCATTGAAGTTTACTTATCTGTGGAATATAAAATGGACATGTGGAATCAAGGCTCGTCAGCCTTGAAAGAAAGTGATACAAGCAAGCCTTATTCAATGTTTTTAAAAGCAATATAAATTTATACAATAAGCAAACGTGCGCGTATCAAATCGCTACAGCGCCAATACTTAAAGTATTTTCTTTGTACTATTACTATTATTTCTTTGTATTTTAAATACAATAAGTCCATAAAGTAGCAGATAATAAGGAAACGCAAATTACACGGTTAAGCACAAGAGCTTGTGATTTCAAGTTGAAGCCTTTTAAGTTTCCCGCCATTCACTGGTGTAGCCGTTATATAGGGTGACCATACAATTTAAGCAAAATTGTGCGATGAAAACTACCCACGTGCTCACAATATTCATGGTATGTTATATTTTTCATACCATGAATATCGTGAGTCATGATTCATTTTCTTTTTTATTATCCTACGACGGAAAAGCGCTTGGCTTTCATCTTATCTGGTATTAAGTTTCGATAAGGCCGAAGGTGGAGGCACACTTATTTCACCCGGAATCCGTTCAATGATGCTGTTTTTTTGTTATAATAGTAATATTAGGGGAAAATTATTTTAAATTTCTTGTGTATATCACAAGGTGTATATAGGTGTATATTGTATATCAATAATATTTGTAATAAAAACATTTTAGATAGGCATTAAGTAGGTACCTATAATTGTAAAAAATATAATAAACATACCTTAGTGCAAAAATAAAATAAATAGTGCCTCATTGGTTTAAGAAATAATGACCATTCTTAGCGGGTACACCAGCATAACGATCAAGCAAGCGTACACATGGTCGTACTCGAAAACGGTTTATACTATAGCAACGAAGTTTACACACAAAAATAGAACACAAAATACTGCCCGAGCTATACAACATTTTATATTGATTGCTCTTATAGGAACGGAGATACGCTGCCATAACGCCAGCTCGGAATGTCATTCAAAAGTCTTGTTTAATATCTCCGTTCCTATAAGAGCAATCATTATGAAATTTTGTATAGCTCGGGCAGTATTTGTACTCTATTTTTGTGTGTAAACTTCGTTGTTATAGTATAAACCGATTTTGAGTACGGTCATGTACTCCAAATGTGCTAGCTTGATCGTTATGCTGGCGTACCTACTAAGAACGGTCATTATTTCTTAAACCAATGAGGCACTATTTATTTTATTTTTGCACTAATAATGCTCTATTTACGCAGAGTTTTTTAGGCATGACCACGAAAGTGAATTTGATTACGTAGACGCTACCATAACGGACACCTTTAATGATATTGATAGATGTATAGTTGTACGTGTAAGATTCATGCTTCCTCGTTCAGATAAGGTTTATCCTTGTTTCTTAAATTATATAGTCACCATAGTATTGGATAATCGATTGCGCATGCGGTGTCCATTCATAAACTCGCTCAAGCAAAGATCCTCGACTTATGAATGAGTCAAAGGACAACGAAGGTAAGTAAATGCAAGTTCTTGAAATTCCTAAAAGCTTCGTGTAAACATGATAATCAGGGATAGGTAGGTACTTAGAAAGCGTAGCTACAATAAAATCCTCTTCATTGCCAGCAATTTCCACCTCCCTTGCAGGGGCAAATATAAATAAGAGTGAAAGAAAATATATGCGTATATTAGGTTTAGTATAACGTTTAGATACATCGGATTTCTGTACCAATGTACCAATTTAAACTACGGATTGTCATGGATGAATTTCAACATGAAATATTATCATATTTTTCTGTGAGATACGAGCCGTAAAAACCAGTTTAGTATATTGAGATAAAATTAAAATGTAGAGTATGAATCGGCCTCGACATAAAAGTTACAAAAACAATGATACAATTTTTGGCTGCGATGCACTTCTTGAGGATGATAATAAATAGATAGTTAAATATTTTAAGTTTATACTTAGTGTAGACATTGCATGTCAACAAATTTGTAAAAAAATAGGCCTTAAAATTTATAATATTCATTAATAATGTTTGATATTTTTTGATCTCAAACAAATACATTTAATATTTAATTTAATGAAATTTAATTTTGAAACTTAAATAGACTATTTTTATGTCAGGTAAAAAATTATGAATATATTTTTATTTTTGCAAGAATTTTCAATTACAATGTACGGAAGTATAAAAGTGTAAGTTCCCGCCAAATTCCAACAAAAAACTTCAAGGCGCACTCTTCCCAAGAAGCTTGTAAGCGATTTGTATCAACGAAACGTCGCGTTGCATCCGTTCCCAATTCAAAAATAACAATATAATGCAATAAGCGTTATGAAATAAAATTACGTCGCTTTTCGAATAAAAAATGAAAATTATTGAGAGCATAATGAGCCCGTATGCCCCAGCGTGGGTCCGAAATTCGATCAAAAGCGATTTATTGCCAAGATTCGCAAAGGTTTCTTCTTTGAACGATGATAATAGGCCGGCGCGCGCGCAGACCGGCCGACTATTATGCTTTTGAATAAAATGACAGTAAAAGTTACGCCCACTTTTTTAAAATCATTGTGAATGTCTTCAAAAGTTTTTAAAGATTTTGGAATAACGCGCCGTTTATAGAAGTTCTTTTAATTTTTTGTCGTGGGTAGGTACTTACATTGTTTTTATATCGATTTGTATGGCAATAATAATACACGTTTATTTCAGACCAGTAAATGACATGTTCTACCAACTTTGTAATAACAAGATATGTCAACATACATACGATATTATGTAGGTATGTTTTATATCAAATGTAGTACTTATCAGTTTTTAAAAGTGATTATAACTCCACTAAATACAACTTTATTCTATACATGGGTTATCTGGAAGAAAATGCTTCATAGAATTAAGTTCGTCCATGTACTTCTTCAATTCAATCTTCAAAAACAAACTTGTTTTTTATCGTATACTATTTTCGAGCTCGTCACCAGTTTGAAAACTACAGGTAAAGGTAGAGAACACCTTGGCGATAAGGCCATTATCGTAGATATCCGTAAACAAGCTCGAATACCCCTCTAGTGGCCATCTACACGTGTTCAAAAAGCTTTGTTACTGTAAAATTACAATAAAATGTTTTGAGATATTTATTGTACAGAAATTACGACTTTAAATCGAACACATTGAGGTTTATTTTTATTAGCAGAAATGTTAACTGGCCTTTAAAACTGTGATTGAAAACGTTGTAAGTAAAAATATTATACAGGGGATTGAAGGCTTTGTACAGATCGCTAGTGCGTACATAATGGCTTGTTTGAAACCATAGATAAAGTTTGCCTATTATGGCAATAAAAGTGAAGAATATCACTTGATTTTTAAGGGGCACTTTAAGGCTCTTCAAAGTTCTCTCGTAGCGAATGATTGTGTTACAGCTATCCATCAATTGGAAGACATTTTGTAGGCTTCTATTGAGCTTTTTGCAATTCGTTCATTTCCTGTGCCTGGGGCTAAGATTTCGGCAAAATTTTTGCCAGAACACAATAACATTTTTTGGATAGTTTTTTCTTTTTCGGTCAGTGGGTAGGTTTTAAGTTACCGGCAACTTAAAACGGTTTTTTAAATCTGGATACGGTTTTTAGATAAAAGATTCAGTTTTATGGATGGTCGGGGATTTTTTAGGGAATCTTTTGTTGAAAATAGCCGCATTGGCGAGAGATAAGTAGCCGACGGTTTTATTTACAGGGAGGTTGCACGTGTCTTTAGACGTATCTTTTTTGCATTCTCGCATGTAAACTTTTTTTGATTATCATAATTAAAATGTATTTAGATAGTTAGTTTTTTTACCAAAGTTATTTATTTTTTTAGCAATACCTACATAGCAAAACATTTAAAACTTAATAAAATACAACGAAAATGGATATTAATTATGTATTATTTAAAATAAATTATTTTTTAACATTAAGACGCAAGTAGGTAATCAAAACTACTTTGCTTTCAAATATCTCTGGTACATTTTTTCGCATAGGTATGGAAATAAAGTTTGATATCTATTTTCAGAAAACCAATAAAGCAAGGTGCAGCAAAAAGCTAAGATTACTGCCAAATATTTGGCGGTCGTCCATCGTCAAACCAAAATCCCTGGTTTCCGGTAAAAAACTGGAATGTGCAGTAATTTAAAACCGCACAAAATTGCTGCCGTTACACACGTGCAATACTTTTTCATAGCGTTGTCAAGTTGTATTTTAGGATGTTTCAATTTTTTACTTATTTTAAATTTTGGGGTTCAGCGTGAAAATTCCTCCGATAATACATTTTTTTTATTTATTTAAAACAACAAAACAACAGCATAACAGATACTTAACCTAAACCAGCGCTGTAAGTAACAGAATAACTTATTAACATACCTATTTTATCATATAAATTTAGGTAACAGAAGCTTCAAACAAAAGCTGTGCATGTTAATGACTTTCGGCAGGCTATGTCAAAAATATCATATCATTAGCTATAGAATTAGCATTCATGAATATAATAATGGCGTTAGACGTTGGTGAAACTAGGGAAGGTTAGTTCTAGCTGCAGGTAGACTAAGCATGGGGGGTCATCTGGCGTGCACAGCCGCAGCATCTCCAGTACCTCCGGATGGTGGATGAGGCCACGCAACACTCACACCACGAACTTGACCAATACCACTTGACTCCTGACAGACAGTAGACAATACCCTACCATACCTAACACAAACAGGCTTGGGTACAATAATGGGTAGAAAGGGTATTCGTATTCTTTTAAGTACAAAAAACATGTACCTAAACTTGCTTAGAATTCTTTGTATCTTGAGTTTATACATATCTTCGTGGGGACGTTATATTATGGCATTTGTTTTTAAATGGCTCCAATTATAAACGAACAGCAAAAGAGGACTTAATAGATTCGCTTGCGCATTTCAGACTATACATACAACTATTACTAAATTCATAAAGTTGAATTTATCAATTTACAATTTTGAAAGTGTTCCAACTTAGGGCACATAGTCATCACACATTTTTTTTTATTATCAAACAAATAAATAAAAAATTCAAAAAATATTTTTTCTAAATCTTACTTTTCCAGAAAAAAAATAGATTTTTTTATATGCAGAACTTTTTTTTTTTAATCGAGCACGTAACTCCTAACATGACTTTTCGATTAAACTCACGGTTTCAGACTTGGCCTCAGTGGCCCTGAAAAAAAACCCACCTGTATATTGATAGTAACAAAGCTATTGGTCCTGTTATCATTCGCCTTTTATCTTAATAATCCAACAGTTGGTCAGCAAACAATTTTTACAAGAAATTATACTAACCATACCCAATAAATTACAAATATCAAGTAACAATAAAACAGACTCATGACTTTTTCCTCTTCGAAGATTCACCTCTGATCACTACGCAAGTATCTACAAATAAATATATTTCATTGTAGATCAATGGAGTACCCAATCCCTTTTATAAACGGTCTTACAAGTCGACTATTGTTTGTAAAGCAGATTTACTAGAAACATTTTGGGCAGAAATTGGACAGCAGTAATTTGGTGAACTGATATGGAATGATGATTATAATATTAGCGCGATTCTTGGTTGGTCGGTTGTTTCTCTTATTATTTTAGGACTTTATGAGAACTCCGTAGGAGTGTGCTACACATGCTTGGCTTTTCAAGTTTGTAGGAAATGTATGCCACGTGTTTTTGATTTCTGCGCCAAACGAGAGCATGTTATCGCCACATTTCCTCTCACTGATTGCGTCAAATATTGCAGGTTAGGCGCCTGCTCTTTTGGTATGAGCGACCATGGTTTTTTATTTTTCAAGATATTTCTGTCGATATGTTTTCCCCTTCTGATGTCACTGCCAAGTGGTCCAACTAGCTTGGAGACATGTCATGCGACTGGACTGTACTATTGTAAATCTGTAACTGACGAAAACAGAAGAGGAAATACTATCATACCTATATCTTTTGCCAAGCAGCATTGTATTTCGGTTTTGTGGATATAACCTACGCAGAAGGGTTCTGTTAAAGGTTATGATTTATATACTTAACAATAGCTTTACACAAGCGAGTTTCGTACCAACTTTACATGCCAATAAATAATTGTAGTATATATTTATATGTATATTAGTTTTTAAGGGAGGTTTAAATAGCTATATGTAGCTGTGGACCGTTGATTATGTAAAATAACATACGTCCGTAATCTTGAGTGGTCCAAAATAAAATTATTATTATTATGGTTTTTACCTCGTCTCAGAATTCTCGATGTCTTAAAAAAATAGTGATAACTGGGGCACACGGTAAGACCGTGTACTTTAGTGTTTTGAACTGCATCAGGATGGTAGTCTTATTGACCGAGCGAGCGAAGTGAGCCAAGCGTCTCAGTTTCGAGATTGGCCAAAAATACTTTTGTCCGCTGTCTGTCGGCTGTCGGCTGTCGGTTTGTTCTCGCCTACAGGTCGCATTTTTCAACCGATTTTGATAAAAATTGGCAGACATGTTCCTTGATTTATTAAAATTTTAAGACAATCGCGATTTTTGATCGGGGGGGAAGTTTGCTGTAGCGTTATTTATCAACGGAAAAATGCACTAAGAATTAAATTTGACAGAAGATATTGTGAAAATAAAACCAAAAGGGGGAGTGGAGGGGGAAAAGAGAAGAAGTTTGTTTTTTTTTTGGTAAATTTATACCTACGTTTACTAATCAAACTACGCAGTCCTCTCCGCCTTTGCAAAAAAAAAAATCCATAGACACCAGGTTTGATCCTCTCAGACCAAGAGAACGCGAGTAATCGCTAAAACTTTTTCCCCTATTTGCTCAAAAGTCTAAAAGGAAAAGTGAAAGAGGAAAGCATCAGTTATTGCTTGGTAATTAGGCTCGCGAGGTCTACTGTTCGTACAGAACCACTAGTGGTATTGTGAGGTAACTACACCTTACCTCTTTCATTGGGATGTGAAGTAGTACCTATACCTACGTTACAAAGTATGCACCTCTAAATTTTCATTCACGAGGCTATAATATTTTACTTTGGATTTTTTATTATTTATTTAGAATATATTATTACTGTTTCAACTTTTCATAATTTAGCCCCACCCTACACCTAATCGGAAGTAGCTAAGTGTTACACAACCGCACCTAATTATGTGCCCAATAATGACTTCCCGTGCACTTAACCTGTTATGTCCATGGTTGAAGCCGACAAGTGGAAACATGCTTAGGACAAAGGTGACACTTTGCAAATGCGATTTTCGTGTCACTTTTAATGGGTAAAAAGTTTTTTTACCCATTAAAATTTCCTTGTTGCTGAAATTCAAAGAGACAGGAAAAACTCAAAAAAATTGCTTTGTCTCCAAAGCAAATACGGATGTTTTATTTTGACACATTTAAAATAAGCTAACAGCATTACTTGTATACTACTGAGTATCCACCTCGCGCACCACATGTGTGTGACTCAGCAGTCAATGAGTTAAGAAACAGCAGCAGACACCTAATAAGATTTTTGCGTCAAATGTGAGAATTGGCACTTCCGTAAGGGATATGCTGTTCATTTTGTTGGCTTCAGTTTATGAGCCATCAAGAAACAGGATATAGTTTTTAATCGGGTAAAGTGAACCTTCCTGTTTGCTTATTTACTAAGAGTCATTTGCAAGACACGCTTGGGAGGTTGATACTATTCGAACAGTGATCTGTGTTGGGTTATAATATATTCTCAAATAATATTACAGATTTTAGCGAATGATTTGTAAAATTATTATTCTTCTTATCCTTTATCTCTTACCGGAATGGGCCTGGCTGTCATGTGTTGAGGATTGTACCAAGTTTGTCAATCCAACGTCATTCCTCTTTGATCCTAGTGCACTTGTGTATAGGATCATCCAGTGCTGTTTTGATTTGTCCGTCTGTCACACCGGAGATCTGCGAATACTGTTTATCATGTTTATTCTGTTGTTGAAATATTTTGTACTGCAACATATAGGTTATGCACTTTCTACTCTTAAAAATGTTTATTACTGCTAGAATTCTTGATTACATGAAGTTATCACGCTAACAACCTGCTTACTGTTTTACATAATAAGCAGGCGAAATGGCAGAGGCTGTAAGGAAGATCTATGATGGCGTATAAATGCTTATTACAGCAGAATTTCTTAATAATGTGAAATTATAACGCTAACAAACAACCTGCTTACAAATTTACTTATTTAGCAGACTGTAAGCGGGCGAAATGGCAGATGCTGTTAGGAAGTCTATGATACCTTCGCACTGAGAACGTAATAAACTATCAGTCATGAATATACCTTATAGTACTTCTTGATTATGGACAAAAATCTGTGAAAAAAAAATGAACTGAGCTAATAAACTTTAATCAGCGCAAGGCTGAAAACACCAAAGTTAGATTTTTATTTTCAGTGACCTATATAAGTTCCTCAGCCTGTTAAAGATTCCGGGTGATATGTGCTTATTTGGCCTTATCTCAATATCAGGTGAGATTAAGGCCAAACGCTTCCCCGTCTTACAATAAAATATTTTTTTTTTATCGAAGCAGATTAGGATCTTTGGACCACTAATAATCATGTTATCACCAGCTGTTGCCTACTTTTTGCTTCAAATCTCCATTTTAGAATTAATTTCGCACTTCCCTCGCCAAAATTCACAGTGCACCATCAAGTTCTTGCATCCATTGTGTTTTATTAACAAACAGACCGTGAATTCATTGGCACGTCATTATAAGGAGAGCTGTTAATATCAGCACTTTGGTACTGTTTCTTTTCTGAAACTCTGAGGCGTGAACTCTTTTCATGGCCTTGCCGTCACCGTCAATACTAACACAAAATGTGATCCCTTAATGTAAAAGAATACGGTTCAAATTGGGATCTCGTAAAAAAATGTTCGTGCACTGATAATGTCGCTGTTTGTAAGGTTTACCAACAAAGTAATCCTAATTTCACGCGACAGTTGTTTGTTTTACGGATGCCGGGTTCTCCACAAAGGGACTTGTGAATTTTAACAAGGCAAGTGGCAGTTTTCTATTGAGTTTTACGGTTCTCTTGATTTGTTTGTGGTTGTGCTTATGTACAGCTTTGATGGAATACTTACTAGTAAATCTTTGTTTGGTTGCGGTTATACTTAATAAATAAGTCGCCTACCAAAGTTTTGTATAAAACGTTGTTTAAATAGTTAGGTAATTTATTACGAAGGATTTTTACGGAATTTTTCATTTTATGGCCGTAACTAAATCAGCTTAGTTTGACGAGTAGGTATAATAATCGTTCTTAAATGGTTCCTTGATGACATTTTCTCCCTACTTAATATTCTATTAGCGTTTCTAATATCACAAACACGCCGCCTGTTTATGCAAAATCATCGTAGCCAACTGCCAGCGGCGTCTTCAAAGAAATGTGCCAAAGTCACCGCTAATAACGTCCTGTGATACACCGCATACAAAATAAATCCTTAGAGAATAGGAGAGGAGTCAGTACTCACATATTACAGAGGCATATTGTGTGTAAGTATTAGATAAACACCTGGTTACTTCTTGTTGGTTAGAGGTAAACATCAACCTTTAGAGTTTAGAGGTTCGCTGTCTGAAAATATTTCAGATAAGCTCGCATATGTAGATATTTTTTTAAGGTATTAGCGTTATTTAATTTTACAGTAAATAATGTAGGAATTATAAGAAAGTACCTAACTTTAAGTTAAGTTACGTTACTATATATGAATATAAAACCTACTGCATTGAAGAACATCATTGTACCGACTAAAAATAACCAGCTTCATTTTGCTGCTGGAACTTTGAAGATTTAAAGATTCTATAGCTGCACAACTTACATGATAAATTATCCCGATTAGTAATGGTCACACAATACGATCTAGTTATTGTACTTGTAAGATTTGGCAACAAACGAGACGAGCTATAACTTTCAGGCAGCTGTGACGAAGGTAAGTCAACATTAATGTAACGCGTTGCTAGCGTGAAATCGCCAATCGAATTTACGTCCCTAAACTGAACGTGAAATTCAAAGAACTAGAGATAATAAAATTAGGTGATTATATGGAATGGTTGGTTATCATAATAGCTATGTTTAATATTAATTAAGATTAAGATGTTTATGTTATAATGCATTCATATTTATATATATATATTTTTTTATTGTACGACGGGGAAGCGCTTGGCCTTCATCTCACCTGGTAACAAGTTAAGATAAGGCCGAAGGTGGAGGCGGACTTCACCCGGAATCCTCAACAAACTGAGGAACGGGCTATCTTACCTCTGAATGCAGGAACACAACAATTTTAGAATTGTTATTATGGCGACAGAATTAGGTAAGATGGTGGTAGCTAGCCAGGCGGACTTCAACAAAGTCCTACCACCAACCAAACCAAACACAATATATTGTACTCCCCATTGGGATCGAACCCGGGATCTCTGGATCTGAAATCGGTGGGTTGAACCACTAGACCACAGAGGCGGTTAAATCTTATTAGGCTTATTATCATTGTTAATTTTGTTCATATGGTGAGTTGCTGAAGTTTTCGGATGGTTTTGTACGTCTGAAATGCTTCGGAGAAGTAGAGATTTATACATATTTTATTAGATGTTTAACATGAGTTAAGTTTTCACGTAAATGTTCAGTAAATTCCTCTTCGGCCACTTTTGAAACCAAAAGTTCGAAGCCAGTTTCTAAAAATATCAGGTACCACTACATAAAATGTGATCATTCGATACAAAATAATGTTGTTGGTATAATAAAATTAAGCCAGTAAGGAAACTCCTCAATATTTAAAAAGGCTAGGTAATATAGGTTATCTACTATATTACCTAGCCTTTTTAAATATTGATGAGTTTCCTTACTGGCTTAATTTTGAGGAGTAAATTTCGCTTATTTATTATAAACATTTTAACAATATAAAAATACTGTTGTCTATTGATGCTAAAATTAATCAGAAACCAGCTCGTACGTACGTCATTCAGACGTTAATTTCACTGAAATGTTTAACATGAACTACCTAACGTGTCTGAAAAATAAGTACAGCTGCGTAGTAACATAATGATTTGTAGTTCTACAATAAAGTTTTATCACAATAAAATCTTGTTATAGTCATTTCTTATATTTATCAAGAAATACCATTTATGTTTCAGGCAGCTGTGACGGAAGGTAAGTCAACATCAATGTAACGCGTCCTAACCGTGAAATCACACGCGAAATCGAAAAGCCGTCTCGAAATGCAAACGCTAAATCAAAAGACATGTGTTTGTAATACTGACACCCGTTCAGCGGATCGAATCGGCGTAGAAAGGCCGTACAAATCCCTAAGAAATAACCGAAAAACCGAAATTTTTCTGCCATTCGACACGGCGCGATTTCACGGTACCTTATTACAGTTTCTCAAGCTATACCTTTGCTAGGTGTCACACTTTTATGTCTTCCGCGGGATCGGAACGAATTGGACTTAGAATAAGACCGATTTATCATTCGTAAACGTTGCCCGCTCCGTCTTTGTACGGTTTTGAATGGACATCCCTGATCCTGATAAAATGTCACGTATTGGTACTGTTCTTTGACACGTAGATACTACATCGATGTGTGGCCGTTGGTGTTATGTCAGAATGTAAAGAAAAATATTTTGGCTTTAGTTCTGGTTTTTTAGTGCGGTAAGCTAAGGTTTAGACTTTTTTTTTAATTAGGAACTATGTCTAGAATTTGTTTTAGCTTTCGTCATCAAACTATTGCATTCCACTGCTGGTCAAAACACTCTCCTAAGCTTCAGCACTGCGCCTGATCTTCGGTCCTTCCCTGGCGTAAGCGTAAATTTTCGCTTGTCGGCTAATAATACGAGTAACGTTAACCAAGACGCAGTCTTCCCTTCAAAATTAATTTACTTCATCAATATTAGTTTTCCGGCAAATATAACCGGCCCACTGCCACTACTGATTTAGGTTTATGCGGAGTTTATTGCAAAAATTATAGAAGTTTTCATTTTCAACTATTATCTGCCTTGTTAAAATGGAAAAAAAATCATCTATAAGACGAATCCCAGACGGATCCTTGTTGATGTTGTGGAACCTCCTGCGATATAGTGAGGTACTGAAATTCACTAAATGCAAAAACAGGGTAGTTCAGATGGAATATTTGTAGCATCGACTACAGAACAGTTATTTGTTATGGAACAATAATATTGATTTCAACTATTATTGATAGATATATATTTTATTCACTTACAATTTTAGGTAACATAGATCCCTATCATATCAAAAAGTCTATTAAAGGTATGTATGTGAGATTCTCATTAACAGTTACTAACATGTTTGTAACTTAATGAGTGTTCAAACTCTAGTTTGTACCTAGTGTACTTTAATTTTAAGCAAAGAAAGAAAATAAAATCGAAAAGTAAACTTTTTTTTAAATGAAACTCTAAACAATTGTTTTGGTATATATATATATATATATATATATATATATATAGCAATTGACCGAGCGAGCGAAGCGTCTAAGTTTCGAGACGGGCCAAAAATGCTTTTGTCCGCTGTCTGTCGGCTATAGGTCGGTTTGTTCTCGCCTACACATCGCATTTTTCAACCGATTTTGATGAAAATTGGCACACATGTTTCTCTTTTTTTTTTGATCAGGGGGAAAATGGGGGGGGGAAGGGCGGGGGGGAAGTTTGCTGTAGCCTTATTTATCAACAGATTTCAATTAAATTTGAAACTAAGGATTTAATTCTACACAAGTTGTGAAAAAAAGGGGAAGTCGAGGGGGAAAAGATGGAGAAGTTTGCTGTATGATTTAAATTTTTGTGTTTTTTCCTGAAAATTTATAACGACGTTTACTAATCAAACTATGCAGTCCTCTCCACCTTTGCAAGACAAATCCGTAGACACCAGATTCAATCTCCTCAGACCAAGGGAAAGCGAGTAATCGCTAAAACTTATACCCATTTTGACTCAATTTAGTTAGCATAGGCTTACCTACGTAGACTACGTAGGTAAGCCTATGCTAAGTATTTTATTTTTCTTATAAAGTTGTGTTCGATAAATAATGATATACTCATTTATAAGTCCTCTCTGCCTTTGCGAGATAAACTCGTAGATATCAGAGTTGACCTCCTAGGACCAGAGGAACACGAGTAATAGCTAAAGCTTATACCTTAAATTTGCTAAAAAGTCTAAAAGGAAATGTGAAACAGGAAAGCATCTGTTATTGCATGGTTATAAGGGCTTGTAGGTCTACTGTTCTTACAGAACCACTAGTTTTAAGTACCAATTGGTTAAGTGATTTTATTAACAACTTGATACATCATTTTAGTTTTTATCAGCTATCAAATACGGAATATTATTGAAAAAAGACATTTATTTCGCAATCGTAAATTTCGTAAAATTATTTAATTATTTTTCCCCGATGCCCGAGCGGTTCATAAAAACATACAAAATACATGATTAGAAATTGAGTACCTTCTAAGATAAAATTAGATTAAAAACGCAATAAATTGGCGGAACCATATAACAGTATTCATTGCGATAAACTCCTTTAGAGGTATACTATACTATCATTGCTCATGCATTTCCATTTAGTGATAAAACTGAGATTAACATACATTGACATGAGCCACTTATCTGCTGATGACAACCGCGTTCTTGTACTCGACGAGGAGATTTGCTCAACAGTTGCTGTTGCGGACTCGATTTTAACCCACTAAAATTGCAATTGCATTTTTAGTGTGTCACAAAGATTGCATTTTTGTGTAGACCTTAAGTGCTTATTCTGTACCACGGGGTTTAAATTCAAATGGGCATGGTAAATTGCACTAGCAAACTCCATAGAAGATATCTACGATGGAGTATACTTACCCAGAGGGCACTGGCTCTCCCGTGCCCCAGCAAAACACAGCAAACCTCTTAGCCCTGGGTTTCGGCAGGTAGGTGGTCACTTAGGTGGGCTTTTGTATTCCTGCGGTATTGGAGTACTTATGAAAGTTGGTACCATCAAGTCTGATTTAAAAGTTAGCCCCGCCATATGGTTTTAAGAAAAGTATTCTTATATGAACACATGGTTCACTTAAATGAGATAAGAAGAAATAAATAAATCTAAGTTATACAATATCAAATGATACTACGCTTTACGCCATTATTACCGATGATGACATGCTATGAGATGTGCTATGCAGACCTTTTATGCAAATATCAAACAAATATATACTTTATTTATTAAGGCTAAGCCAATTTAGCTATATTTGTCTTTTTTTCTGGGGACAAAAATAATTTGTTTGTTGTATTTTCGAAAACACTTCACATGTTTTCGAAAATACAACAATATGCTTTTGTAGGTGCATCTGTTTGCACCACAAAACCATACTGATTGTTTACGGTGATTTTCTTTTGAGGTCAGAATTACACAGATTGTACTAAAAATATGTTTAATAAGCTTAAGCGTGGCATCCCCGGCACTATTACATTGTATTCACTCGTTAATCTCGTATGCTTATCGGTCTAAGAGTTTGACTTGTACAGCCACATAATCGGCGTCTGCTTCATCTTTTTCAATCGATTCAAGCTTAACACCTTCCTCGACCAGTAACTAGCAACCTGAGACACTAATACTGCGATTACCAACTTTGAAAAGCATGGTAATTATTGTGAATCCCCAGGAAAGGCCCATGTCCTGCAGTGGTCTTTTTCGGGCTGTAATAATGAAGCTTGAAATAGGTTTATGCTATCACCAGGGGTAACAAACGTATGTTATTTTGATTTTGATTTATTATACGGTGAGTATCTAAGCCAAATAATGTTGACTTTGGATAAAAATACTTAAACAATGTGAAAAGAACATCCTCTATAACGGTTAGGTTTCGCCATAATCATCACGCTTGGCAGACAGATTGGTGCTCACAGTTAAAATTTTGTTAACACACAGAAAGAAGCTGCTGCCTTTTTGGTTGACTTTACGACATCCGTAGGCTGGAGGGGCTAGATTTTTAAACCACGACTACTAAGGCAACGGTTTTGAGAGCACTTTTCAAAACGTCATCAACCTTTGTTTCATGTTATTATACGTTAAGATATCATAGGTTAGCAACAAAAAAAGCTATAATATGATAAGTAGTAGCCTCGAACGCTAAGGGGAAGTAAGGTGCATTGAAAGCATACTTACTTTTATCGTTTGTTAATTACGTTCTATTTGAGAAATAATCTCCGTCACAAACCAGACATCACGAGATCTCAGTTCGGGGCGAACTACTAGTATTTTAAATGTGAACCATGTCAAACCCACCGATTTCAGATCCAGAGGTTCCGGGTTCGAACCCCAGGGGGAGTACAATATTGTACTTGGTTTGGTTGATGGTAGGACTTTGTTTAAGTCTGCCCGGCTAGCTACACCATCTTAACTAACTCTGTTGTCATAACAACAATTATAAAATTGTTGTGTTCCGGCATTTAGAGGTAAGATAGCCAGTTCCTTAGGTTGTTGAGGATTCCGGGTGAAGTGCGCTTCCACCTTCGGTATTATCATAATTTGTAACCTGGTGAGATGAAGGCCAAACGCTTCCCTGTCGTACTATAAATATATGTACGACGAAACGTGACCCAAGACGCTATGTTTACAGAATTTTATCAAAGAGTCAGGGATGATGAGACTGAGAGAAAGATAGAAGAGAATCATAGGCAAACAATTTTTTTATGTTTAATTCGTTGAGAAAACTGCGGGACCACAAGTGGTCACAAATGCTTGTTGTGACGAAATGATAAAATCTTGTCGGATCTTGTGTGACGTGACGGTGTTTTCCATTTTGCCTATTTTCAATATTAATAGTACCTGTACCTACATAACATACCTATACCTAGCAGTCTTACAGTAAGGGGACATTACTATTAGAAGGTTAATTTATAAAACTTGTTTGTTTATTTTATATGTTTATTAATTAAGTATCGATCAATCTATGAGATCAAACGAAAGTCATGACATTCTTAATTAGATCAGTATAGGCTAAAAGTAAATTAGTTTATAATCTTAATCTAAGAATAAGGCTTAAATATTAAATTGACACAATGGAAGAATTCATTCAAATCAACATAGTTATGGATTAAAAGGCACATACGTGAATAAAACTTAAGGCTAAACAATTTTACTTAAACTTAGATTGGCACATTCGGCCTACTTGTACTAAACACAATTGAAAATCAATTTTCATGCAACGATTACAAATGTAAGAAAAGAAAATACCAAAACAAAAGAGTAACCTTAAACTTATTAAAGCTTTCAAACTGATATGATTTCATATCAAATCACGATTATATTGAAACTATTCCTAGTATACATCGTGTAATCTTCGCTAACCTAATTATAATTCATTTAGAGAGCTCTTTTTAAAATCTACATATATCTTCTTATGATCTAGTTAAAGCTTTTTACTGAATATATTCTCTATTATCACAGTCTATCATAAAACTCTTCTACAAACTAAAGGAAGACATTTGATCGAAAACACAAAAAGACACAAATTCAAAAAAATACATAAAAAAGGTGATGGAGATAGCCAAAAGTTGGTGCGATGATTATACAGTGCAGTTCTTATTAAAGCTGTCTACCAAAACTTGTGACAATTTACAACTAAGTAACCCACGACACACCGCCTCGGCAGAAACACTAGATCACAAGCACGTAGCATCTAAATCACAATAACGAGGCAGTATCTCGGCGGATCACATCACTAAGTCTAATGGAAGACGTCGGATTTGCGCTCGGATAGCGCGCACTAAAACTACTGTTGGAAGACACGATTTTGTTTTCACTGCATCTTTTACCGAAACGAAAGAAAGAAGCTGGAAGAACTTAGTAGATTTTACATACGAGACAGTTGTGTTGCGTTGCGCTGTAACAGATCTCACGGACTTCATTGGCCATGTTGTCGTTGATCTCTGAACCATCGATCAGCTCGAAGCGGTTGTTTATAATATTCTGGTTTTCAGCGTTCTCGTTATCTTCAATTGGGATTGGTTTCACCGGGTCCACAGGATAGAAAAAATCAGAAAAGGGCACAAGTAAAGGCTCTTCTGAACAGGCAGTCTTATTCGATGGCAGGTCAGTGCGTGGGCCGACATTGGAGATCAACTCCCCAAGCTTGGACCAGCACTTGTTAAGATTAACCCGCGCCGAAGATGTCACTTTGCGAGGAAGCCGTGGCTTTGAGTTCTGTAAAGAAATAAAAACTTAAGTCCCTTGCATAACTAGTATGTAAATAGGTAAACATAAACAATTACCACAGAAATAAAAGAATAATTTATTTATCAAACCCTCATCAGTAATAGGTTACATAAATCAAGATGCTTACCTGTCGGCTTAGAAGCTTTGCCCAAGGCGACCTCGGCGAAGACACCTCCTTCGGCGGGGATTGTGTTTCATCCTTAGCCAAACACATTATTACTATCGCTTTATTTACAAGTTACAACAAAATTATTCTAGCGTACGACTATGTATTTACAAAGTTGTAGGAGAGAGAGCGACATGCGCGCGCGGAGCGTGAGTCGGGAATGATTGAATCGGGAAGGGCGGGTGGGTTTTTATAGGGAGCTAGAGCGCGCGCGCAAACGCGTGCCCCACTCGGGACACGTACATACTATTATGAACTCTGCGTCTGAGCTTACGCACTCCCTATTTACTATTCTGTAACACGGGCGCACGTTCAGCACGCGTTGTCAGTAGCGCGCGCTCTGAAACCCGTTTCTCCAACTACTTCTACGAATAGAGGCTTTGACGCACCGCTTGAAACGTTACACAGCAGTGATTACTCACGTAAAACCTTATTGATGAGCCACCACGATCCGAGGTGTAATTGAAAATAATGTTTTGATCTTATTTTTCTGAGAATGTACTTAGACTGGGGGTTTAACGATGCTTTGATTGATGCGAGAAATCTGGAAATCGAATGAACCAAGTGATTATGATCTTCTAGTATTATCGTTTGTTTTGAATCGTTGAACGAATTTGAGCTACATCGTCACTAGTCCCTACATTGTATAGCGTCAATGCTCAGATTAAGCGTCAATTATATAAAACCTAATCAAATTCTTTAAGGTTTTAGTTACCTGTTTACTATTAACCCAATTAATTTATATAATTACTTACATACATAAATATAAATATATATATGTATGTAAGTTTTTTAAGGTATTTATTACTATGGGCCGTAGGTTAAGCTAGAATAAGATCTATATTTTTTTCTATTGTTGCCTGAAATAAAATATTATTATTATTATTACTTCACTATGCATATACATTACATCTAATGATGAGACGTTTTTCATGAAACCATGCAAAATAGCGTTTCCGTTGCCTCGAAGTCAACCAGTACGCAGGCTTGTTTTCTACCGTGGATATGTCAAAGTATCCTGCCATTCCTGTCGATCAATGTATAAGAAATGTTAACAAAACCTCGACACCCATATATCAATCGTCGAACCTTCCATCGCATCCTTCTAGAAACATTAGAAAAAGATTAGAATGAAAATGGAGCTCTAAGGCTTTGCAAAAAGAGTTTCCGGCCATCTAACGATTTGCATAGACCGCGACTCGCGGCGGTGGTTTAAACGCTATCTGTTAGTTATGCTTATGAATCACGGAGCAGCTGGCCGCTGGAAAGATAAGTTCCGCTGTATATATTTACCAGGCAGTTCATATAGGAAAAGCTGGTGAATTTCTTGTAAAAACTTGAACTTTGAAAATATCAATTTGACAACAAAAAGTTTTGTGAAATGGTTGGTTTTTTTTTTCATTTTAATTAAAGAAAGTAGTAACCGTTTTTTTATATATTTTTTTAATATTTATTCTAACATGTGATTTTAAGAAATATGTGGACAATTATTTTCCACTAAAAATATAAAATGTATAAATTACGTAATTATTATGCACTTACATCACAAGTAACATACAAACAACATTCGACCATACACGAAGAAAGACACATTAAAGGCTAATTTATGAGTAATAATAACTTACGACAATGTTCCTGCAATGCAAATCCTTCCTGAGTGGCGTCAAATATGAGCAAACAAAATATTGGCCGAGCTACTCTCAAACCGCCTTAGCTGTAACACAGTTTCCTGCGATTAAATCGTAGTGCGCCTCTCGCAAATCACGTACTCATGGCTGATAAATCATTTCCTCCAGTCTTATGTACGCGACAGGTAAATTATACTATAGCTAGATACCAAGATACCTACCGTGTTTTGGTTCCCTGGTACTGAAGCTGAAGATTTTTTCTGGGAAAGCTCGATCCATTGTAGAACTCATACTTGCTCCTAGAGAAAAGCCTAAAGGTCAGAGCTAACCCATAATATCTAAAATAAAATTTAGAAAAGTATCGTTTCAGGTCTAAACAGATCATCAAAACCAATGGATAAGCTATCATTGATGTACCTACCTAGTTCACCTAATACTTTATTTAAAGTTATTTGACTGTGAAAATCACGATCTTAGTAAAAGGATTTAAAATGAATAGTTGAATACAAACTATGTCTACGAATTTCGTAGGTATTCGTAGCAAATTGCTACGGCAAAAGATAGCTACGTTAAAAGTACAAAAATAAAGATTAAAATAAAAAAATCGCTTTTTTTTTATTTTAAACGACATGGAGACTAAACGAGAAAGGAGCCCATCTGATTTTAAGTGGAATTTTAGGTTATAAAAAGTCCACTAAGAACATGACCTAAGCGGCATTTCATTGCGCACATAAACTTGAAGCATTCATATGTTAGCCCCGTGTGCCCGTTATTTCACCGGCAACCATACCCTTCAAACTGAAATACAGCAATGCTGCTTGGCAGCCGAAATAGTTATGGTGGTAGTGCTTCCCCGAACGAGCCCTTTCACAAGGAACTTTACTACTCTTATAAATATGTATATATTTCTCATACAAAATGGTTACACAGATCAGTGCTATAGAAAATACTAATAAATATAAGTAGTTAGGATAACCTATTTAATTGGACTGGTTTGTATTATGATCATGTTGGGTTTTAAATTCCAATAGGAATTTTGTCAAAATCATTAAACACTAAGCACTACACAAGTACTACACGTATTATTACGGTACCAATGTTAAAAATGTTGGCCAGTTTAGAATTGATGTCGTTTGTATTTTTGTGGCAATTTCGATATTAGAAAATGTAAGTCTTTTTTTATGTCGTAATAAATTAAATACAAAGTAATTTTCGTCCGCCTGTAGTAGAAATGTAAAATGGGTACTCAGTTTTGCAATAAAAGTTCAAGTTGATTTTGTATCATAACGTAAAATCTTAATGATGTAGTAACTTTTTACTTATTGTGTATCATAGTTGGATTCGTTTGGGTCATTTCATTTGTATATTGTTATTTTTATGACACAAAATATTAAAATTTTATAGAGACTACGAACAAAAGTAAAAGCTAAAGTGGCTTAAAAGTTAAAATTCAACAGGTAGTTCAACAAACTCTGTTCATCACATATTTTATTATAAGCGGATGTAATAAGTTTTATACGTAGATGAGAGATAACCACATTTGCATTTTACTAAAGTAGGTCAAAAGTCATACTGCACTCTGAATCTTTTACGAATATTATTATTATAGTAGTGTGGTGTTAATTGACAAGAACTACTAATGCATGGCTATTTGTGACAATCTTATCAGAATCAGTTTTGACTAAACTTTATTGATGGTATTTAAAGCGGAATCATACAGAACGTACAATAAAAACAGAAAACCTTAAAATCCGCTATTTTATATCGGAAGAGAAACGTTTTTTTTTTATTGTACGACGGGGAAGCGCTTGCTCTTCATCTCACCTGGTAACAAGTTAAGATAATGCCGAAGGTGGAGGCGCCCTTCACCCGGAATCCTCAACAAACTGAGGAACTGGCTATCTTACCTCTGAATGCCGGAACACAACAATTTTAATAATTTTATAATATGGCGACAGAATAAGGTAAGATGGTGGTAGCTAGCCAGGCGGACTTCAACAAAGTCCTACCACCAACCAAACCAAGCACAATATATTGTACTCCCCATGGGGATCGAGCCTGGATCTGAAATCGGTGGGTTGAACCACTAGACCACAGAGGCGGTTAATGCAGAATGTCTTATATTTTGTAATCTAACGCTTACCTTCGATTTACATTATGATGCTTTGCGTTTATTGTGTGCACCTCATGCTTTTTTGCGATCAACCTTATTGCAACATGTTCGGGTTCATAACTCTATTAATTTTGAAATACCAAGTCATATAAACCATACACCTAGATAGTGTCGCCACCGCGTAACCGATACTACTCTCTCAAGAATTTTACACATAATACGTCAAAAAGAAAAAAAGCGTCGACCACAACCCGACCACGTGCAGCCATCGCTTTTGAAAAAAGAACATAAAATCTTTACATTTTTTGTCTTCTCTCCACAGAGGGTAGGGTTACAAATGGAACTTTGTATTACGTTATATCAAATTGTTTTTCATTTGTGTGCGTGAAGTGCTTCACTTCGTATAGAAGTTGTTCATGTTGTGTAGTTTTAGGGATAGTGTGAGTGAAATGTTGTATTTTTTTTAATAAAACGAAAGATGGTCGAACACACTAAAACTTTTTTATTTCCTAGCGTCAGATAGATTTACAATACTTTTACAGATATTACTTTTAGTTCTACGTTGTTTCATCTGCATTTTAATATAAATTCAATTTTAAGTGGAATAAGAGACGATAACAAGTGATTCCAAATGTTTGCAGTGCCCGTTATTAATTAATTTTGTAGCGATAGAACATGTTAATTCCAAATCAATTTTTCGGCTTACCTCCTTTGTGCAAGCCAGGTCCTCGAAAAGCTGTCGCCCTCCCGGTTCAGAACCAGGTCAGGGTCAGGTCTTAAAAAAAATGTCCTGATAAATCGAATATCAACCAGATCGAGAGACAGATGTAGGAAAATCATTGTTAGAAAAAATATTATTGTAGTAATTATAAACAAACAGGTTTAAAAAAACTCATGGAACAGTGACGGCATAGTACCTACTGTCATGAAGCTCCTGGCAGTAGTATTATATATAACGTCAACAATACAAAATCGGTGTTTAGTATTAACAGGCCTCGTATCGTTTATTTCAATAGTGTACGCGTGTTCGCCACGCGTTCTTGTCGAGTCCGTACAATCGAAATATTTGTTCTATGAATTGTAAGAATATGAGCCTTAGTACTTGTTAATAAATAGAAGACAATTGCACTCCTGCGGGCTATATACGGGTATTGTCACAATTACTGCTACAGACTTTGACATCTTGCTGTCACTTTATGAAAACAATTAATATACATTGTACAAACTGTATGTTTAGTCAGTAAGAGGACTTATATGTGTTTTAAACTCCATTAATTACAGACATCAAACTCGGCAACATCAACTAGCTCTACAAGGCGTTATTAATTAGCCCTAAGTGTGCTATTTTTTTATGCAATCGTAACAGATTTTAAGTTATGGGCATATCATGACATACATTCATAAGCATGTTTTACAAAAATTACTGTGTTAAATTTGGAATTTAAACATATGATCAAAAAACAAATTATATCTAGTACTATGGGACAAATAATGGTCTCTAACATTAAATAGTACATTTTGAAACACGGGTTTTGATGAAGGCAGTAACTTTTGGAAACGTGACATCGACGGCAAAACTTAACGCGCCGCGACACCGATCCGGGAACCACATTCACTCTGATGATAGTTCCTGGGAAAACCGAAAACCCGTAAAGAAGTCCCTAAAACCCGTGTTTCACAATGTATAATAACACTCACGCGTAAAATACTCACTGATATTATTCATAGTTAATATAAAAAGCCATAAAATGATATTCAGGTACTTAGTACCTACCTAGTTTGATATAAGTACCTATTAGATGCTATTTAGTAAGGGCCGCAGCACACGTGCCTGTGTTTGACGCATGGCCCTTGTTTGTATCAACTCATTGTCATGTCATGACTTGACGATTCGATCGCCAGTTACCAACATTTGTATGCATAGATAGTAATAAATTAGAAGTCTTGTTTCATACATATTTTCTGTTTAAAATTCTTCATAGAATCTACTTTAAATGCTTATTGAGTAGCATTTCTATGCAGGCGATAATGTCAATCTATGTGATAGTAATCAAACCTTTCATTGTTCGGATTATCATATAAGATATACCCATAAAATAAAAAAAGAGTAACATAACCAATATCAATTGTGACGATCCACATAAAATGCAATTCATACGGCGTTTATAGTGCGGGTACTTATCATACAGATCGACGGAATAAAAACAAGCAAAATATAATGTAGCATGACTCGTAGTACTTACATTAATATGTGAATAAATCAATTACAAACACACACTCACATATACACACACTTGCAAGAGTATGCTACTTGAGCTCTGCGTCTATCTGATACTATTAATAGATGCGCCACTCTTTACTTGTACATGAATGGAAAATGGTTCTTGAAAAATTGCAGACAGATGAACAACTTCTATTTACCAATAAGCAAACTACATGAGTTTCAGTTCAAAGCATGTAGTATGCCTTTCCTCTTTGCCCTAAAATAAATGATACTGAAATAATAAGTTTGGTTATGAAATTAAATGTGTTTGTTGATTTTGCACCAAAATAATTGAGGATAATTGACAATTAAATATTTAGAGATAACAGTACAATGGGCGATCTTATCGCTTAAAAGCGATCTCTTCCAGAACTTAAGTTTTGTTAATGGTAGTAAAGGGGTGCACAACATGAACGAGAATAAATAAAATACAGTACTTTTTAACAGAACATCTTGTTCATTAATTATGAAGAATATTATATTATATTATATTATATATTATTATTATATGAAGAAGGGCAGTAGCTTCCTATGTATTGTCCACACCTTTGCTGCGATCACCAATCCGCTTGCCAAGCGTGGTGATTGTGGCAGAACCCTCCAGCTTTGGAGAAGGTTCTGTCCAACAGTGGACACCAATAGGTTAAGCTCGGCAGCTTACGCAGTACGTACCATAAGGCATCTTACTGATGAAACCACGGCGAGGTTAGTTTATTTTAGTTACTTTCACAGCGTTATGTCCTATGGCATATTTTTATGGGGAAATGCAGCAGATATTGAAAGCATTTTTATCCTGCAAAAGAGATCTGTACGGGCAATTTATAAATTGAAAACTCGTGACTCTCTCAGGGAACGTTTTAAAGAGATATATTATGTCCCAATATATTTATGAAAACCTAATGCACGCTCACAGGAACATTGATGAGTTTGGTAAAAGAAGTGATGTACACAGTGTTAATACTAGAAATAAAAATAAACTTGACATACCTAGGTATCGCTTAGGAAAAGTAAATAATTCATTCTTAGGAAACTGTGTACGATTCTATAATAAGCTTCCTCAAAGCGCCACCAAACTCTGCTCGTAAATTCAAATTGTATATAAAGAATAATTTAATTAAAAGAGCCTACTACAAAATAAGTGAATATATCGACGATAAGAACGCGTGGCCCGATGTTGCTATACCAGTTGACAGTTAAATGGTGATTTCTCAATGTCAAGAAACTGCCCATTAGATAGTTATGTAGTAATCAATGTTTTAAGATAATATTAAGTTTTTAGTTTTATGATGTAGGTAACACTTGTAATGTTATTAAATTATTATAAACACTGTACCTAAATGTTAAATGGATCATCAAAAAATTAATCAGCCCGAGGTTCTTGCCTTTCTCCTTGTGTGCTGGTCGCGAATCCGAACAGGCGGTAGATTTGACGTTTCAAAATGATCCTAAAAATCTTAATGAATAAAAATATTTGACTTTGATTTTGACTTTGGTTGTTGGTGTGATGTGTTTTTTAGGAGTTGTAGAAGAGACATATTTATTTTCCTATATGAATTATCAGTAACTGAGTAAAACAATGTTACAAAAAAAAACAGTATTATTGCGCGCCAATATTATAAACATGACAGAATCCATCAATTGAAACTGACGTCACCCACCGACCTTTGATCGTTACAACATTTGAATGTTGAACATTCGTATGAAGTAGTAAGTACGCCTATTTGTTTTTCTAATTTCCAATCAGAAAGTACGCACACACGCGCCAGTGCTTCGCGTGGCGGGCGTGTGTGCTCCGTAAGGGCGCGCGCAGGTGCGGCGTGAATGACGCTGCCGTGGGAACACACCACAACCCCGGGTTCCCAGGCCCACCTGCCACCTGCCGTACTACGCATAATTCGAGTAAATGAACGGTAGTGACCACGTGTACCCTTTTTTTCACGCGGAAGACAGGAGTTAATTGCTTGAAGATTTCGCGGCGACGCGACGTGACTAAAAAGGTTACAGGGCCCAGGGCCTGTAACCTCTTTAGTCCGCACAGAATGGTTCTACTTTTGTGTAGGATTTTCCTTTCATGGGCGCTTACTTATTAATTTATTTATTTATTTTATTTATTTTCTAGGAAAACCAACAGCACATACAACTTAAATGAAACACAGAAATAACAACATTAGGCCAATAAGAGGTTTTCACGTATAGGAAGCAATATAAATAACATAAAAAAGTGTGAACAAATCAGTATACCTACAATGAAAGAATAGTAGATACTTAATATTTCAAGAATAATAAAAAACGAAAAAATAGAGGAAGAATACATATAAGCAATCATCAAATATTATATTGAAATGAAGTGAAATATGGGAAACACGCGGTAGACGTGTTAAGATTATTTTGATGTCAAAGGCGGCAATTAATCTTACAATTTCACCATACAATAAGTCGTGACCAATCGGTGATCTGTTTTATACTGAGTCGGTTATCAGGGTGAAACGAATTTGTACCATTAAAATTGGAACACGCTAATAAATAGAATCATTTGAAATCCTGTATATGCAATTACGCAATCAGTCCAAAACCAATTTAGGTTTGATTATGATATTGTTTTATTCATGAAAAAGAATAAATAGCCTAGAGATGAAGTAAATCATACAGGCATACAAATTGATCGCTCATCATCACAAAACATAAAAATTTAAATAGATATATATCGATAATAATATATATCTACAGTGTATCTATAAATATTGTAAATTCTTATAACCTCTCTTTGCAAAAGCCCTCAAATCAAGTAATTGCTAATTAGTTAATTAACATAGCCTTAACCACATGAGTAAAGCACAAAAGTCGTTACCAACGTTTTTTGACCACAGATGAGATAACAATTACTTCTCACAGTGTACGAAGTAGCTACTATATATAAACGTGTTATAGATGCAATAGCAGTAACTTTAAATTGCCACAGCCCATTATCAGTTACTATCAACAGTATTGTGCCACATTGTGTGATGGCAATCGGCAGCGGTGGGGCGACACCGTGGCTGACCTTTTACCCCGTCACTAGTTCCGGGGCACTTGCTTCTGCTACCTGTTCCGGTCATTGATATACACCTCAATGGTTCTGGTGTGTGCACTATGACCGTTGGTCCCTCAACGTTTATTGTTATGAGTATAACCGTTTTATAGTCACGTGACTGTCACGTGTCTAAACAATGGGAAGATTTTTTGTTCACTAAATCACGGTCCGGATAATTTTCAACACATTTTCATAACAAGATTCCTATTAATAGCAGGGGTGTGACAGAACTCACCTGATTTTCTATTGTATGCTTTATATTGATGCAGATAATTTAATGTAACGTCAACGCAATGAATCTTACCCGTTTAAAAAAACTAGATGCAGCAGTAACCATATAAAAAACGAAACAAGGTACCTTGTTATGCTAGTATTTATTTTTAAATGTCTTCTCAGCTACCCGGTAATTAATTAATGAAAAAGTATATTGCGCAACTGCGGCACTATTCCGTAGATTAGTTACGCTCAATCAAAATGATAATTGGACTTGTTTCAGTCCAACCTATTAATGTTAACGAGTCCAGGAAGCTGATGACTTGCTTGTTTGCTCGTAGGCGGTGCGGTTAAAATACAGTTTTATAGATACCAAAGAGCTTTTTCATAACATATCCTATTTTAAGAAATCTGAAAATATGTGCTAGAAAACCAGCGGTATAATGTCGGCAGGCGAGAGAGATTGGTTCGTGTGATGATAAATTAGGCCAAGCTTCTCGTTAGTGCAAGTATTACTAGTTCATGTCTTATTAGTAAGATATGTAGGTTGGTAAAATTGTTGTCTTTGCATACTAGGTTAGTTAAAAAAAACCTGTTTTTTCTGATTCTTTTGATGTTTGGTAACTATTAAAAATCCTAGACAGTTTACCCAATTAATGGTTTTATGAACCCAATACGACTTGAAGACTCATCAAAAGTTGAAACCTATAATTAATTAATAAGTAACCAGCCTGAGCCATCAAAATTGTCCTCATAAAATTCACTGAAAACACGATTTTTTGTTTTTGTGACCTGTGTTGTGATACCAATAGTCAGAATTGGGTGGGTATTTTCTGATTAAAAGAGTTTCTTTTAACTGACCCTTAAAAAAACTCTTAAATTAAGTGATGTTTGTAATTTAGGATGAAGTTTACTAGAATTAGCGTTTGCGTATCTCATAATTACACATGCAATTACGGCTGAGAACATTACAATTAATGCCTATATTATGAGTCTATATCCAGTAAACTGTCTACTAGTATGTTGTATGTACTCAAAATGCTCATACTACCTTTTATCACAAAGTTGCCCAGTAATTAGCTCAATTACATATGTGCATTTTGTTAAATAGAAAAATGGGCATGACAATAATGACATCCTAAGATTCCATTTCTATGCAACTTTACTATGTTTAACCCTCATTAGAAAAGGTATGCAGTATACCCAATCAGGAACAGCACAAGCACGAAGCAACCAATCCAGAAGCAACCGGTTTGAGGACTCACCTCAGGCGAAATGACATTTTCCCGAGATCTGCATAATTACACAAACATGTTCTCTTTGTACGTAATTATAAGGACCATTGCCTGTAGGGTGGTAATCATCAGTTTACCTGTCATACTTACCGCTTGCTACTGGGTTTAATATATTCATAAATGTTGGAGTGCACGATCTAGACGTCCACTGAGAGTTCCGTAGGTCTAACAAAAACGCAATATTATTAGTAGTCCTTTTCTTAACTTTAAAACATAATATACAGTAAATTTAGGAGACGTAGTACAAATAAAGTCAAGGTGTATCCCTAGTGATTATGGTATATACTATAGATTGAGTAAATTTTCGTCAGCTTCAAAAAATATCGAAAGTTTTTTTTTACTATAGGATAGGCTTGCGTTCTGCTATCTATCTCCATACCTAATCGAACGCGTTTGCGTTTACTACAATTTGTTTGAAAAATAATACTTGTTCAACATTCACTGTGAGCATACGCGAATCAAGTATACTTCGATTGCAAATCGCACTAGGCACTCTGATGTTAAGCAATGTTACAGTCTACGATGGAGCACGCTTGACTAGAATGAACCTTTTCACTCTTGAACTGAAGACTTTTTTTATCATACCATGGGAAGCGCTTGGCTTTCATCTCACGTTGTTTCAAGTTATGATGAGGCCGATGGTGGAAGAGCAGGTCACCCGGAAACCTCAACAGCCTAGCTATCTTACCTCTAAATGCCGAAACACAACAATTTTTAGAATTGTTGTTAAAACACAGACTATGGTAAGGCGGTGGTAGCTAGCAGGCGAACTTTAAAAGTCCCGCCCCCAACCAAATTGTACTTCTCTGGGGATTTGACTGGGAGATGAGCTACTAGACCACAGAGGCGGTTAAAATAATTGCAAGACGTAATTCACTGGTCAATACATATAACATCCAGCAAGGGATTTATCATAATTACATAATGTGCAAAAATAATCTCCACTGAAAAAAATCAAGCGTACCTAGATTATATTATGATTCTCGATGCTGATCTTCTTGCAGAACTCCAAAACGCGCTAAGAACATTTTTCTTCTGTGTTTACGATGACAGTCGAAGATATGTTAGTACCACACGTACTCACTGACGTATTCAGTCTATGATTAACTATCAGATATTTATGTCATTTAATCATGGAGTCAGTAGAGTACAAACATATCTGATCTATAAAATGTTCTCCATCGTAAAACATTTATTTACTTATCCATTGCATATTATTATCAGACATTGTTCCAACTGTTGGAACTTTGCACCGCTTGCCGAATTGCTTGCTGAATTCTATAAGCACATTCCATTCTGGAATATGATTCTTCTCTGTGAAAACACGTGTTGAATTTGCACACCAACAACCCTCTGAAGCAAATTTGGTGCATCAATCTTGGAGTCTAGTTTAAAATTAACCTCTATACTAACCTAAATAAGGTTCTTTATCTACACATTTTCAGCTGCAATATGAACGTGGGCGTACTAACGTTTATTTCTAAAAGAAGTCGGTTTAGGAAATAAAATTGCATGGTTGCTGTTAGTACGACTATTTGGTCTCCAGCATATGATTTAAACACTTGTAATTATATAAATCATTGTATTCAAGATTTTCTTGGAATCACAGCTTAGTAGTTATTACAGTTTAGTATGTATAGTTATTCTACCTCATTGTAAGAAATAATGCTTTTATGAAATGTGAACTTATCAACTGCATACATTTATAAATAGGTCGGATTTGCAATTAGTCTGTTTTTTCATAGTACGACGGAGAAGCCTTTGGCCTTCATATCAATGAGGACAGCCTGAGGAACTGGCTAATTATTTGGCTTGTTTATTGGCTTGATTTTATTTATTTAGTTTCTATTAAATAAGGCCTCATACACATTTTTAAAACCATGCGTACGAAATAGACGACAAAGCGACTGCTTAAAAGCTCGTGTACAAATGACAAAATAAATAACAAACAAGAAAATAAATTATTGAGATAGCCTACGACAACGTACAATCATTTATAACTGTTCTCAACCAATCCATAAAACAGCGAACCAATCCAAAACGAGAAGGTCACGCATCAGTTAAACGACTACACTTCATTTAACAGCACCAATTAAAGGCGTCTCAATAAATTTCACTAAAATGAAACGTAAAATATTCGAAAAAGCATCGCAAAAAAAACTTTGCCGTCTGATAACCCACACCAAAAAGTAAGCAGTATCATTAAGCACACAAAATATGTTTTCCATTTACACAGACGCTTCAAGGCGGTTATAATTTTGTATACGTTGAGTGTTTACTCAGTAAGAAGTGCTTTGGATCGGTAACACCTGCCAAGTTTTCCCACGGCAGCGATCGGGTATCATCGGGCTTGATCGGGGACGGTCGGGTGCGTTGGCGGCGTTTAGATGGAGACCAACTTATCTTTGCTAGCGGGCAATAATGGAACTAAATCTCGACATTGGACCTTACTTTCGACAGTGGCGCCTTATACTGTCACATGAGTGCAAAGTATATTTTGTCGCTGTGTACATGCAAAGTGATAGCAACAGACATGCGTACGAGCACACTTATCTCTCTCGTCACGCGTCGTAATCAGTATGGCACGACCCTAGAGTTTTTTAAGTACGTGCCTATGCAACGCATTGGCGGAATATCAAATTTGTTATCTTTAGTTTTGTTATTCGATTGTGGTCGTGATTGAAATTCAATGAACACCAAATTTTTTTATTTGATAAACAGCTTTTACTTTAGAGGGTAAGACATTACTTTTATACAATTGAATGTAGAATGCGGATGAGATAAGTTTCTGAAAAACATAGTTACTACTAATACCTACTACCTAGTACATTCATCCATCGTTGAATTTATGTCCCATCACGAATCTACTGGTACGTACTTACCAAATGATCCTTAATCAATGTTGCAAAATAAAACTGTAGGTATCAATTTGCAAAATGCATCCTTAGGTATACTTATTACGTAAACAATCAGGGTTTCATACACTTATCCGTAAGCTGTCTCTAGTATTAGTATCTAGTAGCAAATAAAGTAATTTTTAACTCTGAAAAGCAAATACAGATCACCTTTCTAGGGTAAAAAATTGTTTGGCTTGGCACAATAAACCGTTCTCTTTTCAATAACATTTAATTCGAAAATTGCCTCCATCAACCAGTCCAGTTTACACCATTATGTGCCTGCGAGGTAGCACAAGCAAACAAAACAAACATTTACCGATACTAGCTGTACTCGCCATAAAAGGACGATGCGTAATGCGATATTTCAAGTCTCCGTTATAATGAACCAATAAAAACTACGCGCACGGCGAATAAAAATAGGCGTGTCGTAAGGACTGAGCTACACGAAACTGAGACAAAAACAATAAGCCAGTTTTTTTTTATATTTAATCTGATATTTACTGTGATAAATAAAAAGATATGCATTATGAATTTGATTTGATTTTGTACAGTTAGTATTCCGTAAACTAAGATACTAAGAAATACGACTAAGCTTTTTTTATGAATTAATAAGGAAAACTAGATATGATACCCCTGTGTTCGAAGACTTGAAACGATGGTAAATACATATTTACCTGAATAAAAGTATTGAACTGTGTCTTCCGGAGCAAAATATGTTATTTTAAAAACTTATTTCCCGTACCAACATTTTTTTCTTTAATTTTTACGAATTCGTATCTCAAAACCATTTGATATTGAAGCAATAATAAATTTCGCAACGGCCCAGTGGAGTGAATACTTTATTGTGCAAATAAGACTAAAAAGATAGTAATGGTCACCTATCCAGACTCTAGTTGGCGGGTTTGTAGTACGATAAATTACTACAAAGCGAATAAAACTACCGTTACACTGCTAGTAGTACCTACTCCAAACCGGTGCGAGTAGTTACAAATGTTGTAGGTATGTACCTACAGAGCACAGACATTATTTATGTATGATGCAGCCTAAGTTGAGCTTTGAAGTTATCGGTATCAAATTTTCACTATTGTTTTTCTAAAATATATTATTGTCCATATCGTTTTTAGTTAACATAATATTTAAAAATGACTGCATGCAAAATCTTGCGCTATACTATATAGGTGATTATTTATAATCAAATTGTGAAATTTCGTATAATGTATTCACACATAATTGAAAATTCTTTTTATATATCAAATATAAAACTATTTAGAGTAGTAACAAGCTTTTTTAAGTTACGAATCACACTATAATGATTTAGGTTTCTCGTTTTTTGTGATTAACTGATTGCAAAAAATCTTGAATTTTAAGCAAACGTCTTCATAAAAACACATTTTAAATAGCATCACAACGTCAATTATAAACCAATAATACCTCTTGCAAAAAGATACGGCGTCATATCGTGTGCACAACTCCACCTGCGTCGTTCTCCCACGGTCGACAAGCGCCTTTTTTTGCTTGTTTTATTCATCACTTCTTTGCATTTTAAACATGCACTTTCCTTCCAATTTCGCAAATTTCGAACTTTTAAGAATTTGTTTTTTTTATGATGGAGGTATCAACACGCCTTGAGTATGCGCAGGTTTGTCTTATTTAAAATTAATTTACATAATTTAAAAAATATTCAAACATTAAGTTGAGTATACAGGTCTGCCAACGAAATAAGAGAGATTATTCAACACATGAGCAGGGGTAAATCGCCTGGCCCCGATGGTCTCAGCATCGAACATTTCTAGTTTGCTGGTCCATGTCCCTGTGTATTTTCATATCTTCCTCTCGATTGTAGCGCCAGTGTTCAAAAACAGAACGGGCGATATTTCTGACAAAGATAACTATAGGCCGATTGTCTTAACTACTATCATATACAAAGTACCTACAAGAACGGCTTCTGGATAAACAAATAGCAAAACATCCACAACTTCACGATGAACAGTTCGGGTTTAGGCCAAGTCTGCAATGTGGGGTATGGCACGTGGGGTTAACATCTCCACACCTCTTTAACTTATATGTTAATGAGCTGATATATGGTCTCAGCACAGACGGGACTTGCGAAAACAATATTAGTTATGCGGATGATATTATTATGGTGCTCCTGACACCGTCAATCAGTGCTCTTGGAAAACTACTGCTGCTATGCAAAGCATTTGCTAAAAGCCATGGTCATATAATGTAAAAAAAGTGAAGACATGGTTTTGGAACCCAAGGGAAAAAACACACTGAGAGGAAACGAAGGGCATAGACCGTTGTTCAGCTGAAGTTAAAGTTACACTGTTTGAATCATATTGTCAAACATTCTCCACAAGCAGCCTATGGTCCTCTTAAACTCAAAAAACGATCAACACTTTTTGTGTCCAATATAGTAATGCATTTCGGATGTTGTTGGGGCTTCCACGATTTTGCAGCGCTTCTGGCATGTTTGCTGAGTCACACGCAGACGGGTTCCATGCTTGCACGCGGAAGAAAGGTATTCAGAATACGCGCAACCACTAACACTATCCTAAATACTATAGCCAATAAGTGGAACGGTCCTTTTTTCAGACACTTTACTCGAGTACTGGTGGCATAGTTAAACTATTCCACCATTAATCGATCACAGTGTAAGCCTATCATTTTTATTATCTACTTAATTAAATACTTAATGGTATGTACCTCTTTTAATTAAATACCTAACATCTAGAACTTAAGATTACTTAACATTTATGGATCTTTGTTATCTGAACGAATTATTATTATATACCCGAGTTTAAAGATAATTATTGTAATAAAAGGTTTTATAATTTTTATCACCTCTTATTAGACTCGAGCTAAAATTACCTGCATGGCATGTTTACAATATAGTCGTAAGGCTGAAATCATGTATCGACATGATTTCAGCCTTAGGACTATTTCAGCCTAGCCGCCTAGTACAGCTTTTGTGGTCATGCACTTGGCTGTTTTATGGTTCTTCTCTATATAATAAGATTTCTTAGCTAGTTAAACAAAATGATGTTATAGTTAAGGGAACTATAAATAAATGACATACAATTTGAGATAGATATTGACTGTAAACTTAAATGCGCAAAAACATATTGACCCTCTCGCAATAAGACATAAAGCAGCTGTGTATGCAATCAGACAATGAGATGACTTAGTAATGTACTAACAGCCATAATTATTGATCACTATTTTCATTCAATTACGGTGTATGGTATACTCGCATGGGAATTGTCACAGATAGCTCTCTTTAGCATTATTAGCATCATTTTGCTAAAGAATAATGCTAAAGAGAGCTATCTGTTACAATTTACAGCTTAAAAAGTTCAAATTCCTGCAGATAAGTTTTTAAGCAGCTTGAGATATCAACAATATCAGGGGAATATACCAGAGCTTAAAATATTTGAAATAAAACTTAAGTTATCATAATTTAAGATGTGATACCACTACTATAATATATGAAATAAACATACTTTCCCAAACACAGACTAGGGACAGTAGGGAATAGTTTCTTGTGTTTAAGTGTGAATCTGTTTAGTAATTTATAACTTAATACAGGAATTATGGATAATAGTGATTTCAGTATCATAACGTTAACATAAGTGTTTGACGATGTTGAAATTTTGAATTATAATTATATTATATTATTGCTTGTTAAGTAGAGTAGATAGATTTTAAACCTACAATACCCCCTAAATATTTTCATTCAGTTTTTATTACGTTTACCTCTTTTGTGACTTTCCAAGTATACTGTAATGTATCTAATATGGAATAAATGTACCTATCTGAGTCTGAATCTGAATTTAATTAATTGCTTTATGATCAAAAGAAGAATAATTATTAATTTTTATTATTTTTTGTTCAGCTAACTAAACTCTATTTCATATAAAAAATAACCTGACGTTAGGAATATAAAGTCATTGCCTTTTTTCATGAGATTTTTACAATAAACTTTACCTGACACAAAATTATACACTTGAGCGTCTCAACAAAAAATCTCAAACAACCAAAAAATATCGCACCCACAGGTGCGCTATTGTTGCAGTTCAAATATGCATGAGTTTTGAATATAGAACCCCATTGTGTTGAAGGTTGGAGGTTTTAGGGGGGCATTTGGGCAAAACTTGACAAGAGATTTATACTATATTTTACTTATTTTATGTTCAATATTTCAATGATGCAATATATCGTATTTGTATTTTTATCTATATAAATAACCCAGCCCGACCATAAATTGGTTTTTTATTTATCGGTCCTCCGTATTTATTTAAATAAAAATAAAAAAAATTGCACGTGATCACAGGGCCTGATTAGATAATTAAACTCAACAAGCATTTTAACACGACAGTATAATGTGTCTAGAACTCTTACAAGATTCTATTTCGATGCAAGGGTTCGTAAATTTTTCTCACTTTTCACCAATTATTTGCGGAAAAGCGTATCACGCTAGGCCAGCCCTGATTGGCGCTACTTCGTCCGATCCCGGCCAATAGAAATGATTGTTTCGGCCCACCGCCAATGGCACACGCCCTCCTAATTCTATTTTGAATGTAGAAGTCTACATTCAAAAATAGAATCTAGTACAATTCGTATCTATAAATACTCATTAGTGTTGTAAATATAACGCCTTTCCTTCAACATATACTTTATTTGTTATCTTATTCATCTTTTTTATTTTTAAATGATTTTGCATTTATTAAAAAAGATATTCAATGCAACAATTTATCAATAAAAAAATTCGATATATATTTTGATCAACCCATATCCTAGATTATCCAGATTATGAAACGACATTCACATTAGCAATCATGATATATATCATAGACGCCGGCAGTAATTGTAAAATTATCTTGGCTTTGAGTATACTTATTGGAAAAATAGCTTTAATTCATTAAAAGGTCAGAGAGATATTCGCTCGTAATTATTCGCTACAATGGCTCTTGATTGAGATAAAATATATGGGTTAAATAGAGTGAAAATAATAGGACTAAGATGTAGAGTTCTTTGCAATTTGCATAACCTGACATTTGGAATACGCTAGCTTATCTTAGCAGGATTTGATAAATGCCTCAAGTACCCCTAGCACATCACAAACCCTCGGGCTTAGTAGAAATATCGTCCATCAATATTAAAATTACCTGCATTATTGGTATCGCATTTATATCTTGATATTAAAACATAGTTTGCTGTGTTTTTGGCACCAATTTATTCTACTCTTGTAAGTCATACAACGTGAATAATGTTATAGAATGCGATTGATTTAGGCCTGGATGGTAGGCATGAATCTGATCTAGGACTTCCGAAGTCATATTTCATCATAGACATGTCCAAAAGTTATGTTCCTCCTAAACATATATTGTTTAAGTCAGTTTGTGAAATGATTAATACATTATGATAATTTTAAACATTCAATAGAATACTGCTGCTGCCACCTAGAATCTTACGAAGGAACTAAGGATTTAGTTTCGTATTCTACCGCTGGATACCGCGGCGCTGTACGTGAATCAGTATATCAGAATGTACTTTCAGAAAAAAAAAATGTCTTTAGACTAACGACATTTCATTGCATTAAGATTATAAAAGAAGTGTTGTCATGGCTACTGCTTTAGATAGGTAATATTTTTAGATATATGTAACTTACCTTTTTTACCTAATAAAAAAAAACTAATAATAAAAAATCACCAAAATTATCTCATATCTAAATATTAACTTAAGATTGTTATTGATTAGAAACTTTATCGTAATTAACAAAGAAACATAGATACAATACCACTGTTTTTCACTAAAACAACGCCCTCTAGCGTTTTATTTAGTTACTAAGCCTGCGGCTCGTGCGCTGAAACCGCCACGAGCCAATAACATCTCCATCCTTGTCTGGCCTTAGAACTTTTCCTACCCTTCTCTTTCATTCAATCGGCAGCGTCGGCTTGTCGCGCGTCTCGCTCTTATCGCGTCGATCATTGATCTTTGAAATTCGAATGCGGTAACTCGAGCGGCGCGCGCGCAGCCTTCGGCCGCCGCGCCCGTCCCGCTCACTCGCGCGCCCGCAGCGTACCGTTGGCTTGTTTTCCTTTTATTGCCGTTTTATTATTTCTTGTAGATGATCACGCGATTGTGAGCTGTCGCTTGGCGCGCACACGTCATATTCTCCGTCTCCGTCTTACTCTAAGCCTCAGACGAGTATTTCATCTCATTCTCGCCGGCGCATGTCGGACTCGCTGCCGTGCGTCGATGTTTTGGGAAGTGCACCCGCCCGACGTTCCCACGGTTCACCTTCGGCCGACTTCCTTACGAAAAAAACAAACAAGAGCACTTTGTTGAAGAAAATCGACGTCTGCCGGTCGCGCTGAATGATTAATACAATTATGATCGCGCACGGCTACCTACTCGACTTGATAATAATAGTTCTTTATACGGGACACGTGGTGGCCGGACTCGTTATTGTTATTCGGAGGCTCATTTTTCGGATAATGCATTACATGGGCAATTACGATACCGTTACTTTGTAAATTAGATGTTGGTTTGGCAGCTCGTAGGTGGTCTACGGCGTAGAGAGCGCGTAGCACTTCGTAGCAACTAGATTTGTTCAAGCTATCGATCTGTATACCAGTCACCGCTAGATAACAAACCAACCAACTCTGTGGTTTTAATGATTCGCTTACCGGTGTCGGTTCCAGAGGTCCCGGGTTCGATCCCCAGGGGAGTACAATATTGTGCTTGGTTTGGTTGGTAGTAGGACTTTGTTTCAGTCCACCTGGCTATCTACCACCATCTTACCTAATACTGTCACCATAAAACAATATATATTTAATTATTGTGTTCCGGCATTTAGCGGTAAGCCAAGCAGTTTCTCAGTTTACTGAGGATTCCAGGTGAAGTGCGCTTCCTTAGAACTTATCGTAACTTGAAAATGTAAGATGAAAGCCAAGCGTACAAATAAAACAAACAAAAAAAAACAAACATATGTCCTGTACAGCTCACATCCATTTTCATTCTGATTTCAAAAACGTATTATTATGATTAATACAATTTGTAAGATTTCTGCATTTTCAGTGCGAGTCTGAATTTAAATAATTTGAATGCTTAATATGACACCGAATAATACACAACCGGTGTACAAGTACAATGAGCGGCCTTATCGCTAACGGTTATTTCTTCCAGATAAACTACTAAGGTAACTGCCTGGAAGAAATAACTGTAATGATAAACAGGTAGCGCACAAATTAGGGAAATATATTAAACTTATAAATTTTACTAAAAATAAGTCTGACTGAGTGTTAGGAAATACAGTTATGATAAGGACGTACGATACGACACATAGTTAATCCATGAGCTTATGTAATTTATTATGATTATTCCTGCTATCGCTAAAACCTCAATCTAATTTTCGCACTAGGCTGTTAATTTTACTAAGGTTTTTACTAACCACTCGTTATAAGATTATACAGAATTACCTATGAGTGATACGTGCTTGGGATATTACTTCATATTACGATATTGTTTCATATGTGATAAAGTTATAGAATAGTGAGTCAAAAAGTCTTTTATATCGACGGATGACTATAAAATTTATACCTATGGAAAATATGGCTCTGTGTTTTTGTTGTTGTTTTTTTTTATTGTACGACGGTGAAGCGCTTGGCTTTCATCTCATCTGGTTACAAGTTGAGATAAAGCCGAAGGTGGAGGCGCACTTCACCCAGAATCCTCAACTAACTGAGGAACTGGCTCTTACCTCTAAATGCCAGAACACAACCATTTTTAGAATTGTTGTTATTTCGACAAAATTTGGTAAGATGGTGGTTCCCCCGTGATCTGATATCGTTGGGTGGAACCACTAGACCACAGAGGCGGTGAAAAGTTACAACAGGTCTATATGTAACTCGACTGTTCCAGACCAGTACCAGATGGAAGCAATAGCAGAATTGTATCTCAGTTCTCTCGAAATCTTAGATTCCTCAGGATATTTGCATGTGTTCCAGCTACCTCCGCGATACATCTTACTTTCTGTTTCCACTGCAAGGACGACGGCCATTTTGGAATTATGAGAGTGCTTGGGATCCACAAAATATACTAATACAAATGCACTCCCGAGATCTTATTATAGATATAGATATTAGAGCAACAAGCTCACGGCTACTTTTTGCGTTAAAATCCTGTCGCATTAACTATGGACTCCGAAACCTTTTCCATCCGTGGCATGACCGATCAAACATTATCTATAAATAAAGAAACTCTATTTGTGAAGTGCTTTTAAAATAGTTAGGTTACCTATTTGCAGCTTTAAATGGCTCTATTATTTTATCTTAATAACTTGCTTTTGCTCGCGTTAAGAAGTATTATTATTAATTAGGTATAGTTTTTGCGGCTTTACTTTTGTTTAGCGTGTGTAAAAAATTTGGGCCTACAAAACTTAAATTCTTCAACTTCTACATTAACGTTCAGAATTTCTTTAGCCATTTTAAAAAAGTCTAACCGACAAAACCTATACTTGAACCAAACGAAAACAAAACAAATGCCAAATACAAAGCAGAGTCTATAACCAAAACTACTAAACAGAAACAAAACAAATGCAAAATCTCAAAATCCTTTCTTAGGGGATGCCTACGTCATAGTAGCTTTAAGCATGCAAAATCTCAGCCCGATCGGTTTAAAATTGACAAAGTTTCATAGAAACTTACATCCCCTATTTCATCCCCTTGGGGGGAGAATTAATCAAAATCCTTTTTTAGCGGATGCCTACGTCATAACATCTACCTGCATGCCAAATTTCAGCCCGATCCGTCCAGTGGTTTGGGCTGTGCGTTGATAGATCACTATGTCAGTCAGTCAGTCACCTTTGAGTTATATATATTTAGATAATCCTTCTGTGCTGGTAATAAACTTAATTATATATTACTAGGATGAAATTATCTAAAACTAGCAACTAGAGTGGTTCTTTTGTTGCTAGTTTCACATCATCACTTAGATTAGAATTTAATGAATAAATCACGTACATGTTTAATATGTGAAAAACTCAGTAAATTATGCTTTTAATAATAATTCATTAACTTTTCTAGTTATGACAAAATCTGTACGATATATTAACATGTTTTAGCATAGTTCTTTGTTTTTTCTAAACAAATAGGATAAAATGATTGAGAGGAAAAAGGCATGAAACTGGTCTATGTCCAGAAGTCTCGAGAAAAAAATATCGGCTTACGCAATTTTTTCTACGGGATTACAGGAACATTGTCTTAAGTATTACTAGTCCAACTGTAATAGTGATCAAATTGGTTTGATTATTAGCTAAATGGTCCATCGTGCGAGACAAGGAGTGGCAGATGGCGAATCTTCCTTCTTATGCGGGACGCGTATTCAATCAAACGGGAGTTGCGATGGATTAGTGTGGATATGACTTTGTTTCTGCAGTTTGAGTAGAAACTTTTTCTGAATAGCGAATAATTACGTGTACCTATATTTATTCATCTTATATATTATTTGATTATTATAATTGTGTAGTTCAAGGGCTTGTAAATGAAATAAATAAATTCATTATTATTATATATAATGTATAGTGTTAATTTGAATTAATTTCAGTTTAGAATCTGGAAAAACAGTTGGCTTTGGAAGAGTTACACGAGAAAGAAACCCTATACATAATCAATAAACAGAATAAACGAAACAAAAATGACTAGTTTAATAAAATAATAATAATAAAAAAAAAAGTTTAACACATATTGCATAATAATCGAGTCGAGTATTTTTTATTATTCATCTCCAGAAGCTGTAAAACTTAATTACACTAAAGTCTATTCATTTATCCAGACCAGGAAAAGCATAAGATAACCTTGAATGACAGAAAATACCGCAACAAGTCTAAAACATTAGAGACCCTTGCCTAGCAGTGGGAAGACATCGGATGGATAGTAATAATAATACAGTTTTATACTTTTGTATTGCACTTTTTGTTAATTACTACTAATATTTAAACTGTTTTGATATTACATACATTAATTGTTTCTATTTTCATGTATTGATAATTAAAATATATAGGAACAACTGAAAATAGCCTCGATACAGTAAACTTTGATAATACATACATTGCGATACCAACAAACACTCAAAAACTTAAAATGACTAAGTAACAGTTAGTCATGACATAAGTCGATTCACGATTACAAATCAAAATATGGATGATTTAATAGTGACCAGAAGTATTTTAATGAGGATGATGCTAAAAATGTTTTGTAGGTGTCCAATCGTATCCACATGTTTTAAGCGCAGTGCTGGCATGTGCTCAAGCAACAATATACTTGTGCACGACGAGACCCAGAGGGACGTGCTTTCCCACGGCGGCTCCCCTAACACGTGGCTGCCAAATAAATACCTACTGTTTTGTTTCTTTTGAACCCATCGGGACTTTGAAAGAGAATGCCGTGAGATCTTAGTTTGTCTATCGAAAGAGTTGAATCTTATTTTTATTATCCGATGGGGAAGCTTTTGGCCTTCATCTCACCCGGTTTTTCAAGTTATGATAAGGCCAAAGGTGGAAGCGCACTTCACCCGCAATCCTCAACAGTCTGAGGATTATCTTACCTATAAATGCCAGAACGAAACAATTCTAAAATTGTTGTTATGGCGATAGTAATAGGTAAGATGGTGGTAGCTAGCCAGGCGGACTTAATCAAAGTCCTACCAAACCAAGTACAATATTAACTAAAAGAAAATAAAAAAAATATAAACACTTAAACTACTAGACCTATACGACTAATGACATAAACGAAAACCTCTTTGGGACCTCTGAATTTATATGCTGACTTTTGTAAACAAAACTATTTTGTACTGTGTTGTATACATTTTTTATAACACTTGTGGTTTTTAATTAAAATACCAATTAACAGCACCATATACATCTCAAATGCTACCAAGATGATTATACCTAAGTCCACTGGGTGGTCCTAATCCATAACACATTAGTATATTAAGAATAACCTGATTGAGAACTATAATTAATTATATACAAAGCACCTGTTCTGTTGATATTAATGTTTCCGTCGACAATAGTAAATAGAAACCATAATATGCGTCAGTAAAAAAGAAATATAAAAAATGGGTCACGAATTTTCCCCTATGAGAATTCACCTATGATCACTAATCAGAGCGTGGATCTTATGAGAATTACCTACTAGGAGGTAGTCACAGGCACGTCCAAATTTACGCTCGGCACATGCCAACGGTTTGCAAGTAGCATTATTCAATGCGTAACAGGTTGCAAGACCATCGCCACTTAGCGGAATAATAGTCGGTTACATATGTCATTCGGACGTATAAGTATGAATCACCACTGGGGGTCTAAGCCACGAATCCTTGAGAGGGCACCTCCTCCTTTTTTGGGAAGTCAGTAAAAAAAAGAAAGCTTCCTGATCATGGTAAGAATTACACAAATGTTCTTTCCATTTGTGTTTTGTAGTTACCGCTGTCATTTTATGCACACCCAGGATTACGTTTACGTTATCCGCGGTCTTAAATCTTTTTTAGTTCACCCCTACACTATATAAGGAAACTACACTGAAAATCAAGTATTTTTGTTAGTTGATTTTCAGTCAGTCTGTTTCACAACGATTTATACATTCAGTACAACAGATATTATGTTTATGTGATTAAATGTTGTCCAACACGTAGATACAATTGCTCCATGACGGCGCCAGTAATTTTCAAATTGATAGGTCATAAATAAGCCTTACTACAATAAATCGCATCAACGGTGCTCTTCGAAGTGTGTTTTCAGAAACGACACTCACATCCGCCACTGAACTGTGGGAAAAGAAGACAGGTGTTGTCACTTATCTCTTACAACCATTATCGACCACTTAATTGCACACCGCTCACAACAACCCATGACCTTTAATATCAACAGTATAAGGCAGGAATTCCCCTGATTTTGGGTCAAAGATAAGATCTCTGAGCGTACGCGTAAAGTGCTGTCAAGCCAAATGAAAGGCTAAATGCTTTGAGGTATCAATATGGTCATAAAGTTGTATCGAAATGAGAATAGCTGAGCAGTTTTTCTATAGGTATGTCCACGAGTACTTTTTAGTTTCATTGTGTCTGGTGTTGTTACTTTTTTGACAGCCAGCGGGCGCACTGATGCCTCTTTGCTAATTAATTACAAAGTTAAAAATTTGATTGCCTTATGTAAAAATGAATAATTCGATTTTCCTGAGTTTTAACGTGCTGCATGCTGCTGCGTAAATACAAGTTTGTCTTTTTATTAAGGCTAGATTTAATTGTGAAATTCTACAAAAATACTTACTTAGGTGTTACAAAAAATAAGATGGAAGTTTGATGTAGATGGCCTCATTTAATGTTTAGATTATAAGGCCTTAATTGAGTGAAACCACGAAGTTTTAAATTTGGAGTCGGGTTTTGTTTTCATTCAACTTTTAACTAGTTTAAATTTGTAAGTTCCAATTACGTCGTTATATTTTGAATCATGGTATTTTCGTATAAGAAGCCGTTGAAAATCGGAAGAAGTTGTGAAGAAAACCACTTCCACCCCTTTTTTCGCCTTAAAATCTGCCCAAAGATTGCATGACGATGTTCACACCGTATAATATTTCAAAAAGCCTTACAAGTTCAGAGATCCTAATTTTTTGCGTTGACAAGCCGAAAACGATACCTGAGCTGGTTTTGAACGGCTCTAGATTTAGAATACTTTACTAATTTTCCAAAATCCTTTCAAATAGCACACTACAAAAGAAAGCTACTCCAAAAATGTGAAGTCTAAAGAAACTTGGTTTGGGCTATGTGGTAACGGTCAGTCAGTCAGTTTGCTACGAGATATGTATTCGGCAGAGAATAATAAGCGCTTGTACTAAGATTTTCAAGTGTATCTCGTTTTTAGGTATCCGTCCGTTCCTTTCTCCGCTGTTTGTCCATCTGTCCGTACGTCTGTTTAATAATAATAATAATAAATAATCAATATTACAGGACATTAATTATAACACAGCGCCAGCCAGCTCCAAACTAAGCACAGCTTGTAATATGGGAACTAGAATACGGATAAATTACTCAAATACTTTTGTAAATGTTTGTCAAGTGGTCAATGTCAAATAGAATGATTGACACACTTGCTAATAGGTCAGTAGTTGAAATTTTCAGTGTATTGCATCTTTAACATCAAGAAATAATAATTAAATTTAATTGAAACTAGTTAAATTAAATACTAACGATATAGACAGGGCTATAATCAATTTAGCAAGACCCCTATTTATTTGTGCACCACCAATCAAACACCTTTTGGCCATAAAATCCATCTACATCAAAATGTTTTCTTGAAGAAATTACTTCTAAGCGATAGTACTGTCCATTGTCTACGAACTTAATGTACTATAAAATATTTTTATTAATCTTTCCAGTTTTATTTATAAGGTGTGCGATAAAGTATATTCATTTCATTTACAAGAAAAGTGTTTTTTTGCATTGCCTTAATATGTGGATCGGAACCTCGGTGTTCGTGTTCGCATTTCGACGGTTTATTACTTTTGATCACGTTTCATAAACAGAAATATGCTTCATATAGGTATTTTAAAATAATACATTTAGCGACATAAATAAATTGTAACACTATGGTTACAGAAACCACATAAGCGTTGCATTGTACACTGTGCTGACTTTTTCCTATGAAAATGCTGAAATGTTTTGTTTTTAACCGACTTTAAAAAAAGGAGGATCTAGATTCTCAATTCATCGGAATCTTTTTGTTATGGATGTTCCCCGATTTTTGTTTGAAAGGGTGGTCTCATTGACATCACATCAGGATCTGATGATGGAATCCTGAAATGAAAAAAATCGAGGGAAATCTTCAATTATATTAGGCACACTTGAAGTGATTTGGGTGTATTACCTCAAGGCCGATATAGGAAGCGCAGTTCACCCCAAATCCTCAAAGCTGAGGGACTGCCTATTTTAGAAACAGAACACAACAATTTAGAATTGTTGTTATGGCTGCTGACTTTGGTTAGATGGTGGTAGATAGTAGTACTTTAAAAGTCAACGTCAAACAACCAATCAAACCAAGCATATTGTACTCCCCTAGGGATCAAATCCGAGCCTCCGGATCGGACGTTGGTGAACCACTAGAACACAGGCGGTTAACATAGTAACTTTGGTAACATATTAAAGCAACAAACGTCTTTATTGGCTATGTAGTGCTTCCGCTGAATCTAGATTTTTATTACCATACCATTTATACCATTCATACACATCAGCCGTTCTAGATAAGTGGTAAGATACGCTTTTTAAAAGATCGTGCCTTGAGATTAATAGTTCTACATGAAGCCAATAACTATAGGATTCCTAGTAGAAAATTCTCATTACAAATTTTCATGAATATGATAATAATGATCATAGACGAGTATGCTCCTGTTATCGCGCGGGAATTACCCAAAGAACAGATGTATTAACGACATAAGTCATTTATAGTACCCCTATATTATAAAAGGTAACTCCTAAATTTCATGTTTCTAGGACCTAATTTATAAAAGGTAACTCCTAAATTTCATGTTTCTAGGACCTATTTTATAAAAGGTAACTCCTAAATTTCATGTTTCTAGGATCTATATTATAAAAGGTAACTCCTAAATTTCATTTTTCTAGGTCCTAGATACTTGAAATTTACACACATTTTGATATATGTCAACAAGGAATTAGTCAGTCAGCTCTACACGACATAATTATATCGCAAGATAACGATTCCTTAATGTAACCAATTCAGGCTTTTTGATTTTAATACTAATGGCCAGGTGACAGTTGGGACAGACATAAATTAAAATTAAATTACATTTGAAGTGCATATCAGATCAAATAATCCGTGTCATCCTGCAATCTCGACAATTGTCCGCGATGGATTGTCCATTGAAATAAATGAAACATCGTAAAATAAGCGGTTGTGCGATCGTTAAATTCAATAATACTCCATTTAGCAAGCTGTAAAACATCTTACGCCTTATTTATAAGCTAGGACAAACCTCTGATTCACATTAAATATATAAAACTTAGTTGTACAAGCATTATTTCCACTGAGAAATAATCCGAAATGACGTTTTTATTATTTGCATCTTTGTAAATCGACGGGTCAATCAATCAACCTATATTTAAATAGCCCATTATATCCACTGCTGGACAAAGTTTTCGTTATAATTGGAGAATTTTGCCATTATCACCATGATTGGCAGGTGGATTGGTGTAGTAAAGATGTAAACTATTGTTCTTTGTCGGGTGATATCTCTTAGGCTCTTACGACATCTGCGAGTTACGATTTGTCAATTCGTAAGCCGTGACCGCTACGACAAGGTAAATTTAAGTTTATAAGGAACGTACAATATGAATATGAGTGTGCATTTAATAAAACCGACTTTTAGGTAGGTACTTGTACATAATTTGATGCTGTCAACCTCTGGTTTTCCCTTTTAAAAATAAAACGTTAAAGCACTTTGATGTGAGTCCGATTGACCGAGCGTATTCTGAATATGAACCTTATGAATAAAGATTTCATTGGGTGTGATTTTATACTTTAATGGCAGTTGAAAGAATAAATTGTATCAATACAATCACACTTCATTTAATTTTAGCCAATTGGAAGATTAGGTACATACCTACTTACTTGCTTCAACTCTTCAGAAAACATCTTGCTATTAGTCATTACAGATTGGTCCATTATGTCAATTTTTCATGCTACGTTGATATCTAGGTAATCACAGACACTGACAAACGGCGCGATGTATGTCTCTAATAGCGGTTATTTTATCGGCAAAAAGGTTTCAAAACAATAATTTACATATAATAATATTGATGTTTATACATACAATAATGTTCTCTATGGTTCGTATTGTAAGTCTAATTAATGATCATTGCTGTTTGGTTTGAATTAAGAAACTTTCCCAACATCATCGTTCCTTAGCCTTCTTACATTAGACACGCACGCTATAATGATAGGTAATTCTGAAAAAACTGCCCACTTACATCAATTCGTACCATACGCAGATTCGAACAAAAACCCAATCTTCTACGATCATTCGTCACGGGCATTGCGCTTGCGCAGTCCATTACAATAAGTCACATGTTTCTTGTGGAATATGGACATCTGATAGGTTAGGTGTCACATCACCAATTTAAATCACATTACGTTGATAACTCTATTCAAGGATGGCGAAGAGAGCTAGACATGTGAAGAGATGATAGCGAAACTACGAGTCATTATCGCCAGATTTAAAGGCAAGTAGAAACTCTCTCCGTTTAAATGACCCTGAAATACAAAGAGAAATTGCCATTTGAGTTTATCGATTTATTTAAGTAAATTGGCTTAAAAATCGATATATTAAGAAACCTTAAAATTGAAAAATTATGGAGTTCAATTTAATTTCTAAACATTATGCCTAATATTATACTATATATCTATTATAATATTATATTATTATATATTTTATACTATTATATTATATGTATTATACCTAATATATCTATTGAGAATTAATAATCAACCATACTAGAAGCCAAGCATCTAAATGGTCAAAATATGACCGTGAACAACAATAAAAAAAACTTTCTGCGCTTTTTCTCGTTAAAAACTATGCCAAATCGTACATGGGTTCGAAGATTTCTCTTAGTTTTTTTTAATGTAGATTATATTTTATCTAATGCGGTCATTAAGGTCCTTCTGGTTTTAGATGACACGCTACTTTTAACTCGAGTAGGGACTTACTCTCTTGCTGTTAGGCTTCATTTAAGTTCTCATGATTAAACACGATGTCATTAAGCACGACCGCAATTTTGCAAACCAAGTAAGCAAACATATCACTACAAACATGTGGGTCCAATTGCTTTGGTGATAAAATATTTGTGATCAAACATCCTGGTCCGCCTCTGCAGATTTGTAGTTCTCAATGGCTTGTGGTAACTGTTTCCCGTGGCTTCACTTACGGGTATATATATATATATTTTATTGTACGACGGGTAAGCACTTGGCCTTCATCTCACCTGGTAACAAGTTGAGATTAGGCCGAAGGTGGAGGCGCACTTCACCCGGAATCCTCAACAAACTGAGGAACTGGCTATCTAACCTCTAAATGCCGGGACACAACAATTTTAGAATTGTTATTATGGCGACAGAATTAGGTAAGATGGTTTTTGATTGATGAGATGGAATTTTGGAACATTGCTTGTTTTTGACGCTGAAAATAGGGTAATAATAATATAATTCGTGTAAGATCTTTGTGTACCTACTACCTATACGTATAGCAAAAAATATAAAAAATTTGATTGAATATTTTTTGATGTACGCAAGGAATGAACTCTTGTGAATTGATCGATTATACATTTATTAGCCTTGTATGATAACATGCTCTGTCTGAGGCACCGATTTAAAGCAGATAGGATAAGCCGATTGTCATTTGTTAACATAATCACTGAAAATTAATCGCGAAGTTTTTCTTACGTTCCACACAAATCAAATACTATTCTAAAGAATGTTTTCTTTGTACGTTAATACAGGCGGACATACCGACATTTTTGTAGTTCATCGGTATTGTAATACTTATAAACTGGGTAACATTAAGTCCGATTTAAATGTTAGTCCTGCCCTTACGCCACTTTGTCCAATAATGATATTAGCTACGATGTGCATAAGGAACTTTAATGCAAATATCGGAAGAATAAGACCAAAGTATAGACTTTAATTTTTAAAGCTAAGCCGATTTAACGTATTTTCACTTTTCTTTAATTGAAAATATGCAATTGGATGTTAGACTTTTCAAAATACTTAAATCCATTTTCATACACAAAATTGCATCCACAAATTGTATATCGCTAGTAGTTCATTACCTCCTTATTGTATATTACATGATAATAAACCTACTTGAACACGTCGTGAAATAAAATTGTAACGGATTATTATCATGCAACGATTTTCTTGTCTTATCTTATTAATATTTCAAATGATTAGTCAAATGAAGTGGCGTTATACATGCTATATTAAAAAAAAAGTTTTAAATTTAGTGATTAGTTACTTTTGCGTGTCGTTTATGAAACTCAGGTAAACGATCATCTTTTGTTCGATGATTTTCAAATCTATTGCCATTACAAAGCTGACGAGATTACTTATGGTATCGACCAGCTTAATGCTGATCTCAAGTGTATTTATGCTGGCAGGAGGGTGGTCGCTAGCCAGATGGACCTTTACTGATGAGCCTACCACCAGTTTAGTGAGATGTTGGTATTGAAGACCCGCGCTGTTACTGCTTGTTTTTGAATACCGTTAGAGCGTATTTTCCTGCATCTCAGAATTGGCAGGTACGACATATTAACTTATGAACTACTTACATGATTGAGTTACATAGTTTACATTTATAGCTCTGTGGACTTACAATACGGCACGTTAATGCAAATAGAGTTGTTTCGATACGGGTTGTTATAGATTTCCTGCGCGCTATTTTACATTTTTGTGTGACTGTGATGTGAGAGCCTTATTGAAGTAGGTATTTGCAAGATCCAATTGTACAGTGCTTCGTTGAATAAAGGTAAATGTATCTGCATATAGCTCGCCTTCTTTATTTATATCACATCAACAGCCTATTTGTGGCCAATGCTGGACAGAGCCTCCTCCAAAGCTGGAGGGTTTTGCCACAATCACCATGCTTATATTTTTCTTTATATACTTAACTGATTTGATACTCAATTATAAAATACAAATAACGACCTAGATATTTTTTTATGTATGTATGAATTTTCAAAAATCTCACTAGCTTTAGTGTATTCAGAGACGAAAACGTTAAAGTTGGCTCAAAATTGTACCAAATAACTTATTGACTGACGCAACAATCAATAAATTGTCGGTATTGTTTACTACGCAAAACAATGAGCACGCGCCCAAAGAACTAAAATACCTACTTTGGGTCCAAAGTGCACAAAACACGTGCTATTGTTTGTTATGTTTTTAAATAGCTAAAGTCCAAAAGTACATCAAAATACAGAGTAAAGCAAATGATGCCTACATTTTTACGTCATACGCAGAAATATATATTGAAACTAAACTAGCGCACAGACCAAACAGGCTGTCGAGTCACACAAAAGCAGGTTTTATATTGTGTTGTAGGAATATATTGTGTTATGAAATGGCAATCCCAATATTCGTTCACAGTTCTAAAAATATATTGTATGCTATTCAAGTAATTACTTTTTGTTTAAATTTATTGACATGGAATGGGTAAACTCATTTCCTCAAAACATGCACAGGCAAAGATGAGGTCTAAGATAGAGCTAGCTTACCCAGAGATAAACAGAGGGGACTGTCTCTTCCGCGTACCACCGGAACACAGCAGACTGCTTGGCGCTGGATTCCGGCAGGAGGGATCTGAGATGAGATCATTCAGCCGTAACCACTAACAAACGCCAGTGATTCCGTTGCCCGGGCAAAACGGACCTCTTGCCTCTAGGTCTATCCCACCAACCCCATACATGCTTGACTGATGTTAAACCACGAAGGCATAAGCATACCATTGCACCGTGGCAGTGCGGTTAAATGATAAGAGTCAGAGCAGAAAAACGCAATTTACTTTGTCATTTATATGATCATTATCATAACAGCGAAGAAGGCTACTGCAGGATATAGGCCTGAAATTCTCCATAATAACCATAATAACACACAATATGGCAGTCGGGTTTAATAAAAAAAATAGATCACAGTATTGGTGTTTAGTACTTAAGTAGATGCTGATGACAACATACTATTCAGCTCAGTAAAGACATCCTCAAAAAGAGATTTTTAGAAGATATCAACTGAGATCAGATGGGCTGGGCAGCATTTCCCAAACTTCTTCAAGTCTTCTCGTCAACCATCCCACGATCTATAAACACTAAATATTTAACCAGTGCGTCCTTCATGTCATAACATACAGAGCCAAAGCGTGGACACTAACGGTAGGACGGACCCACAAGGTTAATGTCGCGCAACAAGCTATGGAGATGGCTTTGTTCAGAGTTTCTCTGAGCGATCAGATCCAAAACGAATATATTTTTCATAGAACCAAGCCACAAACATAGCCCAGAAGATTAGCACGTAACAGTTCGAACTGGCAGTGGGTCGGCTATATTTGCTGAAGAACCGACAATCGCTGGAGTAACCGAGATAGAGTAGTATCGGACGTCTATACCGGCTTGATAGAGCGTTGACTTGCGCAAGGTGGCTGGTCACTGCATGGGGAAAGCCAAAGACTAGGCTCAGTAGTGAAACTTAGGATAGACCTATGTCCAGCTGTGGACTGCAACAGGTTGATGATGATGGTAATTATGAGATGCTGATGCCCTTCTTCTTACGGATTCTTAATATACAAACTGAGTGGTGTATTTTTATATTATGTAGTTGTTATTAAGTTTGACACCAAGGTAGAAGTTATGAAGGTAAGTATCTACATCAATTATTTGTGTACACTTATCACAAAAGACATCCTTGTCAGTCAAGAAAGTAACTCTTTTATCTTGAAGATGAATTATTATCCGCTTACCCTTACAAAAAGTCAGAGAACAGATGAGATTTTTGCAACATGACATATTAGGTAACTGTATTAGCTGATTGGCAACCAAGATAGAGTATTAAATAATAATAAGTTAATATTACAAAAAAAAACTAAACACTTGTAGCGTAGTCGAAATTGAAGCAATTGTTTAAACTGCTATTAAATATGTAAATTTTGATCATAGCCTAACAAGTGGCAAGGCAAACCTAAAACAATACTGGCAAATAAAACTTGAGTTCGTTTCACCACGAACTAGATCACTCAAATCAGGAAAAAGATTTAGCTAACTCTCACCATTATGACAATGCCCGACCGGCTCTAGCGTCTCTCCGACCTACAAACAACGTGATGCTATCAAAAACACTTGAACTTGCCTTGAACTTGTATGGTCGTTGACTTGGCTTGCGAGGAATAGCAAAGGCACCCGTGGTTTTGGATAATCTAATCGTAGTCACATTATAAACCGGTTGTTTTTTCAAACGTGTCTAGTTTCACGTCCAGTCATGTCGCCGTGACGAGAATATCCTACAGCTTCTATTTATTAAAGTCATAATCTTCAACAAAGTATGTGCATTACTGCCGTGGCGATCCCGGTTTAATAATCAACCCCACCAACTAAGCCCATGCTTGTCGTAATAACCGACTAAGGGATCTCAACGGAAGAAGGGCAGCTGCTTCCTTCTGTGTTCATAAACACCTAATCGGTCACCAATACTCATGCAAAGCGTGGTGCTTATGACAAAACCCTAAAGCATTGGAAGAGGCTCTGTCCAGCAGTGGACCCTAATGTTCTATTGATGTGTGTGCATCCAGTAAACTCTTAGTTATATATTGAGCATGGTCTTTTTTTAATGTGTTATTCTTACTTACAATTCAAATTTCCATATTTTGCAACAGCAATCATGTTTTTGATCTAGTTGTTGTAGAAACAGATTTTTTAAATAACCAACATAGATTGCAGATTTTTTTTTTTTTATTTATTTCATATGTACAAAATGTTTACTTAACTAATAGAACACACCTATTAAACCTTTACAGGTTTGACTAAGATGTAGGTACAATTCCTTGAAATTTAATATTATAAGTCTTATAATTAGTGCCTTAAATAAACTTAAATAATTTGGGTATCTTACGTAAGTAGGTACACTTTGTCACTCCCCGGTTACAACATTGTAATCAACATGACAATAGATAGTAAGCAGATTTTATTTGTTATGAGGGTATCTAAATGAGTACGATACGAGCCCGGGCGGCCGGCCGCCGGCAACCGAGACTTCTCGCTCTAACCCTTACCCATCTGTGTGAGATAGTATAGATATATTTACGTTATTGAAAAATGCACAAAATATCTAATAGCCTTCATAGTTTACCATAATCAGGACATATTTTATAAAAATCCTTTCAGTTGAGGCCAAGGACCAGATTCCCTAACAAAACACCTGCACACTCTTCGACTGTAAACAAAGTCATGGGTTAAGCTATAACCAGATTATGGTTCCTTATGTTCTGTAATATAAATAAGGCGTTCCACCCGGCAGTTGCCAGCGGAACACCTATATTTACAGGTAAAGTTCCACTCAGCCAGTGGTTATCTGTAATAATCGGTCGCATCAAACATCGAACGATCATTACGTAGGTGATTAGATTGTCCATAAACATGTTTATTCAAAATATTCTGTGATGACTAATCAAATTGTTAGTATATGAATTTAAACCGGACTACGTTACTAAGTCAACTATAATAAACTACCAACGAAACATCACGAACGATAGTGCGATGTGCAAAATGCGAAATACATGAAAAATGTTACGCAAATGACACGTTGTCGAACATTTGGTCTCTTTCGAGAGCAGCACAAACAATACTGTTTAGTCCTGAGTGACACACACGGTGTGTTTTTTGTCCACAATCATGAACTCAGCACCCAACGGCTTAAAATTGCTGGGACTGCGTAATCGAGCTGCATCTGTGTCGTGTCGTTGTCAGCGCACCTTTGCAAAACACTGCCAATAAATTAAAATAATTTTAGTCCGTTACTCTTAGTCCGAACGTTAGCTGCTAGTGCTTTATTTCTAAAAGAAAAAACGTACGAAAAATCGCTACTCGGGTCCAATGAGCAATTAGTATCAATTTACAATGTTCGCAGGCTTACCTTACTGACACTTCTCATACACGTTCATAATCGACCATCTACGATTAATGTTTAATTATCTAATATGTTTTTTTTTAATGATGGATCGGCTCTTGGCAACGAAACTTAAGGCAAGATTGAGATCTATGACGTAGCGAGCCTACCCAGAAAGTGCCTATTAGCTCTCTTCTTGAAGACATAAAGGGTCATAACACAGCGGAGAAACAGACGCTGGGATGTAAAACACGATGTGTGTATGTATGGATAAACGGCTGAACTGATTTTGATGGGACGTTCATTCGCAAATATTTAATGATATAAGGAAGGCTATTTATATATTACAAAAAGAATTAGTGATCTGCGCAAAAAAATAAACTCGCGATATCCAATGAAAACAAAGAATGACGGTAAAGAAGTCCCGGTCGATCCCTTTTATAAAAACACAAAACTTTACATTTAGACTTGAGATTGAAATTTTTTTATATATATCGTAAACAATATTATCGATACAGAATTCAAAACAATAGTTTTTTTTATTTTTGTAATGTGTTTGTTGAAAGCACATCACACTAAAGCTACTGGACAGATTTGAAAATTTTGTTGATTAAACTTTGTCTCATTATTACTGAGATTATCATCGGCAAGAATGATGTAAACCTATTATCGCCCCACACCCTCTCTGATGCCACTAATATAGGAGATATAGAACATAGGAAATCAATATTCTTGAATTTAACATATATTTTTTAATGTAGACTGGATCAGCTCTGGTTCTCGAAACTTGCTCATGCAAGGATGGGGTCTTACGCTGGAGTGAACCAACCTAGGTGCCAATGAAGTCTCTTGAAGATATCAGGGTGGTAACAGCGGGAATACAGATGCTGGAGGGCTGGTAGATTATCCCAACATAGATTATTTTGAGCATAATAAAAGCGCTTAGTCTTTATCAATGGAATATGACCAGAAATGTCGATCTATTATATTGGATTTTAATCGACAAACAATGTTGCGTATACCAATGTTTGTTTTTTTGTTGTGTTCCGGTATAGCAACAAGCCTCATAGCTCAGTTGGTAGTAACTCAAGCCTTCTGCGCTGTAGGCTGTGGGTTCGATTCCCACCCAGGACAATCATTTGTGTCATGAATGTAGATGTTTATTCTGTGTTTGGGTGTTGCATTATATAGTATGTATTTACTAAAGTATTTTAGTATTCCATCCGTAACCTAGTTCCCATATTACAAGCTATGCTTAGCTTGGGGCTAGATGGCGCTGTGTAAAAAATAATGTCCTGTTATTATTATATATGTTTATTTATATTTATCTTTACCTTTTTTCTTACGCAGCCTAAGCACGACCTACGATATTATCTAAACAAACCGCGCCCGACTAACCTTCACACTGCTCTGTCACACTGGTGTTACGGTTAGGAAATAATTTTACCAAACACATGTATAACAAAACTTTAAATCAAACCCGGTATACCTGGCTGTATATATCAAAATTTACTTTAATATGTTTGCACGTATCCTTATTGCTATATAAGTATGTATTTGACCGCATTTTTTGAGTTCACCAATTAATTAAATCAATTACATACGAGTACAATTTATCACCATGCGAGTGACTTATAGGCTTGATCTAATATTGTTGATGTCTCTTGGTTATATGGTTCAGGAAAGTAGATAGGTTCCTCGGCCTGCAAGCAGCTTTCACAGATATATAATATTATACTAGGAAAATGTGTACAATAAACCTACAATTTTGCCAGTCGAATAGACAAATATTGCAAATTTCTGAACACTGTTTAGCAGAACCAATTGTGGTCAAATAAGTGAACGATCAGAATTCGTTTCTATCCTTAGATCCTTAGGTAATCCGACTGCTTCCTTTGTTCACAGTAAGTTTCATTGTACATAATACTTTTAATGTTTTTCAATATAATTTTTTTAAATAGGTCCTATTTAGTTAATAACATTTTGAACCCTCTGTGACATGGAAGAAGAAGGCTGTAAAAGAGATGAGTATACAGTTTTTAGAAGGACATGCGTAAAAAGAATTGAATACAGAAAATTGACTCTGTGCCGACCTATAAGACAGAAAATGGTTGATGATGAAATCTTTGGGCTTACGGTTACGGACCATAGTTCTGTACCTACCTTCTATAATGGTTTCTAAAAATACTGGTTAAAGTAATCGTTATTCATAAAAAGTGTTCCACGTTAGGTACTCACGCCTACTGCCACGCCTGTTGACCAAACACGCCACGAGTTGTGCAAACACCACCGTCCACTGTTTACAGAACTGACGGTCGGCTGAATGTGCTACTATGTCGCTCAAGAGGACGTATCCTGAGCTAGAGTTACTACACACCTTACACAGTAAAAGCAAAGTCACATCGTCTGATTAGATCTACGGACAGTTTTAATCGCAGATACACAATTTATTTGTGTTTCTAGAATAGAAGGGTAAAGTAATTAACAAGCCTCACAGCTCAGTTGGTTATGCGCTGTAGATTGTGGGTTCGATTCCCATCCAGGACAAACATTAATGTGATGAATATAGAGGTTTGTTCTGTGTTTGGGTGTTGTATCATATAGTTCGTATGTATTTACAAATAATGTATTATATATTATACACATATAAGTATTCTATTCATAATATAATTCCCATGATACAAGCTATGCTAAGTTTGGGGCTAGATGGCGCTGTGTGAAATGAATGTCTTGTTATATTTAAAATTGTTTATATCTGAAATTATTCCATTACTTTGTTTGTTTGCTACTGTTTGTTTACTTATCATCTCTACATTATTAAGGGTATTAATGGGTTTTAAGGTAATCTTTTCCAAAAAGATACAATCAGTTTTTGAATCCGATATCCAGTGAGCAGATCCCTACGATAAGGTCCTCGTGACATCCACACACCTGTTTACTTTACAGTCTACATCTAAGTTATCTACCTGATATTTTTCATATCAAGTGCGCTAAGTCAATATTAAACGACGTTAATGTTGATTTTTTATAGATTACGTGACAATATTGTAGGCAAAATCAATATAGCATCGAAACTCGTGAAGCGTTTCTTACGTTAAGCTTTCATGTCAGTTACTGGACAAAAAGAGGTATGTTTTGTTTCCAAATGGTTGTGATTATAATCGTTGATGAATTTTCGCCACTCCATCGTAAACCACAATGTGTGGTGGCTACATAATACTCTAATACCTATATAGATCTCATTTAAAAAAAGAAATAAGAAATTTAGATTTATTATTCAGATATTGAAACAATTATGTCTTATGACATTGATTATTAACTAGGTGACGATGTTGGGAGTCTGTCGATTTTTTGTTTGTTGACCTGAGAAACTACTAGATCTTTAGGAATCCTAAACTTGACGTTAACTTACCCTCACCAGCTCCCGCAGTACTTTGACGCCTGAAGTCGTGTAAGAGGTCGATACACCCAAAAGTTTGAGTCAATATTTGTAATCAATTATTATTATTGTCGATTACTGGAAATGGTGTTTTTTCGTTTCAGAAGTTATCCAAATCAATATTTACTCTCACAAGTACTTAAAACCCAAACAAGGCGGCATAGGATTAAGTAACCTTCACCTTCACATACCTCTAGATAAATACAACGTACACTCTGTAAAATAACATCTTAAAAGTAATAAATAAACTGGGATAAGTGTGATCTACCTACTTGTGGTCTACCCCGGGCAACGAACGGATCACAGCTGGTGGCAGGACCTGCAAAAGGTCCAGGCTAGCAACCACCCATCTGCTGAAATCCGGCACCAAACGATTTGCCGTCCGTAGGTGCGCGAGAGACCAGGCGCTTTCTGGAAAAGCTTGCTCCATCGTAGACCTCATAAAAAAACATCTTAAAAGTAATAAATAAACTGGGACAAGTGTGATATACCTACTTGTGGTCTACCCCGGGCAACGAACGGATCACAGCTGGTGGCAGGACCTGCAAAAGGTCCAGGCTAGCAACCACCCATCTGCTGAAATCCGGCACCAAACGATTTGCCGTCCGTAGGTGCGCGAGAGACCAGGCGCTTTCTGGAATAGCTTGCTCCATCGTAGACCTCATCTTTGCTCTGGCAGGGACGACAGAAAAGCTCTTGGCCCTATATCACCTGGTTCCAAGTTATGGTAGGCTGACGTTGGAAGCTAACCCGAAATTCACCCGAAATCCTCAGCAGCCTGAGAAGTTTCTGCCTGAGTGTTCCGGTGTGTTCCGGCATTTAGGGGTAAGGTAGCCACAACAATTTAAAATTTGTGGTATGTGTATGGCAGGATGGTGGTAGCTAGTCAGGCGGACTTGATCAAAGTCCTACCAACCAAGTACAATGTTGTACTACCTTAGGGATCAAACGTGGAACCTCTGGATCTGACACCGTCGGGCAAACCACTAGACCACAGATGCGGTTAATACTTGAGAGCTCTGCTGATATCGAGACACTTGATTTGCTGATCACAGTAATGGTATCATTATCAATTAACCCCTAGTGAACGACTTTCACTTCTCGGCTTCCGATGGTAGAGTTTTAAGTGTCTTTCGAGCCGAGACCGCCAAACCCACGATCGACTTATGACGATACTTCTTAGAAAACAACACTCGCCATTTTATTATTATCTTTTTATACCACTTGGCGGATCAAGCATGCAGCCCACCTGATGTTCAGAGTATCTCTTGCCTATAGCAAAGCCGTAAAGCGTAGGTCACATCCACAAAGCACTTGAGACATATAGGTTAAGCTTCGTGTGCCCGTAATTTCACCGGCAGCCCTTCAAACTGGAACACAGCAATGCTTCTTGACGGCCGAAATATGAATGGTGGTAGTACTTCTCCTCTCTTAGCTCTTTCACAAGGGCATCTACTACTCTTAAGCTTATGCCTAGGATACAAGGTTACAGTAGAAGCTTTTTAAAATTGTGCCGATACTAGTGTCTAGAATGTCTACACTACATTAAAAGCGCATTGAAGATATTGCACGGCGTTATAGCCGTGTAATGATTATTACATTTTGAGTGCATTATTGAGTAAAATCTCGGTGGTACAACGGTATCCACTCAGACTTTACTGATTGACAATAGAGTCTAGTGACTTCACTAGACTTTATTGTCTATTATTATTGAGTAATATTACTATTTATTTATTACGTACTATAAAAAAAATGTGGTCTCTCAGTATGCTTTTGTTCGTGTATCGTATGGGGTATTAGTAAAATCGCATATGAACAAAAGTAGCGTGTATGTGTCAAAATAGCACTAATTAATAAAGCGATGAAGGTTTGGGGCATTATCAAAGCTGAGGTAAAAGTAATTGCAGTTTAAAAATGCATGAAGTGAAAGCAGAAATAACCTAAAGATTACTTTTCACTGTAGTAAATCTGACAATTTAATAGAAATTACATGCCGTCATCACTATTTTACTTAACATTCCATAGAAATCTTAGCACTATGGTATAAATAGCTAAATGTAGCATAAATTATAGAATACATCAATTTTAAATAGGTACAATTTTATATAGCAAACTCACGTCTGCTTCGTCTTCGTTTAAATCCAGCTTCGTCTTCTTTTTGACGAAAGCAGAACTGTTGATTAATGTTTTATACGATAAGTGTGAGAATGAATGATACAACTAACGAAAAAATAGTTTCTCACATTTCGTATGCTATAAAAACATTAACAGTATATTTTGTATCCGGTGAACCATGATAGCTTGTAAAAGATAACACAATGTTTTTTGATTACGGCTTATTCTAGGTGTTTGGCTGACAACAGTAGTGAAAGAAGTTATCACCGCTTGAAAAAGTCCACTCGAAGACTGAGGCTTCTTTTCAAAGAGGGGCCATAATTATCACGCTCGGCATGCAGGTCGGTGATCACAAAAGCTTCTGTTCTAGATATGTTGCTGCATCATGCAGTTTTGATGAATTTAGTGTTGAACTCTTTAGTCAACTCCACGGGAGTATAGGGAGGCATCCGTAATTACTTGTCGGGGCCGATGCGGAACCGAATGATCGGATTACAAGTAGAAACATCAGGTGTTAATCCGAAAAAGAACAGTATGCTACGACGGGTCACCGACGACAGTAGCATTCGACATTATTATGGAGCTATTGTCATAAAATTGATACGTGATAGAAAATGAATAGTACCTACGTGGAATGTCCTCAGTGCCGTCAACAAAGCAGCGAGCCCACGCGCTGATGTATTCAACGCGGCGATTGATGAAGTATAAAATTTCTTAGTACCGTCTCAGTCACAATGGAATTATGATAATTTATCGGTTGGCTTGTGCCGGCCGAGTGTGTGGGAACGCGCCTGGCACGGGCTTTCCCACGACGCGCCAACACAAACCAAAACGACGTATCTCTTGAACAACCAAAACCACATACGCCTTTTTATCACTGAGTGGAGATCCAGTTTCAGCCGAAGAAGGTCGTAACTGCTATGCGGTTAGCGTGAAGTGGCACATCTAGGCTATTCTAAAGACGTTGTCGTCACTTAAGGCGTTTTACAGTCTGATAACGTAAGACAGAATTGGAGTAAGTAGCGTCACGGCGGCTTCGGTCACACAATGGGTCGGTGTCGACGCGACTAGCGGTGATGGGAACTCACACCTTTGCAAGGTGATACGCTCATTGTTTTAGGCTAATTAGGATGGATGTTTGTATTAGTATGATTAAGTTCAGTAACGTCTTTATGCGGTAGATATGCGAGCTGGCATAATTTCATGCTTAAGTTTGGCTTTCAATATTTGATATGATTGTGAATGGATGTTATACATAGATTAGAATTACAGCTAAAAATCGCGTGAGGTTTTATTGCAGTGATAAATTAAATCTGTTCAATATAGTTCTCGAAGTAGGTCGATTTCTTATCAAATAGGTAGTAGTTCAGGTTGTAAAAACTGCAACAGTATTCTATTCGTCTGTATGACCGTCGCCGGTAACGATAAGACTTTGTAGATTACACAGTAGTCACTATTCACGGAGACCTACCGCCCTCTTAGGGTTGCCGCTTTCAAATGAATTTTATTGCATCAGTAATTTTATCGGAACACTTATACTCTTCTTAGGTTCTTTACCTGTTAAAAAGGTTTTGTTTATACGGTAAATAATATATTTACCATTTCCTTATAAAACTTAGACATTATTATACTATAACCAATCATCTATTCAAGTAATTTTACCAACAAAATTTTAATTTTTCAAGGTTTCGACTGGCATATCACCATAGAAAAATACATTTAGCAACATTAACCGTTATTTCAAAAATGACACAAAAGATTGAATCAAGGACATATTCCCCCCTTTTCGTTGAACGCCACGAGTCACCTAAAAGGAATAATAAAGAATCTGACGTCATTGTGTCTTGAATGTGGGTAGGGTGATCTTACGCTGCGTATGTGCAGGAATGGGGGCCGCGTGGGAACGCGTGCTGACCAGGTGCCATCAGCTGAGCTGAGACCCCTGGCGCAAGGAACAGCTGTTTGATTCGTCTTCGTGTGTCATTTTGCTTCTAGTTAATGTTAAAGTATTAATATTATTAAAATAATAAAAACGTATGTTATAACTTCCTTGAATTATATTTGAAATAATTTTAATAATTTAATTATGTTCATTATTATATATGTAATACTAAGCTAGGTTTTTAATTTAAAAAATATATTAAAAGGTATGCCTACTTATGGACTATCGGATACAATCATATTTAGGTACTTTCATTGTAAGAGACTGATGTTTAATGATATGTACAAAGTTGTAAATGAATTCGTTGATTTTGTATAGTTGAGCAGAGGTTTTTTTTTTTACCTTATAAAGTATGGAGGAAGGTGCCTAATTTTTTTAGAGATTTCGATGACAAGAATAATGGTTTTTAGTGAGTGTTAATTATATATTATCAAAAATGAATTAGTTACAAAACTTCAATAACTGATCTGAAAATTATGGACCCAGATATGAAATATGTGAATTTATTATTATCATAACAAAGAAATACTGATTAAAATATTTGTATCATTACTGTCTTTACCTCTGAAAAACTAAAATATTATTCTCACCTTCCCGCCATGCCACCCCTATTTTTATCACGGGCGTTTTGCCACAATCGGTGTAGGGCGCTTATAAGCAGAGCGGCGGGCGGCGCGCGCGCCATTCGCTCTTAGACACTCGCGCGCGACGCTTCATACAATGATCTTACCCGCTAGAACCATGTCGCCTCCGCACGGCGCCTTCCATCCTCCGTCACACGTGCAACCTGATGAAGAACCTGTCTCCAGAACCTATCAGTACAGAAAAGTTATGAAACCAATGCTCGAAAGAAAACGTCGAGCTCGCATCAACCGATGCCTTGATGAGCTCAAGGATCTGATGGTCACCGCCCTGCAAGCCGAAGGAGAAAACGTTTCCAAACTGGAAAAAGCTGACATCCTTGAACTAACAGTGCGACATCTTCACAGCCTAAAACGGCGAGGACAACTAGTGCTGAAGCCTGAAGCATCATACGTGGAGCGTTTCCGTGCTGGATTTACACAATGTGCTACAGAAGTGTCACAGTTTATCGCGAATGCAACTTTAGCTGCAAACGCAATGCAGAGACAAGGACCTGTGGACCCTCAAGCGGGAGCAAGGTTGCTTCAGCATCTAACGAACTGCATCAGAAGGCTGGAGGCCCCTCCAGTGGTACAGCCTCAGCCGATAGCGCCGAATGGTGTGGCGCGTCCAACTCCTATAGCCCCTCAACCAATTGCGCCTGGACAGATGGTGCATAGGACAGTGCTGCAGGAGCGAGGGCTGAAGAGGACAGCGGAGATGGACGTAGAAGCGGCGCTCGCGAAGCGTGCGTACGCGCCGCCCTCTCCCCCGCACAGCCCCGCCTCCGAGCCAGACTCCGCCCAGTCCATGTGGCGGCCGTGGTGAGCCCTGTGGTGCCTCGGTGATGATCACCGATCATGATCTCGCATGCTCAAGGACCGTGTGACCAGTGTGATAATCTGTTGTTTGTTTTAACGTTCCTGGAACCGATGTGTGTTAGTTTGGTTTGTCTCTTTGCTTGTTGATGTTTTTCTAATTTAATAAAATAAGGTTTTGTTCTAATTAGTTATTTTGATTTTTTTTATTCCTATTGTCTTCCGCATTGGTAAAGCATTTGTAGAGTAATAAGTGTTACTGTGATATCATTACTAAATAGTTAGAGTTAGGTAATCGCAATCTTAGATGGCATTTTAAGTACGACTTTTAGTATAAAAAATAAACAAAAATGTTAAAATGAACTCGTTTTAATTCAAACCAACCTTAAGCAGAAAAGTATCAACATTTATCAATGATGTGAGGGAATTTAAAGACAAAACAAGGTTTAGACTACAGCAATTATGAGTACCTATATTTTGTCACGTGGGAATTTCAGAAAGCCTTTTTAAGTGCACTACTATAGAAATCTGCCGGAACTTTGGCTAAAGCTGTACGTTGTCTCAGCCACACAAGTTTTATTTTACAGTTAAATTAAACACAACCCTACCTATATTATAGGGAATCTACGTGTTGAAGCACATTACACACATCAACAGCCCAACAGTATCCACAGTTCCTGTCCAACTGTGGACACTATTGGGCTCCTCCAAAGCTGGAGGGTTTTTGGCATAATCACCACACTTGCGGATTGGTGATCGCAGTAAATGTGTAGATAAAATACAGAAGGAAGTTTCGGCTTCTGGAAGGAAGTTGGCTTTTACGACATACATGGGCTGAGTTAGAGGGGTCTATTCTTAAGCCGCGCGATTGGCACGTGTTGAATACGTAAGCCAACATTTAAAAATCTTTATCTGTATAATCTGTGAAGTCGACTCGATCTGAATCGACGTAATACCAAACAACATTAAGGATTAACTTGATAGTTGGTACAAAATTAATTTGCCAAATACAAGTAAAACTTTTGCCCCAAGGATTCCGTATACCACCTCAAAAATAAGTTCATAGTTTGACTTTTAAGAGTTTCATACCAAAAAGGATCGCCACAAACAGACTGTTAATAATATGCCAGTTCACTTTTTGTTTTTTTCACAAAACCTTGAGTTACCACGACCATTTTATTTAATACAAATTAAATATTAAATACAAATTACTCGATCCTATTATGGGAAAACGAATAATACCGAATAATGTAACTTGAATTTAAATTGCAATAATCGCGGAAAAATATTTTTATTATTACCTTTTTTTAACAAAAAGTATCTCCTAATTTTTCTGTTTTTCCAAAATATGTGCGAATAGAAGCATAGACGATAAGGGTTACATTATTAACATTCTAGATTCGCAATCCTGTAAATGTTGATTATATACCTTAATATATAATCACATTACAAGCCGTAAAGTACTTAACGAAGGCCATGTTCCAAGTGCTGGTAAGCTGTTGCAGTCTAGTTCTGAGATAAATGTAGTAAGTGAAGTAGATTCCTAGAGCTACGTATAAATGTAAAATATACGCTAGTGCTGCTCTGCGATTGTTGTATTCGAACAAAGCATTGACCTTTCTGCAATGTACCACCGCATCCCACCCTATTCAAATTGACCACAGGCAATGAATCTACGCTTTTTCGCCTCCAAAGTGCGTGCCAAGTCTAATTTCATTATTTCACATAGTGTGACTGCAAGCACTTATCCTCAAAACTGTAGCAGATAGTAAGAAGATCCTAAAAAATGTTCACGGCCGTAACTAAATCCAAATTGTTGGATCCATGGTGGTTTCACCGGCCGCTTCCCACGGCGGCGCGCACGCAACACAACACCCAATTAGCTGCACCTAGGGATGCCACTATCATGAAACTAACTTCACGAAGAGTGTCAATAGTCACTAAGGGCTGAAATGCCCTGACCTTGAATCAGCACGTCATTTATCAACGCCTGTAACCGACTATATCGAAAGCGAGAGTGGAAGAAGAACGACAAGAGTCTAGTAGAAATGGTCTATACTATACTGAGGCCGAAACCAGCACGACTGCCTGTGTTTATGGATCCGGTTAATTAACACATGTGAAAGGCATGATAGTAAAAATGTTGTCTTAGTGGTAAAAAATTACATGTAAGCGACATCTGTATTACAGCTAGCAAATTTGTCTATTTGCGTCTTCAAAATCGATTAAGTCGATCTTATTGGTAAATTGGAGTTTGATGGCAACCCTGATCCAGTCTGAACTAATTTCTACTTGCGCGTGCGCTCCCAGATCCCACGGATACGATCGCTACTTCGTTTATTGGGCATTTCAAGCGCAGAGCATTAAAACGTTATGATAGGTACCTTGTATCACGGAAAAATAATTACTGGTAGCTCCGTTATACTCGTAACTAAAGCTAGGCGGCTCAATGTACTGAGCTGATCACATTCATCTGCAACCAGCCTCATAGCTCGTTTGTAAGTAACTCGGCCTTCTGCGCTGTAGATTGTCGGTTCGATTCCCACCCAGAGCAAACATTTGTGTGATGAATGTAGATGTTTGTTCTGTATTTGGGTGATGTATTGTATGATAAGTATATATTAACAAAAAGTAATATTCAAATATTCTAACCGTAATATAGTTACAATATTACAAGATATGCTTAGTTTGGGGCTAGATTAATTTATCGCTATTAATTTATTCATTAAGATCGTAGCTAACATGTGTGATACTACCAGTATGGTGAAATTCCATCTTGAATATGATGGAATTTCTTTTTTTTTTAATTCAATATCCGAAAGGTCCATTAGTGATTCGAGTTCCGGTCTTTTGAAGAAGGGCCTGCTTCAGTTGCATAAGATACCTTTGAAACAAATCCATTTGACAATAGCTTAGCAACATCGGAAAGCGTAACATAAAAAGTAAAAGTGTGTACTTTTTATCTTGGCGTCGAATCTGCTACCAGTTTTACGTAAGAACCATTCAATTGGGCTAGTCATCGGTGTCTTATTTAGGTAAGGTATCCACGACGATACGAATATATATTAATACCTTACTAATTATTTACAAGGGAAGCAGTCAGGTTACAAACGGTCTTTAAGTAATTAAACTGATTTCGTCTGGTAATGTTCTAGCCATTACCAGACGAAAGTGCGCCTAAGATGCTAGCAGTTCTGCTACATACTGAGATGTGAAATTAGAACCATTGTTTATAACGGTAGGATAATTTTAGCTTAAGTTGTTCTATGAAAGAAAAAACAAAAAGCTCATGTGAGTAGACTAAGACATTTGAAAACTTAAATCTATGAATAAATAACAACAAAATATATGATGCAAAACAAAATACTTACCTAATCCTTACTACAAAAATAGGTAGGTTATCACTCAGCACATAAGTATGGAAATGAATTATACCTACTTACATAGAATGTAATGTATTATTACATCTGCAATAATAACTGCAATAGGCAACGAAACAATTACAAGTTACTTGTGTGAATTCTTGACCAGACTGTATTTTGCCTGGCTAATTTCAAAAACCACAGCTTATCAACTTTCTAAAAAGAAAACAAAGTCTCAGATACTAATCACCAGCAAAGGTCAGACAACGTAGCCGTATGATTCCTTCACACGTAAAGCAGACTAGAATTAGCAAACTTTTTGTCTGACTGCATTCCCTTGTAAAAAACCGCAAATGTAAAAAGTTTGTAAACTTTTTCGATCATCCATCTAGCAGACTGTAGATAAACTTGATATTTTAACGGTGTGTTGAGTTTTGTCGATGCGCGGGGAGCCAGTGCCTACTGGGAAAGCCCGCTCTTATATGCCTAGAGGTAAGGTAACCCATCATTGAAAAAAAAAACACACAAAAAGTTTTAAGTCTAAATTTAGGTTTTTGGCTAAGTATAGTAACTTACCTACACACAACTAAAAATTAAATACGATTGAAGACTCCTTGGTTTTTCAAAAAGAAATTCGATAGGATAAAGATAATTTAATTTGATATTTGGTCATCTGGCCCGGTGTCAACGTTTTTGAGGTAAGGTAAGGTCAGGGTAAACGGATGAGTTTGTTGTTTAAATAAGTATAAATATAGTAAAGTTAGTTAAACTAATACAAAATATTTCAACGCGCCTGCAATTATATTTTGCATTTTTTTTTTCCGAAAATCGTAACACTTATTTCATCACCTTTTACGAAAATAAAAAAATCTGGACACGGATTCTTTGCGGTTTAAATTGTATGTATCAAAAAAGCAAAATAACGTTTCGTAACTGACGACGATCCAAATCATTATAGGTATAACAAGTCAGAAAATTTTTGTGCCAGAGTCCACTTACAGTTTGGTTATCAAAGTGTGAACGATTCTTATTATATGATACCTACTGATACTATGAGTCAGGGTTCATAAAAAATGTAATACAACAAAATGCACAACAAATTTATTTTTGCGTCGTGACGCGTGAAACATGAAAACGCACGCGTTTTCATGTTTGTTGAATTAACAGTCAATCGAATCTACTTTATTATGAAAGTGATAAAAATCTATTATACGGCATTGACATTTATTTTCATAAAAAATCATAAAAGAATATTCCATAGTCGTAGCGTTGCGTACGTTTAATAAAGTAATAGTGTTACAAGGAATAAAGTCATAGACAAATTGCGTGTGATTGTTTTCTATTAAAAATCTATAATACCAATTTATCTTGCACAAATTCGTGCTTGGTTTGGTTGGTGGTAGGACTTGTTTTAAGTCCGCCTGGCTAGCTACCACCATTTTACCTAAGTTTGTTGCCATAACAACAATTCTAAATTGTTATACCGGCATTTGGAGGTACGATAGCTGGCTGCTCAGTCCGGCGTGTGACATCAGTTGTTCCGGGTGAAGTTGTGAAGGGTTCCACCTTCGGACTTCGGACAACTAAAAACTAAGCGCTTGCCCGACGTCTAAAAAAAAAGCTGCGATAGAAATCCCCAACAAAAACATATTTTTTTTACCAATTTTTCAGGTATGTGTGACGTTTTGCGAGCGTATGTTTTAATCATTGCAGAGAAGCTAAAGTACTTGAGATCTCTTCCGTGGACATCGTACCTTATTTAAGTGCACAATTTCAATTGTCTACGAACGCGAAACAGCAACGCAATAGGAAATGCATTGGAGTCTGACGAGCAGACATTTACATAAACAATTTTATGAAATAGCCGTGAACGGATGGTTTTACGCTTACTTGTTAGATCGCTGCTAGAATACCAGTATAGTTATATTACATTATTTGTGTATCTTGTCATAGGTATATACAGGGTGAGTTTTTTTTCCAGGGCCACTGAGGCCAAGTCTGAAACCGTGAGAGTTATCGAAAAGTCAGGTTAGGAGTTACGTGCTCGATTTAAAAAAAAATAAGTTCTACATTAAAGAACATCTATTTTTTTATAGTTTATCTGAAAAAGTAAATTTTTGAAAAAAAAATAATTTTACGACAATATTCAAAATGTTCAGCCATTAGGGTGTCCATGCCTTGCCATCAGCTGCGCTACCACAAAAAGCGAACGTTTTTTAATCCGATGACGATTGAATTTGAGCTCATCACGAACAAAAAATACAGCAAAAGAGGATTTAATAGCTTGGCTTACACATTGTCTGAACCTATAACCTTGAATGCATAAAGTTGAATTTCTAAATTTTTTTCTTTGAAAGCGTTTTCAACTTTGGGCACATAGTCATCATTTTTTTTTTATTACCAAACAAAGAACTCATAAATGCAAAAAAAAATATTTCAAAAACTCTCTTTTCTAGAAAACCTATAAAAAATTTTGATTTTCTTTAATGCAGAACTTATTTTTTTTAAATCGAGCACGTAACTCCTAACATGACTTTTCGATAACTCTCACGGTTTCTGACTTGGCCTCAGTGGCCCTGGAAAAAAACTCACCTGTATATCTCGGTCTTTCATACTTGAGACTAAAGACTAGATATCCCCGTAAAAGATCGATCGTTCCCCGGGTTCGATCCCCAGGGGGAGTACAATAGTGTGCTTGGTTTAGTTGGTGGTTGGACTTGGTTTAAGTCCGCCTGGCTTGCTACCATTTTACCTAATTCTGTCGCCATACAAACAATTCTAAAATTGATTTCTCCGACATTTAGAGGTAAAATAGCCAGTTCCTCACACTGTTGAGAATTCCGGGTGAAGGGCGCTTCAACCTTTGACCTTATCATAACTTGAAAAAAACAGGTGAGATTAAGGCTAAGCCCTTCCCCGCCGTACAATAAAAAAATTAAATACGTATACGTGAGGCATGTTGCAGTTGCATCGATTTAGGCTCCAAACGAGAGCCATTTTCTGCATGTGGTGTTTGATTCCTTACCTTGATATCCCAGTGTGGGGTCAAATGGCCAGGGTCAATACGTGACTGTTGATTTCTTTAGGTAAAATAAAAGAACCAGCATTACGTGGAGAGATTCTTGCGTCAAGAAGTCGCGCGTCAGCCGTGATTGCGCGCGCGCCGCCGTCACGCGCTCGTGGGCTTTGCACGAGTGCTCTGGGACGGATTCAGTGATTTTAACCAAAAACGTCTATTTTTTACCAGTATATAGGGCAGACATTATTTCAATCCGGTCATAAAGATTAAAATCATGTGCAGGTTGTATCGACCACCACGCAAGGTAGTTCGGCGGGCAATTTTGTTTGGCCTAAATAATTTCCATTGGGTTCTGAGAAATAGCACGGAACGTTCTCTATATACTCGTATAACTAGGGACTCAGCACCCAACGAGTTAGATCTAAGCATTATAGTTGATATTGGTGCTAAACTATTCGTAGCTTCGAATCACATACAATACAACACACAAATGTTTGCTCTGGGTGGTAATCGAATCCACAACCTACAACGCAGAAGGTAGAGCTTCTATCAACTGAGCTACGAGGCTTGTATATCTTGAAATGCATCGGTAGACTGGTATAGGAATTGCACCGAAAGGTCGGTTGTAAGGTTGTAAAGGTCACAATCACAACCTCTGCCTAATCCAGCAGTTGATACTTCCATTAGAAAGTTGTCCTCGGTCCGAGCCTGGTTGAGAGTCGCCATAGGCGATAGTTTTCCCACGGTCTCGAACCGGCCTCATCGTGGCCAAGTATAGCTCTGCCATTTGCATACCTACCCGCCCTTCTTCCTTCTGTATTACTCTACTAAATTAAGAAGCCATTTAAATGTTAAGTAAAGATACTGATACATGACCTTGTGGGGATGTCCGGCAAAGTGATACTACTCTGCTATACAGTACCGTTGCCGTGACGATTTGCTTAAGAATCAACCCCTCCAACTCAGTCAAAATGTGTCGTAAAAGCCGACTAAGGGATCTCATCAGAAGAAGGGCAGCAGCTAAAATCTGTGTGTCTTCGATCACCGATCCACCTGCCAAGCGTGGTGATTATGGCAAAAATTCCAGCTTTGGAGGAGTTTCTGTCCAGAAGTGTATACTAATTGGCTATTATTGATTTTGGTGATGATAAAATACCAATATCTTCTAGTCACTGGTGCCTGGCAAGGCACAATCTTGACCATAGCATCCCTCGACAAAGATATTGGCAACTGCATTTTCTACAATTAGACAGGTAAGCTAAATTATCTTGTCATAGTGTTGATATGATATAGACTTCTGAATTTAAGTGGGTTGCAGGACAAATTTAAATAGAGTCATAATACATAGATAGCTAGGCTTGAAATAATGATGTAACTTATTTTATGTTTATGTTGATGAACCTCTTAAATCATCTCTACATATATGCAAGTGCAAGAACCCTAGGAAAAGGTATCACGTCCTTGAGTCTTAACAGATGTAAAATAATCCTTCAAGGTACGCGTTATTCATCATATTATTGTGCTTGTAAATGTTGGTTCGATCGTGCGATACGATTAGCAGATAGAAGAAAGTGAATACATGGCTGACCGGTTGACTTACTTTTTTTTATGGTACGACGGGGAAGCGCTTGGCCCTTGGATCTTTAACTTGTTATCTTGTTGTAAGTTAAAAGATAAGTTTAAGATAAGGCGGAGGCGCACTTCATCCGGAATCCTCAACAAACCGAGGAACTATCTTACCTCTTGAGTAATTAGAGGAAAAGAACCTGCGCTGTACCGAACCCAACTTGGCGGTACGGTGGCGAAGGTTTACGTAGGAAGAACTTGATAGGAAATTTGTGTGGCGTGTGATTTTACACCACTGACAAGATTTTTAAATAATTAAATTGGATTTCACCAGGAGATGGGCAGCAGCTTTCAGCGATTATAGTACTTAGGTACTTACCGAACACCAATACCATGATCTACAACTGACCTGCCAAGCATTGTGGATAAGCCAAATCCCTCGCTACTTTTTTATGTATCTTGTTGAAATATGTCAATTAAATTGAAATTAAAGTCCTGTAATATATATTTTTTAATATATATATTCACTTACATTCGACCAATTAAGTGGCCCCTCTACATGGTACTTTTTCGAGCTATGGGCTTGCTATATACGTTTTCACCTTCACGTATCATAATGGCAATAACTGTCGTTCGGCTCAGAGCTTGACCAGTGCATGGTCCACTAAAAAAAAAGATATGACCACAGAATCAGTAATAGTACGATCTATGAAGGCTACTCGCAATGCATGGAAGGAGTATGGGATTATGAAACCGTAAATGTCATAAAAAGCGAGATAAGTATGTAGCATCTACCCAGGTTCTCAAAGATATCAATACAACCAACCAGCATGGCGATTCTGGCAAACATTTTCGAACTCGACAGCTTTGAACGTCTTTGAACGCAGGAGAGTAACAGTTGATGATAACAATTATAGACTAATATTTTTAATCCTCAGAGTGATAATAATAATAATAAATCATTTTATTTGACACAAGAACAGTGTAACAAATCCGTATGGTCCTGAATTAGCCTAGGCTGTATTTCAATAGGCGATCCAAGGCTTCTCCTAATACATTATTAGGAGAAGCCCTGGATCCTGAAATTACTACTTATTTATTACAAATGCCATAAAAACTAACTAAAAATAGGAATAAAAGTGAAATAAAAATATAAGAAACCTGCAATTTAATGATAGTATAAAGCCAAGGCCTATAAACAATTAAAATATTACACAGCAACCTTGCATGTTTCATGTTCGATAGTACCTACATTTTACGTTAATTTTGCAACTAATACAAACAAACACACTCTACCTTTAACAAAGTACAGATAAATGAAACAGAATCTAAGCACATTTGGTACTACGCGAGTAAAACAATGTGCGGTCGATGAGAGAGAACTCTTCCAGACAACCATCGTATCTCTATTGGTTTTACAATCCCAATTATTTCTACAGTTAATTAGAGAAATATTGTGGAATCCATTTACTATTTTGGACTATTCAATATGCTTCTGTTTTTTACACATACTTAGGAACAGTATCCTGAATGTGTGTAAAAAGCAGAAGCAAACTGGCCAAGTGCAGGTGCTGAAAACATTTAAAGCACCAAGCCAATCCTTTTAGCATGAACTCAATTTAAAACCAATTTTTGTGGCAGAAGTAAAGGATATTATTAAATGGTATAATAATATTTCAAAGGAGCGTTTGTGAGCATCAAAATACTGTAATTATGAACGCATGCCCGCCCATTGCAATACTGTTTGGAGAATAAGAGCTAGATTCTTGGTTTTTACATTATGTTGTACCATTTTTTATCGTTTACTCTACCGTACATTGCTTTCCAAATAAATCAGTTGTCGGTGAATGGTCGTTTTCTGACGATATTTATTAATTTACGGATTCGTAGCATCCAGCGATTGCGGTCACGTCTAGTTGGCCTCTTACCCTCTATATTAATTGTAATTTTATCAAGATTTTCAGGATAATGTTGACATCATGTGATTGTGTGTAATAACGTTAATTATGTTATCCACAGTAAGCGTTTTTTCTTGATAATATTTACTTAAGCGGAAAAAGTAATAAGAGACATTAATATTCTGTTCATAAACATACACACACACTCAAGGCATACAACAATATTATATACCTACATTCTACGAGTACATACACACTTGTTAATTTGTTGATCCCAGCTCTTAGTCTACTCGCTTAACGATACATAAAATTAAATTAGAAGCCAGTTTAAAGTTCATCAATGCTCTAACGGCTTCTAAAGCCATCTCATTATCAGCTTTAAAACTGATTGAAACGTCGTTTCATGAATTATGTTGTTATTTGAAATTTGAGATGTTATTTATTTTATTACAGCATTGAATTTGAATTTGAGATTTATCAGCTTTTTACTTCAGCATCGGTAGAATTTGAGTCTCTTCCAAGATGGTACTACCATATTCTCAACGTTTGACAGGCGGGTTGGAAATCACTTTGTGTAAGTTTGTTCAATTGCCTAAATAGCCAATAGAACGTCTCACATCATAACTAATATATGCAGTATCGGGTAATTAGGCAATTCAAGCCTACAATGTCCTAACGAAACTGAGAGCAAACATTATACAAGTCATAACTTGCGTGAAAAGTGTTTCTCTCTGTGCATCGTATCATCAGGGTAGAGAGAGGGTGACTTCTTTGCAAGATCTTTTCTTTAATGATATTTTTCCGCTTAGCTCGACCGTTGATGGTTTGAAAGGCGTCATGACGTTGGGTGTCCAGTGCGGTGCGGATTTGATCCGTCCAGCGAATAAGATTGCTACCTCTGGCCTCTTCCCTTCATTTATCACAGAGATGGTTAGCTTTTCAAGGTTATCAGGATTCCTTCGTTTTATGTGCCTGAAATATAAATGGAGTGCAAATATATATGAGAGCCTACCATTTACACGTTCGTGCTTTTCAAAGTCCACATAATCCTGAGCATCATTCACCTTCCCTTCCTTCTTATAATTATGTAACGTATATATACCGTTACATAAAAAGTACAATTAAACTAACTATGTACAAAGGAATCAGTCAGATAACCTAAGGACCGTTACAAACGGCCTATAGGTAACTCAACTGTTCTAAAGCAGTACCAGGCGGAAGCGTGCCCAAGACACTGGCTGTATTGCCACGCTGAATAGTTATGCTAATTCGCTGGCCTAAATAAGAGCCAGCCCTTGGGTCACGTGTCGCCTCAATTTTTTCCTTCTTCTTGAAATAACATTGTACTTACTCTAAAATATACGGAGACATTTTTCCGAAATTCGAGCACCTTTAAAAGCAATGAACATTTATGTGACAACCTGACACGATTTTCGGCGGCACCACATTTAACGCCCACGCCTACGTTCACACTTATCGATACCATTTTGGAGTCCTGTGCCTACGCAAGTAAATAAAAGATCCTTAATCTGTTAAAGAAATACTTGCCAATTTAATTCTTAATTTGGACGTAAAACACTCAGGTTTTAACATTAAACACACCGTGTACTAAAAGGTTGTGTCATTTGTACGAGGCATGTCATTTTCGGGGTAGCTTCCATTTTTATTGCAGGAGAACTACATTTAACAAGAGCGTGATGTGTTTGGCCATGTATATGGTACGTCTAGGCTTCTATCACTTTATTTTATAATAAACTTTTCAGATTTGTTTGTCCTCCAATCACGGCGATAAAAACGGGGTATTTTTTGTGATTTTCGGAGGGTCATTCATTTTTTTTGTTCTAAGTCGCTGAAAAAATAAAGTTACAGGAGCATATCTACAGCAGAACTTGATTTTTTTTATAATATTGTTCTAGATGCACTATCCAGGTTGATAATAGGGGAATACATTTGTATGGAGCATTGAGGGCCACGTTCCATCTTGAAGAATTCACATAATAAAGTTAAAATAATACTAATTGACAGAATTATAGTGTACCTACCTATAAGTACATATATGAATTTCAATGATAAAATTCCCAATAGTTCATAATTATGGTGATATTATTTCTTTATATTAAATAGTATTAAAAGGTAGGAAAAAATATTATTTCAGAAAATTAAAAATAAATCTCAAATTTAAATTTAAATGAATACTAAAGGAGCTGAATTTTTTTAAAATTTTCTGAAATAATATTTTTATTTTGTGATGAGAATATAAGCGACTCACTTTGAAAATGGTTGAACAATATTTTACTAGCAACATCTACTAACACACTATCTTAAAAATCAATTATGTGAATTAAACGATTTTTCATAATTCTTTATTGATTAATTAATTAATAATTAATTATGAAAAATAATTTATTCTCTTGGGAACAGATGCGGTTCAGTATAATCAGACAACATTTTTTTTTGTTTATTTATATGAGTAGTTGTAATTTGTCATCGTTTTTTTAAAAGACTGTGGTTAAAAATCTCTCTTTGAAACATTTCACTGCAATAATATAAAGGTATTGAAAGTTTTCTTAAAAAGATATGATCATTACGCAACATTGAGGTAGGTATTCCACTTACATCAATAATGTTGGCACAATATCGTTTGCCATGTAGCACTTACAAAGACAGGCCTATTTATCCCCTTCAGTTGGTGAATTCTGTCGCGGATAATGATGATGATAATGAACATAAACCCGAGTGGCTAGGTTTATACCAACTATTTACAGTCGCTGGCGATGACAGAAGACAAAATCTATGCAAAACTTATACAGCATTAGATAGGTATATGGAATAGTTCCTTAATTTGGGAGTTCAAAGTCAGTGAATTGACTGTTGGTGCTACGTCACGCAAAGTAAAGATCTGTGTTTCTGTGGTTAAACCTTTAAACGTGTAAACTTTTTGAACACTTTATAATAAAATATAGACAGACTGGCAATTTCACCAGTCGTGCTTGAACAAAACTTTTAAAAGTTCAATAAAACGGCGATTTCCATAGCCCACTTCGATTCGCGATTCAAGAACGTATCAAGAAGTTATCTTTATTACAGTTGTTGGATTTTATTGAGAAACCCGATCGCCGGCGGTTCCCACGACGAAGCTTCCGGCCGAGGCGAATTTTGACAGATATCTACAGAATCACCAACTATAGGTACTGTCTGCAAATACAATGATTAAATTAGTGACTAATTTCAACACATTTATAAGTGCAAAATATTGGCTCTCGTGGACAAATTATCAAACCCTACAACATTTCCAATAAAACATGTCCCGCGCCGTCATATTTTGCGCTCATCTAAACGTTCTTAAAGCATCACCAAGATTTTCGCGATTTTTTACCATAAAATGAGTGATTTTATTAACGACTAGCTTTTACTCGCGACTTCGTCCGTGTATTGGTTTTTTAAATAGGTGCAAGTATTATATTATAAATATATACAGGTGAGTTTTTTTCCAGCGCCACTGAGGCCAAGTCTGGAACCGTGAGAGTTATCGAAAAGTCATGTTAGAAGGTACGTGTTCGATTTAAAAAAAATAATAAGTTCTGCCTAAAGAATTTTTTTTTATAGTTTTTCTGGAAAAGTGAATTTTTGAAAAAAAAATTGCATTTATGAGTTCTTTGTTTACTAAAAAAAAAAATGTATGATGACTATGTGCCCAAAGTTGTTGGAACACTTTCAAAATTGAAGTTTTATAAATTAATCTTTATGCATTTAGTAAAGGTTGTAGGTTCAATCAGACTATGCGTAAGCTAAGCTATTAAATCCTCTTTTGAACGTCATGAACAGGGGATTTCCCTTCTTGGCACTCATTTTTTGCATCAAGACAAACATACCCTACAAATTTCATGTCTATACGATTAGCCGTTTGGGCTGTGCGTTGTTATCAGTGAGTCAGTTAGCATTTTATATTAATTTTGCTATACTAGTTGGCAGCTAAATGGTGATTTAATAATTTAAACAAACAGCCCATTTTAGGTGGACATATATAAGTATTTGTAAGTAAGTACAATTTACTAGGTATATAATTTACTTAATGTTATTTAATTTAATAAACTCTGCAACGAATTATGGAATAGATAATTAAAAAAAGAAACAGCCCGAGGTTCTTGTCTTTCTCCTTGTTTCTGGTCGCGATTCCGAACAGGCGCGGCGGTAAATTTGACGTTTCAAAATGATCCCATAAAAATCATACGGCACAGAAAAAATACTTTGACTTTGACGGGTCACAGTGATTTAGTTTTTGGCAAAAGGGTAGGAGTAGAGGTAAACAGTGCTTTTACAATATTTAGGGAACCCGTAAGTAATTAGTATTCACATCGAGACATAGTAACGTTACGCTTGGCCTTTAAGTAGTTGTCTACGGTACATGGTAGCTATGTAACCTTTATAAATGAGCAAAGCTTCACCGCTCAGTTAGTTGTTGGTAGCTCTGCCTTCGCTACAGATTCGATTCACCCAGCACAAATATTTGTGTGATGAATATTTATGCTTGTTCTGTGTTTGGAGTGTTGTATTGTATGATATATGTATGTTTTACTACAGCTGATTTCTGTGTATTGCTAACCTTTAATGCAATAACTAAACGCCTTCCAAGCATAGTGATTTTGGCAAAACACACCAATTTTGGTAGAGGCTCATTATGGACCTTAATCAATATTTTAGTGTAAATACGCTCACATTATTTTTTAGGGTCGGCAACGTGCAAGTGATGTTTTGATTATGCAAGCATCTATCTATAGGCGACGGTTACCGTTTTCCTTCAAGCGGGCCGTATGCCTGTTTGTATATTAAATAAACCTACCAAGAAAACTAAATCATAAAAAGTTTAAATTATTTTGCTGTCTGTCCGTGTCAATTAGTCGCGCGGGCGCCGCCAACTAGTTTGTAAACTACCTATCGGATGGTCTATCGGTCTGTATAATATAAGCGGAGAGGCTATGTACAGTTCCTCTTGGCACAAGTTACTTTGACTACAGCGGATGGAACCAGGTTGTGACATGAACTCAATTTCTTTCAGAGGTGACTTTCGCAACAATAAATAGAAGGGATCGTAAGGGGTGAAAACAACGAGAGCAACTCAAGTTTAACTATAGGTAAGGTGAAAGATGTATGAGCTGTATGGATGGCTGGGCTTAAAGGGTGTCTGGGATGTATGCTCTGGTATCTGGATCTGGTAACATCTCGCCAATAACCAACTTTGCTATATCGTCAAGACTCATCGCTCCTGTGCGTCCAAATAACTTCGATTGAATGAGACCCGCGCTTCACTTATTTAGTAGGACCTACTAAATAAGCAAAGCGCGGGCGACATCAAATTGAAGTTAGTCAGATTAAGCTCTTTTTTCAAGTCACAGCCGCAACACATCCCGCGAAGAGCTGGCTATAGGCCTCGTGAATGAGTTCAAGGTCACACGGCGAGCTTTGGAAAGGGCTACGAGTAGCCTTTGCAGCATACTCGTAAGCATACTGTATGCTTGGAGTTTCTACGTGATTAATTTCGGTATGTGGATATCTTTAAGAGAAACAAACTTACTGACAAAGTGCTCATAATTAGTAAGCTTTATAGACCCGATTACCGCTGGGGAGTAATAACGGCTATCGCATGGCAACCACATTTAAGCGCGAAATAAAATTACGGAAGTCGACTCGATGAAACGGCAGTCTATGTCTAGGCTAGGTTTAAATGTAAAAAAAATATGTTGATATTGATATTGATTACCAGTTGACTAACACAATAAGGGCCCCATTCACTCTGGGCTAGGTTTAAATTATGATGATATTATCTGAAACGAACCATCGAAATCGCTTTGCTTACCTCTCTGCATATGCCAAAGCCGAAGCCTTATCTATAACTAACTGTATTCGATTGTCTTGAACAGCACTGTACAAATTTTTATTGCTCGAAGATCTTTTTGAGATATCGCTGCATTTGATCATTTTGTACCATTTTACACGTGTTTTACCTTTTGCAACGGTTTCGTGCAAACAAAAAGTAAATTGTTTATTGTTTCGCTGTTTTTATTACAATGTAAATGAACAAACTATTCTGCACCATAAAGACGGCACGGTTCAAAAGGAAATAGGTTTAAAAAGTTTTAATTGTTTGTTTCTTTTGGGCTCTAGAAGATGATTGTTTTATAGCCAGTGATTGTACTGAATACGTTTCCCTTAATTTCAGCTTAGATATCGTTGCTATTCACTTTCACCGTGTATTTTTATATAGTTAACATTACAATTTCAACTGGGATTATGTTGTGAGATTTAAACACAGCTCGGCACTAACAAAGTAAAAAAGACGTTTCGTAATAAATACATGAAAAGAGATTTCTACTTCATACAATCCAGTATTGAATAGTTCTCATCTTAAAATTGACGATCTGTGACTCAGCGTTTACTTTATCATAATAAAACAATCACTGGCTCTTCACACTCGGCCAGTCATAACACAAACTTACCTCATACGTCCATCACTGGCGCCACTATCATCGCTTATCCACCGCAAGTACCTATCCAACTCATAAAAATAGGTTTCGGTATTCTACCACCCGCATTAATAATTTTGTCGAGAGTAAAGGCATGTGAGATCGGGATGGGTTCGATTCCCACGCGTGCCAAAGATAAACAAAAACGCCCACTCTTGACTGGAAATACTGGCGTATCTCTACTAATGATAATGAAGTAGGTATAGGCATCCGTGTTTTATCTTTGCGGGCGCTGATTGTGAACCTGTTGGCATTCAGGCCCAATTTAAGTAAAGTGCGCCGTATCTTACGGTTTAAGTAAAGTAAGATAAGATTTAGTAGAAAGTTAGGTAGGAAGGAAGTTAGGTAGACCTAATTTGGTTTTTAATTTTGCCAGTAGATTCTGTTCTTTATAGGTAGGTACACCGTTTGCAATCAATTTCAAATATACTACAATAAAATAATACGAATAAATATTTTTTAGATGTTCCTTTTTAAAGATTTTGCAATTGACCTCTTCTGACATCAAAAGTTGATCATTGCATCACTAACATCACATTGTTAATAAGCATGGAAATGCAGAGCTTTCGTCTGGTACCCACTGGCTCAGTTGACTAACCTGAGACTGTTTGTAGCAGTCCTCCAGAAACCCGACTAAAAAAAACCTTATAACCTGCAATGCACACTAAAAAAGGTTAGTATGCATTGCATGATTGTTTCTGTACTTACCAGTATTTTTTATATTATTCGTAAGAATATTTATTATGAAATAGGACAGACAGAGAATGTTTGACCAAACAATTCCATTATACAAGAATGCAATTCTAGTACTGGTCTGGAACAGTTGAGTTATCTATAGACCGTTTGTGACGGTCCCAAGGTAATCTGACTGCTTTCTTTGTACCATAGTTAGTTTAAATTAATTTTATTAATACGTGTGATTAAAAACTGTTTGAGAATAAATATTTACCTGGCCATACTGAAAGTATGGTTCGAACTTTGTGACAAGCAAAATTGTCTATTTCTAATTAATAATCACGACATAAAAATATTAATGAATAATTTTAAAAAATCTAAAACCATTTTGTGCTAGAATTTACACCCCATAATTATCCAGTCAGAAACATTTCCAAATTAATGATTGTGAATGGCATAAAATAAACTAACTCCGTCCTTTGAATGCGCGTGCGCCGCTACCTGAGTCAGTTTTTTTTACCGCAAGCCCCATTTAACTTTTGCTGTGTCCCATTTTGGGTCCGTGCCATTTATTACCCACGACTTTTGGATTGAACCTTTTGTCTCTGATTTATTTTTGAAGTAAAATACCGACAAGGCCGCAGATTGTCGGCAAGTTTGTATCGTGGGCGGCGACTTCAAATCCGTAATTGCACGACAGTTTCGCATTTTTCTGAAACTTTTATTGTTTTATAGCAGGCGGTACTTACACAGTGATTGGTGAACAATGCACAAATGTTTAGAACTGTCCGAGGTACCGCTATGTAACGTACTTATAACTGTACCTAATGTAGTTCGGGGTAGCCCAAGAGCGGCTGGGTAGAAATACAGATTAGAGTATTTTCTCTTTCTGGCGGCACTGAAATAAAAGTGTGAGGAGGCGCTTCCCAGTCATACAATAAAAAAAAGTAAGGGCTCTAGTATAAATTACATATACAATATGAATAAATTACATAGTATTGTTGCAGGCGACTGTACCTGTATCATATTTTAAAACATAGATAGCTCGTACCTATCGTCTTCATCTTCATAAATATGACGAAGTTTTGCACGTGCTGTTTTTAAAACATTGTTTTGTTTTATAATCCGAGAACTGTATCACAAGGAGGTGGAGTCAGTGATTGAAAATATCGTGATGTTTGGTAAGTGCCTACCTAGGTAGGTATAATAACCTTTATAAATATGTTATCTACCTACGTTCAGAATGTAAGTATTCTTTATTAATCTACCTAGTAGCTAGGTACTCGGTTCGGTACCAACTATGTTGGTAGTAACTGGGTACATAAAACATAAGTACATGGTACCTAGTAGCTACCTACTAGGTACTAGGTACGGTACTAGTCGGTGAAAAACGATAAAAATGATAATAAAAAATCAGCTAATTAGTGCGACACCATTAGTTAAGTTGTTGATTGTTAACTTTTGTCACATATAATAAATTACTAAAGTTATTGAGAGTTTAGTCTCTCATTGATATTCGTAATTCCGATCAGGTGAAGCTACGGTTGACAAGTTCAAATTATCTTAAAATCCCTACCCATTACTAAAGGTACATACTACATATTCTGATGGAACAGAAAAAACTTAAAATCAAAACTCGATGTACTAGGTACCGTTAGGTAGTTCCTATCTATATTTGTGTAGGTATAGAAATCAATAAAAAAACTATTATCGATTTGGTAAGAAGGTACTTTTCGAGATTATGATGTCGTACAAAATAATACCTTGTAAGTCAGTTCTGGTTCCGGCGGCGCCATGCAAAGATTTATTACGAACCTAACTACAAAAAAACATACGTAGGTTTCCTATGTAATAATGTTTAGTTCTGATGGTCAATTTAGTTAGACTTTATACATACCTTTACCTCCACCTCTACTTTAACAAAACACACTCCCAACGTATCGATGCAGCAAATTATTAGTTTTGAAAATGTCATCAAGGTTCTAGTAGTTTTGAAATCACAAGATTCGATACCAGATGCTCTAAATAAAATGACAGCTTCAGCAGTTACGGTCACGTTCAGTTTTTGCAAGACCTAGGTACCGTAACCTACTCCACACTTGATCGCACATCGCGTGTTTATCTTTACAATAGAGTAAACAATTCGTAATCCGAACACATAAATCAAGAGTTCCCTGGGAAAGTATGTGAACGCATGCAAGTAACCTGACCTCTCGGCCACACGTGGTACTTGCCTACTCGTGAACTTCTGTGGTATCTTGACTTGATGCCTTACTGAGTAGCATTTAGTCTGTGGCGCAGGGCATGAATGGGCGCGGGCGGAGGGCTTAGGGCCGCGGGGTGAGACGCGAGGGAGGATGCAAAGGCTTTTTTCAGGCAGTACAAGTTGAAGCGCGGCGGTTGATAGGCGTCCCGTCGCATACAGTCCCAGTTGTGTTGTGTGATCGTGTTGTGAAGCTCAAGGTTTCAAACGTAAGTTTTTTATGTTCATATTATGTCTTATACGTCCAATCATTCAATTTTAAAAGTACATTCAGCTAGTCACGTTAATAATTACCTACAATAATCAACCTTTTACACTGTCAAATTAACTATAATACCTTTGGCAGTAAAAAAATCCTTAAGTTGTTAGATGATTGGTATTGTTATCATATCTGCTATCGATTTTAAATCTAGGCAAGAAATTAGGGCAAACCAATAGCCCGTCACGCCGATATATATGTTAAAAACTTATTAATGTTTTCCTCATAAGTATATATGGTGGATAGAGTATCAGATTTTAAAATTTGATTTGCTTTGTTCAGGTTAAAATGTCGGATCCAGCGCCGCTGTCCAAAACCGCTAAGTATAAAAAGATCACGAAACCTCTTCTTGAAAGAAAGCGTCGCGCGCGCATCAACCGATGCCTCGACGAGCTGAAGGACCTAATGGTTGGAGCTTTAGAGGTAAGAAAACTTTATAATCCATATTAAGTCGGTCCTCTCTTTATTTTTAAAACTTTAGAGGCTCAGAAGATAACTCGTTAGTTCATTTTGTTTGTTTTGTAATCGTTAATTGCAAGTGCGCTACAAACTCTACTTTTTGTTAGTCATCAAAACGCAATCCATCATCCATTCACTCGCCGTTTATTTTTATCACCGACCGGTCCTTCTTTTCATTACACGCACACATCATTCTGTCGCCAAACAGGAATTAATGTAGGTAGCTCCTAGGTCTATTAAAGAAACAGGAGCCTACTTGTTTCGTCGTACAGTTATATTAATGTGACGCCATGCCCTCTCGTAGCGTGAGAAACGAGGCTCGCACCTGCTTTGTGTTTTAACTTTGTTATTTTTGTTCTCAGATCGATGACGACAACTTGAGCAAGCTGGAAAAGGCAGATATCCTTGAGTTAACGGTTAACCATCTCACAAAGCTGCACAGCCCCAAAGACCCGGTTATAGAGGCGAAAAAGTTCCAAGCCGGCTTCGGGCAGTGCGCGGCGGAAGCGTGTCGGTTTATAATGTCGGTCCCTGATTTAGATGCAAATGTAAGCCAGAACTTGATTGGACACCTATCGCGGCTGATAACGACGGAGCCGCTCAGCATCCAAGTCCCCGAAAGACCATCATTCTCACCACCAACGTCACCATCTTCGATTGTATCGGACAGACACCACTATTACAGCGACCATGACAGATCATCGTCTGACGCAGAAGACTCCATCTACTCTGGAGATGGGTCCAAGTGGGTACCGAACAGGAAAAGTCCATTGCAAAGGCCTCCACCTCCCGCGGCGGGCTTACTCACAACGGTAGACAAACTTGGGCCACATCACGCAGTGCCCGAACAAATAAACGGACATGTCAACGCACAAAGGAACACATATTTCAACCGAGTGCCTGCCGAGGCGAAGGATATTATCCTGCAAAAAATCAGACAGCACATAATGGATAAGCGCGGCAACGAGAACTTCGCCGACAATGCGAACGTGGAGCCGGAGCCGAAATATTTATATAGAGACGATTACAGACCCGAGCCTGCCTACCAGTATGCCAGCATTCCCGGCAACGACACTTTGGATCTCAGAAAAGTTAGATCGCCAACGAAGCCGTCTGTGGAAGCAAAAAGGCCAGCCGCATTCCACGTTCCCAATCAATTAGATGCGACTCCCGCAGCCGAGAGCAAAGTGGAAGCGCGGCCTGTTGTTCCGGAACACTGCGAATTGCCGATGGATTACAGTAACTTGCCGCCTAAAAAGAAGAGGAAATTGATTGAGTACCAGGAGTTTAAAAAACAAGAAGCGGCTAGGCTTGAAATGGAGGCTTTTTATGCTAAAAAAGAACGGCATTGCGACGGACCACCGGCGGACGATGAGGGCAGCAAATGGCGCCCGTGGTGATCCGCACCCGCATGCTCAGACTGCCTCATGTGATATGATATGAATAGTCTTACAACGACAAAGCTTTAATTAGATTTAGATTTTTGCTCCTTATTACTTACTTACTTACCTAGTACTTAGAATATCATAAATAATTGTGCCTTATACTTAGTTAACTAGAACGTAGTAAATTTAGCGTTACTCTATTTATGTTATGTGCCATTATTGATCTCGATGTCTTCCACAATAGGTACGTCGAAAGCTTGTTTATGTAAAGTTATATACCTACCTACTTGATGTGTCTTCCATCTAGTTACGCCATCATCAAAATGTGCGAATTATTCACCTGTGTAATAAAAATATTATAAGGAATTATTTAAAATTTTTTTATTCGTATTTTTATTATAAACTCATACAATCCTGACAATCTCAAAAGGTTTTTCACAACTATAATAATAATAACATTTATTTATTTCAGGTAACTTTAGAATAGTACAGAATAGTAATTTTACTAATTCTAGGACCCATAAATATATATACCTTAAACTAAAATATATAATATACCATAGGTAGGTACTTCCTACTTACCTACAAACTCGTTGCCTGCTGCCACTTGTGCTCCGCAGCGGCAGCAGGCAACTGGTCAAAATGCAGTTTAGGTTGGTAAGAACCTACTTCTATAGATAGGTAAGAACCTCAATGCAAATTCAACTACTTAAAAAAAATCTCTTATTAGGTACAAATATTGAACTCATTACAACCTAAGTACCGCGTGGAAAAATATTTTGTTCTGGGGCTTTTCCGGTTAGCCGTTATATAGGTCGGTAGGTAGGTACAGTACCTGGCGTTCCGCATTGCATTGGGGTGTGTAGTTATTGTGCATTGGTCGCAGAATTAATTATTGTAGGTACCTACATACATGATCCCCGGTTAAGCTAACCTGTCTACCTGGGTAGGTAGGTACTATTGTGGGTAGCTATAACTACACCTACACATTGCTTCATTTGACAAGACTGATAGTGGAGCGGAAAGTTAGATATGTTTAATAAGTATGTAGGTACCAAGTACCTTCGTAAAACCATGTGCGTTTTCGATACATTACTGCTGAAAATGTTCCTTACCTCTATGGACCTACCTGTTTCTACCTGTTTTGGTTTATCGATATTTGTAACATGCAGCGGCCTCTATGTTTTGTGAATTAAAACAATTTGAGTTATTTTATTATTGTATGCTGATGCTGCTAGTCAGAACTGAACCGCTAGCTTTCATATAGAAACGACCTTGCGACATTGCGATTGTATTGAAGTGTTCAATATCGAATACAGATGGCAGCCGTATAAATAATTTATGCAGCTGCCATCTGTATTCGATGTTCGGTATTCGACAAGTATTCCAAAGATGGCGTCTGATAATTATTGTCAAACGCCATCTTTGGAATACTCGTAGCACTATCGAAGACTTAAGATTACATACCGACACGACTTGAACTACTCAACACTAGATAGCGCTACAAGTAGATTTCCAAACATGAGTTTGGTACCTTTATATATTGTTATAGGGGAATAAAATATTTGAAAAACATATTTTAGTGTTACAAATGTCATAATGGAACTTAATCGTTTCAGCTTGTAAATAATGAAAAGCACTTGCCTACCTACATTACAAACCTACTAGATAAAACTTACTTCGGTACTTATTAAAGGGTAACCGACTGTTTCCCTTATGAACAGGTAGTTTAAAAATTACACATTATTCAAATTCATGAAATGTAGTAGGTACGTTTAGTTAGTTTTTATTTTTGTGTATTTTGGCGTACCTATATTATTTGATGAAGACGATCCTTATATTCTACTCGACATGAGATGACGCTACTATCGTAATGTTTACATCCACGCTCCGCACCGCACGCACACACAACATAACAACCAATCGTCGTATCGTAGTAGGGAGAAGAATGGAGCGCTCGGCAAATCAAATTCATTCATTTCATTCATTGTTGCGCCGGCCGGCAAACGCGTTGGTCGGTTGACGGGTGAAGTGCAAAGGAAATAATGTGCCTATCACACGCAATAATATCGAACTCCTTCGACGTTTAAAAACGAATCTGACTTTAGTTGAATAAAATTTTGTGTGCTTGAAAATTTATAATTTCCTGTGAATTTCGTGATGGTGGAGTAAAAGTGTGTTGATGCAATGTTTTGGTGAAATGCTTGTGGGTGAACAATCGCCGGCCCCTAGAGTGGTGGCCGGATTGAGGAAACTTCGTCCGGAACTCACCCCTGGACCAGTTCCTTTGCCTGTGGATCCCGATTTTAGGATATCAGGTTGGTAAACTCGGTAGTTGCAAGGATTAGGCCTGTTACCTATTGATACCTGCCTAGTAAAACCCACTACTACTACTCCGAATCTTCACACCCTGCGGGTGTGAAGCACCTACCTACAAACAATTCTTAAATTGTTGTGTTCTGGCATTTAGAGGTAAGATAGCCAGTTCCTCAGTTTATTGAGAATTCCGGGTGAGGTGCGCTTACACCTTCTTTTATTTCCACAAAGTCAGGTGAGATGAAGGCCAAGCACTTCGCAATCGAAGGCTTGGAGCAAGCATCATCGCCTACAAAATCAGTCACTTTCAACGTCGCTGTCGCGAACTCGGGCGCTTACCAAGTGTCACCAACAACCCAAAGTCCTGCTCCGGTATTTTAAGGAGCTGGGCTGGCTGGGGTAGTTAAAACAATGGGGGACAATGCACAATACACCCCACAGCGGGACTTCAGAGCAGGTCTTGGTCACCCTCACTCAGAATAAGAATTAGAAGGCCAAGAACATCCGAAGAGCTTGTTGAGTACTTACAAGTAGTAGGTACCTACAACATAATCTGACTAGCTTATCACTTCCCTTTACACAAAACCATTGTTGTGAATGTATACAAATACTTAACTTCTCTATACCTATTCTAGGTAAACAATACTATACCCTAATGCTATTATTCTAAGCCCTGATCAATCATTTTAACATCTGGCATAAAACAGCATATGTGTTTGACGTTGTTAGCTGTTTGGGCAGCTGTAAGTTCTATAGCCTTACCTTTAACCTAGATGCTTCATTTTAGTAAGGGGTGACTTATTCACTTACTGTTTTCTCTCCACCTAATATGACGTACAGTCGGTGGTTTGGTGCTTTGCTCTCATAGATTCGCATGCAATAGGAGTTAGCAACAAGAAAGTGTCTCGGATACTCAGGTGAATAAAGAGAAATTGAGAAAAAGAGTGCTTAAGTAAGGAGGGTAAGGTGTAATGAAAGCACATTTTTATCGTTTGGTAATTACGTTCTATCTGAGGAATAATCTAACTCAAACCAGACATCACGAGATCTCAGTTCGGGGCGAATTACTAGTATTAGTTAAGTAAGAGGTGACTAATTAACTTATTGTATTCTGCCCAATTACTATATCGTACAGTCGGTGTAATGTTACTTTGCTCTCATTCAGGCTTTGCATAGATTTAAGAGTTAGCAGCGAAACAGAGCCTCTTACACTCAGGGAAATAATAAAGATGAAAAAAAGTGTGCTTTGAGTTCTAAGGTGTAGTGAAAGCACAATTTTATCGAAGTGTTTATAACTTTATTTTTGATCAATTACCTAAGCGTATAAATAACCAACCTGACCTACCTTCATGAGATCTTAACTCGGGGTGAACTAACCGCCTGTCAATTTTTTTAAGTATAATATTATAGGTACACTTGTTTCCTTGTTGTCACCTAGTGGTGAAAACAAGGAAACAAGTGTACCAACTAGCCCAAAGCACTCCCAATTACAGCGACATACCTACCTAGATAGATAGGTATTATATTGTAAAGGCACATCGTCTATATCCCCTGTTATGAAGACCAGAGAATGAGCAGCTGTTTTTTGTTGTGTAGGTATTTTGAATACGACATAAATTATGAGGTACACCGAATCATTTATGTCCAACAGTGGACAGTAATAAATATGAAATATCTACAATAAAAAAAACTCTAAAACCCTGTCCCTTCAACAGCCCATTAATGTCCAATGCTGGACAGAGCCTGCTCCAAAATTGAAGGGGTTTGCAATAAACACCACACTTGGCAGGTGGATTAATGATTGCAGTAAATGTGTTAGGTTATACACAGGAATAATATGCTGCCCTAATTCTGGTGAGACACCTTGTCAATTCAATACTATTTGAAACTACCTAGGTGCTGGGTTCATCACTATCATTTCAGCCCATATAACTGCTAAACAAAGCATTTTCTGGGAAGACTAGCTCCATTGTAGGCCTCATTATTGCCCAGGCAAGCGTCGAGATTTAATTCGATTCAAGGCTGACCCTACGTGTCAGCCTTGAATCGAATTGCAAGGTGGAGGCGCACTTCACCCGGAATCCTCAACGAACTGAGGAACTGTGCCTATCTTACCTCTGAATGCCGGAACACAACAATTACAACTATATTCAAATTGTTGTGTTGCGGTGTTTAGAGGTAGGATAACCAATTCCTCAGACTGTTGAGGATTCCGGGTGAAGTGCGCTTCCACCTTTAGCCTTATCATTACTTAAAAATCAGGTGAGATAGTAAATCCAAGCACTTTCCCGTCGTCGTACAATAAAAAAAAAACGATAGTTTTTTTTATAAGTAGGTATACTTAGGTGACGGGGTGCGTTCTTAAACGTCGCTTCCAAACCCTGGGAGGCGATTGTTCCGACGATCACATCACGACAGTAGATTGTAAATGAAATATAATGTTCCTACCTGCCTTAATGAATATATAGGGTGAAAGTCACTTTGACGTTTTATTTGACAGTTGACACTTGATTTTGATTTGAGCACATTGGTCTACAAATCTAGATACAGATTATTTTAGCTGCTGAGGTGCGTTCAGTTTGATCACACTAAGGTGATAATCATCAGCTTATTACTAGACGTTCTTGAACGTGCAATAGTGCACGGTTTGACGATAGTAATTTTTGATAGTAATATTAGGTTAAGATGTAAATAGGTACCTATGAATTCCTTATATAGGTAATACATTATTTCCTAAAAATACAAACCAACTCTTTATAGTATTTTTGTTCTTTGAACCACACCAGGAATTAAAATAATGACCAAGACAAGCATGATGAAATAAAAAAACAGAAATAAACTCTCTTCGTAAAAATAGTGATAAAAAATCATCCAAAATATTGTTTTTTAATAGAGGTAGTAAAAAATCACCAGGGTTTTTGTGTTTTGATAAGTCCTTACCTTATACATAGTATACCGGTGCGATGTTCCGACGTCGTCCGGCGAAACGACTTACTGAACGCGATTCAATGTCAAGTCAACACAATGGCTTTCTTCAGAAAAGCCCGTTCCAGACCAAATTGTCACCTGATGATCATCCCATGATGTTACTAAACGTATCCCTGCAAAGAAAATAGTTTTAACGAATTGGCAATTCATTTTTCAAGATTCGTTTTTTTCAAGATCACCTTTCGTGTTTTGTTTTGTGTTGTGCTTGCAAGAGAAAATTATGTCAATCACTTACTGACATAAATACATTACCTGAAAAAAACAACTCGATTTTTTAAATTCTATGTACAAATAAAATAACTATGTACCTACTAGGTAAGCAGTCCGAAAAAAATAAACTACCTAACTACAGAAACGAGCAGTTTGCTGCACCTCTGCTTAAAATATTTGAAACATTCAGAAAAAGCTTTGTATGCTTTCTCGTCTCAAAGGAAGAAATACCTATTATTTCTTTAAATTTATACTATCGTGACGATCATTGAACGTAAAGGTATAGGTAAGTAAGTTAAAGATTGATCTGCCTTCAAACACCAATGATAACTTATCTAACAGGTGCCGTTATCGGGCACGTCTCGTTTGACACGCAATCATTAATCTAAGGTAGGTAGGTACTTGTAAGTATCTTAAGGTAGAACAAATTGCTCTGCTTTCCATACCAACATCAAATGACGACTTCTCCACTGTTTGAAGCTGCTCATCCAAAACTAAGAATGATATCAATTTATCTCGTCATTATCTATGTCGGTATGTAAGCCGAACCGTAAAAGTAAAAATAAGTTTCGATACTTTTGCGTATTTAGGCTCAATTTCGTACCATATATTAGGTAGCCTTTTTGGAGCGGAACACTATTTTAGACTCACTCCATTGTAGAACACATTCTTGCCCAGGCAAGCCTCGAGATCCCTTCGTATATTAATCATAACCGACTCTATCCATCAACTAGACGTAGCCCCCGGTGAGGTCGAATGTTATAACCAGTTCAAGAGTAAAACCATTAAAAAAAATACTCTCGTGAATCTGAATCTGAATCTTATGTTAATTACACTGCAAAAAAAAAAAGTTATTTTTGTCAAGCCTTTAAAATGATGATGATGATGAACGCGATAGCAACTTTGAAGTTAATCCGTCAAAATAGTCAATAAAAAATCTTTGAAACTACAGGTTGCAATAATTTTTCTCCGACGGGGATTTAAAAAAAAATGATGGTGTATATAATGTTTACCATAAATAATGTTTATGGTAAACGATATGTGTTCCGAATCCTTTTCAGCAAAAAGTTATGTACAAACGTTATGATAGTTGCCATAATATTATGTCTATGGCGGATTTTTTTGTAGGTATTGTGTTCTCTAAGACTGAAGAACATTAAGTACCTACTTTGTTCTATCGTCAATAGTTTTCGCAGCGCATGCGATGTAAGGATTTTATCTGTCATTTTCTTGCATATAGACACATTATTAGACTTTTCGTAATTATCCCTAATAAACGTGATAAAATATGTAGGTATAGCCTATATGCTACTCAGTGATACTAGTTTAGCATTTAGTAGAGTTTGTGAGTCTATTCAATACAAAAAAAAACAAATATTTTCTCCTCATAATATACTAGTGATAGTCTTGTAAAACGAAACATTTCAAGATCTCGCTCCTGCAAATTACCTTAGACAAAAGTACGGTTCTTTGCCATTCATTTCACCCATTATACCTAGGTACTACCTACTGTACACAAGATGTAAAAGAAAGCACAAAGTTACCTGTTTTCTTCAAGAAAAATATTGTTCTAATGCAATGGAGTTTTATGTTATATTCTAGACCTACCTGTGCCTATGTTTTTTCACATAAAAAATAATAAAACAATATCATCGTTGTCCTACCAGGTGTCCTACGACAGTATTATAATGACGACGTTGACTCGTGGGCGTGGGTGCGGTGCGCAGTCCGAAGTGGCTGTCTGCTCGCCTGGAGAGAAGGCACCCTGCCTCGGCGGCCGGCTGCTCGGCTGCCGCTGCGAGATCTGCACCTTCGAACAGCACCGTTCCTCCCCAACGCGTTTCAGCTATCGAGGCTCCGTGATGACGCTGCCGTTGCCACATTTCAGGTAAAAATAAACATTTCAATATATGACATAGCAAGGTCGACCTAAGCTTCCCGAGTTTCGGAGGTCACAGTAAACTTTCAGGCCGGGGCCTAATCGCTACACCTACCATGGTCTCGCGGTAATGCTTCTGGTACCTAATACACGAACCATGTTAATACAACACCTAGCGTATCGCAGTTGCAAATGCTGGGATACCTCGAGGGTCTGTTCCAACAGCAACAATATTCCTGGTCACCACAGAAACGATCTATGTTACCCGGTATCTATGGGTATGCAGTTGACAGCACAGCTGTTGACAAATATTATTCCAGTCCACATGCTGATGCCATTCTCAACCTCCGTAGGTAGATCGTTTGATACTCAGACTTAACATTGAGTCTGAATGAAAGGGGTGCCGCCTATCTTGTCCGGTTCAACGCTTTCAAAACTGGCTGATTTATGGCTGAATAAGGTTGTTGGCTCCTATATCGTTGTAGGCCGAATTTGCCTGCTGAGTTTGCTGCTATGAAACTGGGCATCCAAGCTAAGATTCCAGCGGAACTGCACACCGGGATAGCATAAGAGTTTGTACAAAGCTCAGGTCTTGTTTGGACAACTGCTGCCATCTCTGGGATGGCTCAGCCACGAATTTTAAAATTTGTAGTCTACTAAGATATATCTCCTGTTTAGATTATCCATCTACAGGGTTCTAAGTTCTTCCGTGACAGGATTCTGTCATATGTGGTGTTACGTTCATATAAAATTTAAAGTGATAAAAAACGTTCAATACCCTGCTAAATTATGAAGAAAGTCTTTTACCAAAAGACTTTCATCATAAATTTATGATCAATATTACTTTTCTTAGTAGACAGTGCTTAATTAATATTCTCTTTGCAAGCCAGTCCATAGATTTGCATCAGGCTTCCTTATTCTTACAGAGAATTCGCTTCGATAGGTGCTGTTTGTATTAAATAGAGAGTCATATTTACAAATGCGAACACCGGTGTGCAGTGTCGTGTTCGTGTAAGAAACAAAATATTATTATTACCTTCGTTTACGCTATGCTTCATTTCACTCTGTTTTCCATAGTTTCCAGGAACGAATACTTTCGTTTCCGATGTATAAGTGTTTTGTTAATTGCCAACTACAGTACATCGAATATGCGAAAACTAATGTGCGTGTTTGTAGTCGCATATCCGATGTACTGTACATGATGTACCCACAATAGTCAGTAGATAAGTAGTAGAGAGAGAAAAACATATTATTGAGGCATATTTAAAAAAAAATTAGACTTACCTAACCCAATGAACTGCATGCACACTGATAACCACTGAACCGTAGCAAACGAGTGAAAACGGGAACTCGAAAATTAAAGCATTCCGTCCGTGTTTAAATTCTCATCCGAAACAGTTTAAACTAACCTCAATTGATTGCACTCGTTTTAAGCATCGGCTTAAAACATATACGATACAAACGGCAATTTTCTAATTGCTGCAAATGGCCGGTTTCCGATAACAAAACGCAATAAATCAATGAGCATAGCGTGTTTCATAGATTAAATCTATCATACGTACAAAGTGGACAATGTTTTACAGTCACGTACGCTGCCGCTGGGCATTGTCTGGACAACGACAATGCTTTCATAAATAATTATCAACAGAATCTTCAAATAGGTAGATACTGAATCGACAGAGGACAGACTAGCTAGACGGCTTAGATTAAACTAGCGATGAGAATGAATTATATCGTCTAATTAAATAAAATATGATTTCACAAATTACATGCACGTTTATGTTTGGTTATTTGATAGATTCTCTTTTATGCATCAGCTGTTCTTTTGTTGGACATACTTATTGAATTGAAACCACAAAGCGCCATAGGCACATCTACAGCAGGTAATGCAAGATTTTTAGTTAACGTCTTGCGAGAATTCTACCGGCTCCCCTTCAAGATTCACCTTTCTCACGACTCGCTTGCTTTAATAGATCTCAATAAAGCGAAACACCCGTAAATCAAAGACCTTTGTACTTGCGACCTTTTGATTGTACTATTTACATAAGAACGGCTAGAAACGTGAAGGTGTTGACACGTAAAGAAACACGTTTGACGAAAGAATCCTTCGTTATATCCCCTCAGAATCTTTCCTTCCTATTAATGTAATATGACCGTGACTAGACGTCCTTCACGTCAGCTGTTCATAGTCACCCTACAATCTGCATACGTTTTTTATGTCCGTTTAAATATTAAAATGAAACATTTGTATGCCCAATCTTTTGAATACCATACCATAAGAATATCCGATTCGCTAAATGAATTAAGTCATAAATCTTAATTTTCCGTTAAACTTGTGTTGACATCAAGGCTACATTTTTGGAATCTAACTTTATTGAATGTTGTGTTGTTGCAGACTTGCAATGCGGTGGAGTACGCGAAATGGGTACGCGCGCTGTGCGTCGAGATTCTGGGGCAGACGCCGCTGCCGCAGGTAAGATTCCTGGATGTGCTGAGCGCCGCTGATACCAACAGCCGAGAACCAAAGAAAGAAGTACCAGTACACAAGAAAGCCGCGTGTCCGCCGAGAGCGCCCCCGCGCGCTCGACGGAGGCTCCTCACGGCAGAAACGCAGCTGAGACGCGACCATTCCCCCGCCGCGACGGACGAGGGCATCGTCGTAGAAGACGACGACTACGACTCATCGTCCGATCGCAGCCTCGACCTGACCCTGTCCATCGACACTCTAAAGTCCGCGGATATCGTCGATGCACCGATCCGGAAAGCTGAGGTCATCAAATGCGTCAGCTGCAGTAAACTGAACGCGCAGCATCACACGCTACCACGCGCAGCGAGAGCCGAATCGGAGCTAGGGCGTCGTTATATCAAACGGTGGGAAGGCACAGCTGGTGGCCCGGAAAGGAGCCGCTATTCGACAGAGTCGGCGCGGAGGAAGGCTTCTTCGCTTGAGAATAGGGCGAGGTCTTGTTCACCCAACGCTCACGAAGCGGTAGCAAAATACGTTCCTGTAAAAGAAAGACGCGCAATCTTCGAATCTTTGTCGCAATCCGGAGGCAGCTTAGCCAGAAGTAGTGAGCAGCTATCGCGACCGGTGCCGATTCCTGCTGTGACGACTCCAAGGCGCGCGGCTTCTCTGCATAATTTACAAGCACCTCCGACGAGGTCCGTCAGTGACTTGCGACAGTACTTCGAAGCTGTGGCTAAAGGCGCGGGCGCCTGTTCTATTGGCATTCAAAGACACAGCGCTACTCCTAACCCTCATTCGCGTGCCTTCGCTTCGCTAACTTGCGTTTGACCTTATTTTGTAGACATGTAAATACTGTAGATAAACCTGCGTTGACCGCTATCTCACTAAGTCGTTCGTTGTAAGACTGTTAAAAGTATTGTTATAGAATATAGCTAATATAAAATTAAACGAGATGTATTATTCGCTAGTACACATTTTTTATTTAACACAAGCCAAGCGTTATGCAATCAGTTTAATTTATTTTGACCTTGATCTATCAAACGTATTGTTCCAAAGTTTTAATTTGTTACAGACAATTTGATGTTTAAAATTGGCAGGTATTGTAATACTGAATAATAAATGTCTGGGTTTTAATATCAAGTGAAATGCCAGTAGGTACCGAAAAGGTTACACCGTGCGTCCTTCGCTTAATATATTTATGTCGTAAGGTCGTAAGTAACATTCTATTACAAAACTTCATACCATTGTTGTGGTAAATTTTCTGAGATTCTGCGTAATTGTGTGAGCTTGTACAGTACACTTATGCAAACTGCCCCAAATCTAATTGTTTGACGAAAACTCTTCAAGGTTTCTAGTAATAATAAATGGAAAATTGTCTTAAGCGTTAAGATGATAAGGAAAGTACGTATACCTAGGTACTAGGTAAGACTTCACATATGCAAAAAACATGACCACCCGACACTAACTTATTGTTTTCGTCATTTAAAGCATTCCTGGGAAAAATGCGTCAACATTGATAATGAATTCATTACTACGAGCACAGATATCACAACAGTTACCTACTACGTCTACGAGTAAGATAGGTCTGTGACATAATCACCGTACCGTAATGAATCATTCCAAATGTAAATAAGATACGGGTCGTTTTCATCACATTGAGTAGGTTTTTTTATTATTTAGGTACAACAGGGAAACGCTTGGCCTTCATCTCGCAACACACGGATTTTTTCGGATCGGAAACGTCCATTTTTGTTTTGAAAGTCTCAAATACTAATAAATAATAATAAATATTTAGGACATTAATTTCCCACAGCGCCATCTAGCCCCATAATAAGCATAGCTTGTAATATGGGAACAAGATTACGGATAGAATACTTAAATACTCTTTTTTTGTTAATATATCATATATTTATCATACAATGAATTGTATGATTGATCTAATATCTAATTGATCTAATAACATTCAATGTCATCAATTTAGATTTCGGAGTTAGGAATAGCGTTTCTGGAATCTCCATCGGAAGCTTCCGAATTCGATGCAATAAGGATTCCCTTCCCGAATCCTTGAGAATAGCCAGACAGATGTCAAGTTGTGATGAAGGTGAATCCTGAACGAACTGAGGAACTGAATATTAACTCTAAATGCACAATAATTTAGAATAGTTGTTATGGCGACAGTTTGGGTGGTTTTAGCAGGTCCTACCACCAACCAAACCAAGCATAAATTTGTATGTGTCTCCTCTGGGGATCCAACACGGGACCTTTGGGTCTGATACCGGTGGGCGAACCACTAGACTATAGAGGCGGTCAAACATGTTTAAGAAATAAAATATTTAAAAAGTATTCGTAAGTCTTGATATCGGAGTTATGAATGATACTCATTATTTAAAGCTTTACCTTTAAATAATGAGTAGAGTGCTAGGTAGGTTAGGTATGTTACCTACCTAATAAAGGCTTTCACTGGCTAGTGTTTCAATTTAACTCGTTGACTGGTTATTGTCAGAGAGTTATTTTGCCATTTAGGTACACTTACGCTAACGTGTTGCTTCGTTTTCTTGTGCCAAAACAATAGTACTTATTGGACAGGACTGTTAACCATCTCATCTCCGTCTCGTACTCGGGTATATAAGTAATATACATAATCTGAATGGACATTTAACATCGGGCCATCTACCTTAAAACCAATCATAGTCTATAACATGAGGATAGAATACATAGGTATATCCTATTTTGTATATATACACACTTATAATACTTATTACTTACAATATTACACCCAGCAGAACGAAGATGTATAAATTACACAAATAGTTGTCTCGGGTGGAATCGAACCCAAAACACAACCAATAGCTCAATAGCGAGTACCCCATCGTAGATAAATCGTAATAGTATTGTAGACCATAATTATATTTTTGTTAGGTACCAATATTGTATACATTCAATAAGGGCTGTTATGTATTTAAAACAACGTAAAACCCATCACTAGAAGTCACTTCTCAGTAGGTGCTTTTGGGAATAGTTTTCATATTAGCAACTATTCCCAAACTGAGCACCAAACCAACATGATGCTCTTAGTGAGAATAGGTAAGGTGCTATTAGATTGGTGTTATTGAAGTTGTTGCTATTTTTAGGAATACCTCATACAAATGTTTTTAACGTTAGGCCATGAGTATTTTAATATCACCGAATTAGGAGTTGGCCGCCATGTTGAAAGATGACTACCAAAAATAGTCGCTCAATCTGTACAAAAAAAAACTACTCGGGCTCGTACAAAAGTTAGAAAGGGAATAAAAACTGTATAAAGGCACCGGGGATAGTATACAGGTAGCGCGATTAGATTGGACACGAACACGGCTATGAAGGGTCAGAGTCAGCTGCGCACCCATACCAATAAAAAACAGTGGGTATGCTGTTAGTAAGAGGTATAAAATAGTGGCAGTATGTGCGCAAAGTTGCTTCTGTAAAAGTTTAAAAAACTTTCATATGTTGGCTTGTTTGTAGATCTACGCTTACATTATGTTTAGCCTCTCATTAGCTATTTTACTGCTAGTAAACAGGTCAGGTTGCATGAAAATCACTTTGTTCAAATTCTAACCGCAGGAACCTTCAAAAAGCATTTTCTGTGAAAACGACCATTTCAAAACTAGGTCAGCTAATGCATACCTTGAACGTGACTTTTCGGATGATAGCTTGCTGTGTCCATTGATCCAATTTTAATAAGGAAGTACATCTATTTCACTTGTACTTTTCGCCGTGCCAAAAGAGCGATAAGGATGCCAATATATATACACAGCTACAAGGCTAGAATAGAGACGAGTCGTGATCAACTAAGACAATTTTCCTTACCTACGCAGGTTAGTTACAACTTTTCTTTAAATATCAAGGTTCTCTATTGCTTGGCAAAAGTAAAAGTCATCTGGATAGGTAGACCATGAACTCATAGTTTAGAAGGGTGAGCGAAAATCAGAGGTACCTACCTATATATACTTCGGGGCCTTCCACGGCGACTGAGGCGGCGGCGGTGCCGGCGCTTAACCATTTCTACGTGTAGCTGTGAAAAGGATGAATCGGAACAATGACATCCCAAATTGGCAGGAACCTATTACGTGAAACCTATAATAAATAAATAAATATTACAGGACATTAATTTTACACAGCGCCATCTAGCCCCAAACTAAGCATAGCTTGTAATATGGGAACTAGATTACGGATAAAATAATTAAATACTTTTTGTAAATACATACGTACTATATGATACAACACCCAAACACAGAACAAACATCTATATTCATCACACAAATGTTTGTCCTGGGTGGGAATCGAACCCACAGCCTACAGCGCCGAAGGCAGAGTTACTACCAACTGAGCTATGAGGCTTAGCTATCGAAAATTACAAAGACCTATTTCCATTCATCCAAAAACTGCTTAAACGTGTCGTGCCGTTTCTGAGAATTTGGAAATATTGAGAGGAAAACACAGATTTTCCTTAAGGGCTCCGTTTATTCCTTTTGCGGTAGGTACCTCAAAAGGAATAAACGGAACCCTTATAGGATCACTTTGTTGTCCGTCTGTCTGTCTGTCAAGACTCTTTTTCTCAGGAATGCGTGGAGGTATCAAGCTGAAATTCATATCAAATACAAAGGTCTACTGTCTCTTGGAGCTGTGAAAAAATCAAACTTCTAAGCCAACGCAATCAAAAGACTCTCGCAAGGGAATCAAAACCTACACGAAACATAAATTTCTAACTTTCCGTGAACTAGGAACCTTTACATTTGGTACGAAGCAACGTCTTATAGCACAAGTAAAGGAAAATTGCGAAAAACATTTTTTTTTGTTACAGCATGTAATAAAAATATTTTAATAATTTTAAACTTTCTACCCCTTTCCGCATGAACTCGTAGTGGTAACATATTAAAATTCATATCAAATACTGTAAGCTATATCAAATCAAATTCATGTCAACGTAATCAAAAGAAACAGCAATTAAAGCCGCATATTTTGAAACTCGCAACTAATTGCAAAGGAATCAAAACCTAAAGTATACTTCCAGTCGACCTAGAATCTTGAAATTTGGCATGAAGCAACGTTTTATAGCATGCGTACAGGAAAAATTTCGAAAACCTTAAATTTTTTGTTACATCAATAATTAGATTAATAATTAAAAACGATAAAGAGACGCTTGTCTTAAATTTATGCTCCTCCAGCTTTCCACATTGTAATGTTATGGATTTCATTTAGCAATAAAAATACCATAACTTTTACTTATATACAGTACAGCTTTAAACGGAACAACGGTGTTCATCAATAGTTTTTTTGATAATACTACTAGATCCATTAGATTAGAGGAACATATCAGTGGAACCAATAGTCCGAAACCAAACTTACTACATTCTGTAGCTATACAAGTACTGAGAATTACCGGTGTTTCAAGACCTAATTCACATACCTAGGGCGGACTCATAACATTCGATTTTTAGATGTTACGATACGGTCTTAATTTTTTTTTGTCCTAAGGGACAACATCCTAAAAATTAATTTAAATACGTAACGTACCATTGCAAGCAAAATCAATTTCAACAGGCTCTACTTAAGCTACCCCGTAGATTCTTACTGTTGAACTGTGAACCCAAGTCATCTTCATAAATAGCGGATCTTGTCATAATATCTACTATAATAGGTATTGGCAAACCTGTCTAAGATGGAGTTCAATACAAATTTACAATATTTCCATCTTCATAGTCCAGTCCCCAGGCAACTATTATTATATACCCAGAGCTACTGGTTTTGAACAGTCTCAAGCCTATCCCAGATCCTTTACAACAAACCGGTAGTCTCAATAGACATAGATAAAAGACAGCTGTACTATGAGAAAGTATGAGAGTTCGAAGCTTAGGGATTAACCAAAAACACGAATCCTGACTGCATTTAAAATGGGTAATGGGGTCGTAGAAAGGAACAATTACATATAGGCACTCTTTCTTTTTGTGTTTTTTTCCGGATCCTTCAAAATGTGTCACTTTTTGGAACCGGCGGCCTTACAATTGATCTTGTCTCGTTTCGTTATTGTTGTTCTCAATTACGTGACCCGGTTCAAGATTACTGTGAAAAGCTTCAAGGGACTTTGATCTGTGAATGGGTATTTCGTTTGAATTATAAATTGACTTTCATTGTAACTGCACTGCTTAGTGATAGGTATTAAGGTACTTATAGTTACTTATTTTAATTGTACCTAAAAAAATACCTGCTAAAATACTATCACTAACTGCAATAGATCTGCTGCGTTCCCAAAAGATGTAGGTATAATATTCTGGATGTTCAGAGACTGAACCATCTAAAATAGGGGTTAAAAAATCGATTATTACTCCACTTCCTCAGAAGGTCACGCCCTGTTTGTACACCCTTGTTACCTACATTCTGACAAATAAACGATTTGATTTGGTTTGACTTTTTCCAAGAGGATGTATGTATGTCTATTTCTTTGGCACGCAAAAGCCAGGCCTTTTTTCGTTGTAAAACCTACGACACCACGACGTCACCGACACACTATTCGGGTGATGATAAATCGGTTGAGTAATAACGGAGTTCTGAGGTAATGCAGTAGTAGTCGTTAAAGAGTCATATATCACCAACACGCCTGCCAAGCGTAAGTATTATGGCAAAACCCTCCATTGATTTATTTAGCATTGGGGGAGGCCCATGTTCGATACAGTTGACTTTTATGGGCTGTAATGATGATGATGGTATCATCATCATTACATCATTACGAGTACATGTATATGTACTCGTATACATCATTTATAGAATGCGTCAAAGTCAATTCCACTTACTACTACGTATCATAATTACTGCGATCAACAACATGCCAAGCGTGGTGATTATGGCAAAATCCTGATGATGATGATGATACTGGAAGGTAAGCGGTACTCTAGTGACCGTAAACACCACAGGAAAGCAGAATACGCAATAACGTTTACTTGGATGACATATATTTTCCAGTTATTTTGATATAAAAATCAAACTACTGAACCGATTTTGATCAAATTTCTATGGGACTACCTCGCGAGTATGGCCTAACAAACATAATAAGAATCATCAAAATCTATTTCGAATTAGCGGAGAAATCAAGTAAAAAAAAAAAACGGATCATCGGATTTTTTTACTATACAATTATTTGGCCAAATTCCGATAAAAGTGGTAATCTGCTGGAGCAAGGATCGCGAAGTATGATGGGTGTCGGAAACACTCAGATGGCAGCTCCTCTAATTAAGCCACCGTCTGCTGTAGAGTGTGTAGTTTAGCGTTGTCCTGAAGCAGCAGTGGCGGCCTAGAGCGATTGGCCAGTCTCTACTTTTCCATCATGGTTTGCAATTATTGACAAAACAGATCTGCCGTAATTGTGTGGCCAACAGCTGTAAGATTTAATTGTGAGATTGAAGCTGTAGTGGATGACACCAGCACTTGGTCTGCTTCCACGATCACTTTTAATTCTTCAATGTCAACAGGGTCTCCGGCCGTCCACGGGTTTTGTTCTGTAGGTCAAAATTTGCAGAACGAAAATGTAGAAACCATCTACATTTTCATGCTTCCCCATACATTATTAACCCTTCGAGCTGTTTCTGCTGCGCTGGTACCGCAGTGGAAACCGTGAATAATGCGATATTTTAGGTGTCCATATTGTGATCAACGACGGCCAGCGTTCTTCAGGATCTTTGGTTACCATGGGTGTGCCGCAGGGTTTAATATTGGGGCCTTTCTTGTTTTTAGTATATATTAATGATCTGCCCCAAATAATTAAAGATGACCATGAGATTGTACTGTTTGCAGATGATACGTCACTTCTATTTAGATTGAAGCGACAAATTACTAACTTTAGAAACGTAAACAATGCAATCTCAAAAATTGTTAACTGGTTTAATGTAAATAACTTAGTACTCAATCATAAAAAGACCAAATGTATTCAATTTATTTTACCAAATGTAACTAAAGTTGAAGCTAATGTAAAAGTTAAAGAGGAAAACATAGAATTTGTCAAAAGCACTGTATTTTTGGGATTGACCTTAGATAATAAACTTCAATGGGACACATAGATAAACTGACGAAGGGACTTAGTTCTGCAGCATATGCTGTAAAGAAGATACGTCTTCTCACAGACGTTGCTACAGCAAGACTAGTTTACTTCAGTTACTTTCACAGTATTATGTCATATGGCATAATACTGTGGGGAAGTGCTGCAGATATAGACACAATTTTCGTTTTGCACAATTTTCGGTCGCGCTGTTTACAAAATGGGTCCCAGAGATTCATTAAGAGACAAGTTTAAGGAAATAAATATATTGACTATGCCCTGCCAATATATTTATGAAAATATAATATTTTCATAATTCGACAATTAACATAAACATCTAAAACTCGGCCATTCCACGAGGTCGTGCGAGGAATGGCGGAAGTGTAAAATGTTATAGAGTATTAGATATATTTGAAAATATATGTTTGTTTGTTACGTTTTCATGGCTAAACGGCTGAACGGATCTTGATAAAATTTGGCATGGAAATGGATTGTATCCTGGGGAAGAACATAGATTACTTTAATTCGTGTAGGTACTACGCGGGCGAAGCCGCGGGCAAAAGACGGTTTGAAATAAATGTGGATTGGGAATTCCAAACCAAACGCCAAATGAATGTTGGCCGATTCGTCAAAATACCGTTTTCATATGTATGTAAGGACCCTAATATTGAAGTCCGATTTAAAAATATCGAGGGGGTAAAAATCCATCACGAAACTGGAAAATGCAGTAACCGACAATATCAGGCAGGGTATCAATCAAATGAAAGGTGTAACATGATCATTCGAAAGTTCTTTGTAATAGTTTTGTAAAACCATTACGTTTAAAATATTGCAGTCTAGTTTTAGTTATTTTCAGCATTCAACTTGTTTTTACTGAATCATACCATAGAGTTTTTCAATTAGTAAGGTAAAAAAACATCTAGTATCAAACCTTATCTAAACAAAGTCTTCTTCCTTGTATTTTGTCTGTGTCTAGGTGTTCGCGATACTCGCGATTTTTATTTACGCGGACCCAAAGTTTATTTTTATTTGCGGTGGGCTAGCTCTTGACTTGCCTAGGCAAGGATAAGGCTTACGACGGAGCAAGCCTTGGCAGAAAATGCCTATTAACTGGTGCCCATATACTGGCAGCGGATTCTGAATTTGTGCAGTGCGCGTCATTATTATCATTATTTTAAGTCTCATTAAATGTAATATTAACCAAATGAGGATGTAGCTGTGCGTCTGAAATGTAAATATCAATTATAAGAAACGCTGGACTATAAGAACGCTGAATTCGAAACTGTTCTGCATATTCATGCATTCAGAACAGTTTCGAATCCAGTGTCGACAATGTCTAAAATTTGTTCCAGTGCAGTTTTTTTATACATAATTTGTGTAATAAAACTAGGTTACATTAATCTGAATCTGTTTTGCGTCGCAGCAGCGTCTCCATAAGCCAAGTTCTAATTATCCGCTCTAAAGCGTGTAAAGTCCCGTTGGCGATCAGCAAAAAGTACCCATTGGCCTCAGCCCACGTTGACAAGTAGGTATAAGTGGTTTGCGGTACCCCTCGTGGTTACACCAGTTTGCTTGATTGAATATTATAATATTTAGGTACTTTTGATGACAACAGAACAGAACACCTTTTACTTTCTCAATGAAACAGAATATTTTAATTTTTCACTAGCTTATATTAAAAGAAAGGAAATTTATAATAAAATTTATAATAAAAATATAACAAAATTAATTTAGTAATAGTTTCAAATTCGAAATGCTGCATAACTGTTAAGTTAATAAGAGAACAGACTACCCTAATGGTAGGAAGTAAGTACTTTTACCGTAGGGTACTCCGGTGCAAGTTTGTAAAAATCGTATCGTCAATACCTCAGAGAACAGATTAAATAACAGTTGGTGAACCTAATAGGAAAAATAATACTAAATTTTACTTAGGTACATATCTACTATACTTATAACTGTATACCTTTAGGATAAGTACGGTTACTCGTTATCAAACGATTGGCTAGATTTAATAACCTTAATAACTTGGCTTTGAAGTGAATGAGCCACCACGCGGAACCAATGCAGATTGGTGGTTAGCATATCAATTCAAACTTAGTGGTTTAGTCTAGTATCTAAAACATGCCGTTTCTTTCACGTTTAAACTTGTGCCGATCGCGCAAATAAACTTTCCTCTGTACTTACTCCTTTGAGCCTTGTTTTGGTGTACGTACCACCGAGTTTGAATAATAACCTCCGAATCGGTAAGCAGACAATAGACCATCTCGTAACACGACTAAATGACGTCAAAATAAGAAAATAAAAATAATATAGCGGTTACTCAGATAAAGGCATTCTGATAAAAATGCTGTGGGTATGTGCGATTCTTTGGCACTTAATAGTTTTTGCTAAATAACTCCTCATCTTCCTGCCTGCTATCCCACACTAGGTGGTGTTGGCATAACAAATATTTTGGACATTCATTTCAAACAGCACCATCTAGCCCCAAACTAAACATGTCTTCTTCAAGGCCATTTTGTTAGTTTTGGCTAAAATTGTCAGCCTCACGTCAACTTTCACTGGGAATACTCTTTATATTATACATACCGGGGTATGTATAGTATAAAGGGGGTATGTATAAAGTAAATTATGTGGAAATGAGGGGTGAGGGTATGAGGATATGGATAAGGGGCGATGAGGATATTATCGGGAGACGAGAGATATGGTGAGTGTGACTCAGGCAGGTCCGCCAGACTTGCGACCTCTCCTTCTGACGAAGTCCGACGCCCCGCCGAACGGGATGCCGTGTTCCATCGGTGTGCCAATTTATGTGCAGATACCGGAACAAGTAACTAGACTTTAAGGTATTCGAGGTTTGTTATATTCCTATTTACGCCTAACAATGTTATAGGTACACCGGTTTCCTATCTTAGTTAGATACTTATGGGCTAGGTGTAATTATGTTGTACATTCCACTATTGAGTAAGTTCCCGAGGTATGAGGTAGCGCTTTTCCTCATTTGGAAGTGGTATTGGCTAACGAAATACTTGCCTTTGCTGTTTAGTACTTATACTACCCCAACTAAAGGAATGAAAATGATATATGGGTAGGTACTTTATTGCACACAATATAAATAAAACTGGATAACTAAAAATTCATATTTATACAATGGGCGGTCTTATATATTAGAAGATATAATAGAAGAATATATTAGAAGATAGATTATAATATATATATAATAGAGGCATATATGGCAATTTAAAGAGGAAGTTTGTGTTGGGTCAGAAAGGATCTCAACATTCTCAACAGAAGAAGGGAAGCAGCTTACTTCTATATCATCATTTCAGCCTACACACGTCCACTCGGCAGCCTACACATCGGTCTATCGTAACTCAAAAAGCGAACCTGAGCCAACTCCACTGACTCCCCGCGACCGCATCATTTACGTCGGTCCTTCATGTGGGGGTCTTCCCACAACTCGTTCTGCGTTTAATCGTTGTGGACATGAGAGACCTTTTACTCCCCAGCGACTTTTGGTTCAGCGGGTAATGCGGCCCTAATAATATTATCTGTTTAACTATCTAACACCTATTACTGTGATCACCAAACCACCTGCCAAGCGCGGTGACAATGGAAACCCCTGTAAGTTTGGATGAGGCTCTGTCCAGCTGTGGTCATAAGAGCGGCTCATGGCTTTACTTACTATAAAACTATGTAGTTTATAATCATTCACAATGCATAAAATTGGTATGTATAGAAAATTCTCCAACATAGCTCTGTTGTTATTGTTGGTATAAATTTATTAATCGAGTACTCAGGTGAATAAATAGAGATTGAGAAAAAGAGTGCTTAAGTAAGGAAAGCACACCTTGATCGTTTTTGAATTACGTTCTATTTGAGAAATAATCTTCGTGGTTAAATACCTAACTCAAAAAAGACATCACGAGATCTCAATTCGGGGCGAACACTAGTTAATTTAGTATGAAAACTGTATATAATATGTATAATATCGATTGTTACATGATTTACAAAATGTTATTGGAAGCTAGGTATCTTAATATATAGTAGGTAGTAAAACAATAGGTACTTTGTTAACATATGCTCTATTTACTTGCAATTTACATAAAGCAATTATCTCGTTGATTTAAATCGTAATTTGATGTGACTCATGCTAAGATTGTCGGTTCATTGTTGTGCAAAGTTCCCGCGTTTACCGAAGTAATTATGGGTACCTGCTCATTTATAGGTAATAAATAAGATATACCTACTCTATTGGCTTAGCTTGATCCATTTGAGTGCGCATGCGCAGCAACCTAGTTAATCTTGTGTGTATCGGCGTACCTTCAAACTAATCACAGAATAGTTATTGTAATAGCTACACGACAGGGTTTTCTAACGTTGTAGAATGTATGCCATAATGAAGGATATAATTAATGATATAATCATATATAAATAATAATATAGTTATGATAGTTAGTTTATTTTCAAAAACAATATAATGTCTTGTGAAATTAACTATGTACAAGGGAAGCAGTTACTAAAGACCGTTACACACTGTACCAGTACCAGACGGAAGCGTGCCCAAGACACTGCCTGCATTGCCACGCTGAATAGCTATGCATCGCTGGCTTAAATGAGAATCAGGCCATGGGTCACATATAGCCTCAATCAAAAGCCCCACAAGATTTTTGAAATTCCTGAGGGCAACGGCTCTCCACGGACTTACCCCAAAAGGCTCAATTAAGTAAGCTTTGTTGTACACTCTAAATGCGTCTGACCCTGGGCTATTTATTAGTTTTCAGAACAATCATCGTTGAGTAATTCAAGTAGGTAGGTATCGTACCGTCACGTAAGCAAAGCGTGTTACGATTCGCACTTATATTTTAATAAGGTAAAGTTTGTAAGTTTGGACGTCTACTACATCTCTGAAACGAATCGTCTAATTTTAAAGATTACTTCACTAATATTTAGAATGGATTTTCGGGACATAATGCAGAAGAAAAAGCTTTTCGTGGCGAACAGTTTTTGCAAAAGTCGACGAAAACCGAGTAAATTTGTTCGTAATATAAATGATGCATATGCTTTGCAATTTATATTACTTTCTTTTACAATTCCTTTCCGACTCAGGCTCCAATATATTCCTTGTATGGTTTAGGGGCTTAGAGCTACAGATTTGGTAATATACTAATAAACTGCTATTTATATTACTGAAACAACTCTGACAAACTTTTGAGTCAGCTTTCCTTGGACCATTATGGAGTCACTGAGTCAAGTAAGATTAATAGCTACGCCCCATGCCCTCGGCGCCGGTGATTACTAATTCATAAGTTATCATCGTTTTATGTTTGTATTAACTCACTGTACCTAGTCTACTGTCTTGATTCTATTATACACTTACAAGTGTAAGTGTAGTGTATACGAGTGGTGGGGAACCAAGAATAGAAAATATCTGAGGGATTTGGGAGAACAATTTTGCAGGTATAACCGGATAGCGACGATTGATGTTTGTATTGTTCTCGTTTTCTAAAAACATTTATTTTGTATGGGATAGCTGTACCAATTGAGCCGTTTTAATTCCAATTAATGAATGTTTTGTGCACTTTTAGCTACTAATAGTAGATCTGGCCTTGCTCAATACACATACGAGTCACATAACATTTGCGAAAGCCAGCTTTTACGCAAAATACGCACCGGACTGGCAACCGGCTCTTCAACTTTTTTACTTATAATTAATACATATTACGTTGGTACTTGCCTAGTTCGACGCACTTTCTGAATCGTTACAAGATAGCTTCGAAAGCAAGGCCATAGATATATAGGAAAGACAAGAGACGTTATGGTAAGACAAATGCTCAGTAATACCACGTAAAACTTGTGAGTGTTTATAACACAATGTTGACCTCAATTATTCTTTTCTTCACCAATACCACCGCATGTATCTCACCAACATTATGTAAAGTTAGGTTGGGTTAGTTTTTGGCCTCTAGGTTAATTCTCAGGTCCATGGTGAAATGAGCTTCCCCAGAAAGAATGCAGTGTCCTGCTGCATTGTGATCTTTAGAGTTATGCTAATTTGGTGGTTTAAGCCTGCGTTTGCCTTACCACTAGGTCTAGATTACCAAATCACCTTGAACATAATTTTAAAACTTTGGCCATAACATATATGTATTTATAAGAAATTAACATCAATGTTATCGCCAAAGCATTCCTATTATAGTAACATATGCCATATTCTGTAAAGTTCGCCAAAGAATCAAGGAAGCGATAGCCAGGGTTCATATAGCTGGATAGAGTGGAGCAATATCTCAGAGTAATTGGACTGATCGCTTAGGTACAAGTTGACCAAATACCTTTTCTCGGCATCATTTTAATCCGTTATCAAGAAACATTTTTTTTAGATCTTATAATAAAGATGAACTTAATATCTTGAAATGAAATGAAACTATAACTATTTGTAAGTTATCTTGAAGTTTGCTTTGTTGTGTCGTTAAGTGAACATAACGGATCAAGATTATTTGCGTGTGGACCGTTAAATGTGACGTTAGCTGATCTACTAAACCAAAGATGATTTTGGCATTGTCATAGCTGTCATACAAAGGAGAATGCTACTATGAGCTAGTTTAACATAGTAGAGCATAAAGTGGGTACTTGCGATTGATACATGTTTAAGAGAATTACGTCTGAATGAGAATACTAAAATAATAGTATAGTGCTCTTGACGTCTCGCGTCAATAAAACTATATTGTTATTTTAGTTAAAAAGACAATTCGTTTTATTGTACGACGGAGAAGCGCTTCCTTTTTATAAAACCTTTATCTCACCTGGTTTCAGGATTTGATATCGCCGAAAAAAGGAGACACTTCACCCGGAATCCTTCTAATAGTCTGAGAAATTGGCCATCATATTTCATTTAATTTAATTTGTTTCATAATCAATTGCAGAATCGTATTAGAAATTTTTCTTTATAATTAATACAATGCATTTAAAAATTTGTACACAAAAAAAAATATTACTACAACAAAATGCCGGAACACAACATTTTAGAATTGTTGATATGGAGACGGACTTAGGTAAGACAGTGGTAGATAGCCAGGCGGACTTGCGGTGCGTGGAAGTGCCAGCCTCTACTAGGCAGCTTCAGGAAAAACTCGTTCCATCTTCGACCTGATGAAGAGCTTACCCATTTAAAATAATATAAAAAACCCGTAAGCAAATTGATCTTTGTGTGTCCGACCCCGTTTGTATCGTCATACAGAAGTGTACATGTGTGAACCTCTACGTTGATGATAAGATGAAGCACCTGATCCTGACAACTTCGAATTACCACATCCAGAGTTGCGTAATCAATTCCCGAAAGTGACACTCGGATCTTGAGAGAAAGCTGTCAAAATGTTTGTAAACATTGCATGTGGGCGGGTACTGACCTCACTCACGTAAACTCATGTTACGTAGAATACACTCAAGTCCAAAAATGCTTGGACATTTCCGAACGCCGCGGGAAGCTCTGCCAGAATTTTGGACCATACTTTGTCAGATCTTCATTTGTTTGTTGGCCAATACCAAGAACGTAAAAATAGAACAGAAGCTTAAGCTACCGACGTAGGACATTATTTATTCTGTGGCAAACCGGAGTTCTAATTTCGTTTCAATTATAGTAAATCCTCTGGGTTAGGTACGTGTACGTGCGACACGGTTTTAAGTAGCTTCAAAACACACCGCGAAGCCATGAAAGTGAATTTCGCCACTACTTACAGGCGACATGTACCAACAATATTTTTGATACGTCTAATAAATGTGTGAAATGTCGTTGCGAGCACAGTTCGCTCTATAATGGAATCAATCTATACATCTGACCATTTAATATCAAAAACGTGGTTGTTATTTGTTACATGTAGCCGCGAGTTTCATTTTTCTAAATCTGCTATTTGCTCATTGAAGCAACATCGAGCGTCCCTAAATCTGAGGATCCCCGGATCTTAGGTATTCATTTAGTTAGATGATAATAAAGTAACGAAGATAACGGTAATATAATACATATACTACTTGCGAAAAGTAATATTGTACTTTATCTGATTATAGCTCAGTTGATTAGTAAACTTTTGAAATAAAGTTTTGTGCTAAAATCGTTACTCGATACGAAAGATTTTAACGCGCTTCGCTTCCTGGCTCGATCTTATATATGTTTTGCAGTGGTATTTAGTAACTTACTAGGTATTTACTTAATATTTTATATTTTTGCGATTGCTTTAGAAAAATCGGGGCCCTGGACAACGTGGAGTTGTACTTGACTAGTACCTGTAGGTTGAAACGCAATAATTATCATAGTAAGCTAGTTACTCTACTATGACCAAGAAAACCACAGGAATGCAGAACTTGTGACTCTATTCCAATGAAACCGACTTGAATTAGGTAATATAAAACAATAGACAGACAGCATTGCATAGCGTTTATTGTATCAATTGATCGATCGTAAAATATGATTGGTTCTTTATGAAAGATTGGATGGAATTCTACACTGAAAAGGAACGACTTCTTCTTTCATGTTTGTTATTTATTGGTGCTGCTAGATGTGCATCTTTTTTCTATAGACAGTACCGAGATCCTATTGAAGAATGGACTTTAGAGCTATGTCGTCATCATCATCGGAAAAAGTCTATTTCGTTCATAATGAGCTTTATCCGTTGCTGGTATGGTCGACCAACAACTTCCTTGGGTTTCTCGTGACATGTCATGTCAAATTGTGCGGCCGCATCTACGAACAACTTTTTGCTTTTTGGCTTCCATGGATCTTGTCTCATAATTCCCACGAACTCGAAAAGCTTTCAAATATTGCGTAAAAAGTAAAGTAACAGAACAATAACGATGGATGTTTAATTGTATTGCCGTAATTAGCCACGCAGTCGTGAAAGTGCTCTTTCATGAACAACCACGATGCACTAACAATCGTGTCGTGTACTACAACGTGACGGGCTAAGAAGATATAGAAGCGGCTGGAACAAAATGCGACTGCTTTTTTTAAGGTACCTATAGACAGGCACCTCAGGGATATAGATACGAATCCTATAATAAACACTCTGTGGATGCAAAAAAGTCTAAATCGCTTCAATCTACATCTAACTTGTACTTAACGGCAATATTTTAGAAATGCATTGTTGAGATGGGTATAACATATTGGTTTCCTAACTAAGCTAACTTTGCTTATCAAGAGTCTGTTACCTTACGAGCTTTATACAGCTCAGTATTTGAGCTGTGTGATCACTGTTTGGTGAACGGCTTACAAGACAGCATAATTCGCAATTTAAATCCGCCCACCGCTATAGGCGCTTGACATGGATCGTCCAAATAGTATTAGTCCGTGCTGTGAAGGGCATGCTAAGCCTTTGAGCCAGGTCTGCCCTTTGTATGTCTATGGCGATGTCTGGAGCGATGCAGAAAGTGAGAGTGATGGGATGCGCTCGCGCACTCTGAATGGCGCCGATAATTACTTAACCTTTGAGCACTCTTGCTTTCAATACACGTAGGCACCAGTTAGTTCTATAACAGCTAAAGTATCTCGGCGATTCAATCATTTTGCAAGAAATTATATATGGCAATATTGATGCTGCAGTCGGAGTTTCGAAAATAAATTACTGGTAGGTATTGGAAATTGTGTATAATTAATCGATTTTTTACTTTTTGAATAGCACGAGGAAGAAATGACATATTATCTACCTATAAGACTATCATAGTAGTATAGTATATACTATATACACTGAGAACAGATTTGAATTTTTGTTTGTGTTGTTTGCAAAAGTATCGGACCGTTTATAAAAAATGTTTCACTCATTAATAATAAATTTACCATTTTACATTTCTGGTTTTATTCAATTGTCTGGCTTTATTCGGGATCTTTACGAAAACTCTAGTGATGTATTCCAAGGTGAAGGAAAATGGCCCGTAAAATTTCTTATATTGCGTGCGCTCCTGAAACTATTTTTGATCGAATAAAGTAGTGTTCTACCGTTTTAGAGAAAACATCAATATCTACAAAAAAAATACAGCGAAAAACAGAATATGTCTAACTATTACAGTTTAGTCACTATATCTACAATTTTACGTTTAAAAATTAATGTTAACGCCGATAGAAACTATACCCCGTTATTTGTACCTGTATACGAGTAATGATCCTTATTCAAATAAAATATATTCGTATTCAAGAATTTTTTTATTCAAATCGATTCAAATCGGACATTCCATTTAAAAGGTATTGTAAATTTAACAATATTATCTAACAAATCAGATTATTTACTAGATGGGTCTGTATGAAACTTTGGAAACATCTTACTGATACTGGATGGATTTGAATGAATCTTTGCATAATTGTAATTGATATTATAAGCTAGGATTATGTAAACTTTTTATCGTTTGGGGCAATAACGTATGTATGTTAACTTTTTACTGTAATGGATTTAGAAAACAAAACTTAGAGCAAATATTCTTTATATAATTAATGAAAATATACCACATCATCAATATCCTAAAAAAATCTGTTGGAGTACAGTAGTGTGTAGTGGTCAATCACATCTAAATATATATAACTCAAAGGTGACTGACCGACTGACATAGTGATCTATCAACGCACAGCCCAAACCACTGGACGGTTCGGGCTGAAATTTAGCATGCAGGTAGATGTTATGACGTAGGCATCCGCTAAGAAAGGATTTTGATTAATTCTACCCCCAAGAGGATAAAATAGGGGATGAAAGTTTGTATGAAACTTTGTCAATTTTAAACCGATCGGGCTGAGACTTTGCATGCATAAAGCTACTTTTCGTATGACGTAGCCATCCCCTAAGAAAGGATTTTGAGATTTTGCATTTGTTTTGTTTCGGTTTAGTAGTTTTGGTTATAGACTCTGCTTTGTATTTGGCATTTTTTTGTTTTCGTTTGGTTTAAGTATAGGTTTTGTCGGTTAGACTTTTTTAAAATGGCTAAAGAAAATCTGAACGTTAATGGAGAAGTTGAAGAATGTACTGTCGTTTTTAAGTTTTGTAGGCCCTCATTTTTTACACACGCTAAACAAAAGTAAAGCCGCAAAAACTATACCTAATTAATAATAATACTTCTTAACGCGAGCGAAGCCGCGAGCAAAAGCTAGTTAGTATATAATCCTCGTACCAACTTTAATAATGCCTGCCCACAACCCAGTTGAAGCGTGAAAAATATGTCAAATCCATAAGTTTAATTAGGAGGATGTTTATTTTTTGTCTTGCCCAACGATAGCTCAATGATAACGGCTTTATGTGATAATGATGTTACGGTTCTATCAGCATGAACTAGTACCATGAAATTTCAACGGCTACATAAAAGTCAATACGCACAAACTGCCCATTAATAATGTAATCTATCACACAACACTACGCTTATATCCGCAGACTGACCGAAGACGAGTGGTCCATTACAGAACTTCCTGCTTTCATACAATGTTACAATGTTGATAATAAAATCATATAACGTTACTAACAGGCAGATGCCTGTGCTCAATGGTATTACAATTACAGTTTACTCCTAATACCTAGGCACATCTGTAAACTTGTTTTTTTCCTAAATGCTAACAAAATTTAATGTAATTTTATTTGATAAACCGTTCAAGAGCGAGTTAGACTCGCGCGGAGAGGGTTCAGTACTTTGTAGGTAGGGACATCTTACACTAAGTGTATTGTTTTTGTTAAGTTTATATCAATAGTACCTATATTAAATATTGAAACGCTTTTTCTCGCTTATGGTAAGCGAGAAACAATTTAGGTACTATTGTTAAAAAATATGTATAAAAAAATAAAGCGACCGCTCGCAGTATTCTTGAGTACTCTTGATAGGCAGTCTAACGAACTAATGACCCAATCCAAATCCATAACAATCGTGATCGAATAGTGTAATTGAAATTAGACAACATTACTTTAAACATCATTCAACATTACATTACATTTGACTGTGGCATTTCTAAGAACAAATAAAACAAATATTAATCGATTCCCGCTGAATTTTAGGACTTACAAAGTTCCCTAAGATTTTCCTGATAATTATAAGTAACGGTCAGTCAGGATTCCATATTTTTTTCAAACTTTTAGGTCCCGTAGCTTCAGAGATAAGCTAAGGGTAATGGGGTTATTTCGTTTGTTTGTTTCAATAAACTCTAACAATGCATTTTTAAGTTAAAGAAAGTAAATATGATCCTCTCACATTACATTAAGCAATGGTTTTTCTTTATTTTATTTCACTTTACCCCTCAAAATCAACCATCAAACCTGAATACAATTATTTACGCTTCTTGTAACGTCACCAAATATGTACCAAATTCAAATTCTTCCCGTCCAATCGTGTTGGAGAGTGTGACAGACAGATAGACACGCCAATGATATTAAAAGGGTTCCGTATTTTTTTGTTACATTTTTAAGGAACGGATCTCTATAAACAGGCAAAAAATCATATACCCAGACATAACTTAAAAACTCGAAACTTGAATGATCGAGTACGAAAGAGTGAGTACTGAGATATGCCTTGTGTTTTGCTTACGCAGTTCTTTTTACTAAGCAAAACGCCAGTACGGCAAAAACAAAAAAAATAAAATGCGCAGCGCTTATGGCAACGCTCCCGTAGCCTCAAAGTAATTATTTAACAATGCCGTCTCAATAATTTACAGAAGAACAGATTATCAAATGGTCTTCGGTGACAAACCATTCGTGATTGTTTGGCGTTTATTGATTGAACTAGTATATTGATTAATTCCATACTATCATCAATACAAAGCGTTAGACATCTTCATGCGCCATATAAACGAACTAAAGCTACATAGGTACATACTACAGCTCCATGGTGTATGGTTTTGTGGGCGTGTGTCGTAGACAATACTCCTACGGTAATGGGTACCTACCAGCTGGTTACTTTCACTTCAATAGGTACCTTTGGTCTTTGGTTAGCGATGCGTTTAAATTTTCTGTTGTATTAATTATAGGTATACCTATGCAAAACTACGTGAATAAATGTCACCAGAATGTGTTTTTTTTATGTGAACTGATTCGCGGACTTGCTCTAGTATTTTGCATATTTTTGTGTACCTGCTCGGGTATTCGTTTCTGATGCCCTACCATGAAAATAGAATGTCTTCGGACCCGAAAAAAACGTTATTATTTTTGTATTGAAAATGGTGCAATCATCGAATACATCATCTTTAGTTTTTTATAGTAGACCTCCTGAAGTCACGTAAAATTTTCTGAAGCCCTTTCTATCTGTCCTATCATATCTTCGAATTCTTCTGTATTGTCTTGACATTCAGTTTTTTAATCTACACAATATGATAACGTACCTATTCTGATCAAAATCAGTCAAAGACTGGGGGCTATTCATTGAACCAATATAAAACCTTATGCCTTGACAATTGAGCATCACCATCGAAACATTGTACTACAAATTGTCCGATTCTCAATCGTAAATAACGGAATCAGTAAAAAAATAAAAAGCATCATTCTTATCATGTCCAAAGTCTCCTCCTTTGAAGCTCACAAAGGAATAGATAAAAGTGCAAAGTAAACAGAAAAGAACGGTAGCATCATTAAAGTGACACTCGAGTAAAAAATAGTCAGATCGAATGGGGGATTACACAAAGGACGCGGAGGTCGTGGGAATCCCGCTTACATTTGCATTGACTGTACTTGTGCCTTGACTATGCATGGATTAACTCAAGTGATAATTTTACAGCTTGAAAAAGGGTTTGTCTGAAACAAATTAAAAAAGTTAATTCCAAGCTTTTTTCAGTATTTAAGTTTTTCCGTTTTGTGTTATGAACTAGTTAGGTACACAGATATTTGTTTTTACATGTAAACCGATTTGAATTAAAATATTTTAAACAGTTAATAAAACAATTTATAAATAGCCCCACAACATAAGCAATAGCTACGCACAAACGCAAGTAGGTAATTCTTTTCGATCCTTAAAATACGTTTTCGATATAGTACAAATATCAATATTTTATTTTAGCTTATATTTAATGTTAGGAGAAAAGTTTAATAGAATGATATATTTTTATTGCAGAAGTTAAGTTTGAATATTAAACTTCTAATTATTATTTCAATCATTCAAAATATTTATATTAGTATTATATATTTTAATCTAAAATATATGTTATCGTGTCGGTATAAAAAGTATGTTAAAAAAAGCATGAACCAATAATTATTAGCATCAGAAATTTTGATGTTCTAACTATTTAGTATGTATCGTTTCGTTATCGTTTATTATATTGCTTTGTAAAAATATACTATTCAACTATTACGTCCTACTAAGAATATATAATCATTTTATAATTTAATGTGGTATACACTACAAAAAATATAGTAAGAAAGAACAATCACTCTCTACGGAAATTCTCCCCTTATCTATCTCTGTATATAAATTAATTTGAACGTCGTTACTCAATGGCCGCAGTTAGGAATGGTAATGACTCGAAAATATTTAGCATTATCCTATTGTTGCTGGATAAAAGTTTATCTTTTGTCGCGAGATGTTTATGGTAACCGAGACTAACAAAAAGTACTGCCGAAATATGAACTGGTTTTTCTTACTTGTTTTTTGTAATAATAATAGAGGATGTAAATGATTACAGTGATTATTTGAAAGTCTGTTTACAAATATAAATTCATTGTTATATGGCTTTATGTATTTGAATAAAGAGCCTTAGATAAGTGGAGCTGTTGAAAACGTACTGCTAAAACTTAAGACTTAAAGACGCCATGACAACGATTATAAACTGTTGTGTTCGGGCATTTAGAGGTTCCTCAGACTGTTGAGGATTCCGCTCCGCCCTTATCATAACTTGAAACCAGATGATTTGAAGTATGACGAATCATTTCTTCCTACAGCAAAGAAAAACATCCTTGCATGTGCTAGTTTTGAGGTCAAGAACTGACACATTGCTAATATATAAAAAAATAGCTGGTAGCTGAACAAACCCCGGAATCGGAATAATAATGGATAGTGTCATTCAAATCACAAAATTTCAAAGCCTGTTTAATCAGTTTATCCATAAATTTTATCAATTTGTTATATATTTCTGTAAAGGAATGGATACTCATTAATTTTAACGCAACTTCTCCCCTAGATCGTACCTCATTGATCAAATCAAATTCTATTTTGTATGGTACTGTCAAGAGCCCAGCGGATGCCAACGGCAGTGTCCCAATGCGGCATTTTTTCAATTGTCCAAAGCAACAATACATTGTGCGCATTGATCTGTTGATTTTTTTTTTTTATTGTCTGTTGCACAGTTCTTATTAATCGTTCATCTTCTTGGAGATACTATTTTGCTCTGCATTATCATTTGTCTATCAAAACCTAGACTTATGGCGAGATCATATGAGGTGAAAATAAAATAAACTTAACAAATCAAATTAGAATTGCTTGGTACCCAAAACTAGAAAAAATACTGTATAATAGTATGCAGGATTGTGGTATTAATGTTATACTCGTACTAACTGAACTTAGCCTTTCTTTGGATTAATTTTGTTCAATAATGTAAAAATATTTGCAACATAAGCAAATATTTTCAACATAGTAGTAGTTTTTGTTATAAATATTATTAATTTAAAAGTGTATCATTAAATCAGTAAATTAGGCCTTAGGAGTACAAAAACTTGAATATAGCGGTGTCAGTTCTCCGATAGAGAAACTTACTTAAGAAAATTACACATTTTTATTTTTTTTCAATCATTTATTTCAAGAAATTTATGTTTAAATCAGCACCATAGAGTACGATACCAAGTGAAACAATCAACAAAAAAACCATAAAAACACAATATCAGTCTAATAATTATTCGTTAAAATTAATCTATATATATGTCGACAAACTTGATCGAGCAAGATTTATTTAGCTATTTATCAGTGAATCCAATCCGCAGTTCCCACAAACAGTTTGATCCAAGCCGGATACGATACAGCACTTCAGGTCATTGAATGCACCCACATGTCAGCCACATTCAGTTAATTCGCGGTGGGAAATGTGTCTGAATCTGAATGCATCGTTGTTTCGTGAGATGTTAGCTGTTTTTGTTTCGACTTCCTTGATTATTTGTTTGCCAATTTAACGGGCTAAAAATAAGGACATTTTATTTTAACGTTTTATTTATCAAATCTTTTCCGTTGTATGAAATTTCAAAGATTTTATTTTGTATTTTAATGCCTTATGGTGTAGGCTTAGTTCAGTGGGTTAAACTATATGTGTTTTTCTCTCATTGGTGTATTCAAAATCGAATGCGTAGAAAAACTTAAAAATAGAAACTCAAAATTATTGAGTTCAAAGAACTATAAGTCCAATTCCCATCTACCTATCCGCATCGCAATACAGAACTGATTCGTTCTTTGATAGTCCTTCTCTGAAACTTTTCACAGATATTGTTTTAGATCGGAAATAGGATATAGGCTACAGGCTAGGCTATGTTTTTTATCCGGGTACAACGCATTTATGATGCCAGCACTACGCGGGAAAATTACAAGAATGACAAGCTAGTAGAAGCCTTTAGAAGCCTAGACAAGCCTAGAGTTCAAGAGCTAACATATCGTTTTCAGACATCAGTCATTTCAGTCGATCAGTCAGAACAGTACGGTTAGTTTGATGACGATTATAATGTGTGTCTTTCTACCAGACGGAAACGGCATGGCACTGAAAACTGTGGGAAAACCAAACCCGTGCAGTGACGTTACCATCCAGTGGAAAACAGGACAATGGTAGGAACGTAATATGCCTACTAGGCAATAAATTTAGATTTAAATAATTAGATTAGCTTAGCGTGGGATGCGAGTGGGCGCTATACTACGTTTCATAATATTGAAACACCTTATCAAGCATGTGCTTGAAACTTTAGTGACAGGTGATTAGATAACAGATAAGCTCTCAAAGTGTCAACATTTCAGTTTTGATTCCTCTATGGGCTGAAGACATAACGTGTCAACAACAAATACATCTACAATAATTTAAAAAAATAGTGTGGTCCGGCATTTAAAGGTACCTAATAGATAGCTAGTTCCTCGTGGATCCCGGGTGAAGTTTGTTTTCACATTCGGTCATATCATAGCTTGACACCAGCTGAGATGAAGGCGCTTCACCGTCATAAAATGAAAAAAAAAACAATGTCCCACCGAGGAATGTCTCAAAAACCAACATCAGTCATACCGTCTCTAATCCAAATCGATTTATCTGAACTGAACTCCCTAAGACGTAACCCGTAACCCACATTAAAGGATAATGGGACATTTCGGCTCTTTGTGTATCTTGAGGCTGTCAATCTCATGTGATTACCGTGAAATCAGTCAACGCACAGACCTACCGCGGTGTTCTTTGCTTTTCTGTTAGAGCTGGGATCAGTAGACTAGTAGACCTGTAAAAATACATACATTCATCACAATACCAGCTATGCATTTTAAAAATACACAAATGAATAAAAAAATCTTTAAAAAATTCTCAGCCGTGTCACAGATTTCCACATAAATTGTACGACGACTTCGAAAGGTAAAAATGGAAGGGGTTGCGTTTGTGAAACAGCATTTCGTGTGAGAGAGAAAGTATTCAATGCCGCGCGTCGTTCTTATTGCTATGGAATAAGTATTTGAAATTATCTGTTCTACAAAAGTAGGTTCTAAAATATTTTTGAGGTAAATGCATGATATGAAAATAAACGTGTCCTCCAAAGTTTTTAAAAAGTTGCATGGGCCATTAGGGCACTGCCCCATCAGTTGAAACAGTCCTAGCCAACATGAGTCTAGGTTGTGATTTTTACGTCAAACTTTAACAAATACGTCAATTGATAGCAGATGATGCAAACATACTCAATTTAGATATCTTCCATAGACGTCAATAAATAAACATTTTGTTCAAAATTAGACCTTCCTCATAATTATAAAACCAAATACCTACAACTAGAGGAAGAAAATTAAACTGGCAGTCACAAAGCCGTCACGGCACGCAGACAAACGTTTTCCTGCTTTCAAAAAACATTGAAAAACGCAAAGAATTCAGTTTTTGTGATACCTGGCAATTGAATGATCGGGTTTTAATTGAGAAAAAAGGTAAAGTGGAGTTTAACAAGGCTTAATGACCAACGTTTACCGTGACATTACACCGGTGGACCCTGTTCTGCTTTGTATTACAAAACAGCAGATACGTATAATTCATTTGATCTGTATAAATTACTATATAATTCTTTAAAAAATAAAAATATAACATATTTTTAAAATTATTAACCGCCTCTGTCCGTCCACTGGTGTCAGATCCAGAGATCCCGGGTGCAATACCCAGAGGAGTGTGCTTGGTTTCGTTTTTAGTAGGACTTTGCTTAAGTCCGTCTGGCTAGCTACCACTATCTTACCTAATTCTGTCGCCATAACAACAATTCAAAAAAATTTTTGTTCAGGCATGGCTAGCCAATTTCTTCCACCTTCGGTCATATCATAACTTGAAAACCAGATGAGATTATGACCACAAAAAAGAATAACTCCTTTTTTTTATTGTACGACGGGGAAGCGCTTGGCCTTCATCTCACCTGGTTACAAGGTAAGATAAGGCCGAAGGTGAAGGCGCACTTCATCCGGAATTCTCGACAAACTAAGATACTGGCTATCTTACCTCTAAATGCCGGAACATTACAGTTTTAATCCCTTCCTTTAGTTTCCCTCCCGTAGACGTTCAAACTCTTTTCTAAATCAAACTTAAATATTTATTGACATATGGGTTATTGTCTGTACGAACTTCAAAGATCTATAAGATTTTTTTGTAGGGCAAAAACTAAATAATTATGGTGAAGAGTAGAGTTTCAAAACAAGATATTAACGGATTATGTGAGAGACGATTAGCATAGGCAAGGAAGGAGTGAGTGATGAAATGACATTCGATAGAGAAGAATGGACGAAGGAGATGACTGCTTTTCATGTGTTCACATATTGCACAAAAAAAAAACAAGATGATAATGATGAGTAGATTTTTTAACGTCGAAGGAGGAAAAACAACATAAGTTTTTGACTTTACTCTGCTTGCTGGAGACCAGGCAAAGGCAAGTTGGAGCATCAAGAGGAGGAAATTGTTTTGCCAACCATAAATTCACACCAACAGTAATTGGGTAAGCATTCCTTTGTTATTCGAACAGAAAGAAACAGTCGGGATTTCCTGATGTAATAATTACTTTAACAATGAAAATCGTTTGTTTGCGAAAGCCAAATTGTATTTTCGTGCACAATGCGATATAATCGTGCAACAGTAACTGTGGACGACTTGCGACATATTTTGGCGCCTAAATGCCATGTCACGTGATGCGTCGCGTTCCCAGTTCCCACTGCATTTCTGCAAAAAAGTTCATTCAATACGCTTCATACAAAATGTGAAATGATTACGCTCTCGTCATTTTTTTTAAATTAGTCTTACTTAGTTAAAAAAAGTCTTGAATAGTACCTATTAAAAAAATGTATAAGTCGACGTGACTTTTTTTTATAATTTACGATTGGTTAGCTCTTGACTTAGAATCTTGCCTGGGCAAGGGTGCGAGGTATATGACGGAGCAAACCTAACTTAGATGAGCTAAGTCTTCTAAGCAACTATCATTTTGCTTACATATAGGTACCTATACTACCATAGACCAAAAGGGTCAGTGGTCATAAACTGCAATATATAAATTTATATTTATAAATGAATATAAGTTTATGAATTAAACATCACGAGAGTTGAGAGTTGTTTATTTATTAAACTATTATCACACAATAAGTAAAATTCTATACACCTACATTTAAAACTTCATGAAATTTTAGTATACGAGAACTACTAATTTATCTATGATTATTTAGTAAGTTTAATTGGTGAAAACGAAACATAACATAAATATTCTAATAAATAAATTCATTACACTATGCCCATTGCTGGGAAGAGATTAGCCTTTGAAGTTAAATACGAATCGTACAAATTCTCACGCCTCATGAGACCGATTAGCCCTACGCGTGACACCCGGAGATTCGGAAATAATTGTTAATTTATCGATTTCAAACTCGCTAGAAACATCTCCCATTTGTTGGGTGATTGATGAAAATATTGTATAACACTTTAAAGCGAGAAAACTCTTTTGAATGGAATATATGTTATTCCTAACGGTTGAACAACCGTTATAAAACCAATAACATTTTTTCACAAATTCTTGTGAAAATGTCTAAAAAGTGAACAGACACGGTTAATGATGTAATTTTATTTTTTAATTATGATTATTGTTATTACAGTGTTGTTATAAACAAAGGCCTTCCTTCCACTCTTTCCAGATTGTCCTATTCTGAGCTGTACTTCTCCAGTTCTCGCGCAACTAGTCAAGCTTGTCCCGCCATCTGCGTTTTGGTCTGCCGCGACGTCTACTCACTGGGTCAGGATTCGGTGACCACCCTTTCCCAATGCTGAGTTGGCAACATAAGTCAGAGACAAGTTTACACATATGTCAGAACGGATAGGACGCATACATCATTAGTTTCCACTTGAGGGATATCGGTCAATTTCCCTTCATTGAGATTTAAGTTCATATTAACCTGATAACAGAAAAATGACAATTTTAAAAGGTATTTTTGAAAAAAAAAAACAAATCAAAAGGTTCATTTTATCTATTCAGAATCTACGCGAAGAATCCTCGGGAAAAATAATGCCAATAAAATACAAAAATAAATTTTACAAACCGAGAATATATTTAATATTAAAAATAAGCTTTTTGAATTTTATACAGTAACCGATTATTAAACTGATAATAAACATTAAATACTTTATGATTGCTGACATTTTACAAGTATAAGTTGGATTAATGTGTAATTTAATTTATCAACAATTATTATTGTTCCCGATATTTCTTTCTGTATTTTCCTTTGCATACCTTATTGTTAGAATTAGTTAGTCCCAATATTATTTTATCAACCTTGTAACTAGTTCGTAACAAATAAATGTATGATTGATTGATTCGTTGAAAAATAGTAGGTAATAAATCCGTTACATGAAAAAAGGCGAATGGTAATAAAATTAATATTTTTTGGTAGGCACATAGTTTAAATCCGGAAAATCTTAAGGCTATTTGTTATATCAATACACCAAAAACATATAGAACAATTGTCAATTTAAAAATTAAAGTAAACAGAACGAATCAATACTAGGCATACGATCAGCGAACCAACTAGTTGTAACCTCACTGCAACCCACATCAGGATTTTTATCATAAATTGGTAAAGTTAAATACGCGACCCTGAAAACATGACCCTATCAAAATTCGGTCTGAACCACTAACGGTTAAGCTACACACCATTACTCTATTTACAATTCGGATAACATTAAAAACGACAACTACCCTGGCACAATGCAATGCACCCAGAGTTGAGCAAACTGATCTCAATCAGACTGACTCAGATCTAACCGATAAAAACGTGCTTAGAATGTACTTTATGATCCGCCAGTTTAAAACATTGCACATTCTCGTTTACAAGGTGTGCCGAAAACGTGTAGAGTTCCATTGATATAAATTGAATCAATAATGATAAAATGCATTACGGACAATTCATATTATCGACCTAACTTGACAAAAGCAGAAAGTATTGATTTTGATCCATGCGTGGTTTCTGTCATTTTAAAATGCAGTTTCAAGATCAAATATTCCAATTAACACTCGGATGTAAAATTTTGCGGTACCTACCTAATTAGGATAACATTAAAAATACCTAATTAGGTAGGTATATACTTAATTGTACTCGTAGTATTTATGCTACCACCACATAATTTTCAATTAAAAGTGACCTTTAAAACTATAAATTATTTAAAACTCAGTAGATATGCACATACGTTCACATATTTATTTATAAATATTTCATTGATCATGGTAGACTATAGGCCCTGGCATGGCACAAAATAACTAATATTTCTGTGACGCTCTGTAGTGTGTAATACCGGATTATGCAGATTTCACACGCTTGAAATAAATGAAGCCCTTTGATGATTGAAATGTAAAAGAGAGATGAAGGTAGGCACATATAATAACTCATGGTCTCGTTTACACAATCATTGCATAGCTGATTTTGCAACGACCTTCGATATTTTACTACAGTCAAAGAAAAATATAGTTCAACATGTGCAACGAACATCGAAAAATCATTAGATTTTGGTACATCCTACGAATTAATGTATTATAAAAGTATAATTAATCATTTACAGGAAACCATCCTGTAAATGATTAATTATAAACCTAAACTTAACCTAGTAAATGTCATCTATTACTAACAGACGACCCAGATGGGTTAAAGCTACAATACAAGATTTTGAACAAATCATCAAAACAGCATTTTCTCGTTGTCTATGATATTAAATGTCTTATAATTAAATGTTAAATTCCTAACCGAAGTGATTTTTTTTACTTACTACACAAAAATAACTTACGACATTTAAAATTTTCCCAATATTTTACTCAAGCTCAAATTATGGTATATTGCATTTTTTTTCTTATTTGTTTTCAAAAAATTTACCAAAACGCTTAACACTTGTAATTTCGCATTAAGTACATTTTTATATTTTAGCAGTCGAGATTGTGATAAAACATTGTGAAAGAAATGAGTCAAGTAGGTACATATATTACACAAAAAGTTAGGTAAACTATCAAAGCTTGCTGACTTCCATAATAACCACGCTTAGCAAGCAGATTGGTAGTGAATGTGTACAACTCGGCCATAATTTTTGAATACAAACAGATATCTTTCAGTTTTATTATTAGTGCAATCATTGTGGACATTGTGGTAGAATGTCAAGGACCATTTGTATTAGAACTGATTTCTGGTCAGAAATTGTTTACCTGTAACACCATATTACACCTGTACTTGTACCAACGATATAGGTTTTCCCAGCTCAACTTTATCCTCCTGCACCCTCTTAGCTCAGTGTTCGGATATTTTAGTGCATTAAAGGCGGCAACGGTCTTTATACGAGCTCTTCTAACTTCCTTCCCGTGTACACCCTTTCTTATTCAGACCAACTCACCCATGGCTTCAAGTAGATTGGTATTAACTCGTTCTGTATTGTCCTGGCGTTCTCACGTCACTCGTGACGTTATAGGAATGACGCGTTGTGTCAAATAATTGCTCAGTAGGTGGTCTACTTACCGAGTTGATCAGCTTTTTATAAAACTTCAATAAGTGCTTTCTTCCTGGTGTTAATGTTAGCTCAGGGGTATATTGTTCGGGGCTGCTGTTATAGGTTTTGAAGGGACTGTAAAAAAAATGTTGCAAATTTTTCGCGGTAATTCGCGCGCTGTATACTCGAAACTCTTCACAGTAGCGCACGAGTCTTGCGAATTTTATGAATAAGCTTTTCTCCTATCTGCTCAGAAATGGTTTCATTATTTTGATAATAGGTAAGTTAGCGCGACTTGGGCATTGCCAAGTTTATAAAAAAAATGCGAAACAGTATTATAATAAAGCACCCAGGAGATAACTTGGATTGATAAGGATCGTTGTAGGGTTGAATAATAAATACATAAAAAATTATACTATAAAATTTTATACATATATATATAAAAGTAGGTAGATAGTTGAATATAAAAAAATAGTAAGTTAACATAGAATACTAGCTAAATATTAACATCATTACTAGAAATAAATTAAGATAAAAATTGATATATACAAGGATCGGATGAGGAAAGAATGATTTTTTTTTTGGCCTTTATACAAATGTTATCATAATTAGGATAACAAAAAAAAATGGTCCACGTCTCCATATTCCTCTCCGCAGTCGCAAGCGGGGTTGTTTATGATTTTTAATCTGGTGGCCACATAAGCTGACGAACATGTATGTCTCAATCTCATACGAAGTAATACGGAAGTGTTTACTAAGCTTAAAATAGGTAAGTTCTAATACTAAAACGAAATTAAAAAAGAAAAAAGATTCACAAAAAAAGATTCTATTCATAGTGGTAAAAGCTCAGATTAAATTGATAAACCCATATTTTTGTTTGCTTTATAGAACAACAACCACATTGTTGTCCATTAGAGCGCGAACGAAATTGAAACTTTGTGGGTTTTTTTTTCAGGAAACAATTTTTTTCAGTCGGAGTTCACGGCGCGGCCCGCGACTTGAATTCACAGTTGAATCGCGCGCGAGTGTAGTCCCCGCATAATAGTCAAGAAATTACGGACACATAAAAAAGTAAAACTTCTACCTCGTTTACATGAAATAATAAGGCAAATATGATTACGTTTTAGGTATAGTCCTATATTCCTCAAGCAAAACTCATATTTTAAGCAATAGCAAAGGCTTTAGTTTGCACCGATCTTGTCGAAGTTTGACATTTGAAGTGATTTCTTTATGCGCTAATGTGCTAATTATAATTTGATATGTGATAGGCTAGGGAGCTAGGGAGAGTTTCGGGTGACCTTCAATTTATAAACGATGAATATTTCAGAATCAGATTCTATGTAACGGTCACTGTTTAAGTTTGACGTATTATCAAAGTTAATTGTTAGGAAGAGTTGATATGAGAAAACGAAAAAGAGGTCATGATGTAACGGCTTACATTTTTATAACCAGTTTATATGATGTACCTACTTGAGTGTGACTTTATATACTTAGGTGAGTAAATAATAAGTATGTATCTATACTGACCATATTTAAGGAGTGTCATGAAGTACGATTGATGTAGAAGAGGAGAATATACCATGCAGAACCTAATCATTACGGAGACTCCATTCTATTACTTAGACAAGTGGGCGACGACTGCTTATGAAAGGTCACAAATCACGTAAGTGAGTCACGCCTTCGACACGTAAACAACATACATTCAATTTATATGTTTACAATACCCTGCTTCTTCGTCTGGATTCAAAAGTAAGTAAGTATATGCTTTAAACCATTTTCGACCTACTGGTCAGACCAGTAACTAACACCAAGTAATTTACAATATCTACCAAAGCAAATTAGATAATATTAGATAGATAGGTTTTGGGTAGAAAGGTTTTGTCAACCAGGTATTAAAAATAATTGTTCTCACCATCTTAGACAAACGAAATCAGTATTCCTACGTTAGTGGATAGAGATAGGGATTCAATAGGTACTTTGGCTACCGAAATGCAATCAATTAACTAAATTAGGAAGCCGCATCCCAACACCGCATCAATATAAATTTGAGTGTTTAACTATTTAGAAATTCGAATAATACATCGCACAAACGATTGCGCAAGCCTTGTTGAGTCGAGTTGAGTCGTCGAAGCAAGGGTTATCTGCCAGTTCACCACAGCCCCAGATAAACTGATAGTTACTACAGCTGTAGGCTATAATTAGTCAAGAAACTCGCACTCTTGTTACCATTACGATACAATTAAGCTTAACCGCTTACTTAGCCATAATTTCTTTAATACATTGGTTTAGCGATAAACTTCTTGTTTCGTGAACTTATTTACTTGATATTAATTTAAACATCCTTTTCTTTTAAATACATAGGTTTATAAAACAAAGGTAGATAAAAGGTAGGTAGATATTACAGTATTATTTATCTATAAGTATAGAGACAGACTATAGGTAAAATTTACTATCTTGCAAAATGTTTATACAAATACATGTTTTTATTTAGAAAAAACAGTGTATACTATGTTTAGATTATTCAGATAAATACAAATTATCTAAGCGAGTAAAGCGACGCTTTTAGTAGGTAAGCCATTGGTTAGCTACTGTACAGTGCTCTGATGTCTACGACAATGTATTGAAGGATCTCTTTGTGGTGTGTGCCCTGCCCTTAGTTTATCTTTATTGCTCCATTACATTGTATGGTTTTTAAGGTTCCATCTGATAAAACGATGGAACCCATTTTTAACCAACTTCCCAAAAAAGGAGGAGGTTCTCAATTCGGACGGAGTTATTTTTCTATGTATGTCCACTGATTTCTCCGCGAGTTAATAACCGATAAGCGACATTATTTTTTTAATCGATACAGTTAGTTCTGAAATTGGTTTCAATCTAAATTGTTAAAATTTGATAAAGACTAATGTACCTGGCGACGAACAATAGCAAAACATGTATACCGCCTCCCCCTGACGGTTCGCCCACCATCAGACCCAGAGGTCCCGGGTTCGATCCCCAGGGGGCTACTAATTATACTCGGTTTGGTTGGTGGACTTTGTTTAAGTCCACCAGGCTAGCTAGCACCTTCTTGGCGGTGCTTATAGTTATTTATCCTGCTTGGCTCAGCAAGTCGGCACCAACTTAAAAAAATATATGAACTTAACCATAGAACTATTTTCAAGTTTTTCGTAAAGTTGTTCAATATTGGGACCGACTTGGTCCGTTTATTTTAAGTAACTTATTTAAAGTCTATTCTTTTTCCGTTCTGTACATTTGTAATCTGATTACAAATTTACAGAACGGAAAAAGTTAAAATGTGGTGTATAATTACAGTTAGGAATATTACTAATTATAGATTCATGGCGTAGGTACCTACAGGAAAACGGAAAAAATATTCACTGGCTGATATTCTATTTATGAATACTACCAAACTTAATTAATCATGCACTGCAAAACATACTGTCTATAATATCTATCTATATATATTATCTTAAAACAAATTGTTGTGTTCCGGCATTAAGAGGTAAGATAGCCAGTTCTTCAGTTTGTTGAGGATTCCGGGTGAAGTGCGCCTTCACCATCGGCCTTATCTCAACTTGTAACCAGGTAAGATGAAGGCCAAGCGCTTCCCCGTCTTACAATTTTTTTTTTAATAAAAAACCAATCATTCGAATCAAAATAATGTGCTCTAATCGCGGAAGTTTAAAAAAGTCTACAGGGTACATGTTACACACGTCACAAGATAACTGCAGAAGGTAGAGTAACATTGTTGTCTGCACTTATCTTAGCATTCCGTCCAAAACATTCACGATAGCAATTATCAACAAGTACATTAGAACCCCTAACAGAACTGAGTCACAAAGAATTTTGTGATTTATTTCAAGCATCTTGAGTCAGCACTTTAAAACAGCAAAGTTATCACACTTGTTGGTGACTCACGAAGAGATGAAGACACGTATATTATGTTGTTTGAATCTGAAGACTCTTGTCTCGACATATCATATAACCAGACTGAAGAGTTCATAAAGGCTGCAATTGATTTAGTGAAATGATCATCATCATTTATCATTTCGAAGAGACACAAATGGTAAGACTAGCTTAGGGTAAGGTTAGTAGGTACACGACAAAATGAGAAGAAATTCAAATTAAACAAAGCGGATATGTGATATCCTTTTAAAAAAACAATCGATTACCTTTGCACAGATTTTACAATCTTGTTAGATTAAGTTAGTCTAGAACTCGGTACAATTAGTTGGGATTGTAGTCAATTATTTTGCAATAAAAAAAAACAATTAAACAGTTACAGTACGCATTTTGCAGTTCTTAAAATGGAAATTACTAAAAACCACACCGTGGTTTAAATGAAAAAGATATTCTCTACTACCTACGGCTACATCTAACTAGTAACAACAATATCTGAAATTAATGTAGAAAATGTTTTTGATAAAAAAGGGGTAGATTTTCCTCATATGATCCCCAACTGAGCGAACTTTGCACGTCCTTTGGTTAGGTAAATAAGTTAAATATAGGAAATCTGAGCACTGATCTTAAAAACGCATCTCCTAATGTAATATTGCTGTGCCCTAACAGGGTTCATGTTTGAAACTTTTATCCACACAACACCACAATAACAACGTAAGTGCAATAAATAATTTGAATTTGAAAAGAAAATTTTGATTATAAATAGATGTAGCTTGTGTATAGTGGCAAATTTTACTTTATTGAATCTATGACGTGCTTTAATACTACAATTTGCCAAAAACCATATCACGCGTACAAAACACTGAGGAACTGCCTTATGCAAGTCATTTAAAATGTATGCCACAAAAGCTTCATCGCTGCACATCGTGAAGATCTAGATGTGACACCTGCGGTCAGCCAAGGTCTGGTTACGTAATGACATACTTTATTCATGTGTGGTGCTCGCTGGAATGTTGGCAACAGTAGTATATAGGTACCTACCCTGCCTACGATTAATCTTAGTGCCTTAGCACTTAGCACTTAGCACTATGTACTAAGGTACTATCGGATGTGCGGGAGTGTTACTCGTGCCTCGCAGATTTCTTGTTTAGAGGAAACCTCAAAGGAAACGAACTTAAAATGTTTGTGTTGTTTTGTTGATAAGGCTTTTAGAATAAATGTATGTTACGTTGCATCTTGCCGATCAGTAAACACTTTTCATCCTTCGCATATGCATATACAGATAGGTGATGTAATCATTGATTTATTTTGGAATACATATAAGATTGCTGTCACAATAATATAAACCCTAACATGGATCTATCAATGGTGTCAAATCGTAACCATTCATCAATAACTCTGACTCTATAAAAACATTGTGCCATACAATACTACATGTTGTCTTGTGTAGGTAGGTATGCCTATAAGTACTAGTACTCTTAGGCATAAATACCTGTGTTATATAATCATATTACACGTGCTTTAGTATACTGACTGATTGACAAACAACGCACAGCTCAAAATGAGGTTCTAAATATCTTTTCAGGGTCCTACTATAAAGTTAAGCTATGAAAGGATTGGGGAATTCCTCAAGGGTAATATGGGAATGAAGTCCAGGACTTTCTTTAGTTATCGATATTGTCTAGATTGATTTTCTTAAAAAGGTAAATGGCATTGAAAAAAAATGAACGTATGTAGTTATTAAGTTGTAAGCTATTTTTATAGCATAAGACAGAGAAACTGGAATCATTAAAGTGACTGATGACTGAACGTTACACACCTATGCAGTGTTAGTAGGTACTCTAAGTACATACGTACTAACACTTACAATGCCTAGGCTACCCAATACTTATTGAATGAAAAACTGCAATATAGATAAACTCTTTATTGTACACCAAAAAAAAAAAACAGACAAGCAAGAAATACACTTAAACTAGGTACAATGGGAAGCCTTATCGCTAAAAGCGATATCTTCCAGGCAACTTTTGGATGGAAAGGATAGCAAAGAGCAGACAAAGCGGTGTACTAAAATAAACATTAATTTATATAGCTACTTATTAATAATAACAAAACATACAATACATTACAGAATATGCAATCATTACTAATATATATTTATATATACATATAAATAGAAACTAAACAGCAGTAGCGAACGAGACAATTATAAGTTGGTCGAGGAAAAGTAATGACAGAGTACAGAGTAAATTATTTTTAAAAATGTAGATTGTTTTGGAGGATCTGACCGAAACAGCAATATATGGGGAACGCCCCCTAGGTACAACTATAACTGACAGGTACCTACTGCAGCGAGCACACTGTAAGTATTTACTAGCCTCTCTAGAATACTGAACATTTATTAAAAATCTATCATGAGCTTTTTGATATGAGCTAAATAATTAGTAAGTTCATACAAAAATACGCTGAAAAATTCAATATTCCAAATAGATTGAAACGTTTTTTTTGTTCTCAAAACATAAAAATCGTAGGTACATTTAAAAAAGGTTCTATATCAGTCTTGTCTTTCTAAAGTGATGCGCTTACCAATAATAATAAACTATATTTTAGTAGTGCCACTATGCCGTACAAAATAACGGCAAACTATAAACGGTTAAGTAAACATGATTGTATTGGCAAATAAAGTGTGGTGTTTCATTTTCCTTGCATTGTATACAGACAGGGTAACAACAGTTGAGACTGAGCTCAACTGTTGTTGCCTGACAAAATAAAAAGATGCTACAAGCTAACTCCGCGCTGTTACACTTGCGCCAAGGTTCTAAAGTTCATCACTCTTTCGGGCCATGTTTAGATATATTTTTTTATTGTACGACGGGAAAGTGATTGGCCTTCATCTCACCTGGTTACAAGTTGAGATAAGGCTGAAAGTGGCGGCGCCTTCACCCGGAATTCTCGACAAACTGAGGTTAAAAGCCCTGTACAAAGCATTTTCTCGGAGGGTTCGCTCCACTGTAGGCCTCATTCTAGCACAGACGTTTTGTAGAAGCTACTGGTTTTCCCATACTCATATTCAGCGTGATAAATGCGTTCAAGATACAGACAGGCAGAAAGACAAAAACTGACAAAAAATATTGTTATGGCTTCAGATTCAACAATAGTTTTTTCGATTGAAATTTTCAAATTCAATTTTAAGTATATATTAGTCTAAAACCGAATCGGCTTCAACAATTAAAATGAGTAGAATTTTCAAGTGTTTTTCATTGAGCACGACTTATCAAAAATACCTGCGACCTCAATTGAAATCGCAAATAATTGCTCAAATACAAAAACACTTGTAGAGATGGCATTGAAACGAAAACCTTAACACCAATGCATCAGAACATCGGAAGTGCCCCCAATAACAATAAACCAACTAAATGTATAGTACTCTGCTCCATTTCGTATTGACTTGTAACTAATCTGTGACATTCGATCTAATATCATGTAAACATCCTGCCCAAAAGTAAATAACCGTATCAACTTTCTTCGACTATTTCGTAGATAACCAAATAGCACGGACGAGATAAGGTAATAACTTCACAGCCAACTTATAAGAACGGTATGCTTGGTAACCATTTTGGAAAGTACTACCGTAACATTTTTGTTATTTTGTCATTCATATAGTATGTATGTATTTACAAAAAGTATTTAAGTATTCTATCCGTAATCTAGTTCCCATATTACAAGCTATGCTTAGTTTGGGGCTAGATGGCGCTGTGTAAAATTAATGTCCTGAAATATTTATTTATTTATTTTATTTATTTATTTTTGCTAACCGCCTCCGTGGTCTAGTGGTTCGCCCACCAGAATCAGGTCCATAGGTCCCAAATTCGATCCCCAGGGATATCCAATATTATTCTTGGTTTGGTTGTCGTTAGGACTTTGTTTAAGTCCGCTTGGCTAGCTATCAGCATCTTACCTTAGTCTGTCGCCAAAAGAACAATTCTAAATTGTGTATGATTGTGATCCAAATTAAGAGAAAGGTGTAGACGATAGGACCTAATTTCCGTATTTTAATATTTTCCTCATCATTTGCCTTAATTTCCTAATTTTTTTCACTTTTGAAAATCCCCTTATTTAAGAAAAATACGTTGACGATTGAGCGAAATCGAAATAAAATATATCGTCATTGGTTGCGCCCCTACATTACCAGATGACCAATGTGGCTACCACAGGTTTGAAATACGAAGTACAGTCGCTAACGATATAGCTATAGAATAAGTGACACTAAATTTTAAGGTAGAAAGTCATGAAGTAAGCTACTGCGACTTTGTCGTAACTGCACAGTTTGATCTATGCATAGCTATGAAGATATTTTGACTTGGCAATCAAAGCACTTCCTTCACTTTGATCTTTGAAGTTTCTATCTAGGACGAGCCTTGATAAAACAATAGCAAGATCAATCATCATAACATAAATAACATACACAGTACATACATAATTATCGGTTTATTGTCTGCCAGACCTCGATATGTCATGTCTTCATTATCGCAAGTATGAACCGACCTTTTACTTTGCCTTTCTTGAAATGCTCCTCAAAGTCTTTGGTAATTTATTTTCTGTTTTGGCATCTTCTATCTTCATAACTAATACACTGGCCTTTCAAGTTATTATCTGTGTTATGTTGCACAAATCTAAATAGTTAAAATCGTCGAGTAGCTGACTGACAATCAACACATAACTCACAACACTAGGGGTAGGACCTGTAAAGGTGAAAAGCTTTTTTTTTATAATAATGGGTCATTATTTTGAATTATTTCGAAATAAATAACAATAAGTAGGTATATTCGATTGCTATCCTAGATAAACATTTGTGTGATAAATATTTATTTGTGTGTTTGGGTGTTGTATTGTATTTACAAAAAAAATATATACAGATTACGGATAGCCGTAATCTGTATCCTATACTAGTAGTTCGCCCCGAACTGAGATCTCGTGATGTCTGGTTTGTGACGGAGATTATTTCTCAAATAGAACGTAATTAACAAACGATACAAGTGTGCTTTCATTACACTTTTCTCACTTTACTTAAGGACTTTTTCTTGAACTCTCTTTATTCACCTGAGTGTTCGAGGCTCTCTCTTGTTGTTAACGTAATGTAATATCCTTTCTAACATGAAACAAAGGTAGATCAGGTAGAACAGTCTATCCTACTTGACATACCAAGCGATTAAACCCCTTAACGCGCCCCTTTTTTAAGAAAACCAACCATAATAAAAAGTAAAATATATATTTTATTAATGTGCAGTCAATACTCTTTCAAATAACACCCCACAAGCCTAATAATAAATAATCATCTCGTCTCACTTAACACCCTTATTTCTCAAAAACTGCCCTATTATCAAAAAAATCCTCGTACTGATTGATTGACTGATTGAGTTTTAATATAATTCAAATTCATTTATTCAGACGTCTAGGTCCAGAGTGTTAGTAAAACTTAGAATTAGAGGTTAGTACTTAATAACTAAAAGAGATTTGGTCCTCTGGATGAGCTGCCACACCAGCGGACATTCATAATTATTGGCAATAACTTTCAGAATGCTGTTTCCGCTCGCGCGCACTCGACAGAGCAGCGAGGCAGTCTTTTTCCGCCAGATGGCGTCAAATGTGTCTGTGCGCGCATCTGCGAACATGCCTGACGCACTGCAAAAGCGCGGGAGCCGCAACAACGTTCTGAATGCATTATTATATTGGACCCGCAGAGCATTGTAAGCCTTTTTAGTATGCTGAAACCACAGACTCGCCGTATACATGGATGTACAGTACGCCTTGAAGAGAGTTATTTTAACTGCGTCTGTACATCGTGCGAATCTGCGGGCCAGCATATTAGTCCTGACTGTCAATGCTCTGCGTTCCCTTTCCATATCCTCGTCATCTTTTAGGTTGTCGGTTATCAAATGCCCAAGGTACTTAAACTGCGACACCCTTTTAAGGGGAGTACCGCATAGTGTGACAGGAGGAACATTAAATGGGCATTTGGTACCTGCCCTGAAGACCATAAACTCAGACTTATTTACACTATACACAAGCCCATGCAAGGCCACATACGACTCACATATAGTCAACAGCTTTCGGAGCGCGCTGACAGAGGGAGCCAGCAGCACCATGTCATCGGCATAGCTAAGGTTGTTCACGCATATACCTCCGACATGACAGCCCACCGGCATGCAGCTGAGTCTCTCAATCAGCGCATTCAGGTACAGGTTGAAAATTGAGGGCGAGCTTAACCCACCCTGCCGGACCCCACATTCCAACCTGTACGCGTCCGAAAACTCACCCGCCCACCTCACTCGGTTCTCTTGGTTGAGGTACCAAAACTTAAACGTTGATATCAACTCTGGCGGTAGCCCTGCATCCTCTAGCTTCTGCCATAAAATATTGTAAGAAATCATATCGAAAGCCTTTGTTAAATCTAAAAAGCAGGCATAAACTGGGGTCTGCCTGTCTGTGTAGTACTTGACAGTATGCTTTAAACTCAGAATTGCCGACTCTGTTGACAGCCCGGGCCGAAACCCAAACTGTGCATCATGTATTTTAATATGCTCATTCAAACAGGAGTTTAGCACACTGTCAAGTACCTTTGCAACAATGGTAGCTAAAGAGATTGGTCTGTAGTTGTTTTTATCAGACACATCACCAGTTCTGCTCTTAACAATTGGTACCACCAGAGTCTGCATCAAGTCCGGTGGGAGGTAGGAATGACTTAGACAAAAGTTGTACAACATAGCCAGTAGTCGTGGTAAGTGGACGCCAGCATGCTGTAAATGTTCAATGCTGAGCCCATCGTGACCCGGTGATTTCCCCCTTGTCATTTTCTTAATTACGGCTCGTATGTCCTTGGCAAGAATTAAAGTTGAAATATCCGAGTTTCGGCACTCAGCATTGTCACTCAGGCTCAAACTTGGTGGACCCAAAGGTGATTGCACCATAAAATGGTTTTTGAAAACGTTGGCAATTTCTTTACGGTTTGATGTACCGTCAACACTTACTGGGACACCTGGCCTAACATTCAACTTATTTGTACATTTCCAGAAATTTTTAAAATCAGAATTGAAATGATGTTTTGCTAACAAATCCATTTTAATCTGTTCTTGATGTTTTTGACACCATTTCAACCTTCCTTTAAACACTTTCCGCGCCTGTACCATGCTTTCAAAAATAGGACCACACGTAGGCTTCCCGTACCACACCCATAAACTAAACTTTTGTCTGGCATTCGAGTACGAGTCACTTACATGATGATTCCATCCTACTACTTTTTTCCTACGTTTTACTACTCTTATAACACTAGTAGAAATAGCTGCATCACATAGTATATTCACTATATTATTATACAACTTATCGATCACATGTTGATGGCTTATATTATTACAGCTTTTACCACAGCAACTCCGTAACTCACTGGGAAAATCAATAATTCTTAAATGCTTATTACAGATATACTTATACTCATTAATTTGATCTAGACTTCTCTCCCCCCATTGAATATTAGAACTTTTGAAGGCTATTGAAGTAGTTTTTTGCCTTACAACATTTAGGTTACACTTGACTACTAGAGGAAAATGATCGGAACTAAAAACATCATACTGTACATAGGTATCAACAATACATTGCCATGCCGCATCCGTTACTACACAATGGTCTAACCAACGCCGGCAACCGTGAGACTCGCTTATAAAAGTAAAAGTATCTGAACACAAAGTAAGTTTACTGGTATCAGCGCAGGTCCAGTCTTGTTCAGCTGAAAAACAAATTAGCTCACTATAAAAACGCTTACCCGGATGGGCATTAAAATCTCCGAGAATAAAAACGGACTCGACACTATTTTCATCTATTATAGCACTTATAGCACTTAAGCAGTCTGTAAACTCCGGACGGTTCTCGGCGCAGTCAGTAGGCATATAAAAACAAACAAATATAATCCCTGCATGTTCAAAATTTTGAATTGATCAGATCAGCCATTCAAAAGATGGCCAAAAAATTGAATTTCTTTTCACCCCAATACCTCAAAACTACCCCACTTACCAAAAATCCCCCGCGGCAATCAAATTATATTTACGTTATCTCAATTCGGTTTAAATTTCATGAAAATCGGAAACAAACATTGCTACACACATACATATATATATACATACATACAGTGCCAGATTTCCCAACATAACTAAAAAATCTCGTTCGCTTCGCTCACTCGATCAATTACAGGCTTTGCCTAGGCTTGCCCTAGCACTTATAAGTGTTTTTTTTTTTTCAGAAACCACTATAAACAAACCGGTATGCATATCTGAAGAATTTTAAATATCAGAACCTTTCGGATTGTTTGTATTGGTTACAGAATTCGTGACATTTAAATAACTAGAACAAATATCAGAAGCGTGATCTGCAACTTACCTGCAGGTACAAATTTTGACATTCAACAAGATACCTAAGTGTAAAATCACGAATTGTTCAAAATAGGTGCACGTGGATCGCTGTGGAGATATCGACCGATACATCATGAGACTGACGGCTGAAGGAAGATCGAACACTCAGAAAATGACCTTTGTTACCAAATGTTTGACGAGCGGTCATTCACGCGTGTTAAGCATAATTTGTAAAACTTACCTACTAGCTAGCCAAAAAAGTATGGAAACAAAGAAACACGAATATTGTCAACAATTCAAACTTTTATGAATGACACCGTCCGTACCCAGAGTGGTCAATTAACTTTTATTCCTCATACAGTTGTACAGTGTCCCGAATTTGAAAAAAAACTGTGTAATATCACCAGTTAGTGATAGTTAAGACGTCACTGAGTGCTGAGGTGATTATCCGTGATATGATTTCAACAATTTCGCCAAGTTAAACTCTGTACCAGCAAAACCCAAATGGCCTCCCTTTGTCACGCCATACAAATTGTAGACGAACCTAGCCATTGTTTTCACGGATGACATGATACGATGTCATCTACCTAGACTATTCAGGCGATTTCATACTTACCTACAGACTTGATTGTCCTTTGCTTTTTATAATAAACTAGAATGGATTCGAAAAAAGTCTTATTGAGTCTTTTATGCCGGCTCAGTTATTTCCTTGTATTTTTTGGTGGCGTCGACATTGCAAGAATTTTATAGTTTGGAGTTCAGACGTATGAGTTTTTCAGGCACACAACAACCGTCAGAGAGATTCTTGTTGATTCAGGTTAACCTTAACGGATTCTAAACAAAGGCTCTAACCTGATGAAGTCTCAATCTTTCAATTGAGTTTGCAGTAGGTAGGTACTTCAGTTTAATGATATTATAGTTTATAGTTCATGCGTTACTTTGCAGACATCCCTTTCATTACTGACCTGAAAAAATAAAACTTATAGCTCAGCGACTGGAAAGATAACACATTGGCAGTGAGCTCGTCTACTTTGCAGCAGGACTATTTTTCCTAAGCATACTTAAACCTAAACCTTCCTCGTATACAGGCAAACACGTGTCGATTAGTTTTTAAAAATACTGATAGCGGTTTTATTACGAATCATTTTTCCGTTTGTATTTTTCCGCTTGTACGAGTATGTAATGAACCCAAACGTGTAAAGTTTATCGCAGAACGCAACCTTAGAAATCGACGGTGAGATTACTAATCAGAGGCTTCTTTCTCAGCTTAAATATATGAGATGTGAAATGCCGTTTGAATGTGGCTATAAAAACAATCCCCAGGTGTACAGAGTAGATACGGATGGCTATCAAACACTTCAATTTATCTAACATCTCCACTCAAACCGTCAAAACAGCCTTTTATAATCCTGATAAAAATTGATGCCATTAGTTCGTCAGTCACGTCAACCTGTCAAGTGCTCATGACCTTGGACTGATGAATCGGCCAGTCAGGCAAGGTAGATCGATACAAAACACTTTATTGTATTCAAATAAAACAAAACCACAAGGAATTCTTTTGTGGTAAATATTGTTGTAAGCCGTGTAGTATTCAGGTTCAACAAACAATTTGTAACATTTACCTAATATGAAACACTTTCGATAGGTACCGAAGTGCTTTACTGGGAACGATGTGGCTCATAACAAAATGTTAATAAATAAACCAGTCAAGTGCGAGTTGGTCTAGTATACCGAGGGTCTCGACGGACCCACATTTCAACACAAAAATGCAGGTTTTTTACATTTGCGCTGTGATTGTGCTGTAGCTCTTAGTGCGGGTTTGACTTTTAATTAACTATTTGTGCTGTTTGCTGCCACCAGAAGGCTCTATATTCACACTATGCTTAACGCTTGTTGGTGTTAACTATTATCGATTTAACTATAAAATTACATACATAACTCTGGCATGTAAATCAAATACACTAGGTAAAAACCAACTTAAAACGAACACCAATAGCTGATTGATTCAGGCGTTATTTTGCGGAAATCCATTGTTCGATATAAAGCTTACTTGCAGCGCAGCGATCGGATCGGTAACACGTCGGCCGAGGGCTCGTCAGCTTAGCAGCAAGACTATATTTCTTGAGAATGCCTCGTGTAGAGGTGGAACACGTGACGATTTGAATTTTTTTCAAACGGATTGAGCCTATTTGTTACTGAAAATCTTTATGTTTTCAGGCTATTTATAATGAACACAAAATTATACAAGTAAGTTTAATATAAAACTGTGAAATTTGTGGCTATCGTTCATCATTGATTGTTTCAACTAGCTACCTATAACATTTCAAAATATACGAGCACACTTTTTTTTTTTTTTTATATATATTAATAATAGGGTTCTGTTGGATACGGGACCCTTAAATAGCCTCCAAAACCATGCCTCACTAAATAATGTTGCAGGTTAATGCCAGACGCTTTCTTACGAATAAGTAGCCCTTACCACAGAGAAACAAATACTAATCAAAAGGAACTATCGTTTGGTATTATTATTTCATAAGGTGAGTAATGAATATTGACTTTCTAGCAATCAATTTGAACAAACGACAGTAGACACTGCTATAAATAATGACTAAAAGGTGAAAGCTCACTCGTGCCACCTCGAGCTAATTGGGTTTAATAAAACATCCTTGTTGGTTTTAGTTTTATGTGCACTTTCAATTTTATCACTGAACGCTTGTTCTGTTTTGAAAGATACAGGATATATGATTCTTTCCGTGAACCAACCTTAAAAAAACACAAAATTATCATCTAACTCCTATGCGGAAGTTATATATTATATATAGAATAGTTACCAATATTCTACGTGATTCACTTTACAAAGAAAATAAATTGTTGCAATGTCAACAGTAATTTGCTGAAATGTTTTAGCAATAATCAATGGTTGAATTTAAATCATTTGTAGGTACAGGTACTTCTCCTTTTAGTTGGTACGTCATATATCCAAATATGTCATATATTATATATAATATAATATGTGTATATATATATCATCATCCATATCTTTTAGCTGGTCAGACCATCTGGTTGGATATCTGCCGTCTGTCAAAAATGCGCTTGGTACTTATTTGTTGTATAACCACTATTATCACACTAAGCATACATTTTGTGGATATTCGTATTTTATATTTACTAGTGCAGCTCCGCTTGGGTTTCATCAGTCTTATACCGAAGTCCGGCGCCAAGCAGCTCCCACGACCAGAGCGAGTGCCAGTGCTTTCAGAAGGCTAGTTTTTATGAAATCTCGCTTCATCGTTGACCCCATATTTGTATTGCCCAGGCAAGCTTTGAAGTCATGAACTTTTGTCTATAACTGAATACATATAAAGTTATAGAAAAATCTGGTACATTTTTACTACAACTTTTTATCCGAAAAGGGTATTTAGAAAAATCTTTCAATAAACAAGTACCTATGCCGCCGCTATAACAATTTTGTCTTAAAATTTAATGTCAACTGACTCTATGGATTAAAAGTTACGGCCCTTTAAAGTTAGGTCAAATATACAGACGGACAGACAGATTTTGATTCGTGTTTGGCTGTTAATCAATGTCGTATTATCAAATGACATCTGGCTCATTCCAAATTTCTTAGAATGAGCCCTATATAGCTACCTACTCTAGAGTGGGTGAAAGCCATTTGTGGACAATTATAGTTTTACGATCAGCCAATAAAGATATCGGAACGTCATTACTTATTTGTATAATTACGAGGTAAAGTAAAACATTATTTATTATTGCAAATAAACCTCATTGCATTGAGGAAATGAGAATATACTAGGAGACTTGTTATCGAGGGCGTATAATTAACTAGCTGGACTGGAAAATAATTAAATGTTTACAATCAATAACAAAAATAATGACACACCTTACTATAGTAATAAAACCCCGCTACTGGGTTTGTGATCATGGTCTGCGACCATTTCAATTGTGAAATACAAACATACATAGTGCGCCTCCACCTTCGGCCTTACCTTTACTTGTAACCTGGTGAGATGAAGGCGAAGCGCTTTCCCGTCTTACAATAAAAAAAAATACACTCACGCCTGTTTCTTAAAGGGGTGGGCAGAGTCGACGGATTTCCATTTACTACGCTCCTTGCACTTTTTTAACTCATTCATCTCTCTCATCACGTTCTTCATACATGCTCGTCGGTTTAAGGTGCTTCTGTCCTGGCCTTTCTCAGGATTATCTCCAATTTGGTCAGAAAACCTTCCCCTCCCAAATGCACCATTCACACTCGACATATATGCTTTGTAAACCTGCTTTCATTCAGCCTCTCTTTAATGCCCACTCTCACACTCATTACACTGTTTCTTACTCTATCCATTAAAGTGATCCCACACATGCTTCTCAAAGCTCTCATCTCCACAGCATTTATTCTACTTACCTTTACATTTTGCAGTTAAACTACACATTTACATCTCACGTTTTTCCGGTTAACTTTCAATTGAAAAATTCAATTAAATCTTCCAAAGGGACTTATGTAACTTCACAACTTGATAAATAAAATCGATACTGTCTATCCGTATTTTTGGTACCTTATCACGAGTCATGTCAAAGAGAAGTAGAGAAGAGAAGTTCCTTGAGAAAGGCCTCATCCGGGGAAGTACTAGCACCATACCTATTTCGGCCGCCAAGCAGCATAGTTGTGTTTCGGTTTAAAGGGTAGGTATGCCAGTTAGTGCCAGTAAAATTACTGACTTAACAACTTTATGCCTCAGGTTATGGACGCAAGTGCAGCTAGGTCATGTTATTTATGGATATGAGCTACACACAGTATGGCCTTCTCATAAGCAAGAGTTGCACTTAACATCCGATGGGCTGCTTGCTTATTCAGTCTCCACATTGAATATAAAAAAAATACTAAATTGCTCAACGGATTTTGATTAAATTTGGTTTGATACATCACCATCAGCATGAAAGAAACTTACCTTTAAACTGCAGGTTGATGCTGGTTTTATATAAATCAATCGCTAACCTGAGCATAAAGAGGCTATCTGCAAATCAATAAAGGTTACTTCTAAAGCTATTAAAGGTATATCACTCTAAGGGACGGTTTTCATGAAAACCCATTATCGCTTGCTTCAGCAGGTAAATACGCGTCGTGAGTGCAGTGGTCTAGAAAAGGGAAAAGGCTGGGTCAGAACCGGTTGCGACACCGTTGGCCAATAGGAAACCATGGCCTACATCGGACAGGTGCGGCGCCTTGCCGTCTGCTTGAAGCTGCAAAGATGCAGTGCTGTCCGAATTTGAACTTTGAACATGGAGATCTAAAGTCGTTTAGTGTCCGAAGGGTTTGACGATTGACTAAAAGAAAACGTAAGTGCTGATAGGAATAAGGTTATGATAAGATTAGGTAATTATGTTCAAGCTGTCAATCGCTCCAAGCAAAAAGTTTTTTTACAGCTGAAGCCAAACGAGAGGAAGAATAACTTGTTCCTGGTTTTCAGGACCCAGTCTTACTTATATATACTCCTTTAACTGACAGTCAATTAGCTACGATCAACGGTTTTATGTATTTGGATACCTCATTTACCTACATGTCTGAGCTAAGAAGTATAAAATGGAAATGATTGGCTTGAAATTGCTTGACAGCAATGTATAGTTTCATTTCTCTATAGCGATTCAAGGCCGCGACTTCAACAACAATATTCAGTAATCACGATAGTCGAGAGCGTTCTTTTTACAGTTGATGCAGTGGTGGAAGCTTTCTGAGGATAGTTTGCACAATTAATGCTCTGCTACTGTTGTTCCAGCAGTGGGAACATTCTGAGGAACGACTTTATTTATTGACGACTATCATCAATTATGTATTGCATGGTATTTGCATGTTTACATAGAGTATTCTGAGCTAGCGTCAAAAAACTTGCAATTCAGTGATCCAATGAAGCGAACAAAGCAAACTTTACTTATTGCGGTCTCCAATTCTATGCTATAAATTTACTTGTAAATCGGTTGCATTGGAGTTATGATAAACAATTTAGTGGCACAGATATCTTCCACACCAGTAAACTGGGCATCAAGCATAAGGTTCTCCTAATCATCAATGAAGATGATGCGGAGAAGTCAGATCGTGTGTGTGTCTAGCACACATTTTAACTGTCATGCAAAGCGCGTGTGAGAACACATTTAATACTGACATTGAAAATACTCCGACACATTGATTCTAACATGATTAGTATTCAATACATTTATTTCTAAATAGGTATATTATTCCTGCAAAATATAATACATTAACATGTTTATTTTATTTAATTCTGCTTATTTTTATTTGTATGTACTTAAATTTAATAGTTTGTTTGACTTTTATAATGATGTATGTTAATTTTTCTAAATGACCGTCGTGATTCAACTTATTTTTCAAGAGAAGAGAAAAAATTTAAATCCATTATTTGCCTTTATATAAGTTTTACCCTGTTTAGTCTTTAAGAGCTGTCGATTATGTTAAATAAATAAATAAAAGTCGCTTAAACTTAAAGAATGTTGGTGAGAAAGAGAACCGTCCAGGATTTGGGGCACTATTGAGTGCCTTCAAATCTATGTTACCTAAAATTCTATGACAATTATGTTACTTCTCCTTTCGTCCACGCCGTTTCTCTTTCTGAACAGAGGGATCAACATGGATCAACAATTACTATTATTTACTTGTATTTTACAGCAGCACAAAGTGGGACTGAATGAGCCTTTGACTACTTTGTGCATCCTACAGCATTCCTTCCTAACGAATGTTCGAGCCCACACGCCGAAGGATTCTACTTAATGATTACATCAGATATTAACAATAGGCAATTTACAATACTTAAGCAGCAATAGTTACAGTCATAACTAACATGGATGCACCAACTTAAAATGATGTTCCCTAAGTATACTGTATCCTGAAAGAGAGATGATGCATACTCAAATTAACCGACTGAAAATGGAGGGTAATATCCGATGTCTGTAAAATATGTAAAAAAATCTTCCATAAACATTGCTTTCACGGAAGACATCTAACAAATCAAGGTACGCAGTTTTCAATGTTATTCGAGTTTTCGATTTCTAGAACCTAATACAGCGCAGAACTATGTAGGTCTGTGATGTTATTACCGAGTTATTTACCAAAGATTTACCAAGCAGTGGTGTTCCTTGTAACAGACATTGGTATGACGCATTTGGTCGGCACGCCTACAAAGGAACGTAAATTTTATAATAAATAGTTGTACGACCTCAGACCCACTTTGGCTCGTGCAGATTGTAATGCTTTAATAGGCTTTTGTGACTCAATGTTAGGCTTATATGGGACCCTTACTAAATATAATAAAAACATACAAGAGACTAACTATATCAGAAGGCTCATTATTATTATTATTATTTTTATTGTACGACGGGGTAGTGCTTGGGCCTTCATCTCTCCTGGTTACAAGTAGAGATATGTCCGAAGGTGGAGGCGCACGTCACCCGGAATCCTCAACAACTGAGCAACTGGCAATATTACCTCTAATTGCCGGAACACAACAAATTTTAAAATTGTTGTTATGGCGACAGAATTAAGTAAGATGGTGGTAACTAGCCAGGCGGACTTAAACAAAGTCCTACCATCAACCAAACCAAGCACAATATATTGTACTCCCCATGGGGATCGAACCCGGGACCTCTGGATCTGAAATCGGTGAGCTGAACCACTACACCATAGAGGCGGCATTAGTTTACATTAGTTTATATTAATTATATTTTTTGGTATACCTCCTATAAAATATAGTGTTGCTAATTGTCTGTTCAAAAATAAGTAGTTCAAGAATAAAAAAAGTTAAAACGGCTTAACTAGCCTCAATTTTGGTGAAGCCACAGGTCAAAGCAGGTCAGAATAGAAAAGTATTTAGTTCAACTTTTTCAAAATTCTGGGTCGTAGAAGCTAAGTATACCAGGCACAGTACAAGTAGCTGTTTGTTGTGTGTGTTTTATTGTATGATAAGTATGTATTTACAAAAAAAAAGTATTTAAGTATTCTATCCGTAATCTAGTTCCCATATTATAAGCTATGCTTAGTTTGGTTCTAGATGGCGCTGTGTGAAATTAATGTCCTGTAATATTTATTTATTTTATTTCGCTAGCGGAAAATATCATGAGGTAGCACGCGCGTAGAAGAACTATTTCAACGTAATTAATCGGAAATCCAAACATACTGACATAACAGTAACTGACATATGGTATGTGAAACGGCTTGTAGCGTTACAATAAAGATTACTATAGCAAATTGTTAACTGCTTGGAATCCTTTCATATTGTAAGGTCACCTGGTTTAATTATAACTGCCTAGTCCAAATAGTTGCAAGTTGCCCAATAAAAAATATGATTGCTTGTATGAGGTGCTTACATTTGAATTGAGTCAAGGATTTCCATCAAAAAACTCTTAAACTTTAACTTAACCATGAAACGATTAGTTCAAAATAAACGAAGGAACTGTGTTTTTATATTGCACCAGAAATCACTCACTTCATACCAGAACGTCGTCTATTATCAATTCGGTTATTAGTCCGGTTGACTAAACTAATGATACATTATCGTATCAGTAATCCGGTAGGACACGTCAATGCAGGATAAAATAAAAAAAAACTCCTGAACAAATCACACATTATTGGTTAGAATTAGGATTTAAAATCGGATTAAAGTACCCGCACAATTTTTTTTTTTAATCATTTTTGTTTGTTAACCAATGTCCATCAACAATTAGGCTGTAGAACTTTTAAGTTGAATAAATATATTATATAGCATACAAATATACTCTCAAAATACTCAATTTCTTTACATACTCTCAAAAAATTAAACTTTTATAAAATTAAAACAATGTTTTTGTGATAAATTACAGTAACGGCTTGGCCGCTATGGTCTCATTCGGTACAAGTGTGGAGTAAGACTCAATCAATTAAAATCTATTAACAAAGAGGAAACACCTACATAAGGTAAATCACGGAACAAGTAAAGAGACCTTCGCGTAATAAATGGAGGATTATCTTTTTAACAAAAATCGAGGTTATCGGCTTTTGTTTTCATTTATTAGTATGTATAGTCTTATATGGTATAGTGTTGTTCTATCTCACGAAGGGTTGGTATTTGTGTGTGTAGACGTACCTATGTATGTGCTTGTTGTTTCTGTGTCACAGAAGCACTCAGTTTCACAGATTCCAATAAAAAAAACAAATTTCGAACCAATCATAGATTTACCTCTAAAATGACAAAAAATCACAACCACAAGTATAGCTAACCCGCCTTCGTGAGATGGAGTGGCTAAATCTATAGTGTTGGGATTCTGTAGACGTTGGAATAATTCGGTTATACACTGTTACTATTAATAGAATAACATTTCCGCCAACTTATTTGAAACATTGCTGCGTTTGCGTATTGATTTGCTTAAATCCTATATTTTCCCTTGTGTTTTTTTTTTCTACTATAGTACGACGGTAAAGCGCTTGGCCTTTTTTAGCTATGTTTAGTTGTTGTTGGGATTTACTACAAGACACATATGTATACCTATTATACATACACTCGTTGTAAAGTCCATGTTGTGTATCCTTGCTTATTTGTTTTGGTTAATACTTACAAAATCAGTTTTGGTTTTCCCTTTAGTGACTATGGGGAAATTCACATTTGATTTTAACAATTGTCATTTATAACATAAATAAAATAATAAATAATAAATATTACAGGACGTTAATTTCACACAGCGCCATCTAGCCCCAAACTAAGTATAGCTTGTAATATGAGAACTAGATTACGGAGAGAATACTTAAATACCTTTGTAAATACATACGTACTATATGATACCACACCCAAACACAGAACAAACATCTATATTCATCACACAAATGTTTGTCCTGGGTGGGAATCGAACCCACAACCTACAGCACAGAAGGCAGAGTTACTACCAACTGAGCTATTATGAGGCTTGTTAAACCAGTATGTTTATTTTTCTGTTGTTCCAATTTATCATTTAAGAGTTCGTTCTTAAAGATTTCTTTCTATTTCAAAAAATGCTAATTTTAGCATTATATTGTGCATATTGTAACTTTACAATATTTCGTAAGTTGACAATACTACTTGATTTATTTTATGCTAATAGTGTTAATATCTCGTATAGATAGACTACAGATAAATAAAGGTCTCTGTCTATCACATAATGTTGTTATGTTCTATTATAGTCGTCGTAGAAGAGTGATTGGGATTCCAGTACGTAACTCAAATTCAAGTTTTCTGTTATAGTTGTGGTTCGCCCTGAACTGAAAAGTGTTAGGTATTTAATCACGGAGATCATTTTACTAAAAGAAAGCAATCAACACTTAGATTAATGTGTGCTTTTATTACACATTTCTCTAAGCACACTTTCCCAATCTCTCTTTATTCACCCGAGTTTTTTCTCTCTTGTTACTAACTCTCATTTTATGCAAAACCAGAATGAACAAAGCACCATAGCACTGACCGTACATTATAGTGGGTGGGCGGAATAAAATATATGAATAAGTCATCCCTCACAATATTTTAAGGTTGATATCTGTTTTATTAATACAGGTCACAAATTTAGGCAGACGTGGCTTATCGGATATCTTAAAGTTGGCAAAGGGGTTTCACTAAATAGGTTTCCTTCTGTGTTTGTACAAATCATTAACTGTGAACACCAATCCATCCACCATGCGTGGTCATTATGACCAAAACTAACAGCTTTGGAGGAAGTTCTGACATTACTGTTACATTGACATAAATGCACTGTTGACGTGGGATGTGCGCAGAAAAACTGATGTCATTTGGCTTGGGAACCCGATTGATTAAAAAAAACAATAAATAAAAGACTAGATTTTATGTACGAGTACGAAGCCAAATACCGAAGGTATGAACAATATAAAAACGATGCCGTGATGATCATCAAAACCATTAAAGCCCTTTATCTTATAAACAACCTTTATTAAGGACAAATATAAACATATTTTGAAACCTGCTGTCTAAACCCTGTCATGTGACATTTCATAAGACTTCAATCTTATTTACCCCTTTGGAACCCCATGTTACAAAAACAACCCTTATTAAAAAGAAAAAACTTCTTTGAAATGTGCAGTTTCTAACATATTTATATTTTGTTTTTGATGATTTCTAAGCGTTTGACCACCAACTCACTTGAAAAACTAAGTGAAGATGTGGCCTAAAATGGAGCACGCTTGTCTAAAAGGAACCTATTCACTCTGGACTTGAAGACTCCAAGATTGTATGGGTGCGGAATAACAGACGAGGGCAAGGAGTTCCATTCCTTACCATTATGAATAATAAAGGTAGAGGCAAATTGATGCGTTCGGCACATTCGAACCCCTACAAGGTATGGGTTGTAACCTACCGTACGTCTGCTAGTCCGGTGATGGAAAGGGGATGGAAGGATTAGGTCGAAGATATAATAGAGATATAACAAAATATAGTGCACACTAGACAAAGTGGTATTTATAGAACACAGACAATCTGGCAACCCGTGTTATGTAATCTAGGCTCAGCAAATTGGCCTCAACGAGCGGATAATCATCTATAAGTCTAAGAGCAAGACGCTTAATCGAGTCCAAGGCTTCGAGCTGGTACTTGGCTGAGCCATCCCAGAGATGGCAGCAGTACTCCATACAATATTGGACCTGAGCTTTAAACAAGCATAAAAGCTATCCCAGGGTGAAGTACTGCCGAATCTTAGCCAGGATACCCAGCTTTATAGCAGAAAATTTGACCTTGAACTCAATATGGGAGCCAAAGTTCAGATTAGATGAAAGTTCAGCACCAAAAAGGCTCAAACTATTATTGAACTGAAACGCAGTGCCGCTTAAAATAGGTGCAGGGTGGAATTGGCTCTTTTTTACAACACACAAGCCTGAGTTTTGGAAGCGTTGGACGGTAACCGGTAAGAGGAAAGCTTGCTAATGAGACCCTTGTGCAAAACTCTATTAAAAGCCTTCGAAATGTCAAGGGAAAATCTCCAGAAAATCCAGAAAATCCCCTGTAGTTCGTTTTCAGCGAAAGCCGTACTGACGGTCACTAAGGAGATCATTATACTGAACATTACTGGCATACCTAACCAGGATTTTATAATTGAAATTTCGCTCCATTGACTTGCAGAGAATGGAGGTAATAGAGATTGGCCGGTAGTTGGCGGGGTCTGCTCGGCTACCATTTTTCAGGACAGGTTGAACATAAGCAAGCTTCCAAGATGATGGTACCTTACCGGTATCCAAAGACAGGTGCAATGACTTAACACCCCAATTTCTCAAAAACTACCCCAGTTATAAAAAATCTCCCTCGATAAACAATTTATATTTATTTTATCTCTCCATTAAAAAATAATTAAAATTGGATTGCCCGTTCGTTAGTTATACCGGCACAAACATTGCCACATACATCCATACATACAGTGTCGGATTTCCTTATTTAGCTCGGAGATCGCGATCGCTTCGCTCACTTAATCAATTATGTGTTGGGTATATTCGTATCGTAAGGCTGACTCCCCATAATGAGTATATGGAGATTAATTTGATGGTCATCAATGCAAATGGCCCCTAGGCCCATGCGCCACGCATGCGTGCTCGCTGGATGCGTGAATGGCATGCGCGAGCGACGGTGCCGTGGGAATCCATCGATCATGCTCACCAAGGCTGTTCTATCGATTGTTTACACTTCCCTGTTACTAGTGTACAATGTCATTATATTAAACACTAGTCATTAGTTATCTGCAATGAGATACCCTCGTAGGGACTCATATTTCTACTCTCTCATTGCAGTAGGTTTACCCTTTGCTGTTACGTTTTTTAGTATAGGTACTCTATGTTGTTAGGGAAATTAACGTATTTGAGTTTTTGTGGCAGCCCCGGCCTCTCTTTATTCTTCCGTGGATATTGTAAGAGTTGAGATAGGCCGATGTACTCATTACTTATACTGCGATCACATACCCGCTTGCGAAACGTAACCCACATCCTGCAGAAGACTTATTCTGGCTGTGATGATGATTATATAATGTTGTTGAATGATTTTGTAGATTCAGATTCTCGCATGGAGTCCACGCAAAACGTGTGAAAAGTGTAGACAGATCCAGACCCCCACCCCCAACCCTCGCCACTCGATTTATCGACGACATTGTGGGAGTCAATAGAAGAATAGAAGAGAAGGTTGATCAGGATCGCTATTTATGGCGTCTATTGGGGTAGGCCTATGTGCAGCGGTGAATGTGTGTGGACTGAAATTAATAATGATGATGAAGTATTCAACTAATTGTCCACACTATTCATTCTCATACACACTCAAATAGCACTATTGCCCCTTCTGCTACTGTTTAAGGTTGTTCATAATGTTATTACAGTTTTTGGAATCGTCATATTTTTAAAACCACTTTTTCCTAAATAATAAGTGCCGATATGATTAATTGCAGCTATGCACCTTCTATACCTTTCAATAAATGTGTAATGTAAAATGATGAGCGTTTTGCCATTCGCCACGGCCATAGACACCTGAGAGGCATCGTGGACAAGGTTGCAACCTGACACGCAGTGCTATTCGATCTATTGTTATAAATAATGTGTGGGTTCGCATTTATGTTACTAATATTGTGGAATTCAAGTATTTATCCGCATCGTTGTGTATACTTTCCGCGGGCACTTCATTCCACTTGCAAGGATACGAACAATTCAATCCTTATTCTAAAACGGATAAAATAAATGCTCATTTTCGTTATATTTAGCGGACTGTCGCTTATGGACACTGACAACAGTTACAACACGAGAAACATCACACGCAAGTTCCCAACCCTAATATAGGAGTTCTGGCGACCTTACTAACCGCAAAAAATACAGCACTATATAGGTAAATCATTATATTCTATATAAATACAGTTAGAGTAGTAGAGTTCCTTATGAAAGGGCTTGTCCGGGGAAGTAAGCAGCATTGCCGTGTTTCGGTATGAAGGGTATGTTTGCCGGTGCTTACGGGCAGACCATACGGGGCTTAATATATTTATGCCTTAAGTTCATCGAAGCAATGCAGTGCAGCGTAGGTCATATGGTGGATATGACCGACACAGTAAGGCTTTGTTATAGGCAAGAGTTGGGGTGCTTGCTTGTTCCGTCTCCTGTCATATTGTAAAAAAAAAAAAAAAGATTTTGTATTATTTGGCTGCTATATTCTGCAAGGCTTCCCCAGATAGGCTACTCAAATAGTGAGTAGGAAATCCTACACGCCCTACCGCTCGCTTATGATAATGTACCGTTCATTTTGTATAGTAAAACAAACTTTTTACACACATCTTTTACTTCACTAGAAAATGGCACACAAACATAACGCAACTAAAGTTTTTGGGGTGGGGTTAGTCAGTCGGGATTTCAACCAGCGATCTTTTGATCTTAAAGCAAGGCTCGTCGCATGCGTATCGAAAGAAACGTCTACATTGAAAGGAGAAATTAGCACAATATGTCTATTGTAATTATTTTCTACGAATGGTTCGTGACCCATGTGTTGCCACAAAAAACAGGCGCCAGAACGAAAGGCGAAGGAAGTCGGATACTCACTTATTATAAGCTCAATTCGAACGTCATGAATGTTTAATACTTATTTTTGTGAGTCAAATGAAACACGCCCTGAGGTAATCTACTTTTATATGTTTTGTCTACCAACACTAGCTTGTACGTAGTACATCTAATATTTACTAGTAACGGTTAAAAGAAAATACATATATGTTCTTGAATAATAAGTGCCAAGGTACTAACCCTTGATTGACATTTAAAATATTTTGTGCACTGCCATCTTTAAAGCCATTGCAGTTTTTTCAAGCAAAAACTCTGACAAAACAAATTCACCAAAGTGTTACGATAGAAAAACAAGAACGTTATAGTTTTTATTTGATGAATTATCTGCTAGCTCTTGGCCCCTAGGCTTGTCTAGATCTGAGCCTGAGCAAGGATGATCGAGTGACCTTGCCCAGAAGCACAGCAAACCGATTGGCGCCGGACATTGGTAGGATGGTGGAGCTAGTTGGACCTTTTCAGATCCAACCACCAGTGTTGTGATCATTCAGCCGTAACCACACCGCCGAAGTGGGTAGACCACTAGGAGGTAGATCACATTTACCCCAGTCAGCTATATTATGAACTAAGGACTAAGGAATTATACATTTCAGATACATGTTTGGATAGAAATTCAATTATTCAAAAGTTTGAGACTTTGGCTTCCAATATTACTGTTGTAGATAAGAGTTCACTCCACCTACTAGGTTCACCAATTCTTGATGAATCTTTTCCGGGTTTCGTTGACGACAAAATTCAAAATTTTATGAAGGTTTCGGACAGACTTTCAAAAATTAACTCACATATGGCTTTCACCATTATAAAATTTTGCCTTTTTGTCCCAAAATTTACTTATGCTTTACGATGTTGTCAACTGTGGAAACACAGTGAGCTGGTGGAAGGCTTAGACAACATAATAAAGAACACCCTTTCCACGGTTTTGAATATTGAGTTGGATGACAGAGCATGGTCGCAGGCCTCATTGCCTATTCGATTGGGCGGCTTAGGTATACGCAAAATTTCTAGTGTTGCTTTGCCAGCGTTCTTGTCTTCCGTCTATAGTACACATTCTTTGGTTGAGAAAATTCTAACACCATCAATTTCGGCTGTTCCAGGCAATATACTCCAAATTTCTTATCTTGACGAGGCTCGAAATGCTTGGCATAGTGCTTGCCCTAATACCGATCCCCCAAAACACCTTTCGGCACAACGGCAGTGGGACGGGCCTCTGTGCGAGTTGACACGGAATTATCTATTACATACGTGCTCAACCTCCACAGATCGTGCTCGTCTCTTAGCTGTTTCAAAATGGGAATCAGGTCTTTGGCTGCAAGCACATCCATCCTACAATACCGGTACACTTATGGATCCTGTAACTTTCCGTATTGCCACTTGTCTTCGGTTGGGTGCAAGATGCTGCGCCTCTCACCAGTGCCGGTGCGGTGCGGCCGTAGATCAATTTGGTTTTCACGGACTTTCGTGCGCAAGGTCTGCGGGCAGGATTTCGCGCCACGCTAGTCTTAATGACATTATCCGTCGAGCGTTTACCAGTGTCAATGTGCCAGCCGTTCTTGAACCGAATGGTCTGTTACGTGATGATGGTAAGCGGCCCGACGGTATGACTCTTGTCCCTTGGGAAATGGGTAGGCCTTTGGTGTGGGACGCTACCTGCGTCGACACCCTAGCGCCATCTCATCTGCCTGGGACATCAGTTAGGGCTGGTGCGGCGGCTGATTCGGCCGAGGATCACAAAAGGCGCAAATATAGTGGTCTCGACAGAGCTTACCTATTTGAGCCTTTTGGGGTGGAGACCTTGGGTCCGTGGGGAGCCGGTGCCCTCCGGGTTTTCAAAAATATTGCGGGGCTTTTGATTGAGGCGACACGTGACCCAAGGGCTGGCTCTTATTTAGGCCAGCGAATTAGCATAGCTATTCAGCGTGGCAATGCAGCCAGTGTCTTGGGCACGCTTCCGTCTGGTACTGGTCTGGAACAGTTGAGTTACCTATAGGCCGTTTGTAACGGTCCTTAGGTAATCTGACTGATTCCTTTGTACTTAGTTAGTTTAATTTAAGGACTAAGGACTAATTAATATTAAGTTTGATTTTGGAGACAGCTGGAGGTTTGAAGTAGTAACTAGATAGAATGTAAATAAATTCCAGTATATTTTATCTGGCGCCAGAGTGCATTTGTTTATCACTCTTCGGAGGTCGCACGTCGCATCCCCCGTCCAGCCGATTAGCATCCTCTTGATAAGTGCTGCAAATATGTTCTTATCGTGTATTCACAATGTTGCATCCGATTCGTCTGCTCGAGATAATCTTGACAAAGCATTTTTGTACTAGGTACCTACACAAATATTTTGAATATGTTTTTATTGTTGCATTTGCGCTCCTTACTACGCGTAGCGAGTAGTATATTTGGTATTTTAAATATCTAATGTGATTCGATTTTACAGGGGGAATCCAAAATTGTATAACTCTTAACTACTCACTGTTCACTGAATATTATGAGCCAGTTATTAAAATATTTTCATTTTAACTCACCGGAACTGCCTGCAGCTGCAATATTTGCAGACAAATCATTGTAGCAACGGCAGCTCTTCATACTTTGCATAGTGAAACTCTGCCTTCAGGGTTTAACAAAGCCCAAAGTTGGGTAAGTTCTTAGCAAAGCATAGAGGGTGGCATCATTTTAACGACTATTTTAATTACCTCCCTAAAATTTAAGCTCGTAAAAATTTTACGACTCACAATGAGATGTTTACGATGACCATATTTCATTCTATTATTATGTTAAGTGATGTGACTACCGAAAAGTAGAAATAATTTAATTTTTCATAAAAGGTCTTTAAACCGTTTAATGTATTATGAGAAGATGGTACGGTAAATATGTCATGGTTCTTACAGGATTAACAGAGGATTTATATATCGAGTACGAGTATTCTACAAATACATTTTTTTTTATCTGTAAGGCAGCGGCGTTCAAAACCGTTTAAGCAGTATATCTACTCAAATTTTAAAACAGTGATTATATTTTTCTGTATTATTTGCGCTAGTTAAAACTGTAAAATGTACCTAATTTTACTAATACGTATTTTCATTATTTGGTTTGAGTAACGGCCCCATAAACTTAAACTTTACACCATCTTACGTCAACATCATTTTTTATTTTAGTAAGAAACGCTGTTGACATTTGAAACTGGCTACCCTTATAAGCCCAGGATTGTAAAAAAGAAAAACAACCGATTTATCATCTCAAAAAAAGTTCCGAACATGGTGCTAATCGCATCAATGGTTTTCTGGGGCTACCTGTCTATTTTATCGATATCCCTTACAACATCTCTGATTAAAATTCGTTTAAAAAAACTACCTACATCCTGGATACCTCTTCAGTAGGTATAGGTTCGATATTATATAATTTACAAAATTGTATTGTTTTTATTGAGTAAGGACATATCCTTTCATAATTCGTCATTAATTAATACATTTTACAAACCAAAACCACGTCCAAACAAGAGGATACTCTTTATAGTTCAAATATCGAACAAAATTGTTTTTTTTTGCATTTGATTGCCATATTACCTGATGTTAGTACACTTTGTATACATTTTGTATAAAAACTAAAATTATTTTTAAATGTTCCAACAACATTCACATAGTTCTGTTGAAGTATTTGTTAATAATCAGGAAGACGATAAGAATATGCACAACTAAAATTATATAAAAAAATATTTTTTCTCGAGAAATAAATGAATTTTTTGATCATCAAAATGGAGCCCGTAACTCCTAACAACATTTTTCTATATAAAATAAAACAGAATAAAAATAAATAGATTTTCTTCAATGCAGAACTTATTTTTTTTTAATCGACCACGTAACTCCTTACATGACTTTTCGATAACTCTTACGGTTTCATACTTGGCCTCAGTGGTCCTGAAAAAAAACTCACTCTGTATATAGCCCTGAATACATAAAAACTTTTACTTTTTGAATTCGACTAGTCAAAACAAATCAGACGAGTCCATACTTGAGGGGTTACTATTACTTACTACTGAGTAGTTCCGTTATCCTCTTCATAATTCCACCATCAGATCAACTCAATTGCTTCAATAGATATTGTCATCTGGATCCCACTAACTAGGTATGTTTCAAATTGGCAAGACTAATGGAAGTAGGATAAAATCATCTTCAAATATATTTTTACAATCATTTTTTTGACACACGTGTAGAAAATATTATAATATTCTTAAAATCAATCAAAAAGCAGACGAGGGCTTAGTCAGACAATTAACACACAAAATAACGTAATAAAAAACTAACTTTTCACGCTTGAGTAGTGTTTTAAAATACTGTATTGTGTGTTAAATTACGAACTCATGTCAAAACATCTTAAATTATTTTACAAACATTAAATAAGCTATTACAGTCTGAGAATGGTTATTTTTACGCGAGTAGAACCAAAAAGTCTAGTTCGTTTTGTTAATCTGACAGCTGCTTGATGTCTAATTAGGTAATATGCATATAGGCACAACATTATATCTGAAAAGTCAAAATCGTAGATCATCGATACCGAAAAGCGAATAAATCTAACGTGCATTAAATAGAGGTATAATATATCCTATTAGTAGTTTAAAAATAAAAGCACCGCCGAGCATTTGATAATTTTCTTCCAGGAATATCAAATCCTGATGAGGATGCATGCTTCACACCTAACTGCACATCAATCTTTCTTTTTAAAAACAAATAATTTCAAGATCTGACACGTTTCTTGGAATTTCACTGACTTTATCACGACATTTTGACAGTTTCATTCTTGATTACGATCTACACCCAAAAAACATATTTAAAGCAAGGTTTATAAGACTGAATTTCGTATAAAAGACAGTTTTCTATATCTTTCGTTTTCTAAAAGACAGTTCACAATCTAAAATAAAAAGTTATGTTCTTGGGAATTTCGTCCCCTTTCAGTCCGTATCTTAAACACAATAAACATGGTTTAAAAATCTTTAGAATGTGGTTTTTGGGATAATAAAAATTTCATCCCCTGGTCGATTTTAAATGTGCAGTATTTTATTAGAGATGTTAATCACGACCTTTACATTGCCAGCAATAAAAGATTGAACTTTATTACACAATAAAGTGAACTTTGATGTCGATTACAAAATTACGACGAATACGTTAACATAATGTGAAATCCAACAATACCTCTATAGGTAGGTACCGAACGCGGGGTGCAGATATTGTTTATTTTTTGATGCAGGAAAATATCATTGCATGACCTCTTCTCTATACTAAAATGACAGGAATTAACAAGTTAAAAACTTAGATTAGAGGTCCGCTCTGATGTTTTTGTACAAATATACATTCCACAAAATGTACCTACTAGCGACATTATAAGCAAGGCTGTATATTTGAACTTATTGAATCGACACCACTAACTCGGCCCGGGGATGTCGTACATGTTGAATAAAGGATCTCATCAGAGGAATAGCAGCAGCTTATTTTTGTTTACATATATATATTATTTACCAGTCCACCTCAAGCGTGAGGATTATGGCAATTTCTTCCAATTTTGTAGGAGGCTTTGTGCAGCTATTTATAGACACTAATAGGCTGATGATGCGATGCCTTTTTGAAATAGTACACTAATATTGGGGCACATTGTTTTTATCCAACTGCCTCAACAGGAGGATTATTTTATTTGAATACTTTAAAGCTACGTAAGTATTATTTAATTTTAGTAGCAGTATCCTACATTTCCGGCCAATTTTAACACGTTAGAAAATAGGAGATTCTCACAAGCTTTCGCTAAAGATATATTGAACATGAGAGGTGAAATAGTTAGTTTTATCAAGTCTATTCAAAAAAAGCTGGTTGGTTCATCGTTAACAGAGATTTTAATTTATGTTGTAGATATTGTTAGTAAAATGTTTCAATCACCAAAAAGATCAATCACGAACATTATATGAACAAGTAACTGGCTGTATGATTAAAAAAAACGCGTGCGCACCAAATAAAAAAAGATGTAATGAAAGAGAAATTGCACGAAATGCATTATTGCACCTTGGTAACTAATTGTTTACCAAATACCTATTCGGTAAATTCGGATTTATGCTGACACATGAGTGTGCCTTTGTCAATGAGTGAAATGAAAGTTACATTAACTCCAGTTAATGTTAGTAAATATTTTTCAGAAAAGGTAATTTTACCCAAATTCCATGATCATTTATTCATCACATTCATCACATTATTTATCTTATCAAAAGTCAATGTAAGTAAAAATTCTATGTACTCCAAAAATGGACATTCAAGTCCAGTGGATGATCCTGTGAAGCTTGGTTTGGTAGTGATCAGAACAACAGACATTTTTCGGCAAGTGTCACTGCGCGTGGTCAGTTTTATTTTCTCGCAATCGAAGTTGTAGAAGTACAGAAATAGAGTGTTTCACTCGCGTCCAAAACACCCATTAGTAGGTAGGTTTCAATATCTTATAACAACCTCGCATATAATGGGTCATATTAGTCCCTTGTGTCCATACTATTCGTACTATCCATAATATTAGATTCGATCTCGAAGGCTAGAAACTTACTTCTTAAGTTTATTCTAAAAAAGGCAAACAGAACTCGACACAACAACGAAACAGAGATTCGACATCTTTAATATGAATAACTAAGAACAAATCTGAGTATAATCTTAAATTGAAATGTTATTTCGTCTTTCGTCATTAATCATTATGCACAAGGCGTGCGATGCCAAAAGGGTTACTTGTATAGCCACCGCAGCGTCTTATTTCAACACTGATAAATTACTTTAAACGCGTTTACGCCTTTCAATACACGTAAATTTTGTTTTAGTAAAACTAACCTTAAATTCTAGGGGTGTAATGTCAAAATTCTTTGACAGAAAATTTGTCAAAGCCGTCCTTGACGGTACTAGTTCCAGTTGCTTATTCAGATGTCTCCCCTTAGTTCATAAATTAAGATTAAAAGATTATCTTTCAAAGGAGTTTGGGTAGACGTTTGATGTGGTATGCCATTGGTAGCTCAGTACAACTACTGTGTAATGTATCTGATTATTGCTTCAAATAATTAAAACACGCTTCTGAAACAGTTCCAATTTAATAAATATCTAAGATATTTAAAAATGATATAGGTATGGCAAGATTTTGAACCTAAGCTTTTTTACGATTTTGGACATAAGCTTTTTTATAATTTTGGACCTAAGGTTTTTTGTAGTTTCAGACCACATGTCAACTGCTGAACATAGGCCTCCCCCAATTGACGTCACAAATAGTGACATGAGCCGCCTCCATCCATCGACTCCCAGCTAAGCTATTTACATATTTACGGTCGTAAACGCGATGGAATACCCTTCAGACTATGAAGGGTTTCTCTCACATAGGTTATGTGTATTGTGTCTGCCTGAGTTCAGTGATCTAGAATACTAATATGATTATGAGCAACGGACTTAATACGCCTGAAATCGAAGGCAAGAAACTAGGTGAGCGTCTCGGTGTAACTAAGTATTATGAGGGTAGCGTAGTTCGTTTATATGGCACAATGAACATGTTGTGTTTTACCTACCGTTTTTAATATATAATAATAATATAATAATTTTGATATTATCGATAATATAAGTCTCTAAAGAACATCCATTTTTACAAACAAGGAAAATTGTAAAAGTACCGACGCTGATTAAATTAACAAACATAATATACCTAAGTTCGAGATGCTCTTTCTTTTGTTTTTTCATAATTTCGACGAAAGAAAGAACTTCAAAATAATTAGAAGATTCTTTTTCTTTCTCATAATATGCTTTTTATTGTATGACGGGTAAGTGCTTGGCCTTCATCTAACCTGGTTACAAGTTGGAACTGAGGAACTGGCTATCTTACCTCTTCATGCCGGATCACAAAAATTTTAGAATTGTTATTATAACGACAGAATCAGGTAAGATGGTCGTAGCTAGCCAGGTGGACTTAAAAAAAGTCCTACCCCCAACCAAACCAAGCACAATATATTGTACTCCCTATGGGGATCGAACCCCAGACCTCTGTAGTGATTAAGATTTATAAAATAGTAGTAATTGCTTCTTACAATATTGCCTCTGGGTAGCAAGTAGAAGATCTCGTGTTTACAATTTCACTTTCTAGTCTATTTATCCTTGTCTATTCTGCCTACAATCCATTGTGAGGAGTCCTCGCCGCAATAGCTAACAGCACTTGGCTTTCTCATTTTCATTATTATCTACTCCATCAAATAAATGGCTCTCCATTTTAATAACAAAGACATGACTCTACAAAGCCTACTTTGCTCCAGTAACACAGTTATTTGAAAGGTCACAGGTGGGTGCGTGCGCCTGCCACCTCAAATTATGTTGATTATTGACTTGCGATTGTGGCTGGCACGGGTGGAGTCCAAATTCATAAATTGCATATATTCAGCGGAAAAATCCTAGACGACCTTCGTTTAGAAAACGCAAAACGCGGCTTTACGTTGAGGCCGTTAGTTATTTTGTGTCTCATAACTAACAGTTAATGTCAGGAAGTAACTGACTTCTCAGTTATAATTATTCTCAGGCATAACTTCGAAGACGTTCCTGCAGTCTATAGAATAAAAACATAGTTGTATTTTCACTTGATCCTGTATAATGGATATTCAATTTTAAATATCTGTGTATCCCATCTCAGGGCACTTATTGAAAAAAATGCCTACAGTTGATTAAATTTCAAGTAACGGAGATTATAATTAGGGTCGATTAGGATCTCAAGCCATAAATATCATATTATAAGCTCGGCTTTGTCGATGAGATTGTTGAATATTCAACGTTTACTTTGATATTCATAAAATTAGAAGATGAAGCGATAAGATGCATAAATTAATAATATTTTAACGGAATTTAAATTAAATCTGTTTCTTATTTATTAATAAGAGTCAGGATGAGAGGAAACTTTTCAACCCCATATCCCCCTCAGGCTACATAAAAAACTACAAGTTTAATTGTAAACGAGTTATAAATTATCTCTCCACCTTAACGTTGTCATGAAGAGAAAGCTTTCAAGCGATCAGACCGCCCATTGTACTGGTATCTTTTTTTTTTGTGTACAATTAAGAATATTAATTGTACACAAATTACCTATTTGAGCCTTTTGGGGTGGAGACCTTGGGTCCGTGGGGAGCCGGTGCCCTCCGGGTTTTCAAAAATATTGCGGGGCTTTTGATTGAGGCGACACGTGACCCAAGGGCTGGCTCTTATTTAGGCCAGCGAATTAGCATAGCTATTCAGCGTGGCAATGCAGCCAGTGTCTCGGGCACGCTTCCGTCTGGTACTGGTCTGGAACAGTTGAGTTACCTATAGGCCGTTTGTAACGGTCCTTAGGTAATCTGACTGATTCCTTTGTACATAGTTAGTTTAATTGTACTTTTTATTGAATAAATGTAATTACTAAATAAAAAAAAAAAAAAAAAAAAGGATATTAATGTATTCATGTTTTTTTTTATGATCATGCTATCAAAACTCTTCGGATTCCCTTCAATCGTACTTAATAACTGATAGGTACGTATGTAGGTACGTAACAGACGCAAGTCCAGTTTCGCACATCCCGCTTGACTCACAATATGACACATTTAGGCCAAAGATATCGACAAGGACAATAGAAAACAAGCAAAAAGCACCCGTTCAATACTGCATCACAAACTTCGTTGCATTTTTAGTATAAACCTTGCGTGGAAGTGCTCGACATAAAACTGCAATGGTTGAGCTGGTAAGCGATATTGTCGATTTGAAAGAGTCCTTCGTTGCTGGGGAGAACCGAATGGGACGCTCCACGCGTTGTGTTATTTTAGTGTTGTGTATCTTTTCTATATTAGTCATTGTTTTGCCCATGAGTAACCGATTTAAAAGATGAACGTGTCCCGATTGGGGCGACAAAGTTTCCACCAAATCATTCAATTTTTTTTGGTATTGTGATTGTAAAACATAGATAAAATTACTTATGCATTACATTTAAATAATAAAATTGCCTATGTAGGTATCATTAGAATGATAAGTACATACAATATGTATTTACAAAAAGTATTTAAGTATTCTATCCGTAATCTAGTTCCCATATTACAAGCTATGCTTAGTTTGGGCCTAGATGGCGCTGTGTAAAATTAATGTCCTACAATATTTATTTATTTATACCTTTAACAGTACACATCTCAACTATATAATGCTGAAGTCGAGATTGGTAGGAAGCAGCACCCGTGCGGAAAGAAAGGAAGAAATAAAGAGTACACTAAGAGAGTAGTAGTATGAGTAGGATAAGACTATAAATATTGATGGACTGTTTTCTTTAGCTTTCAGCTCTTGACCTCAAACATGCACAGGCAAGGATGAGGTCTTCGATGGAGCGAGCTTACCCATAAGGTGCTTATATTTGTACGGAGATGCGCTTGACCTTCATCTCATCTGGCTTCAAATTATAAGGCTGAATGTGAAAACGCACTTCACCTGGAATCCTCAACAGTCTGAGGTACTGGCTATCTTACCTCTTAATGCCGGAACACAACAATTTGTAATTGTTGTTAAGGCGACAGGCTCCGGTAAGGTTAGGACTTCAAAAAAGTCCTACCACCATTGGTTGGTGCACCCTACACAATATTGTACTCCTTTACGGATAGCAAACCCAGAATCTATAGATCTGACACCGGTGGGCGAACCAAAAGACTACATAAGCGGTATATCAGCGTTAATTAGTGTTTCAAGAATCATTGTGAGGTAAGTAGGTACTTACCTACTATTTTAAACAACTGTAGCACAGGGATTCCCCTAGCTCAGCTGTTAGAGTTTTAGCGTCCCTGATGTTTATGATTGTTTTTTTTTTATTTCATTGTACAACCTTTAGATTAATTGTTTTTTGCAGTAAATAATATTTATTCTTATAATGGAACTTAAGATGGAGCAAGGCGTTGACGGAATGACTTCCAAGGAACGCAAGATGGGCCGACGATTTTGCTAACAACGTAAGCAGCACCTGGATGAGCCTGGATTCAGAGTGGCACTTGAGGCAATAGAGAGGCAGGGGGGAAATCTGACATCCGTGCCATATATATAAGAGTAGTAGAAGCCCCGTGGGAAAGGGTGAACAGTCCGGTGAATTACTACCACCATACTTATTTCGACCGCCAAACAGCATTGCTGTGTTTCGGTTTGAAGGGTATGATTGCCGGTGAAATTACGGGTACGTGAGGCTTAACACCTTTATGCCTCAAGTTGACCGGCGCAATGCAGTGACGTGAGGCTATGTTCTTTGTGGATGTGACCTATGCAGTAAGGCATTGTTATAGGCAAGAGTACACTTACCACCAGGTGCGCTTCTTGCTTGTCCCGTCTCCTAGTAGTATTAAAAAAAAACCATCAAGATCTGTTCAGCCGTTTAGTTGTGAAAAGGTAATGAAACAAATAAAACGAGATAAGTATGGATGTACACTATAGATAGATATCAGTTAAACTGCATGAGCCAACGAAAGCAAAATGAAAACATCAGCAATTAATCAACAGACTCGGACTTGCTTTTATTATGTCTGGCTTGTCTGTCTTCCTTGTACTATCTTTGTCTTGATGTTTCTTGCATCATCTTAAACTCACGAAGACCTACAGCTACGTAATTGATGACTAACTGACAATTAAACTTGTAGTCCATATCCTTGCCAAAACTTGGTAACATTTTCTAATCATTATGGGTGTGTGGGATCTACATCCTAGTAGTTTAGATCGGGCAAAGGGATCGTCGACCTTAAGTTGACTTTATCGCTGGTGGAAGGACCTGTAAAGGACCACCTGGCTTGCAACCACCCTCCAGCCGAAATCCGGTACAAAGCAGTTCCCTGTGTCCCGTTGGTGGAGGAGTGCCAGTGCCTTTAATATGCAGCTTCTGGAAAAGCTCACTCCATTGTAGACCTCATACTCGCCTCGATCACATTGTAAGTATATTGACCATGCATGCTTAAATGTATTAAGAATCAATGTACGCTCATTTAAATAACCTTAAATCATAAATAAGTAAATAAAATATTTCAGGACATCAATTTCACAATGTCATCAAGCCCTACGGGAACTAGATTACGGATGAAATACTTGTATCTTTTTTTTTTTTAAATAAATACCTATCAAACAATACAACACCCAAACACAGAACAAAAATCTATAATATTCATCACATAAATGTCTGTTCCAGATCATAGATGAAGATGAGCTAATATTTAATATTTCGAATCCAAGATGAACATGTTCATTTTTAAATTGGTGCACTATTGAATTTTCATTCTTTCTTTCATTCAACATTATAAACAGCCACTGAAATTACTAGATAAATCTAAAATCATCATCATTCGTGCGTCTACTACAAGATCACAGTAGGTTACCATAAACCTGCGTGGTACAAAGGGATATTAGACTCTTACTCGCGTTGATATTTTGTTCTTGACCGCGAAGGATATGATACAAATAAATTAAACATTATAATTATTATTTATATTAGTAAAAATTCGTTTATTACATAATGAGTTTATTAGTACAAATTATTTTTAAATGTTTGTGAATATATCACAAAAATTAAACTAATTATGTACAAAGGAAGCAGTCGGATTACCTAATAGGACCAATACAAACGGCCTATAGGTAACTTAACTATTCTAGACCAGTACCCGACGGCAGCGTGTCCAAGACACTGATTGCATTGCTACGCTGAATAGTTATGCAAATTCGCTGGCCTAAATAAGAAACAGCCCTCCGCCACGTGTCGCCTCAATCAAAAGCCCCGCGAGATCATAATGATACAAATTAATTATCATTACTGATATAGGTTAAGTAGTTGTAATGTGAAGTCGTGGACTTTAGTGCGCTTTCATAGCAATAAATCAACGAAAAGAAGTTCTTTTATTATGTCTGGCATCGGTTTATTTGTCTGTCACGCCAATTGCACCCAGGCATCGTTAACATTTAACTGTTCACCCTTCACATGTCCAATTAAAGAATCGTCTTGTTAATTAGTTTAAACTAGCAGTGAGGATCTATCTTCACGCAAGTTTATTTTTTTTTGCACGATCGAGAAGCGTATACCAGCATAGCGCACTCACACACATACACACAAAATAGCAAAAGCCTCACAACACTCCCTAGTTTTATTTAATTTTATCTTATACCTAATTTTTGAAACTACTGTAACGGTCTTCCATTACAATAGTTTCAAAAATTAAGTATCGAGAGGTAGCGAGACCTCCTAACAGAGTTATCTTTTTGTTTAAAAGGAGGTCTCAATCATATGTAATAAATCGTATAGACTAAGTTAAAGAAATATTATGAGACATTCAGCGTCGTCTAGTACCAAACTAGCAATGCTTGTAATATGGGAACTAGAGTACGGGAATAATATATGACATGTACACTTTTTTTTGTAAGTACATACCTATCATGTAATACAAGAAATAAACATTTGTATTTTTATATTTCACCTGGTTTCATGTTACGGTAAGGCAGAAGGTGGAAGCGCACTTTACCCGGAATCCTCAACAGTCTGAGTAACTGGCTATCTTACCTCTAAATGCCGGAATACAACAGCTTAGAGTTATTTTTATGGCGACATACTTAGGTAAGGTAGTGGTAGCTAGCCTACGTGGACTTAAGCAAAATCCAACCACCAACCAAACCATGCACAATATTGTATCATCCAGGGGATATAACCCAGGACTTCTGGATCTGATATCGGTGGGCAAACCACTAGACCACAGAGGCGGTGAAAAAACAATACTGGAATAACCAAAAGCCAGACGAATAACTAACCAGATATTAGTAATTGTTTTGTTTTGTAGCTCCAAGTGGGGATATTATAATGCCCTAACCACGTAGGCATCGAACAACAACGTGATTATAGTATTCAATGTCGCCTCAATAATTTGGACACGTCCAAATTGTCCTTGGCCCACGACAGATACGTGAGCTCAGTCACAATGAGACTTTTTTTTTCTAAAACCGTTGGTGAGGAATCTGGACAAAAAGCGCAGCAAAAAGACACCACACGTGGGATGACAATAGTAAGCACATGTTGGAAATGAGTTTATCTGTTCTGTAAATTGTATTTCTATCTTTAGTGTAAGTGATTGTACCTACTTGTTAAGCGTCTTTTCTAAAGTAATATGACGATTTAAGAAGCAATGTAAAATAGGCTCTACAGGTAATTTTTTTTGATACATCGGTGTTAGTCTTTAATTTGGGTTTTCCGAAACACGATCCTAGTATCCTAGATCATATACAAGGAGCGCTTTTTTCATGAAGAACATCTGATTTTATAGATGTAAATTATAAAATATAAATAAGTACATGTCACCTATTGTAAAAAATATTTATTTCTATCTTTTAAAGCGGTGTTGTAATAGAAGTTATAGAAATAGTCAATAACTATGACATATATACAGGGATTATGAGGAAACGTCAAATAAATACCGGATTATGAATGAGATGCTATAGCAATAAAAGTCAATACTCTTACTTGTAGTTTAAATCATCAATTTCCACAATGCTTCAGGCCGATGTGGCGCAGTGGTAAGGCTTTGGATCGAAAGGTCCCGGAGTCGATTCTCAAAGTGATCTAAATAAATGGCGCATAGCTACTCGTCTTACATAAAACTACAGATTCACGTAGGTATGTTGAATATTTTCTACAATCCCGCTTTTCCCGCTACATTTTTGTAACCGCCTCTGTGGTCTAGTGGTCCAACCCACGATTTCAGATCCAGAGGTCCCGGGTTCGATCCCCATGGGAAGTACAATTAATATATGGTGCTTGGTTTGGTTTGTTTTTTGGTAGGACTTTGTTTAAGTCCGCCAAACCATCTTAGCTACCACCATCTTACCTAATTCTGTCGCCATAATAACAATAAAAAAAAAATTGTGTTCCGGCATTCAGAGGTAAGATAGCCAGAGCCTCAGTTTGTTGAGGATTCCGGGTGAAGTGTGCCTTCGGCCTTATCTCAACTTGTTACCAGGTGAGATGAAGGCGAAATGCTTCCCCGTCGTACAATAAAAAAAAAAACCCCTCAGGTGACGCAATCCATACAGAAAGCGTTTAGCAAGGTGCGGCTCAGTTGTCCTAAAATAATGTCCTCGGTTTCAATTATCAATGTGCTTGCCACAAATGTTTGATTTGAGCTAATATTTTTGTGACCTAAGCCAATAACGAAGAGCCTTTTGCCTTGTAGAAGGAATTAGTTGGTAAATTAGAATTAGGAATTAGAAAAGTACCTTATTATGGTGGTTTAGATGATTTGGGTTCTGTATTCATCATACAACCAGAAGGTTTGATAGAAAAAATCAAGTCTCCAATAAACACCAAGACTTTTTCTGTCAGACCATCAAGATTTTTTTTAGATTAACAAACTTTAGAATAGACTCACGACTTTATTTCTTTTCAAGAATTCGCCTCTGATTACTAAGTACTCGGAGCGTGGATCGCTCGAGGATCACCTCTGTATGATCACAGGTGTAATCACACAGAGTAGATATAGGCAAGTTCAAACGAACTTTAACTTTAAACGCCTCTGTGGTCTAGTGGTTCAACCCACCGATTTCGGAGAGGTCCCGGGTTCGATCCCCAGGGGGAGTACAATATTGTGCTCGGTTTGGTTGTGGTAGGACTTTTTTTAAGTCAGCTTGGCTATCTACCACTATTTTATCTAATTCTGTCGCCATAATAACAATTCTAAAATTGTTGTGTTCCGGCATTTAGAGGTAAGATAGCCAGTTCCTCAGCTTGTTGAGGATTCCGGGTGAAGTGCTTCCACCTTCGGTCTTATCTCAACTTGTAACCAGGTGAGATGAATGCCAATAAAAATAAAAAAAAGAACTTTCGGTAAGCTATATCATAAAAATTGTCCATCGTGAAAACGGTATTACCAACAAGCAAAAGCAAAAATCTGTGTCAGACTTCTTGGTGTAAGTCCGACTTATTCTTAGCTGGTTTTTACTGGTGCCGCTGTACCATTTTTTTGAGTAAAGTAATCTTCCTCAAAAACAAGGAAGGTGCTTCAAAGTAACTTACGACCGACCGACTTAGGGCAATTACACACGCAACCACCACTTATATCATTATTGTCCGTTACAAGCCGCAGTGCTCGAAATGTGGCCGACAGCACGAAATGAGCGGCATTCTAGGTATATCGGTCGTGCTTGATTGCCGGCTAGTTGCCCATTATTTTATTGAGCACTTGGAAATCGCATAGGTATCATTATTACCGGTATATTTACAGATTTTTCGAGATTTTTAGAGTGATTAAAATGTTGGCTTGCACGCATATTTCATACGTGCCTATGACCCTTCTTTTCGATGCGAATATTTTATGTTTCGCCTCGGCTTTGTGTCAATGAATTGTCAATGGTGATGTTTATTTTGTTTTCATCTTGTGAGCCAATGTATGAAGTTGTAGATTCTGAGAACAATTGATTTTACATATTTCGCATTCACATCACCAACACTGTGATCAATAATAACAATAAACTAGTACAATAAATTAAGTGCAAAAGTCAATCCACAGCAGTGTCACCTAAAATCAAACTGCGCCGTATTGCAAAACGTTGTCAAGGCGCACTATGAAAACACTTTTGCAGGTTTAAGTAAAACTAGACTTGACATACGGTTTGCCATTTTCCAGGGTATTATTGCCTAAAGTTATTATTTGGTGCGGCCTTAAACCTTAAAAAACACCCTAAAATTAATTTTTTTTTCTTTATAAAATTGTGATATCATAATTTGTTGCCTGTTACCAAATATCTACCTCAGTAATAATTTTGCGATGTTTGAATGATAATATTCATCATATATTCGGTTCGGATATTACTGTAAATATTTGTACTTAACAAAATGCTGACGCGGAGTCCTTGATGGTGAGATATCATCTAGTCGCCTTTTCCATAATTTTTTTTTTAACGACGGGGAAGAGCTTGGCCTTCAACTCATCTGGTTACAAGTTGAGATAAGGCCGGAGATGGAGGTGCAATTCACCCAGAACCCTCAACAGTCTGAAGAACTGGCTATCTTAGCTATAAATACCGGAACACAAAAAAAATATTGTTGGTATGGCAACAACAATAAAATTGATAGCTTAGCTAGCCATGTAGACTTAAGCAAATTCCTACCCCCAACCAAACCAAACACAATAGTGTACCCCACTAGGGATCGAACCCGGGACCTCTGGATCTGATATCCACGGTCTGAGTGGAATTTTAAGCTGAGATGTTGGCCATCTCAGCTTAAAATTCCACTCAGACCGTATAGCCTTGGGGCTACGCAGGTTTACCTAGGCTCATATTCGTTATGATAAACGTAACGTAACGCGAGCTCGTTTCGATATTATCTGCGTGGAATCACCGTGTAAAACACTATGACGTCACGTTACTGACAAGGAATCTCCTATGCCATAGCGAAAAATAAGGATCCCGATGCTTATTCTCAGTGCCAATGCTAATTCACACAACTCAAGTAGTCCAGCGTTATGAATATTAATGCAGCCTTGAGTTGAGATGATATATTGTTAGAACCACATTCCAAAGTTAACTGATTGATAATGATATGTTAATCCCAATGATTATTCGTATAGTCAGGATTTTAATCTTTAACCTTCTATCAAAAAGAAAATCTAATGTAGTGCAGTGGGTGCAAGCAACTAGAGGAGGATTCCGCCTAATTAAGGACACTTTGTATCCCATAGTAGTAGGTATTAAGTGAAAAACATACGGTCTTGATTCCAGAACGCAACCTCAAGCTCAGAGCTCAAGTTTATCGGTCTATTCTCACATAATTCTTGTGCTATTGATAAAACTAATTGTAATTATTTGTCCAAGTAGTTACATTGATGTGAGATTTTAATTGAATGTCAATAATTGGCGTGATCTGTTCCATTTAGGTCTATTTTTTGTGCTAGGGTTTTTTTTTATGTGTGAAGCGTTTGACCACCAGCTTACATGTAATACAAATAAATATATGACCTAACACGAAGCACACTTGCCCAAAAATAACCTATTTACTTTGGACTTGAAGACTCCAATATTGATTTATTCAAGTAGTTAAATATAATTGAGATTGCAACCATTGATTTCGTGAATTTTGTGTAAGTTGTGGAATGGGGTTCCAACTAAACTTCCAACTTGGTAACCGCCGAAACACAGCAATGCTGCTTGCATTGCTGTGTTTCGGTTTGAAGGGTATGGTTGCCGGTGAAATTACGGGTACGTGAGGCTTCACACCTTTATGCCTCAAGTTGACGGGCGCAATGCAGTGCCGTGTAGGCTATGCTCTTTGTGGATGTGACCTATGCAGTAAGGCTTTGTTATAGGCAAGAGTACACTTAACACCAGGTTGCTTGTCCCGTCTCCTAATAGTATGAAAAAAAAAACTAGGTTAAAAAACACTTCTTAAAAATGCTTGGACGTTGTTGACATGATAAACAAGTTTGTTTTGATTACAAGCTACGTCATTTAGTTCCACAAAGACGTAGGCCACGATTGAGGGGACAATCAATGGGTATTCAGACAACATTGGCGCCATAAAATGACGCAGATACAAATCTATGTGCTACTGAACATGGTGTCTGTTTTTCCCATGTAAACATTTTAGTGTTGCGTTGCGCTGTCTAGGCAATACACATTCTACCAATACTTATAACTAGGTTCTGCTCGCGATTTTGTCCGTAAAAAGTAGTATATATGTTATTCCTGGTCAAGAAAAATATTTGTGTAAAGTTTCAGCTCAATCCGTACTGTAGTTTTTGCGTGAAGGAGCAACAAACATCCAATCAAATTTTCGCATTCGCAATATTAAAAAGTTGCCAAGTTGGTTCACGTCTTCTTTACGAGGGTTTGCCACATGCTCAGGTTGGACGAAAACAACTCGTGTATTAAAAGTAGGTAAAGTAATATAGACGCTGCAGTATCTTCCTGGTAAATCTGCTTTATGATACATAAAATAACACTTTATTACTCCACACCATTTTGTTAGTAATGTTTTATACAAATATCTGCTACTTTTTGAAACCTGTTTTACATGAAGAATTTATTTTTGTCTCGCCAAGTGTGAATAAAACGCAAGTGAATCGAATACAAATTGGTCAGTAGTATTATAAAATGCGGTTCTTAGGGCAGTGAGTTTGTTTACGAGACACCACGTGGATATTGCCTTCAAGGACGTCAATTTCACACGAAGAGCTTACTACATTCTCAGATACATTTATTTATTTAAATACATGCTCAGTTTTCGTATACCATGCAAATAGTTTCATCATCTTGGTTACTATTCAAACTTACTTGGGTAGCTGTTTATCTAGAATGTAGATTTTTTTCTTCTGAATTTGTCAAAAATGGGATGCTTTGGTGGACAGAGTCCATGCTGCAATGTGAATGTTGAGAAAGATGTAACCTACTAACACTATTTTAGAAAATAATGTTAAGTATATAAAGGTGAGCTGCGTCCGCACAGCGAGCTAGAGAGAGCTTGGAGTGTTACTAAGTACGTGCGATCCAACACTGTCACTCGGAGTGTTTTGAACCGACTTTTTATGCTTGTTTCCCGATTACTTGAAGAAGCCAACAATAAAATAATTTTCCAAATCGGTCTACGATTTGGAAAATTATTTGATCGTTTGAAAAGGGTATATACTTCACAGGTATACTTCACATTGACATCAGGTCAGAATCTGATGATCCTATCCTGGAGAAATTGAGGGAACTCTTCAAATATTATAGGCAAATTAACTTGAAGCGATTTGGGTATTTTTTGGGTGTATGACCTCAAAAGTAAAGAAAAACGGACCCATTATAGGATCAAATCTGTCTGTAAGTCTGTTTGTCGGTTCGTCCATCTGTCATCAATATAATTGGAAAAAATATGTCATCTAGGTAAACGAAATTGTATCATATTTTTCATTGAAGTTTAATTTTCTTTTTAGTTTTTTAAACGTATTTTTTTTTTATTGGTATATTATTAGGATAGCCAAGCATTTGACCACCAGCTTACTTGAAAAACAAGAAAAGATGTGGCCATGAAGCATGCTTGTCTAAAAGGAAACTATTCACTCTGTACTTAGATACTCCAAGTGCTAAATACTAGTGCAGAAAAACAGACGAGGGCAAGAGAGAGGAGAGAGTAGAGGCGAAACGATGAGTTCGACACACTATAGAACATTTACAAGGTACGGGTACGGGGCATGCCTTACGTCTATACTAGTCAGGTGATGGAAAGGGGATGGCGGATTAGTTCAAATGTAGATGGATGGATACGGCTCAGGTCGCTATTTGTGGTTTCGATTGGTAGACCTTTTTTCAATATCTACTGGAATATGAGGCATGTAAAAAAATACGTAGGTAAATATTTAAGGTGAGGTGAAATAAAAAAAAAAAATTTTGCTAAGGAAAGAATAAAAAGTTTTTTTACTATTTTTAACAGGAGTAAGCCAACATACAAAAGTTCATAAAAAATTAGGTCGTTCACGCATAAATGCGCCTCCATCTTTAAACAAAAATACAGATTTCTATTCCTGGGCAAAGTTCCTTCTTGATAGCATAAAAGAATGGCGATCTTTAATGGTCTCACGTAGTAAGAGTCGGTTATCTCTTTGAGTATTTTTAGACTGAGCCATGTAAGCAAAGCCCACATTATTTATGTACTTACAACACATATGGTAACAAAAATGATCTCACCAAGAAAGTTTTGAAATGATGCAAATTTAAGATTTCACTTTTGAAAAATGCCTGTAGATTACCTTTGTGCTTAGTTAATTACAAATTAAAGTATTTACATGTTTTCTTGTTTATTCGAATACCACTAAGAGTTTGTGATGCTACAACGGAGTTGTTCTATGTGTAGAGCTTGTCAAAAGAAGCAGCCTATCTAGATTGCCTGTAATTATATTGACCACAGATAAAGCCACTTTTATGCAAAATGTTGAGCTTTTCCTCCTATGATACTTATTGTAAGAAAATTTGAATTTAATGCACTAAGCTTAAGCATGATCTCGATTAAATGCTGCTTACAATAAGAAAAGTTAAACCTCACATTTGGACACACATGCTATCTGTACTCGCTGTTTCATGTTAATTGAATTGCCTAACTGGATTAGCACCAATTACATGTGGCAATCCGGTTGCAGTAATGCGAGCCAGTTACTAGCACTCGTAACTTATAGCCTATTAGATGGTTTGTGGTAACGCGCATGGTTAGCTACTACGGAGCCTTTGTAAGGCTCCGCGATCTCATTGCAAGATTCCCAGTTCCTCAGTTTTATGAGGATTTCGGGTGAAGTGCGCTTCCACCTTCGGCCTTTTCATTGCTTGAACTTTTATTTGATTTATTTTTTCTCAAAAATACGCTGAACCAAGAAACGAAACGCAGGAGCATGAAATTTTGCCGATGCAAGTAAAGGTATCTTGCTTATATTCTAATCACCAATCCACCTGTTTTGACAGGTGATAAAGGTGAAAACCTTTAGGCTCTGCCCGAAATTGTTTTCCTACGGATATCCAAGTTTCTGATTCGCGCAAATAGAAACGAAACGACGATGCTCGACATCAGATTTTCGTGATAGGGGCAACAAACCAATAAGAAGTATCAAATATTTAAGCAAAATAATGGTGTTTGCCTGCTGCCACAACAATTCGGCGCCGCCGCTGTACGTGTGACTCCATCTCCAGCAAGAGTTCGACTGAATCAAGGTTCGGTCCTTCGTCACCTATGGATCGCTTGGAGCGCAGTTTAGCATCGCAGTTTAGGATCGCAGTTTTGACAAACTTGGATCGGCCTAGAGAGATCCACGCTCTACTCATCATGATCTTGGATCGCGGAGCGCGCGATTGTTGATAATCCGGTGTGGACCCAGTTAATAATCACTTCGTCGTCATCTGATAAGTCCGAAAAAATATTCTGCACTACTATATCCGCGAAACTGTTTTTGACCAAAAGTGCGACAATCTATGTCGAGTCGAATATAAATAATAAAATGGTGTAGTGTACATCAACCGATCAGCTGGTCATTCAAAACGGCGCTAATCACATTTAGGCTTTTCAAAATGGCGGTTTTGGGATGTTTAATTTTGTCTACTAAACATGATTAGTGGCTTAATAATTGTTGTGCAAGACGTTTTAGCGTATTGAGTTTCATAAATGTATTTAAATGCGTTTAACAATGGCTATGCAAGCCGCCCTAAATGTGTCAACAATGTAGAGTTTGTCCGCCAGGATTCCCATATATGTATACAACATACGAATGTGTAATCACGTGGAACCGGTGTAAAAAACTGGACCCTGCCCGACTTCAAAACACGATTTGATAAAAAATATTATCTAATGGTCACTTTAATTAATTTCGCGTGTCGATGTTACCAAACAACTCGTAATTACATACAAAATTATGTTACATACACATGCTAGAGTGTATGTGTAATATGAGGATTAATGAGTTTAATAATAGTTCCAGAGCAAATTATTGTTATAATGCGTTGCATGTTATATTTTGGAAGTCATTAACGAATACGCTAACACCTTTAACAGCTTGTATATTGATGTCTGCCTACATGCACCTAACCTACTGGAGGTTATGTCACTTTTAAGAACGTTTATCTAAGCGTGGACATGTGCCGAACGTAAGTTTAGACGTGCCTCTGACTACCACCTACTAGGTGATAACTAAAAACAAAATAATATTTTGACTATGGAATTTAGCTGTTTTTGATTTATGACGTTAATAGCAGAAAAGCTAAAATCTTCCTTCTTATTATCATATTTATATTATATTATATATACTTAATATTATATTTATATATCATAATAATATTATATATTATTTTAATAATATTAATACTGTAATACTTAACAAGATGGCATAAATATTACTTTCTTCTACTTTATGAACAAAGGAAAATCTAAAACTTGTTGTATCTCTTGGGCAAATGACAAGCTCGGAGTTACTGGAGCTTATAGGACTATGAATCTAGCAGAGTCCCTCTAGGAACCTGTAGCTGTAGTTTTCTGTAAAAAAAAATCTAGTATATAATTTAAATATCTCTGAAAATGCTTTGAGCTTGCACTTTGGCGCGCGGTGCATAATTATGAGAGCCTATTGTACTCGTATACCTACTAATCTAAAGTTTTGATCAAAATGAATCAGCTGCAGATCTTTGATTGGAAGCAGCCACTGATTTCGTATCATATTTACTAGCAACAGGATATAACTGTGACGTTCTATAATTTCTCACATTCTCTTCTCTCTAGCGGCATATAAATCAAAGAGAAAACACGAACAAATCATAACTAGAGGGTCGTTCATTAGCGTTATCATTTGGTATCAGGTAGGCATGGAATACATAGAGGGAGCTTACTGTTATAGAAGTGAAACTCTTGGATTTCGGTGGAATGTTATATGAAATTTAAAACAATATGTACAATTAAATTGACTTTTTACAAGAGAAGTAGCGCTACCCGAATGTTAAAAATCTCAAAGTCTGTCGCCGACAACAACAGTTGTAAATAGTTGTGTTCTGGTATTTAGAGGAATTAGAGTATTTAGAGGCAGTTCGCCAGTCTGTTGAGGATTCCACGTGAAGTGCGCTTCTAACTTCGGCCTTATCATAACTTAAAATCTGGAGAGATGAAGTTAAGCGCTTCCCTTGCAATAAAAAATACATTTTAAGTTTCACATCTAGTACACCAGTGTCTTACCTTCTGCAAAGCCCTGTGAAAGTGTGCCGGCACTAATGAGCGAACTGCTTATTTACCACATTATTAGCACATTGTGCTTCTGACTTGCCGCTTCATTTAACTAGAGAAAGGCAAGCTCTACGTTTTGTTTGTTCTCCAAAAAAATATTAGCCTTTTACATCCTATTGTTTGATTGATACTTTGTAAGACGCAACTTTACTATAACACTTTGTTTCTGACTCATTGTGAATTTCGCCTCTTATTAGAACCCAGTATTGTTTTAGATTTTTTAAAGACTTGTCACGTTGGTATTGGTACGTAAAAAATAACTGATATGATCATATTAAAAGATCTAAAAACATCAAATACGCAATATAAATGATACGATTCTTGTGCTGTACCAGTTTTCATATGTATTTTCTTCTTAGCATTTGCCCGCGGCCTTGCCAACGAGACCAACCCGGATCAAACCGGATCAAAAGTAGCTTATATTTCCTAACATACACACCATGCCAAATTATTATGATGCATTCAGCCGTGTGAATGTAACAAAAAAAACAACAAATAAACAATCAGAGTAATATTCCCGACTTCATAAAGTATGAATGACAACACACAAAACTGCCCTGCTCGACAAAAGTTGTTTGTGTATGGGACCTAGGATATATAATAAGCTACCAAAACATATCCTGAAACGATTAGACGATTTGGTATCATTTAAGAACAAAGTAACCGAACTATTGACAAGCAAAGTTTATTATATCGTTCAAGAATATTTAAATGGCATTTTTAAAAATTAAGTTTATTTATGTATTTTGATTATAGTTATATTAATATAATAAAATATAATTATATTAATAAAATTATTTAATATAAGTTAATAGAATGTAAATGTGTAAATAAAAAATTATTAATTTTAATTATATTAATCAATATATATATATATAATATATATATTATATATATATTGATTTAAGTAGTTTGTGTTATTGATTTCATTTAGTTCGTGTTATGTTGTGTTAGGTGTTACATAAGTGCTAAAATAATGATTAGTATCTTAAATGTTTATTCATTTCAATTTAAAATTTTCAAATTCTAAAATTTGCATGCCATAATGTAGTTGGTGAAAATATGTGAAACATAATTATTTAAGACTACAAGAACCTGTATGAACCATATTTCTAGCAAATAAATAAACTTTGACCTTAACTTTGACTTTAGAATTTATAATACTGGTAAAGATAATGGATTTCGAACAAATTAGTTCGGAATCCATGTCATTTTTATTTTAACTGAATAAAGCTAGGTTTTATCAGTGACTTTAGAAAATCTTATGCGTACCCCTGAATTTTATATAGACGCGTGTGTAGACTATCTGATTTTGTGTTTTACCTATTATGCACTCGTATTAGGCAAAGTACTTACATACTTAAATATATTTTTGGTTGACAGTCAATTTCATAACATGGCATGCTAACGCTTACCAAATACAAGGTTCAAGTGACCGGAGACTAAACCAAAAACAAACGGACATTGAGAAACGTGTGAAATATGTTTGGAAAACTTTGGTAATAAACGTTCAGTGCATAAACGATTAGATAATGATTCAATCAAGTATAAATCGGATGGTGTAGTTGTGCAGTGGAACAAACATAATTATAGGAACCTCTGAATTACAAGCTCTACGTTCTTCTTTCTTTTTGGTGGCGGGGAGCCTCCTAGTCACCTTGTTATTTTTTCCCCGTTACTTTGGTCGGACGTTTCTTTCTCCTTTTCTTTCGCAGCTCCTGCAAAGCGTAGAAATTATGACAAACTATTCCGGTTTCGGAGGTATCTCATGTACACAATGATTGAAAGGTCGTTAATGATGATGGAGAATTGCATTAGTACTCGCTGGAATTAAATATGCAAATAATTCACCGCGTTATTAAGTATTATCGCACCAGCCACTAAAGTCTTTTGAAACTGTCGTTTCAATGTTTAAGTGAAAGTACTGATAAGACTTGTCGTACCTCAACCCGCATGGACACAGCTTAATTAGAACATCTAGCACATTCCGTGCGTCTGTACTTTAAGATTCTTCCAAAAGAATCGTGACATCATGATATTTCTACCACAACATCGTCGTTGACGCGGAGGAGCTAGTATTTTCTGTTAACAAGCGAGTTTGAAGCTTAACCTGATCATATCGATGATAAAAAGCTTACCTGACATTCTTGCCGTGAACCACATCATGAACCTTACATTGCAATGGCTATTGAAAAAAGCTATTGTACATTTTGTACCGACACCATAACTGGACTAGCTATCATGATGATGTCAGGTGTCGGTTTGTGAAACCGATATCTTGGCCAATCCAGATTTATGAGATCAACGGTGTTATTACATTTTGTAACCATTTTATACGCTTGCTTTTTTCACCCATTTAGAAAAAATAGTCAAGGCTTATGCAATTTTCTTATTTGTCTGAAATAAAATAAAAGTAAAATGTCAGTAATCTTGGGAAAAGCGTGTATTGTGGATATGTGCTCTTTGCATCCATAGGTACCTTAGGAAGCTAATTGATTCAGGCGTTATTTTGCGGAAATCCATTTTTCAAAATAAATCTGAAAACAGCAAAAGTATTCAGTTACAAATTATATTTTAATTAATATTTGATTTTTCAAAGAAATATATCGGATTTGTCACTATTTTTTTTTCTGTTTTCAGTTTTTTTTTGAGACATAGGTAGGTACTTATAATATTACAGATTTGAAACTAACTCTGATTGATTGCTTGTTTATTAAATTTACACACTTGACGCCTCAACGTATATATGAATGATATTTGGTACATATATAGTGTATCTAGTGTGCATACACTATGAGAAAGGTTATTTACATATGAATATTTCTATCCAGGCATGAAGCGTTTGAAGTCGCAGCTGAAACCCTAGTTACTCAGATAAATGTTGAACTGGGCCCAGCTTTCAATGATGAGGTCGTAGTTTTTGAATTCTACAACTGTTTATTGATTTGAGAAACCCGGCAAATCCTAGAATCAAGTTTGAAGACATGTTCGGACTAATTGTAGCAGTTACAGAAATGCTGCTCAAGAGCAAGACCCAGACAGTTGGAGCATTTTATGGCGATATCGAATTGCCATTTATTTAGTGCTTGTAACCACTGGTATAGGATGTCCAATATAATTATAGGTCCAGTGTTTGGTATGGTAACCAGTGCAGGAAGCGGTAGAGATTAGCGACCACCGCGCGTGAAGGACACAGATAAACGCATCCACGTGCGGTGCCGTTGACACCGTCCACTGCCCGTGACCATATCATGTCATTTCAGATATAACCAATGCCATCATCATCATGTTTCATATGCTTACCGGTCTCAGAGCAGTGTGTGAAGTCAGCCTAAAGCTTTGCCATTTGTAAACGCTTTATATCAGCAATATGCCTAGGTACTCATTTATCATTGTATCCCCTAATCGTTTCATAGATCTCGACTTCTTTGTTTTGTAAACCGTGTATCGATATTGTTTGGATGCCAAATAAGATGTAGGAAGTAGTTCATGATATTTGTTCTGAAACTGTCTTGCAAATACAACTTTCACCACAGCTATGCAGTTTATGAGAAATATTTATGTGTAACGCTGCAGCTATTTTCATGGCACAGAATGTGACGTGTTCCGTTGTTCCGTTAGAATAGTCTCTGTCGTGGACCATCTAATCATATACATTATAAAGTCGTATCATTAAATATGATGACGATTGAAATACCAGTGAGTTGATATGCTTATTTAAACTAGCTGCGTACCCTTTGATTCAGCCGCCCGCAAATATTTTCAATCGTACAAAAAATTACGTGTAAATCAGAGCCTAAATAATAGACCACACATGGCTGTTTATGTTACTAATAGCACGCAACATTGCTTTGGGTCATCTTTCACAGAGCACCGAACAGATGTGAGAGTAAAACGTGATCAAAACAAAAGAGCTTCTTGGAAGTGACCTCTGGATTGTGTATTGTGATCATTTGTCTTATTCGTGGTATTGTCAACTTAACGACTTGCGCCGAAGTGTTAGGTTTCCAAATCTTGTGGCATTCCTCGAAAAGAAATATGTTTTCGGTAGAAGTAATGGCACTTAGTAGATGTAAATAATATTTCCTCTGTAGACGTGCATTTGACGCCCTAACTTTGACTGTAAATAAGTTCTGAAACATAGAGATTCATAAAAGAGTTTTATGTAAGGTTTCCGAGGTAACCGACTCTACATCAAACACGGACATATTTTAATTAACTGGAGTAACAGTCGTAAGCTGTATCAAATTCAGTTGACCAAACCGTATCTCTCTAATGACTGTGCATTTTCTCCACTTATCCATTAAATGACCAAAAATTATACCGCCTCGTCTCCAGTCGCTAAGAAAGCACAATTTCGAGGATATTACGGATAATTTGTAGTACGTACTCGAGGTGTTTCAAAGGTCAACGGCATTTTTTGGAATTGGACAATTTTGACGCTTATCTTTGCCCTCGTTTCTGTGATTTGCCATTTCCTCTGTAATTTGCAGAGGAATATTTCTAATTTTGTTAATTATTTAGAGTAACAGTAAGCTGCTGAATTTCCTTAAAATTAAATTAAAGAGAGCGTTGTATAATCATAAAACTTTTTCTTTTTCACATCACGCATTTGGATTTGCATTTGTTTAAAGTTGGGGGATTTATAGTTATTATTTTGTTGATTCTATTGTACAATGAGCTACTGAGGTAGAATAGGTGTCTGCTAGCAACAGCATTTCTACACGGCTTTGTTTTGCACACGATGTCGGATCTACGTTTGGAATTTACTAGGTTAGGATCAAATGAGGTTTGGGAGTGTTTACGTATTACTAAAGATAAAATAAAAAGTTGACGCTCAGTTAGTACTTCGCATATCGAATAAAGGGTGGCTGTATCAAATCGTCTTGGTTTGGACAGCATAACAACTAACTTTCAACTCTCAACATGTTCGTCTTAAAAAAGACTCCCCATGCCACAATGAAATTTCCTATTTTACAAAATTTTACATTTAGGTGTGGAGACCTACCAAGGTGATTTTATCAAGGTGATTTTACCAAAAGTCATCGGTTGGCCGATTACCAACCAAATTAGTTTGGTACATCTAAGGTACCAAACTGATTTAATTTTAGTTTGATAATTAATCTTATAATTGATCTAGTAGATTCTACCATGATATTATTTTTGATTATACATGTAACGTATCACATTTTTAACAAGCCTCATAGTACAATTGATACATCTCTAGCAACTCTGCCTTCTGCGCTGTAGGTTGTGGGTTCGATTCCCACCCAGTACAAACATCTGTGTTATGAATATAGAGATTTGTTCTGTGTTTGAGTGTTGTATCATATGGTAAGTATGAATTCACAAAAAAATAAGTAATATATTCGTAATCTAGTCCCTATGCTATGTTTGTGGCTATGTGAAATTAATGTCCTGTAATATTTACATGGAAGTACTGGTAGATAGTTACTAAACCACTTTGGCAAAATTTGTAATGAGTGGTAAATATTCCCAAGAACTGTGGTAATTTTTACTGAACAAATATTGTGTATACAACCTGAAAGTTTTGCATTAACTATAAAAGAACTTAAATTTCTTTCAAAGATTTGACTAGGTATCTATAAAAACCGTCCAGGCTTGGACTGTTTCTGGTAGAATATACTAATGCGAGTACATGAGTATTGGAATTAAACTAACACAATGCCATTTTCATTCAGTTGCGCCTCTAGCATCAAATGATTACCATAAGATAGACGTACATCACATCGAATCACAATATTTTTAATGGTACAATAATTGTTTCGTTGAGTCCGCTTCCGCAATAGATAATGTGCGAAAACCATAGCCCTGATACTGATGTGAAGGTAATTTTATCGCTTTTGATAATGTTATCGTGAATGTGTGTTTTACATCGCAATAACATGGCCATGACCACCAATGTCTAATTAGACTTGAATTTATCTATACCAAGTATCAACCATAATAGGTGCCTTTACTACAAATCAATTCTAAGCTAAGCGCCTAAATGAACGCCCATTTTAACCTATATTTTTCAAGTTATCCAGTTTTATCTATCAAATGTACAATGAAGGTCAGTTGTATTATTGTCAAACTGTTGAATGTCCATGTCAAACGATCACAAGAGTAATTTCCGTTTCACTTATTTGTTAGTTCCCTATCCCCAAATGTAGGTACATAGTACAATAAATGACTACTTTCGTAACAAAATTATTTTCTCATTGCAAAACCACCACTTACACATGAAAAATATACAGTATTGGCATGAGTTTACTTGCCTTGACAAAGCGGATACACATCTACTCCTTTCCTAGTCCCCTACAGGAAGCAGGACGAGGGGAATAACGGCTGGGAATCACAATGTAGGTCAGAGAGGTTAAAAGGAGTAATTTGATGTAATTCGACGCTTCCAAGAAAGTTTAAGGGTGACATGAAACCGATTTTTTAGAACTCATTCTACGAAACGTTGACTTAGTTTCTTATATATCTGACTAGTTTTTGCCCGCGACTTTGACTTTGATTTTTGATTGTGTTCCATGGCACGCACTATACCCAAGCCAAATTTAATTAAGATCTGTTTAGCTGTACAGTCGTGAAAAAGTGTGCGTTATCCACGGTGTTTTACAAAATCCTATAGTCAATTATTTGCTGGCCAGGAGCGTAATACTTTTAGTGTGCCCTTAGATCAACGAAGACCTTAGTATTGAACAACGCGTTCAGTGACTTTAATAAATAAAAAAAAAATGTTAAAATATAATTATTAAAGTACCTACTTCCTAGTAAGTACTCCTTCATTTCCAAATACTCTTTCTACGGTCTCATCTCAAACTGGTTCAACATACTGAGAGCCAAGACATCAATCATAGCATGTGAGCTTGCCACATTTATATGCGTTGATTTGCACGCTAAAAATGAAAATGTGCCTAAGAAATAAATAATAAAAGAAAGCGCAGCGCACACCGCTTGACCCTGCGGCTGCGGCATGGCTCGTGTATGTGCAAAAACCTCGCGATGAAAGGTAGGTTCGTAATTATTATAATTAGGTACCGACACAAATCGACCGTAATGATCTAATGATTGATCATATGGTGCTTTGACGAGAACCACGTTACGGCAGCATGGTAATGATTGCTGATGAAGTAATTAAATAAGTCAACGAACTCTGGTATCGTTTACTGTGTAAAAAATTCACATCATTGTTTTTGCTGCTCCGCTGTACCAAGAAGATACAGTACCTAGATGTTAAATATTTTTAGTTACTTCTGCCCGCGGCTTCGCCCGCGTGGTATGTAAATAAAAAGTAGCCTTTGTCCTTCCCCAGACTTCAAACTATGTCCATATCTACACTACATAATAGAATACAAAAAACGAATAATACGACAGTATTGTTGGTTTTTTGTATTTTTTGTAATTCTAAGAATAATGCTCAACTGCATTAAATTCCATTATAATGCTGTCCACAACAGACAGACGTTCATTTGTAATATGGTTGATTTAAAATGGGACAAGCTATCGCAGTAGTATTAATTTCACCTTTGAAACTCCCGTCCTAGGCTCTTCATTTAGATGGAACAATAAAGTCAAACTTGAAAGGAAACAGTTCAAATAAACATCTGTATGTAATAGGTTCTCTATTTAATGTGTATCGCAGAGTGTATGAGAACTGTAGAGTAACAGACGATCGTTTTATTTTTGTTCTAGTTTGGATTTAATATTATCTAAGAATATCTTATTAAAATAAATCTTATCAACATCACATGTTCTACTCTCTCTATTATATTTATGATCAGCATGGTACCTTCCATGCTGATTATTATACATGTGTGATATGTATAAATTCGCAAATTAATAGTAGTACAGACTAAAAGGGGAAGTTTCCCCGGACGAGCCCTTTTCTTGTACTCTACCAACATACCTATTTCGGCCGCCATGCAGCATTGCTGTGTTTCGGTTCGATTGCCGATGAAATTACGGGCATAACAACTACATGTCTCAAGATGACGGGCTTAACGCAATGTAGTGCAGCGTAGGTCACATTACCTGTGGATATGACCTACGCACACTCAGGAAGGCTTTGCTTTAGGTGAAAGTTCAATAAAAAAAAAAACTAAATCCCGGCAAAATTTTAAAACTTCATGGTCTTACAAAAACACAGCGCTGAAAAGTAATGCTTAATAATATATTATATTTAATATATTATACTCCCCATTCTTTAATTTTTGATTCGCACCCCTCGTATTAAAATGATGTAGCCCACAATTTAGACAAATCAAATGATATGATGAGACACCTCGGAGTCAAATTCTCTCTACCTGTTTAGGCTGTATCTAACATATACCCACCATCTCAAATGTTATTCTCCAATTCATACCATTACTCAGAGACTAACTATACCATTTTTTTCTACTCCTCTACTAAGTTGTAGGCTGGCAGGCATCCAGGATCCTTGAAGTCGTGCCAAGAATCGGAAAGGGTCAATGAACTATGTAGTAGAACATTACTAGGATATGCGTTTCTTTCTATCATAAGTTTGTTACGTAACGATGCAGATTTAATAGTTTGAGACGTTTAATTACAAACAAATATACTTATTGCAATAGAAAGCGTTTGAAATTGAAAATGTGTAAGATTTACTGTAATAAACTTAAACTAATTGTGTAATATACTTACGTAATCGCTAAGTCCACATTTTGATATTCAAAGTTTAAAATTTAAGAGTAGTAGAGCTACTTGTGAAAGTGCTCGTCCGGAGAGTTACCTATTAAGGCTCTTGACAGGTGCAATGCAGTGCCGTGAAGGTGATGGTCTTTGTATATGTGATCTATGCATGACAAAGCCTTATAGTATAGGTCACATCTATAGATAATAGGCAACTGATGCATTGAACAGCAGACGGGCTGCATGCTAGTTCGGACTTTGCCAAGAACCCTTGCCCCAACAATTCCTTTAGGAAACCCATCTGAATAATGGAATAAACAGGTTCCTTTTAGGCAAGCGTGCTCCATCTTAGGCTACATCTTTACTTGTTTACAAACGCTTGATCAATAAAAAAAATAAAAAAATTGAAGCTTTTTGATAGCATATTGTTTATTCTGTGATATAAACTATAAAATACTCTCAATAGTTGTTGACTAACTCTGTAACGGTCCTGAGGTAATCTGACTGAATCCTTTGTAGTTTAGTTAGTTTTATTCAATAAAATGTACAATATTTTATTGAATAACCGCCTCTGTGGCCGATCCTCATGGGGAGTACAATATATTGTATGGTTTGGTTGGTGGTAGGACATTGTTGAAGTCCGCCTGGCTAGCTACCACCATCTTACCTAATTCTGTCGCCATAATAACAATTCTAAAATTGTTGTGTTCCGGCATTCAGAGGTAAGATAGCCAGTTCCTCAGTTTGTTGAGGATTCCGGGTGAAGTGCGCCTTATCTTAACTTGTTACCAGGTGAGATGAAGGCCAAGCGCTTCCCCGTCGTACAATAAAAAAAAAACATTAAAAATAGTTGTTTAAAAACTTGTCACAGCCTTTTTTACTGTACGACGGGGAAGCGCATGGCCTTCATCTCACTAAATACCAGAACACAACAATTTAGATTTGTTGCTAAGGGGAGTAGGGTTTTTTTTTACAACTAGGAGACGGAACAAGTAAGTGGCTCACCTGATGTTAAGTGCATATCTTGCCTATGACAATGCTTTACTGCGTCGGTCACATCCACAAAGAACATATACATTTTAAAATAGGTTAGATGGTAGTGGACATAATTTGTCACCCAGGGCTCCCACACCCACGGAGTCTAGCCGTATTTTCAACAATATGTAACAGATTCACTTCTATAAAACACATGCCTTGGTTGAACCGAAATAACACAAGGAAGATAAGTCCATCGACCCCAAAAACTTAATATAACGTAACAATCTAAATCCTACCGTTTTAACATAACAAATAAATACATCAACACTACTCATTACTGAAAAAACTAATAGATTCATAAATTGTATCGTACCATACCGTTTTAGATAGACCAAGCGATATTGACTATATGAAATTACATACCTACTTCTTCATCGACCGTAATATCGGACGTTGGTTGGTGGTAGGATTTTGTTTCAGTCCGCCTGGCTAGCTAACTTCTTATCTAATTCTGTCACCATAATAACAATTCTTAAAAAAATGTTGTGTTGCGGCATTTAGAGGTAAGATAACTAGTTCCTCAATTTGTTGTGGATTCCGGGTGAAGTGCGCCTCCATCTTCGGCCGTATCTCAACTTGTAACCAGATGAGACGAAGGCCAAGCGCTTCCTAAAAAAAATAGGTATTTGGTTGAAATTTTTATTTATTATTATATTATTATTATTTTATTATTATAATCAAAATAAAATTTAAAATTACTAGCCCTCGTTCGTTCATTTTCTAATTATTTTCCTTGTTGGTAGCACCCTCGGTGTGTGTTCGCACTTGGCCGATTTGATTTATTTCATGTTCAATAGGGTGCATTTTCTGTTGTTAATATAATCAAGTAAACGTTTGGCGTAGCTTTGTCGAATGAAAAAAGACACATGAACTAGATTCAACAGATTTTCAAATCTTGCGGATTTGAAAAACCTGTAATGTGTAATAAGGTGGGATTCTCTTAGATTTTACATCCGTGAAATCAATCATAATAATCTAAACAAAGAAACATTTCATTGTAACGTAATAAATGATTCATAAAGTTTTTGTAAGTCATTAAAACAATGGAGATTGCAATCAAGCCCACAAAAGAAATAACCCGCAGTAATAAGTATCAAGACGCAGTTAAGAGGAAGCAGCTGTTTCACTTTGCTTGACATAAGTATAATATTTTAATTTACAATGATTCGATTAGAAATGCTCTAATACCGTTACAGGCACTGTTTTCTATCATACAGGGTTATAAATATCCCAGTTTAGGTTGCAGTGATTACACTAAAATTAAACAACGTTATACAAAAATTACACTGGCCTATTATCGGCCGCCAAGCAGCTGTTCCGGTTTGAAGGTATAGTTGCCGGTGAACTTACGGACAAGCGGGTCTTAACACCTTTATGCATCAGTTGACGGTGCAATGCAGTCCCACGTAGGCCACATTCTCTGTGGATGTGACCTACGCAGTAAGGCTTCGTTATAAGCAAGAGATGGACATATAACATCAGGTGGGCTACTGGCTTATCCCGTCTTAAAGTTGTATAAAAAGTCTATTGCTTTTTCCTCAAAATTTACCTATGTATTTTTTGTGAGTATATTTTTGATTTCACAAATCTTAAAGCTTCGTTGGGTGTCTCATTTTCATGATAACTTTTGTTCACTCTGAGAAACCTTTTTTGTGTGGACTATAACTTTAACTGAAACTGCGGCTTTAAATACTAATGTTACGAGAGAATGTTGAGTTATAATATGAGCATGAGCAGTCTGGGGTTGCGTACCCGTAATGATTCTGGCCATCGGAATATCGAACAGATATATGTATGAATCTAAGCAACAATTTACATCCGACACTCAATATTACAAAACACTCTGCACGGTATCAGGCAGTAAAAATATTTAACAAACTTCCACAATACATTAAAGCTTTAATACACCAAAGGACGATATTGAAAAGTAAATTGAGGCTTTTTCTATTGGATAAATGTCTATATACGCTTGACGACCTGTAGATACAATTTAAATTTCTGACATTGTTAACTTTATACGTAAATTATTGTTTGTTGATTTTTGGTGACCATTTTTTGTTTGTTTTTTGTATTTTGTATTTTAGACTTCTTAAATTTTACTATTATGAAATTAATTATTTAAATCATTAACATTGTATCTAATCACTCATTGCTTTATTGTTTGTTTTTGTTTTAGTATAAGTTTGATCTGACATTTTACATTTTTGCATTTTTTGACTTGATTCTGAAGATTTTATTTTACAAACAGTTTGTTTTGACATTTAATTAATTTTGACTTTATTCTGAACACTCTGCTTAACTTATTTGCTTTATTTTATTTAGATTATGCTTTGAATTTTTTTTTTTTTTTTTAATGTTTTGATTTTGGTAGGTTTTCTATCGTAGCTGGCAACTCACAACCATGAATCTCTGTATGGTATGCTATGCTCTGTGTTTTAGCAAAGATAATGTTTGTTTTTACTTTTGGATAGGTAGTATTGTTTTTGTTGTTCTGTTTTGTTCATTTAACCTAATATAATCGTGTGTAATTAGGTATTAATTAAGCTCCACACACAATGTATTTTGTAATTGGAATAAAGAATTGAATTGAATTGAAAAATTGAATTGAACCACCCACCTTCCAGAGGTCCTTCTGGACCTTATTTATATTTATTATTTAAACACAATTCAATAAAATATATATCGGAATAACGGTACCCTATGCAAAACTTTGCTGTTTGATGCTTGAGCTGTGGCATAATAGTACATGTTTAATTTGGTATTTCGGAATTCAGTGTCTATACTTACCCAATGTAAATTAGGTCTTTAAGAATCTGATAACGCTCGGCTTGTTAAATCTACAGATCAAAATATTTGAGTAGGTTCATGAATCCTTTAGGGTTTTATCTGCTAGCTCTGTTTTCTAGAAACACAGTTGTCGTTTTTTATTCCATTGCTAAGTATAATTTTGTATAAAGAAAACTTTTAATCTTAGGTTATATAACTTATAAATAATGATGATAATATAAGGAGTAGGTAACTCAGTACTTACTCTATTATTTTAGAAAAATAAATAGGGTTCCATGCAATACAATTAAAATCCATTAAATCCTATACACATACCAGGTATTTTTTTTTAGAGTAGCTAGCATCTTTTCGGATAAGAAAGGATTTTGGAAAATTCCAAGTCCCAACCGTTTGCTAGTGAAATATATAATCTTAGACTAGAAATCATAGGTTGGTTGATCTTTGGATATTGGATGTTGAAAAGCCATAGTTTTTGTTAACCGATCCAATCAATCATAATCATACGTAAAAAAAGTACCACTACTACACTAGGGTGTGGACCAGGAATTGGCAAACGAATCTCATGATTTTTTCTGCTTGCCCTCTTGGCGTCCTATTTTATGTGAAAGTGATCCTGCAAGGGTATTTTCTGAGACATAGGTTAAGTTATTTTTTTTTTGAGTCTTATACTTTTAATTCCTTGCATTTGAACGTGTGGGACGTTGTCACTGCATGTACGTACTAAAAATAAACATCATCATCATCAGGTACCCAAAAATAATTTCTACAGAGCATGTGCCACGCGTAGCAAGCGAGTCTGTAATTGTAGTGTTGGTATCTCTACGAAAACCGCTGTCTTTACTTGGGACTTACCTAAACTTATTTTTCCGTGCTGCCAGCACCACAAACTAGAAATTTTGTAAATGATTAGATAATATTTAATTTCAGTAATGTAAAATCACACTTTACTTATTTCCGTTTGTGTCTGTGGGGTAGGCAGGAGAGATCCAAGTTTATGTAAAAAACACGTAGGTATTTACGGTGTCATGTGTTACGAGTATATGCAAGTGAAAAGTGAAAAATATTTGTCGAAACAACGTGATATTCATTACTGATGTGACTGATGTCTGATCTTTGTCGTTGTAAGTAAATAGTCTAACAAAACAACATTGAAGCGCGTATACCTATTAATATTACTTATAGCATTAGATATGTTGGGTAATTACTGGTTAGTAGTTATTGAGTGATCGCTTCGCACTTGGCCAATAACTCGCACTAACTTGCAACACTCTTGGGCAACACTTTGAATTTGAAAGGCAAGAAGGTGCCTATTTTTTATTAAACAGCAGCTCATACATATGATGATGTTAATACATTTTAAATATTTTCTGTTTTCAGGTTAATTAAAAAAAATACTTCTGCAAAAAACCGCCTGAATCAATTATCTTTTCAGCTTATCTTCAAGGAACTTCACGGATTTTTTGTACAGACAAGAGGTAAACAAAAGATGTGTACGACTAAAGGCCATTTAGGGATGAACCAAAACATAATGTAGACATGCACAGCTGAAGCCTGTGGAAGACACATTATAGGAAAACTATTGGAGAAGCACTTTCAATTATCATTTATTTTACGCATTGAAAAAACTGGGAATCAGCTTCCAGTACCTTTATTTCCGCTGTGTAACTACCCTCATAACTCCAAAAAGAGAGTTATAAGGCACCTTCTGGAAAGACTTGCTCCGACGTAAACTTCATCCTTGCCTGTGCATGTCAAGAGCTGAACCATTTGAAATAAAAAAGAAAAATTCTAGTGTTTCACAGAAAAGATCTTGAGGGAACAAGTCAAACCAACAAAGACCTACTGAGGAAAATTGATATTCCATAAGCAAGACCAATGGGACAGCTGTGTCTTACCAAATTTTCATTTGAAACAAGATGATTAAGCAAATGATTTTCAATCGCTATATGCCTTGAACAGCTTCTATAAAGCAAACACGGTGCAAAGGAAGACTTTCCTGATAATGCTATACATTATCAACTTTCCTTCCTCCGTCACCGTGTAAACGGCGCGTGCGCATCAATCGCGCACGTTTCCCCGTAGCGGCGGTGTCTCGTGCCGGATGACGTCACAACACTATCTAGAAAGCTAAATTGATGACAGGATTTCATAAATTCAATAGACTGTGTATGAGCTGATACGGTTCTCGATATGATACGATAAGCACACGTGACAGAGCCGATAGTTTTTTTTTAAATAAGTCTGTAAGTTTCTGTCACTGAAAGATTTGGTGTAGGTACGAGCGCGAATAAGCGTACGCTGTTTGGAATTTTTACTAATTAAAAATATCTTTAAATATTTTTTCTGTATTTCCCCATGAGTGCTCGAGTGATCGAATCATCAGGGACCATCCACAAAGTAGACGGATGGTAAAGTGACCGCGGTCGACACATTATCCTACTGACCGTACGGAGACTGACCGCAAACCTCCGGCCTCTGGGGATGAGCCTTTGTTTTTATTTATGAGTGACTAGATTGGCCGCAGCTCATGCCAAAACACAAAACAACATAGTTGGTTGGTTTAAGTAAACTTTTGAGGCTTGAAATAGGAGAAACCTAAAATATGCGCTAACCTTCCCCCACTCCGTCATTTTGCGTGTATATTTTTCGTGCCTATGGTAGGTAGGTATTTATTATTATATAATAGGTAAGTATGTAGATAAGTACATGTTGACTGATGGCACAAACAAACAACCAAGTTTTGAGTCTGTAGATACACTACTAAAGTCATATCCATAAATATCGTTAATTTTGGCATGTGTGCTGTTCACATTGAAAACAAAGACATAAAATGAGGCTGTACTATGAAAATAGGGCTCAAAACACCGATAATTTTTGGTGCTTGTAAATAATAGATAAAAGGTGAAGATCTAACTTTTGGTAACTTTCCAGAAACACGCTTGGAAGGATTGAAATGGCGCGATATTTTTAGATAAATGGGTAAAATAGGTAATATTAGGTCCTTACATACGAAATTGGCGTTTTGTCGTACTGGCCACTTTGATCTTAAATATCTCCTCTTTGGTTAGGAATTCCAAATTCAAATTTAAACAGCTATTTACTCATGCATTTGTGTTTCGAAAACCGTAATTCATTTGTTTTTTTCTCTTTTGCTTTTTTTTTCTGCGTCACTCATTTCACAAAATGGAAAACTTAAAATATCGCATTATTTACGAGTACGAGTTCCACCGTGGCACCAGTGCTGCAGAAACGGCTCGAAGGATTAATGATGTGTATGGTGGTGGTGTCGCAAAAGAAAACACGGTGCGTTTTTGGTTTCAACGCTTACGTTCTGGAAATTTCGACCTGCAGAACAAGCCCCGTGGACGGCCGGAGACCAAGGTCGATAATGATGAATTGAAGGCTATTGTGGAAGCAGATCCATCGCAAACAACATCACAGTTAGCTGCAGGCTGCGGTGTTAGTGACAAAACCGTTTTAATCCACTTGAAGCAAATTGGGAAGGTGAAAAAGCTTGAAAGGTGGGTACCTCATGAATTGAGTGAAGCAAACCGACAAACGCGCGTCGACTGCTGCGTTACATTACTCAACCGGCACAATAATGAAGGAATTTTAAATCGGATCATTACATGTGATGAAAAGTGGATCCTGTACGATAATCGTAAACGCTCATCGCAATGGCTGAACCCTGGTGAACCAGCAAAATCTTGCCCCAAGCGAAAATTGACTCAAAAAAAGTTACTTGTAAGCGTTTGGTGGACTAGTGCCGGTGTCGTACACTATAGCTTTCTTAAATCTGGTCAGACGATTACGGCTGATGTCTATTGTCAGCAACTGCAAACCATGATGGAAAAGCTCGCTGTTAAACAACCGAGACTTTTCAATCGCTCTACGCCACTGCTGCTTTGCTGCTTCAAGACAACGCTAGACCACACACGGCCCAACAGACGACTACCAAATTAGAGGAGCTTCAATTGGAATGTCTAAGACATCCACCGTACTCTCCGGACCTTGCTCCAACAGATTACCATTTTTTTCGAAATTTGGATAACTTCTTGCAAGGAAAAAAATTCAATTCCGATGAGGCAGTCCAAACCGCTTTCAAAGATTTCATTGATTCCCGTCCGAATGGTTTTTTTAGTAAAGGGATCAATGAACTACCTATAAGATGGCAAAAGTGTATAGATAGCAATGGTACATACTTTGATTAATAAAATATATTTTAATATGAAATAATTGCCTTTATGTTCCTCCCATACAAAACGCCAATTTCATATGCAATATAATATAGGTAATAAACAATAAACTTTTTTTTAATAAAAATGGAACCGACTTCATCACTAAAAACTTCTAAATAACTCTAAGGTAAGTTCATATAATTTGAAGTTGGTGCCGAATTGCCAAACATGTATATTGTATGGCACCGCCGCACCGCCAGCCTTTAATGGGATGTAATGATGATGATGATACAAGTAAATTATACAGCATTTATAGCCAGAATGCATCATAAGACAATTCCACTAAGCCCAAACAATGCTAGGTTACATTGTTTCGGTGAATATCGTCATCGTCGTCATCTGATGATGAAGCCAAAGGCCTACTCTAGACCTACCGGAAGGCAGGCAGTTCAGTGGGACTACTACGTATCATCATTACTGCGATCAACCACACGCCTGTCAAATGTGGTGATTATGACAAAACACTGATAATGATGATGATACTGGAAGGTAAGCAGTTCAATAGGTCTACTCTAGTGACCGTAAACATTCGATGGATGACAAATATACTCTAGTTATATTGATATAAAAACCAAACTACTGTACCGATTTTGATGAAATTTCTGTGAGACTACCTCGAAAGTATGGCCTACAAAACATAATAAGAATCATCAAAATCTATTTCGAATTGGCGGAGAAATCGAGTAACAAACAAACAAAAAACAGCCGAATTGAGAACCTCCTCCTTTTTTTGAAGTTAGTTAAAAATAGTATGCAGGGTAGATACTAAAAAAAAATCTGATTAGATTCCCACGGCTAATGAGCGTACAAATATGGACATAAAATGATAGTGATCCAGGAGCGCATCCATTTATGGACAAGAAACGTAACCAATCGACTGTTGCGTGTGCACAGTGGTAGTATTCGCAACACTTTTACATTCTTTTACCTTTCTTGCACTTCCAGTTACACACATGGTACCTAACCTACCATACTTAGAAGCAGCAGAAATGTTAGTAAGTAAGTAGGTACCTGTTATTATTAATAATTAAACCTTGTCAGTTAGGCTTTTATGTATGGTAGTGATATTATGTAACCTTACTTAATAATGCCACTTCATGATAAAAATGCAGCATTAAACGAACGTTTTTTATTTTATTTTAGAGACACATTTACCTATTTATTAAATTTTTTTTATTGTACGTCAGGGAAGCACTTGGCCTTCATCTCACCTGGTTACAAGTTGAGATAAGGCCGAAGGTGGAGGCACCCTTCACCCGGAATCCTCAACAAACTGAGGAACTGGCTATCTTACCTCTATATACCGGAACACATTTTTTTTAAGAATTGTTATTATGGCGACAGAATTATTTAAGATGGTGATAGCTACCCAGGTGGACTTAAACTAAATCCTACCACCAACCAAACGAAGCACAATATTGCTCCCCTGGCGATCAAACCTTGGACCTCTGGATCTGAAATCGATAGGTTGAACGACCACAGAGGCGGTTATTATTATTATTTTTTTTACACGTGCCGTTACAGTCATATTTCAAAGCACGGTCATGGTGTGTTGTGGGTGCAAAGAAAAAACGCATTAACCACATAAACACACCATAAAATGAACTCTTATCCTCCGCTGATAGCCGCGCTATTTTGATACTATTAATAGCTAGTAGCGCCATCTGTTGTTGAGCGGCTTAACTTTTATAAGGCATCGCCACTAACAGCTCTCTAGCGTTAGGTAGCGGAATCTTTTACAGCGTGTTCGTAAGACATAGTATACAGCTTCGTCGCTAGGTGGTCGATCACATACATTGAATATTTATTGTTTCAAACATATCGTATTTATAATGTGAAGCTATCACATCAGCTAACAAAATTAGGAATTGTTATAGTCATCAACTTATGTTTAACAAATAAATAAGAAGGAAATTACTTTTTGTGTTCAGATGGAAATAGTACTGTAATTTTGCATTGCTCTCTATAGCTGCGGTGTCCGAGTGGTTAAGGAGATGGACTTGAAATCCATTGGGTTCTACCCGCACAGGTTCGAATCCTGTCCGCAGCGGTTATTTTGTTGATTGATAACACAAAAAATGAAGTTAAGGTCCGAATTTAGAACTTTCGTTTTATAAAGTGGTCTTTTTTGAACGAGTAGAATAAGCTATTTATAAATTACATTAAATTTTGTGTTTCTCTAAATGTTTTTGGAGGCGGTGCTTCAACGGTATAAGTAATAATTACCTTACCTAAGATTAAACTGTAAGTCGTCTTAGGAAGCCGGCATGAACTTAAAAAAATTTTACCATTAGATTTTATTGTAAGTTTGTAATAAAGTCAGTTCCATTTATTTTTACATAAGTATCTAAAATTTTTAATTTAGTATTATTATACATCCTACTCAAACTGATTTAGGTAATTTATATCCGTACATAAGCATTACTTGACCTATCATGTAGATAGACGATTAAATAATAGCTTTGCTGAAATTAATAAAAAAATGAATGTCTCCTTCGAGCCGGATTTGAACCAGCGACCTATGGATATCAGTGTTTACCGCTACAGTCCACCGCTCTACCAACTGAGCTATCGAAGGTTGATATAAGTTACTGAAATTTTATATTGTATGACATTGCTAAGTAAATTGTAATGAATAGAATAGGATGGAACCTTGTCAAAGTAAAGCGAAAAGCAGTATTTGTATTAGAGTTTTGAACAATAATTATCTGACTTCGGCCGCAGATAAAAAAATACTAACGTAAGTTTTTTTTTTTTTTTCAGCATATAAAACCTATTAACATTGTTTTAATTAACGACAGCAGCTCCAACAGAGAATATGGCCCCTCCTAATCTACCCGTGGATGTCGTAAAAGCCAACTAATGGTTAACACTTCAGCGATCACCAGTCCGCCTGCCAAAATTGGTGAATATGGCATTCCTCCAGTGTTGAATCAGTCCCTGTCCAGTGGTCTAGTTGTCTAGTGTCTCTCCTAGTTTGGCTTTGACTTTGTCGCATTCCCGCGCACAGACGCAACGGCACACAGCTTGGCGCCGGACTTCGGCGGGTTGTCGTAATTCTTAGTTCTAAGTAGGGGTGACCAAGGCCTGCACTGACGTATTGTGCATGTAACTATATGCCCTATATACCCTATGGTTGTAACTAACCCTACCCCAGCCAGCCCAGCTCCTCACCGGAGCTGTTGGTGGTTGGGTGGTTGGTGACACATATTGAGAGCCTGAGTTCACGACAGCGACTATGAAAATGACACTGGTGTTTTGGGCGATGCTGCTTGCTCCAAGCCGGGGCCAAGCATTTACCTAAGGACCGTCTTCTCCCTTGCCGTGTGATAATCACTGATTACTTAATGTTTGAAATTTAAATACAGGCAGGTAATTTTATCAATGAATAAAAAAAATAAAGTGCGGCGGATTCAAGCGACTCTGAGCGGCACCAAGAGCCAGGCGAAGTGACGGCAGGTTGACCCTATGTTCAAGATAAGGTTCATATTAAATTGTTGTCGTCAAATGCGCTCCGCCGCGCTGCCAGCGGTGTGCGCTGGGCCTAAGGTAAGTTTTCCCAACAAAGATCGACCGGACTTCCGATCGGACTGCGGCAACATATACGCGCATGGTTCACATCTAGCCATGGGTACGCTTGTTATTTGTGTATGGGTCATTATACTACGATTCCTTCAGTGGACTCGGCTAGATGGAGCAGTGGCGGACAGAGAGTGGATACAAAAGGCCGATGATCGGGCTCCGTGGCATGAAGCACCGGGAGAGACTACGTATAACAATAGGTTGATGATGATTAAGATGGGTCCTTATCCTCGTAGCTACCGATTTGTGCCAGGGTATATGCTCTGCGCTGTTCTTCGCTATCACAAGCCATCTAGCTGGATTTTTTCTATATAATCTTCTACTCGCGTCTGGATTGGACTGAATTAACAGTAGCCTTTGTGTTATTACTGGCTTAGAACAATATCTGTGTAAAGTTTCCAATAGCGCCCAAACATGGTGTTTCACCGAGTTTCAGAAATCGAAACTCAAAAGTTTGTCAAAGAGCCATGGAGCGAAGTGTGCTAGGGGTGGGAAGGGCCAATTAGGATCCGCAACATCGAACTGCGGTCTAAAGCCGGTATCTAAGGTGCTAAGACTGCGAGTGTGTCTATTTTTGGTTCGATGGAGAATAGGCCTTAATCTCACCAGGTTTCATGTTAAGTTTAAGTATGGAACTGGCTCTCTTATATAGCCCTTAATGCCGTAACACTACAATTTAGAATTGTTGTTATGGCGACAGACTTAGATAAGATGGTGATAGCCTAGCTATGCGACCTTCATCAAAGTCCTACCACCAACCAAACCAAGCACAAACATTGTACTTTCTTGTGATCAAACCTTTCTTGGGACCTTTCTTGGGACCTTTGGATCTGACACCAGTGGGCAAACCACAAGACCACAGAAACGGTAAAAAAAATTTGTAAATATGATGGGGGAAATGGGGGACAACATAGGTTAAAAAAAGAGTTGCGAGCGGCTATCTGTGTCTACATAATATGTAAGTAGGTACGTCCGTCGATAAAACATAACGTTAATTCTTCCTAGTAAGTGGAATCTTAACGTAGTATTTTCTCTGCTGATCATGGAATCGCCTATTTCCACATTATCTGCACTGAATCAACAAATCTGGATAATTCGAGTGGTCTGCCTGCGATTTCTATTTTCATCCCAAATAGCCGGTTCAAGAGCAGTGACCGTATGCAAACAATCACAAATAGAAGCTACTATCGCTGAGCTAGGATTGGAGAAACATACTCAAGGGCTCATAGAGTAATTATTTTATATAACTGCGTTTCGTTTTCATTTTCAATGGCGAAAACTGTCAGAAGTCAGGCGCTATATTTAAGATCCACCACGATCAAACTGCAAATAATCACGCCAAGCGTTGACTCCAATCTCGCTTGAGAGACAGACATACCAACAAACATACACACACCTTAGTATTTGTATTAATTATTAAATATTTATTGATTAATAATTTGCTTCAACAATAGGAGGAGTTAGGAGTTCAGAACTATGCAAGCATTGTTAAAAAAAATAAGTGTGATACATTTCGATGCATATAGCATTTAATAAAGAAACCTATCTCAGTCTTCGGACTGAGATAGGTTTCTTTATTAAATGCTATATTGTATTTTTACCCGAGTTTCATAAAGAGAACCTGTCAAATTAGACCAAAAAGTGCAAAAATAAGAACAAATTCAATAAACCACTAAGCTGCGAGAAATTCCTCAATACCATTAAGTTTCTTCCGAAGAGCTTTCCAGTACAAAGGAACCCCAAAGCGAGTGAAGTATCAAAGGAGATACAGCTAGGTAACCAAGCTTTATGAAGCCTTAAAGCGAGGCTTTGTAGCCGATCTGAACTCACTAAACTGTTTCCGCGCGAATGCTTCCATCTCTTCAGCACATTGACGTCACAGCCGCTGTAGCAATACCATTGTCAAACACATATTTAATTACCATCGTGTGCAGTGCGGCACACGCAATTCGTTCCAGAAACGACATAAAAATTACATAATTGAATCCACAGATAAGTATCCTACATCGTTAGGATACGATATGTTCTTGACTGTCTGACTAAGGGTGCTTGTGACGTTTGGCTAAGGGAGACAAGTGTGATTTTCGGACGATCCTGCGTTGTACTACGCTTGCGCAAAAAACGTTGAGACGCTCAGTTGAAGAGTGGCGGCGCGCCGGCTCGCGCGCTCGCCAGCCGGTCGAATGCCATCCCTCCCGCCACCGGGTTCTCACAAACATCACTAAAACCTCATCCAAAATTGCTTAAGAATGCCCGTAGGACTGTGTATTGTCAATTTGTGAGCGGGAAGAAGCAAACCCTCAGTCTTCCCAAAAGTGCTGATGTTTGGATGAGGTGAGTGCGGACTTGCAGTCCAGAGGTCGGGGGCTGTCCTTGATTAATGCCAAGTTGAACACATGAACAGGCTTTAATTGCTCGCGTGCATGCACGGAAGAATCATTCAGAAAATTGCCGCCTGTATCCGATGTGTGTTTTTCAGCCGTACCTACAGCAATTTCTCTATAATAGAAGGGAAACATGCAAATGTTTATGGAAAGAAGGCACGAGTTAAATAATTTTATAGCATTCCCAATATTTTTGTCAATTTGGTAATTTTATTATACAGTAAGAAACATTACATAACATCATAAACTTAAGGACAAAGTATTATTATGATATTTACAGATAAAACTTGGAATTCCAGATGTAAACCATTTCATCCAGATTGATCCACTCCACTCGCTCAATTTAGGAAACGTACATTAATGTTTCCGATTATTCTACAATCAGTTTTGATAACAGGTAATATTTTGATTAATAAAAAAAGGTGAATGGCGAGAATATCATTTTTGATATTCAGTAATTGATTGCCGGGGTTTATGGCGATGAAACACAATAACAAGCAAACATACCAATGTACTGGGTGGACTTTTAAAAGGAAACAGCAAATGCAGGGGGTACCTTAAACGATATACATACGGGACAACGTTGCTAGGATATCCCTTAACTTTTTACTGCCGATGATTATAAACCACTTTGGGTTATAATCATGCTGTATTAGTATGTACAATATAAAATAAATCCCAAAACAGTTCTTTGTGCACTTCTTTATATACATGTTAACTCATTTGTGAATTCACCAATTTTGAGGATAGGGGTAGGTATAGGTAGATCACGCCTACCCCTATCCTCATAAAGAATAGCCTTTTTTGATTTAAGAAAGTTCAAGCAAAAGTGCACAGGTAGAAGTTCCACAAAAGGTCACAACCCATAGTTGCCCAAAACTTAAGATAATTAGAAATATCCATTACAAGCGGTATATTTTCCAGAGCTTGTGTTATAAACATACGCAAACGAAATTTCTAGTTGGCTTATTTCAATCCGCATTACAATCACAATGCGTAAAATTCTTTACAAACTACTATTCGTTTTATACATGTGTTTGAACTTTAACAGTACTATTAGTTATTCTATGCTTTTACTAACCATCTGCATACAAAAAAAACGAAAAAAAACACGTGGTCACTCAGTCCACACACGATCTTTATACCTTTTATTAACATGACCTTTTCATAAAATTTACAAAATGACTAATTGATAAACTGACTATTAAGGCAGAGCCCTAACCAGAGCATTTTAGGTAAAATAAAAAGTCAGGGGACAGAAAAAAAAAAAATCAAGATAATGTCGCCAAGTTTTTGTTATTACCCTTGAAACTTGCAAGCTGTTAGTTTATAATATAAATTGCAAAAGAATAATTAATTAAACAGTGTATGATTAGCAGTATTTCAAAGGATCAGGCCCTGATGATTGGTGAGAAATAAAAGGCCTGCAAAACGATAAATCGTTTCGTTGTTTCTCGGATGATGCAAAACATAAATTGGATTAATATAATATATATATAACATAAGGTCTAACTTACGGAAGCCACTCGACCGTAGAGTTAGAATAAGGTTTGAACAAGGTCAGCTCGATTTTACGTTGTTTGTACGAGTTTACCCTGTGATATTATGATTAAATTGTCACAGTAACCTGATTACGTTTCAGTTTACAGGCTTTACCACCTGATCAAATATTTAGAGACCTTTGTAAAGCGGCACCAAATGAAGCAACTAACAATACAAAGTTAAACAACAAACTAGTTAGTCCCAATCATGACACACAAAGCGAAATGTTAATGATGCTTCGTTGTACAGTACCATCCAATAAAGTTGACACAATTCCACTTTCCTCAATAGGTCCATTGCGAGGTTTTCCATGTTGATTTAAGGGACATGGATTCAAATCTCGGCCGTGCCAATGGACTTTTTAATGCAGAATTTCAAAGGGCTTCTGAGCACGTGAAACGTCTGTTGACAGATAAGAAAATAACTGCTGTGTCACGAAATCTCTAATAGGTTACAAGTGACACAAAAATTCACAACTGTTTCTTAAACCTCTCTCAAACCTCTCTTCAACATATCTTATAGTTATTAAGTATTAATATAGCTAATTGATTCAGGCATTATTTTGCGAAAATCCATTGTTCAATATAAATAACCCGAAAACAGAAAGTTATTCAGTAAAACCAAATTACTGACATGTGTTTTGCACGAGGCATCCTCAGGAAACATAGTCTTGCTGCTAAGCTGACGAGTCTTCTACGGACGTTTTGCCGACCCCAGCGCAGCGCTGCAAGTTCAAAATTCGTTTTGCAAAGGAATTTAGCGGATTTGTTACTAAATTTCTTTGTTTTCTGGCTATTTGCATTCATTAAGTTTTCACCACTTATCCTAAGTTTCACCAATAGGTACCTTGTGTATGTCTGTATAATTAATTTTATTATTATAACTAGAACTAAATATATCGTATCATGTTAAAGCAATTAAAACGAGATAACTCAAACTACAATGAACCAAAACTCATGAAACCCCTTGTAAAATAAAATTAAAAATACTGATATATCCTTAAAATATGAATGGTATAACAAATCTATGCATACATATACACAATATACGTTTTTACACAAAGAATACCGCTTTTTGACTGAATACAATAGAAAACAATATCTAAATTCAAAAGAAAGTAAATTCAAAGGTAAAAAAGCGAACTGAATCATAACCTTTAGAGTCTACTTAACTGCCGTAGCCTCCACGCAAGTGCATATACAATGCTTCCTGGTGGCGCAGCGGTAACACATTAGGTTTCTAATTATTTTTTGGCCTTTAAGCAGACGTTGAAGGGTATATCAGATTTTGTTATTATGCACGTGGAAAATGGTTATTTGTCTACAATTTATGGTGGGCATTCAAACCCAGTGCACGGCTTGGTAGATGGTGCTTAGGTACTTTAAACTCTGCACTCCACACAATTTTAATATTTGTTTGCAATCACTTTCAGTTTTATTAAATATGTAACTATGTATGTAATTGTATGTATGTTAACATTTATAACTATTTGCCCCAAATAAACCTAATCCACATCTAATAATAGAGAATGTTTTTTGCTTAATTTTGTAGGTGTCGGTTCGATTACAATTTATTAATATAAAAAAAATACACAATCGTAAGTAAATGATAAGATTGTTTACTACGGAGACACATGTAATACAAGCCAAAAGATTAGGGCTAATTACTGTATGACGCTATCAATCTAAATAACCAGGTTACACTTCGGCTACGAGTTCATTGATTGTACTAAGAACAAGCCAAGTGGGACACTTGTGCCGTGGGAAGGTAACGTATGCGGATCAAATATTCATGTTCCTTGTGTTGTGCTGGAAGAGGTGCTGAGTTGCTAATGTTGGACGAAACGTTTTGCGTTCCTTGCGATGTTAAGCTATAGCTTTTAAGACATTTGCCTTTTTGTATAAGTAATCGAAGCAAGAGTCGACAGAGCTGATTTTTTTTGATGGATTGACTTAGCTGTTCCTCTCAAGCCGTGACAAGGAGCTATTTAATTTTTCCAAGGTCATTAGTAGACTGAAACATTGGTTCGTTAGCCATCTTTTAGTAATTAGCCAGTTACTTTTTCCTAGGCATTTCCAAGGCTTTTGATAGGGTTTTGCACATGGGTCTCATTATTAAGCTTTCCTCCTACGGACTACCGTCCAACCTTTTACAGTGGATCACAGACTCTCTGAGGGAACGATCGATTCGAGTAGTCATTAGTGGCTATTCGTCTGATCTATTGGCTATCAATGCCGGGGTACCTCAAGGGTCTGTTCTATCGGCCAGTCTATTCCTGCTTCACATCAACGATCTGCTAATACTCGGTATCTATGTTCAGCGGTACTTCACACCGGGGCAGCTTTTAAGTTTGTACAAAGCTCAGGTCAGATCTTGTATATAGTACTGCTGCCACCTCTGGGAAGCCTCGATTGAGCGTCGTACTGCTAGGTTCATATGTGATGATTCGCTTGTTAAGGCCAATTTGCAGAGCCTAGAATAAAGACGGCGGGTTGCCAGGCGGTCTTTGTTCTATAAATTCCACTTCGGCGAGTGTTCACAAGATATCCCTCCATCCCCTTTCAACCACAGGACTAGCAGACGTACGGCAGGCTATAACATATACCTTTTAAATGTTCCATTGTGCCGAATACATCGTTTTGCCTCTACATTACCTCATGAATACTGGTAAATCTATGCCCTCGTCTGTTTTCCCGCACAAGAACCACCGTAGAGTATTCAAGCCTAGAGTAAATAGGTTCCTTTTACGTAAGCGTGCGCCAACCACATATTTACTTGTTTTACAAGTAAGTTGGTGGTCAAACGCTTGGCATATATAATAAAAAAAAATGAGATGGGATGTTATAAATTCACAGATTCTCCCAAACGTTCATTCCTTTCCAAATTAATTTTATATAAGAGTTTTATTTCGAATATCACAATAAGGCGATGTGCAATGATTACTGGGAAATTGCAATTACGCAAAATCATAGTTCTGATTCAAAATGCTACCTGCGATACATATCGTATGTGGGATACAGAGCCAATGAATGTAGGTATTTCCATGTGTCACTATCAATTCGACAGCTAGATGCATACCACTAAATTGCTGTTGTATTATTGTGGTTGAAATTGAGCGAAATGCTGAGAATTAATAATCGAGCATTGTTTGGTCAAATATTAAATTCAGAATCATATTAATAATCTTGGTCATCCCACAACTCGACACGCCTTGGATACAAAACGTGTAAACGCATAATGATAAGGTTGAAAGAATCTTTTTTCATTTGTTCGCTAAGCAAAACGAATGAGCCATGATATTTTAACATCGACCCTTTGACCTTTGTGCTGTCGATCAGTCGAACTCACAATCACGTAATGAACGATTCCACTTCTTTATGCATGTTATTGAATACCTACTCCATGAACAGTAGAGCTAAAAACGAGCAAATTCACATATCTAATAAATAAAATAATAAAAAAATCGGGATCACTAGAAATGTTCATATGAATGTGCTTATATTACATTATATTAAAATAGAATGTGAATTAAATCGTGTTAACAAGTTGTTCAGGTCATCAGACCGGGCACTGGGCAGTGCGGTGATGACGTCAGGCGCCGCATCCCCGGTGTCCAGTGTTTGTACGGAACTGCCGCAATATTTATTCACGCTCTGCTCGTAGGCAATTATTAGTTTTGGGCAGGATTTAGGATAAGTTGTATCCTAAATTCATTTTAACAAAAACTTTCTTTTACCGGTCATAAGCTAACAAATAATAATAATGAAAGCAAAAATCTTTAGATTTGAAAATATCGAATATGTTGAAAAAGCGGCTACTGATAGGGAAAAGTATTTATTCATACATAAACAATTATGTACAATTAAACTATTTACAAAAGCAGCAGTCGGGTTACCTAAGGACCGTCACAACAGGTACATATAAAACTCGACTAATATAGACCAGTTTTTTTTTTTTTTTGTACGACGGGTAAGCACTTGGCCTTTATCTCACCTGGTTGAGATTATGCCGAATATGGAGGCACACCTCACCCGGAATCCTCAACAAACTGAGGATCTAGCTATCTTACCTCTAAAGGTCGGAACACAACAATTTTAGAATTGTTATTATGGCGACAAGATTAGGTAAGATGGTGGTAGCTAGCCAGGTGGACTTCAATAAAGTCCTACCACCAACCAAACCAAGCACAATATATTGTACTCCCCATGGGGATCGAACCCGGGACCTCTGGATCTGAAATCGGTGGGTTGAACCACTAGACCACAGAGGCGGTTAAACCAGTACCAGACAGAAACGTGTCCAGTACACTAACTGTATTGCTACATTGAACAGCAATGCTAATTCTCTGGTTGAAATAGCCAGCCAGCAAGATTTTTGAAAACCCAGGGGGCATCGGTTATCCAAGGTCTGAAACCAAATTGTTCAAATATGTAGCTAGAATATAGTTCTAAACTTGTAAATGGACTTAATTTTTATGAAAAGATTATAAAGCAAAATTTGGGAGAAAAGTAAACTTTTATAATTTCAGCGGAAATAAGTTGTGTACTTTAATTTAAAAAAAAACAGGAAGGGAACGCTAAACGCATGAGGTAAATCCAAACCAAGTCGGATTTAAAAAAACATTTCCTTTGCTAGCCCTTGAAAAACAAGGTAATAATAAGTAAGTAGGTACGTCATATAGTTTGTGACGCCACACGGCATGAATTACTTTGTCAGTGACACGTGACGTGAAAGGCGATGTAGCCTCCACATTTGAAGGGTAGATCGAACAATTGCATTATTGAAATTTAAACTCATGCAAACGAGTTGAAGGTCGAAAATACCTAAAACCCAACTGCAACATGTCATAGATACGGGCGGCCTGCACAAATCAAACAGCGAAATTTATGCTATCATCAAATTGCAAACCACCAACTAACACTTATGAATTATACTTGGCATTTTAATCAATAATTTGGAATAAATTGTTCATTTAATAACTCAGTGGTCTAGTGGTTCACCCTAGGGTATTGTTTCTTCTACGGGACTGGCTACCAGCATCTTACCTAAGTCTGTCGCCATAAAAAAAAGTCTATATAACATGTGTTCCAGCATTTAGAGTTAAGATAACCAGCCAGCCAGCCATGACCTCGAGTAGAAAAAAAAAGTAAAAAAAATAGGAAGCCTTAGCCTTAGCCAGGTTAGCAAGGATTGTATAAAGGAGGGTCTACGTTTTCCTGCTTCAAATAATACTGAATAGTTTGACGTGCGCTGTGTGAGCTTGTGTTATCATGGTGTAGGATGATGAGTCGCTTTGTGTAAGAGCGCCTTAACATTTAGGTCGCAAGTAGTGCGGCAGCAGCGGATGCCTTCTTATTACAAATACAGCCGCGCGACTTGTTTAGATTAGGGTGGCCAGTTCATTTCAATAATGGATTCCAATGAGGAGTCATCATTGTCGCTCCTGTTTTTGTTGGTTCTCAATGAAATGAACGCGATCACAATAAAAAAAAAGAAAATACTGGATTGATCCTGTGTTTCGAAACCGGCATGTGAATAGTGATTATGTAACAGGATACAAATTGTTGAACAAATTTAATTATTAAAAATATTTTATTATGTACGAATGTCACAAAAGTAATTCTGCGAATTATTACGTCTTCTTGAGAATAGTATTCAACGCCGTGATACTCGATTTCGCAACAGCATTTCCGTAGAAGAAGGCTCGTTATATAAAACACCGAGGTGAGTCTATAGATGGGGTTCTAACCCTAGAACCCTAATGAATGTGAACAAATAGGTGGGTACCTAGTAATGGGTACCCACCCATTTGTTCACAAACAGTTTTAACCTCTTATTGGTTTTTTTAATTTTGCTTATTTTTTTTCAATCAATTCATTCATACTAACGTCGTTACTGCTAATAATCTTTTCAAAAATTAACACACAATTAATCTCATCTGGTTTTAAGTTATGTAAAGGTCGAAAGTAGAAGCGTTTAGAGTTAGACTTATGTAAGGTAGTGGTACTCGCCGGGAAAAGTATGATTTCGCTGAACAATAGAGATAGTTCGTTTCCGACAAGCTGAACCCACATAATGGAGGCTTTCCTGATATTCCAAGACGTAAGAACAAAACGGATTTTTCCTTAAGACGAGAACGAAACAAAGGCCTGGTTAGATACCGGCTAGGGACTGAAACAATGCTTTCGAGTTTCCTTCTTATCTCTACTACTATGCACCTCACCATATGTTATAATACTCCACCTCTCATATAAATTAACTGTTCAGTTTCAGCAAAAAATATATGAGGCTTAAAAAAATTGAGGCTATGAATCGACCTTTCCAACTCAGCCCATGTATGTCGTACAAATCAACCAAGGGATCAATCAATCAATCAATCAATATTTATTTATTTTTCTTCACAAATAAGGCTTAACTTAAAACGGGCTGTTACAGAATTTGTATGTCCCGGGTTCCTATTGTGCGAGAACCTGCCGACCTCTGCAGACCGCCGAAATCTGACATATTTCTATCAAGAAGATGTCAGACCTCAACCGTTCATGGAAGAGACGAACCATTCTATGTAACCCGGATTTAGATGCCTGGTTTGTGAAGACTGGTGCCTGAAGTAGGTTTAGAAAAACCTGTGTTACAGGTCACCAGACCTCTCGCTCCACGAGTGAGGGTATGTATAAGTGGGGTGTGTGAGGGGTAAGTGTAAGCTGGGTCTCCTGATGACACCAGTCTCTAAAGAGTCTGGGCAAGGGGTGACACCAGCCTTATTGAGTGCATGTGTATGTGGAGGAGTGAGTGTGGCAACTGTGCAATAGAAACATCGAACATAAGACGGGAACAAGGTACAGGGTAGGCACAGACAAGAGATTAAATTAAAAGTTTAAAGAAATCTTCTGTTGAACTGTAGTCCAGGTTTTTGAGCCAGGACGATTTTTTTTTCTTTATGCAGTGGGTAAACATTTAAAGTATTGTTTAATTTGTGGTGGATCCCCAGAAGGCAGCAGCTTCACTGGGATGCTTTACTGTGATCACCTGGAATCATGGAAATCCCTTCATGCACAATCACTTGACTCCAAAGTCGTTGACATAAACACCTATGATATTATTGTGAACGCTTTGTCACGCAATCAAATAAATAAATTCCTCATTATGTCCTTGAATAAAACCAATGGCTGGAAGCAAAGATTATATGAGATAAAGACCGAAACTCCCACACTAGACTAATATTTTTGATATTATAACGAAAGATCCTTGGTCTCTGATGTGTATCTCCATGTCTCCATTTGCTCGATATACGTAATGTTACTTCACATTGTTTCCCGCATCAATTTTACTTTTTTGTATCAGAATCAAAACCAAGCTGCGATAATGTCATGACGTAAATTTGTACTGCTCCCGTCCTCTGTACTTTTATGTTGATTACCCCTTTGAAGTACTCAGCTTTGAAGCGTCGAAACTCGGAGACCGCACTCTTTCATTTACTTAAGCACCCTACTCGAGTAGCTTAGTACTTCCTCAACATGATTTTGCACCCTTTTAACTTTTTTGCTTCCTGTATCAAAAACTGAAATTGAAACATTATATTTGGTAAGTTATTTAAAAAAAGGACATTCACAGTGCAATCCAGCCCCAAACTAAGCAAAGCTTGTTATATGGGAACTGGATTACTACAGAATACTTAAACACCATTTTTTTAACGTATATACAATACAAAACCCAAGTAACAAATGTTTGTCCAAATTGTTTCCGTACACTAAATAAAAGACGCTTGTCCAGCTGTGGACAATAATTGGCTCGTGATATGAGGTGACATTAATAAAATGCTATATATCGCTAAGCTTACCGTAGTGAGTTTCATTGACTCGTATAACTTATATATCACGAAGTCATCAGGTCAAAGGGCCACATTATAACCAAACATGAGTGAACACACATGAACAAAGGCTTTTGTGCTATCACTAAAGTCAATAACCGTTCATTAATGGAAATTGAGGTAGGCATTTTCATAGATCACCTACAGACCTACATTTCACGCATTCCCCACAATTCATTCAAATAGGTATCGATGAACGGCGTAGATTACCACATAGTTTGTTGGGTACTTTCGTTTATATTCACCGGCAGTAGGCACTGAACTATCATTAAAGCCAATATTTTATAACAACAATATTTTAGATATTTATTGTTTAGATTTTCTATATTGATTCCTTGACTGAGAAAACTTTGCTCGTAAAGATTTAGTGCGTTCCCTAACTAATATGTAAAATCTAAACAATGACTATAAAAAATATTGCTGTCATTAGATTCAATGTAGCCTGTACTGTACTGGGAGGGTAGCAGCATCTATCTGACTACTTAACACCATATTAGAATCACCAACTCACATGCCAATCGTGGTGATTATGCAATATTTGGAGGCTCATGTAATGCAGTGAACTTTTTCGGGATGTTAATTCATTCTATTCATTGAAGGCATTGAAGAGGATCGCTTTGGAAATCAGTGTGGCTACAACAGGTTTACGCTAACTACAGTCGCTAGCGAGGATAGTAGAAAAAATGACTGAAAACGAAAACAGCGCCATTTATCTCTCCCCTTTTCTCTATATCTGTATAGAATAGGTAATAAATTTGATAGTACGTACTTACGTAATGAATTCAACTGTCCTACGTCACGTTGACAATTGATGATTTTGTGGTAGGCATACAGTAAATTACGTAGTTACTATACAGCGCCACACTCAACTTCAATCCTGGCGAGCACTGGTGCATAAAATGAGCCTCTGCGTCTACTCAATCCTGTTACGTGAGCCAAATGAAGCGAAAACTATTTCACCTCGTCTCCTCAAGCTGAACCACTGAATAAAATAAAACGCTGGAAGCAAACTCTTTCACTGAAATAGCTAGCGGTACGGCAATATGTATAATAATATACAACATATAATATAAACAAGCCTCATAGCTCAGTTGGTAGTAACTCTGCCTTCTGCGCTGTAGGCTGTGGGTTCGATTCCCACCCAGGACAAATATTTGTGTGATGAATATAGATGTTTGTTCTGTGTTTGGGTGTTGTATCATATAATACGTATGTATTTACAAAAAGTATTTAAGTATTCTATCCGTAATCTAGTTCCCACATTACAAGCTATGCTTAGTTTGGGGCTAGATGGCGCTGTGTAAAATTAATGTCCTGTAATATTTATTTATTTATTTATTTACATATCATAACAGCAATATTCATAATATCATAAATACTATCTACGCGATATTTACCACGATTTCATAACCCTATTCAAGTTATAAAATCTTATTTTTAAATAGGAAATGATTAGATTTATTGTACTGAGTGAAGTTTTCTCGCTACAGTTTGTATTGTTGGGTTGTATTGCTTAGCCTATGCAGGAACTGCTACTCGTGGCTATGTATATGCAGATGTATTGTGCTTGGGCCCAAATATAGAAGCACATCAAGAGATATAGGGCAAGTAAATGCAGAATTAGACCAAAAGTACTGTCGAATATTCGTAGCACGGCGTAGCACTGGTACAGCGCGCGTAGACCTATCGTAGCACTGGCTTTGATTCTGTGACAATGATTATCATCACCATGGAGAATGACGGTTCGTAATCCAGACCTTAACCAAAATCTACTCGAGTAATATTTTTCACAATTACTAATGTTATTACTCAATTATTTTTTTATTCAACCAAAAATTTCATGTCACTAATTGGTGCAAATCTATACAAAGAGATTTTTGGAATACAGACCAGCTGATTATCATCGCAGCACTCAGCACACGGAAATCTCAAAAGTCGACTAAAGGATTTCACCAGAATAAGGGCAGTAGTATATCTAGTACCTTTACTGCGTCCGTCTGCACAGCTCTTGGACTAGGCGCTCATCCAACAGTGAAAATTAATGGTTTTTGATGATGATGATAAATCATTGCATTGCTTAAGTCTACTATTTTCTTTTGATCGTTGTTAATAAGTCAACGCTTTGAACCGAACAGACCGTGGATATCGTACGTATCACACCACAAAGTTGTGACAACTTCGAAAGAAACTTACGACTGAACTGGGGATTCAAGTTGATAGCGTTGATAGGATAGTCTGATAAACTAATATCGTTTTTTATGTGCGAAAGTTTGATTTGAGAAAAGTTTGCCAATTTCCTTTGAATATACAGACTACATTATTATGATTAGGGCGATAGGATTGTGTAAAAAGTTTATCATTCGTGATGATTATAGATATCAAGCCTTCGCCTAAATTAGTTATCAGTAACTGTTGATAAGACAGGTATCTGTCGTTGTATAGTCATTGTAGTAATAGGTTTGCTTGGTTTTTACTTTTTGATTCAAGCTTTCTCATCGAATTTTGCTTTCACCATCCATTATCGGTTGCGTCGGCGAAGAAATCGTATCGAACTTGAGATTCAATATGCCAATATGCCTGCTCGGTATAACCCGGTGCCAGCCATCTGACAATTGATGCGGTTCGATCGACACGAACTATACGATATACAATGATAAAGGGAGACTCCCTCACTGAATACCTACATAAAGTTTCGAAATAAATGTGTGGTAGGTGGATAAAATACATTAATGTAACTTACTAAGTTGAGCCTCTTGGGGTTGACCTTGGGTCCGTAGGGAGCCAGTGCTATCCAGGTTTTTAAAACTCTTGCAAGGCTTTTGATGGAGGCGAAGCGTGACCCAAGGCTTTAATTTTGGCCAGCGAATTAGCATTGCTATTCAGCGGGACAATATAGGCAGTATCAAGGGCACGCTTCTGTCCTTGGTCTTTCGGTCTGAATCAGTGGAGTTACCTGTAGACCGTTGTAACTCTAATACAGTGATTCTGTGACGTTTGGTAGCAATTGAATCAAAACAGTTATTTTTATTGGCAACTTTGAATAGGTGTAACGCGCGGGTTCAGCTAGTTTTTACTAAAACTAGTAATTTATAGTACATTAAACATATACTTAATTTAATATGTGCATTTTGTCTGATACTACTTTTAATATATTCTTATTTTTTTATCATGAGCAACATTGAGGAAAAACTTTCTTCTTGAGGAAATTCATATCAATGTTTTTGTTGAAAAACGAAATAAAGATAATTATATTGTGAACATGCACAATACAATAATATTTTTTATATACAATTCAATTCAAACTTCTTTCAAGATAAACGTGACATCCCTTTAAAAGAAGTAATAAGCAAGAAAGAATGCCGCACTAACTCTTATGTAATCTTGTGTCTCACGCCCAATTAAGGCCGTAAATTGGTTGATAGCAAGCTCGCCAATATCGTCGGAGAAGGCAATTTTCGTCCAGGAATAGAGCTAACAGCCGAGTTGATTGATGCCTTCCTCCCAGGGCACGGGCATCTAATAACTTTTGCTAACTCTGTTTATCAATAAATGGGTTAATGGATGGTGATATAAGAAGGGATGAGTGTGTTATATTATGAGAATCATATCGTGTGGGCGAACGGAGCAGTTGCCAAAACGTTTACAGCTTTTGTAACAATCAATGTTCGACATGGTAAACAATTCATCATTCTTGAACCTTTAATCGATTCATGCCTACAGTTTTTTCTTTCACATGTTCTCTAACCAAATCCCTTTTCTTTTGTTACAGATTGGAGTATTACCGTTAAATAAGTGTAAATAGGTCTATTACAAAAGCAATTATTAACTAGAAACCCCGTAGATTAGTCTCTGTAGTGCTAGAAAGTTCTTCCATGACTGTTGACTCTAAAAATGTTTGCGTGTACGAAAATGAGTGAAGTGTGGAGAGTAGTGTGTGTGCGGTCGGAAGTGGTGTAAGATGCCAGCTCGGAGTGGCAGCTCGTTGATGCGCCCGTTCGTAGTGCTAGCTCTGCCCGGGATGTATTTGCTGTTCAAGTACAATCAGTACCGACAGCAGCAAATGGAGACCGCGCGGCGGAGAGTCACAGAGCGGGAGCTGACCCACCTCAACACCAAGATTGTGAGTACCACTTCACTTTTGTATGTTTTATTTTCGGCAACCCTAATAAATATACATGTATGTTTTGTTTTCGGCAACCCTATTTTTTTTTTATTGTTCGACGGGGATGCGCTCGGCCTTCATCTCATTTGGTAACAAGTTATAAGGCCGAAGATGGAGGCGCACTTCACCCGGAATCCTCAAGAAAGGAACTGGCTATCTTACCTCTGAATGCCGGACAACCATTTTTTAGCATTGTTGTTATGGTGACAGAATTAGGTAATGGACCACCATTACCTAATGACTAAGTCCGCCTGGCTGGCTACCAAGCTAGCCAGGCGGACTTAATGAAAGTCCTACCAACATCAAACCGAGCACAAGATTGTACTCCCCTGGGGATTGAAACCGGGACCTCTGGATCTGAAGTCAGTGGGTTGACCCACAAAACCACAGAGGCGGTTGGACACATTGTACTAGCAATACCTACTTCACTTTACTTTACAAATTTCAGATCATCTCGTAAATAATATTAGAACGAATTAAATAAAACACATATAGATCTAATACTTATGTGAAAACTCAGTGGATTATGATGATATTAATTCTCCTTTAACTAATCCAAACTGTGTTTTAGCATAGTTGTTTGTTTTTTTTTCAAATTAAAATTAAATAAAATCCCTATGTACATTGTGTTTACACCTATTCGTGGCTTAAGACCCCACCAAATCGGCCCGCGGATGTCGACTAAAGTAAAGTAAGTCGACTAAGCAGCTTCCTTCTGTGTATTATCTAACACCGTGACAGCGACCTCAATCCGCCTGCCTAGCGAAGCTGAAGCTGAAGCTAGCTCAAGGGTACTACCACCAGGTAGTGGCAGTACCTTTCAGTTTTGGAAGAGGCTTTGTCTTTGGATCTATTGAATATTAATGGGCTGTTGATGTAATGTGTGCCGACATACATTTCCAAAATGTGTAATGTACCCTACTTATTTATAAGGTAAACAGTTGGTTATTTTTAGCCATCAGAAGAACAACTTAAGATCTGTGTGCACCCTTACCCAAGTATTTTAAGATAGGCTAGTAGAGAAAAAGTGCTAATAATGTGAGATATCGTCAGTAGGAGTCAACTTTGGTGCTCATTAATATTTGTTGTTTCTTAATAAACAGAAAATATATAAAAAAAATACGTTAAATTATATCATCTATACATATGAGTATCGAAAAATGTACGTTAGATAATATCATAATTATATACTCGTACGTAGGTACTATGATTTCCATCCAAAACGCTCGCCCTAATTTAAAAACAAATGTCAATACGTATTATATTTTTGTGCTGGAAAATATTGGTGTGACATAAATCACACCAGTATTTTCCAGCACAAAAATAAATTGTAATCTTTCTGCAATAAAATCCGACGAAAGTTATCAAACACGAAGAGGCCAATATTTTTAATGGAACGAAAAAATTCGAGTTGACCTCTCGAGCGGAGTGAATTTTGAGAGACCAATTACGGAATTAGTCGAGCCCTGCGCCTGTATAATCTGGTAAGGATGATAACGTATTTTTAACTGTGAAGGTATCTTGGTAGTTTATGGGTGCATTTATGCGAGTGGTGAAAACTGTAGCGCGCCATTTGAAGCAAAACGTCAGGTTACCTTAGTCTCTAGGTGTACCTGAGCCTGGTTTCACAATACCCATGTTGTTGGTAACACGAAGGTTACTGTTGGTAACCATGTTGCAAAAGAGAGCTGAACGGGCAATTTATAAATTGAAAACTCGTGACTCTCTCAGGGAACGTTTTAAAGAGATTGGTATTATGACAGTCAGCTCCCAATATATTTATGAAAACCTAATGCACGCTCACAGGAACATTGATGAGTTTGGTAAAAGAAGTGATGTACACAGTGTTAATACTAGAAATAAAAATAAACTTGACATACCTAGGTATCGCTTAGGAAAAGTAAATAATTCATTCTTAGGAAACTGTGTACGATTCTATAATAAGCTTCCTCAAAGCGCCACTAAACTCTCTGCTCGTAAATTCAAATTGTATATAAAGAATAATTTAATTAAAAGAGCCTACTACAAAATAAGTGACTATATCGACGATAAGAACGCGTGGCCCGATGTTGCTATACCAGTTGACAGTTAAATGGTGATTTCTCAATGTTAAGAAACTGCCCAATAGATAGTTATGTAATAATCAATGTTTTTCAGATAATATTAAGTTTTTAGTTTTATGATGTAGGTAACACTTGTAATGTTATTAAATTATTATAAACACTGTACCTAAATGTTAAATGAATCAAAAAATTAATCAGCCCGAGGTTCTTGCCTTTCTCCTTGTGTGCTGGTCGCGATTCCGAAAAGGCGGTAGATTTGACGTTTCAAAATGATCCTAAAAATTTTAATGAATAAAAATATTTGACTTTGACTTTGGTATACCATGCTAACACAAATATGAGTTTGAAGGTATCTCTAACCTATTGAGGTTAGAGATACCTTTAAACTCATATTCATATTTTAGTCTGATTTTATTTTTCTTTCACAACAAATTAATATTGCGTTGAAAATATTTCGGAAATATTGATCGTAGCCCAAAGAAATCGGTCTTTCCGAATCCGGAAATTGCGTGCGGAAGAGACTGGGTGGCCTACGTAGGTACCTATTGTGAGCAAGCAAGCAGAGCGTGCTAGATCTGCTCCGAACAACATTTTACCTCATCATCATCATCAACCTATTGCAGTCCACTGCTGGATATAGGTAGGTATCTCTCAAGCTTATCTACTGAGCCCGAACTTCGTCTCTTCCCATACTTTCGAATGGTCCGACCTTTAGGAAAAGAAGAGATATGTTACACATTACATTATTTGATGAAAATAGTTAAAACACAACACAGTAGCCAGCCATTCGCATAACTTTCAGTAAATCAATAATCTAGCATTCACACGACCCCTCTGGATTCCAGCAATCGCCTGAGTCATGTATGTCGCGTGATCGCCCTACCCAGACCACTGGCCTACGCAGACTGACCCTGGATTTTGCTATGTAGACCTTGGAATAATGAGGGCTTAGGATCACCTAGATTTAATAAATTGTACATTTTTTGTGATGATGAAGTCAAGCGTTTAATCACCTGGTCAAGCTCTACCTAGTTAGGGGCTTTCCTTTGCATCAGATATATAATTATAATTTCCTGCTACGACTACAAGGACCGGCAGGTTTTGGGAGTGCTTTTTAAATTTTATAAATGACTTTTAAAATATATAACGAGTTTTAATGTCGATTAACAATAAAAAAAAGTAGGTACACTGCTCGACTGATGATTGCTAAGACGGATTCCGAATTAGACGGATAATTACCAATTTTTTGAGATAGAATTTACTACGATTTTGTACAACCCTAAATAGTAGAAGGAAGTTTAGTCTTGCATTAAATCTATTCCCTGATGTTGTCCAACTATTGAGCCAAAACGTCCGTTCGCAAGGAGTATGAATTTCGTGATAGCGATGGCTTACCTAATACGTGTGGAGCGCTTGAATAATGCTTTCCCGAGAAGATTGATGCTTAGCTATACCAATGACCGACTGGAGGGTCATTTACGTCGCTCTAGTTTCCTAAAAGCTTATAAAGAACGTGTCAGCAAGTTCTTTTATATTTATGATAACGATAATATAATGTTTGTAACGGTCTTCGGGTAAACTTCCTTTTATATAACTTGGACACTGAACAAGCAAACAGCCCATCTGCTGTCAAATGCAACTCTTTCTTATAACAAAGCCTTACTTCGTAGGTCACATACTCATGACCTTCGCGGTACTACATTTCGTCCGTAAACTTGAGGTATAAAAGTGTTAAGCCTAGCATGCCCGTAATTTCACCGCAATCATACCCTTCAAACTCTGACACAGCAATGCTGCTTCGCGGCCGAAATAGTTATGGTGGTAGTATTTCCCCGTACGATCCCTTTCACAAGAAGCTCTACTACTCTTTAAATGTAATTTTCTTAAAAATTTAGTAAGTTTGAATGTACATACATATTGATCGAAAGGAAGTTGGAAGTTGTTTATTTAATCGAAGATAAATACTGTACAGTTTGTACAAAACCATTTTAGATGAGATTTTTTTCTGGTTTAATACTTTTTAGAGTGTGGTTTTTCAGCAGTCGGGTTTTGGGTTACTGCGAGGTCGGAGCGGCATCAAAGAAAGGTTCCATTACACAGCAGTAGTAACGAGCTACAAGAAGATGATGATGACTATGATTAGCCTACCACGCGCTATTTATTGTGCAGATGCTATTTAAAAGTCCAGTAAAACTCTTCAGTATCTTGAAAACAATAAAATTAGATTGATATCGTAAACAATACCAATAAAATCTCAATCCACTCAGCATCAAACTGAAATAGAAGAATAGGCCAATACCGGCAAAGAGTGGCTATAAATACAGCAGTGTCAAGGCGGGACGTTGCACTGCCTTTGCTTTCCCTCTCGATACCCCGATCCGGAGGTCTGTCTAATAATAGGCTTAGCCAGGTTTGGAGCTGAACTTATTTTCTATAAATTTAACAATTTTTGTATCGATTTCGTTCACATTTTATTAACAATTTATGATTTTGCCAGTATTCGTTTGTTTTGGAACATAGATAATACAAGCTCTATCGGCAACGGTTCATTAAAGTACTACAGTTAACAAACAATCTTATTAAATAAAAAAAATACGCATGTTTTTTCCATAATAAAATAATTAAATCAAGAAGTTAACCTGGCTGCTAAAATAATGTGTTCCATAAGTAACTGTAATTAATTATTACATGTTAGAAAAATATACAGGTTTAGCCGTAACCGACCTCGTTTAATATTCTTAATATATTTCATCACAGAAGTTACGATCTCACTTATTAAAACACTGGCCGTAATTAAATCTTTATTTAATAAGTCATCTACACTGCGGACAGAAACACGTCAAATAAAATAAAATTTCACAACAGCAACACGTTCATACAAAATTTTCAAAATTCAAAAGTAAAATAAAATGGTTTCATCAAATCTGCTGTCTAGATCAAAATGCCTGCTATCAACTTTCGTGCCTAATTTTAGAGCTGAATCATTATTCGTCCGAACCTTTGCGAAGAAAGCCGATGATGGATGCAAAAGACCTGATTCTGACTGCAGGAGAGCGATTGTGGATATTCCGCCAGATGCGGATCCGGTCTGCCCAGAAACCTGCAAGAGACGAACCAAAAAAGAGGGGATTTTGCATCGAATCAAAATGAAGGTCGTCGAGGGAGGCACCAATTTTGGAAGTAAGTGATACAAGACATGTGTACAGAGAAGAGGCTGCATCGTTGCACCTGCCACTAGGTAGGTATAGGTATCAAGATTGTGGGCACTTCTTTTTTCTATTACGTTCCTCATTCGTATTTTGTTACCCAGCGCCATTTCGCCTTCTCTCATGCAAGGATGAATCTAAAGCAGTTAAAGTGTCTGACCATGAGTCTAAAGAAGAGACGAAAGCGCTGCCCGCCCCCGAGAAGAAGACATTACCAATGCCGCTGCCTCGGGCAGGCGTGCAGGTATCGGTGCTTGGAGCTGACACCGCAATTGGACAGTACGTCGCCTTGCTGCTAAAACAATGCCCTTGCATCAAAAAGTGAGTTTTGTGTTCACACGAGCAAAAAAATCTTAAACATAAAATATTTGAACAGCTGATTGATTGGTGACTAACAATCAACGCACAGCCCCAACCAAAGGTCCTAGACACAACATTTTAGGGTAGCTTCCTTTCGTAGTGTAGGGGTCCACTAAGATAGGATTTTGATAAAAAGTTAAGGGATTACGGGAACAAAGTCCCGGCCGTTTCACTGCTATAATACTAATTCGTATTGCGTAATACAAAACGTATTACTAATATCTGAGTAGGTATACTGCTCAACCCGCTGATGTTAAAAAAACGTGTGTATGTGTACGTACGCACGTAAGAAGTTACAGTTCTGTAGCGTAACAAAACAAAAATAACGAAATAATAATAATACTTTATCTCATAATTTTTCCAAAACGCAAAATCCAAATCACTCAATTTTTTTTCCAAACGTTGTATGAGATTTCACTAGGAGCAGCATTTTAAGAGTATTATTATCACGTTCTTTACGATCATCAATCCGCTTGCCATGCACGGTATTTAGCAAACCCTCCAGTTTTGAGGGCTATTGATGTGACGTGACAAGCGTTTTTTTTTTATTATACCACTGGGAAGCGCTTGGCCTCTTTTTCACCTGGTTTCTAGTTATAATTTATATTGATAGAGCCGAAGGTGGAAATTCTCTTCATCAGGAAACCTCAACAGTCTGAGGAGCTGGCTATCTTACTTACTTATTTTATCTTATCTTATCTACCTCTAAATGAACACAATAATAATATTGTTGAGGATTCCGGGTGAAGTGCGCCTTCACCTTCGGCCTTATCTCAACTTATTACCAGATGAGATAAAGGCCAAGCGCTTCCCCGTCGTACATTAATATATATAGATATATATAATTGATGTTATGTTGACAGACTTAGGTATGATGGTGGTACCTAGCCAGGCGGACTTAAGCAAAATCCTACCTCCAACCAAACCAAGCACAATATTGTATACCCCTAGAGATAGAACCCGAGACTTCTGGATCTGACAGCGATGGGGAACCATTAGACCACTGAGGCGGTTAAGCGTACAGCGTATTGTATTTACATCTTTTAAAATACAAATAAAAAGCAATGGGAGTGAGAAGCTGGAAAGAAGAATCTAGAAACTGAATTGGATGGCGGAATATACTTGACCAGGGACGCTACCGCCGACGGCGAAGCCGATCTCCATTGATGGCTTTAAATTAGCTCCATGAGAACTAGAAACGATTATTACCGATTTAGGTATGTGTCATATCCGAAATGGCGTTTCCCATCTCAAAAGTGTACACATGTTATGAAACCTATCCGTTCAGTACATTTGACGGTAAAAATCGTTTCTAGTTCTCATGAAGCTAATTTAAAGCTATCAATGGAGATCGGCTTCGCCGTCGGCGGTAGCGTCCCAGGCCAAGGCCCACCCGCGGCTGTAGCGCCTCAGATGATGATGAAAATTAAAATACTTTCATGATTTCATGTTTGCTCATTTACTCGTAAACCTAAAATAGTTACTTTTAATTACACATTTTATAATTCACCGCTGACCAGACTGAATACAATAAAAGACCTGGGAGTTACTTTTGATAGCAAACTATTATTTGACCAACATATAAATACTATAGTTAAGAAAGCGTCTCGTTCCCTCGGATTTGTTTTAAGAATGTCATCAGAATTCGCAAGTATTAAAACTTTTAAAATACTATATATATGGTGCGTACGTACGTAGTCATTTGGAATACGCTTCACAAGTGTGGAACCCCAGCTATAGCGTTCATTCGTCACGTTTAGAATCCATTCAGAAAAGATTTCTACGATACCTTCAATATCGGGCTCAAATTTTCCTACCAGACTATGACACGAGATGTCGAAAGTTTCATTTCCTACCGCTTTCCGAACGAAGACAAATAGCCGACTTGACTTACCTTTTAAACATAGCAAACGGTACTGTGGAATGTCCAGAGCTTCTTGGGCAACTAGGTTTGCGTACTACCAGGGCTTCTTTGAGGAACCCTAACGTACTTTATGTTCCAATAGTTAGGACAAATTATAGGCAAAACTCATTTATGGTTAGAGCCGCTGGCTCGTTTAACACGTTGGCTAGGGCTAATACAGATATTGATCTATTCAATACCAAAACAAGTAAGCTGAAACGCTTACTTAGCGATACCTACTTTAATGTTGGCTAGATTGGGCACTTAACTTAACTTCTTTTCTTGTGTGTGTGTGTTTGTGTATTTAAATGTTTTGTACTATGTTTGCTGCTTTTTATAAATATTGTCTACTTTATCTGTTTATGTTCGTATATAATTTATTTTAGTTATCTGTGGAAACTTTTAATTGGCTTTCCTATTATGTAACATTTGGTTGCATAGCTACTCAATAATCTATTGTACAAACCTAGCTGTAAGTTTTCCAAAAATTGTAAAAATAAATAAATAAAATAAATAAAATGAAATTCAACCTTCTATTGTTTCGCTCCGTTTTGCCAAAGCTACACATCTTCAAGCGGGTATGTGTATGTCCTAGCATTCAGGATAACCTTTCTAGCTTCTTTCGGGTAATGTATGCCCAATTAAATGACGTGCTTAGTTAAGTTTCAAAGGTCAGACCCATTTCAAGCTTCCTGAAATCTGTCGCTTACATGCGAAACATGACCTATATAAATTTACCCTACCTATATGAGAGTGTTGCGTATTCTAGCTTATATTCATTTATTACTGGATCCCTTTTCATTTTCCCCGAGGAAGAAGAGCAAATGCAAATACCTATAGGAGCTTCCTTACAGCTCAGTTAGCTCTGTCTTCTGCGATGTAGGTTGTGTATTCGATTCCCACCCTGGACAAACTTTTGGCTGATGAATACCTATAGGTTAAAACTTTTTCTGTTTAGGTATACAACAACAGTACGTATATTAGAATTCTATCCATAATTTAGTACCTAGTAATATATAAAGCTTTGCTTAGTTTTGGGCTAGTTGGTGCTGTGTTTTATGTACTATAATGTATTGTTGTCAGAGACTTATTACCTACATCTGACTTTTAATTTTTTGTATGTTTACCCCGTTCTAAATCAACTTGCTTTAGCTGGTCCACCTTGTTCTAGGCTTAAGCAGGCAACTACTAAATGCAAGACATACTGTACTGGAAACCGCCAATCCAGCTACTAATAGACTTTACTATAAATTAGTTAAGTAAGCAGTTTTGTTCTAGCTCTTGTTTTAAAAGCTAGGCTAAACGTCTTCTGCATAAACATAACCGGTTTTTATACGCAAGTTTGTATTTATTGTTTTCCATTTTCAGACCTACCACCATAGAATAGTTCACTTGCTTCGGTTCTTCAGTCGTCTGTGACGTCACGAGACACGGCTCATGTAACCGTCCGTCCGAGCCCCTGGGGGCCCATCTGTCTGGCCCGCTGTCACAACGTCACTTTATTCGCGCTCCGGTTTATTTATCGTGTGCCGCGTACCGTGTACGAAAGAGATCGCCATTTAGGTAATGTCAATTTGCGATCATGTGTCAGACTTTTATGGTCCTTCTCTTTACTTTCAAGCCAAGAGAACATACAAACCTATCCTCTCTTATAATGAGATTGTAGCTTTTTGATTTTTCACATTATCTTTGCAACATCAGCTATTGATTGCGTCGTTACTTTAGTAAGTCATTTGATCCAAGTTTATATCACTTCAACCAAACTTCCCGAAACCACTTCAGTTTCATAGACCATTCCATGTTTTAAGAACTTTACGGCATAAAAGTTTCAGCTGTCTTTAATTCCCATTGCACATATTTAATCGTTCGTTTCAAGCGTAATGGCACACTTTGGCCATAAATATGGAAATGGATGAGGCGTAGTTTGCAGCCCGTGAATGTAGAACGTCGTTGAACTGTATATGTATATATATAAACTCCCGATGGAGTATCCTCCCCTCGTTGTTAATAAATAGTGTAGCTTAGTTCCGACGAATTTATGAAGATCTTATTGAATCCGAGGTTTCGCGCTGCTATTGATAACTTGTTTCCTGATATATAATTCATATTACAAATGTAAATAAATGTGTTTTCGTGTAAAGGTTTTCTCATGGGGATGTTGATTTTGCAATTTTTTATCTAGAAGATAAATAATAATGAACGACGTAATTAGTCAAATTTGCTGGCTCACTAGTCCCGCGCACACCTTTGTCACTTTACTGTCCTCTGTCAATATTAGCTCAGGCTTGGCACACGTTATCACCTTCACCCAAACTCGCCGGGAATGGCTGGCTAGCAAACTAAAGAGCGCAAAGAACACGCGAAACTCGTGCCGCAGACCTTGTACGTGTTATTCATATACTTCATTTGGTCGAATGTTAGAAAAGGCCAGATTTTACGAGCGGTCCGTGACCGACCCTCGCCAAATGTTTATCACAAGATTTTTGCTGGTGGAATACAGACCCGACCCGACATGATAATATTAATTGAACATTGTTTTTTACACCTGATTACAGGACATTAATTTCACGCAGCGCCATCTAGCCCCAAACGAAGCATGACTTGTAATATGAGAACTAGATTACGGATAGAATTCTTAAATACTTTTTTGTTTTGTAAATACATAACGTACTTTATATTTAGTTTTATCAAACAACCAAACACAGAACAAACGTCTTTACTCTTGAGCTTGTTTATTTTATTTAATTAATTCTAAATTAAATGTTGATATATATACGAGTAGTTTGTATATGAAACTCGTGATATGTCGTGAGACACTCGGTGGAAACAAAGTTCATATTACGCTTTGCATATAAAACGAATTTGGAATGATTTTGCATCAATGGATTTATAAACCAATCAAAAAAGTTTAACATTATGTTTAGCAGGGAAGTGAGTCATGGCATCATGGTTGAGAAAAAGGTTTTTGTAAATTTTCTACTAAATTTATTCTACAAAAAATAGTTCGAACACTTTTTTATACTGATAACCAAGCGTCTGACCACTAGCTCACATGAAAGCAAGCACGTTAAGAAGGAGAATAGTTAGTATCCTACTCTATGACAACTATAAATTATAAATAAATATAATTTAAAAAATCGACTTACTTCGCTACCGAACCCAAATCTCAGGATTCAAGCCGTTTATTTGCCAAATCTCACCCTATATACGCCGTAAAACTGTACTTCCAAAGGGTTCCAATAAGCATCACGCCTTTCTCCATTCCGCATTCCATTTTGAGCTACAACTGTGTAGTCAGGATTTCGATTTTACCGATAACCCTTTAAATGATTGATTTAAAAAAAAAACTGATGTAGAAATTTCACGACTTTCAACTCCTCTGGTTCTGTACTTTCTGGTTTCTGGTAAGGCCGTATGTATTTTTTTCCAGGAAATACCGACTTTAAGCTTTAAATTAAGCTGCCCTTTCCTAAGCTATTCGTTCTTCTCTATACATTCCTCCTCTTCCAGGTTACGACTATATGAAGCGAAGGACACTTCGTGCTCGAATTGCACGCGCAGTCTGTACCAAGTGACACAAGACCTGCAAAATATTAACACTAACTGCGTTGTGCAAGCATACAGCTGTACGTGCTGTGAACTGGAGAGGTGTTTACAGGTGGACATACATTGTATTAATACTCCATGAAAAAAATAGTGAGATTCAAAACATCTTTGTTCGACATAAAATAAATATAAAAAAGAGTGAATAGGTACTTTCTAAGAAAGCGTGAAAAAAAAAGAAGACTGTTACGTTTCCCTGAGTTTCTTCATAGCACATGAGTCCATGTCAATACACACACATACTCTCTTGCACTTTAAACAGTTTTAACAAGACTAGATAGGTTAAGCCTGCATGTTTAATAAATTCTGGCTTGCCTATAAAAGGTACGGAATATATTTTTTTCTATCTGGAAATCGGTGCGACATAGCTAAAGATATTAAGAGTTAGAATAAGAAGTAAAAAACTAATATTTCAGACAAATAATTGCTTGAATTATAAAATAAGTTCGCAATGAATACTTGTGATTGTGAACTATTGCGTCTGATTGAAACAAATTTAAATCTAAAATAATTTTATATACCACCAAACAGTAAATGAAATATGTGAATGTCTTATTCACAAGCTCACGTAAGACACATCTAACATCATTAAGACGTGAAGCTTTGAGCATTCGAAATTTGCATATCGTCTCTAGCAGTCTACAAACTCGCGTCAAAGTTGCAAGTTGAAATCTTGTAGACTTAACAATTTTGGTTGACTAAGTAATGGTTTTACTGACCTTGAAATAATGGTACTTCTTGTCAGAGATAGAGCTATCGAGCCATTGGATGTTTGAACGCACTCCGAAAAACTCTTCTTACGAATTTCATCCGTAGCTGTTTTTATAATGTACACAAACAATACGACAGTTGGTACACTACAGGACTGGATTGCTCGACTAATTTCGTGAATCGAACACAATAAATATAATGTGTTAATAATTGATTTCACAAGCATTCTGCTAATATTCAAGGATAGTACTAAAATACAAACGACTCCTTATTAAGCCCAACGGCAAGACAAAGAAACGGTATGATTAGGCATCAAGAGCTAAACTGAATGTCTGTTGAGTATTTATACTATAGGTGTCAACGTCCTGTGTTCTTGATTACCTTTCATCATAAATGACTGTCGGTGTTTACACAAACAATGCAGCCCTAAGTAAAAAATCAATCAACTTCCTCAATAGCTCGTAGTCAATTGTAAACGTTCATTGGATTTCACCGACCATGCATGGTATTTGCAAGGCGACTGACCCCAGGTGGCTTGCCAATCAATACGACCTTCCACACGCGAAGTAGCTACTCAAATACAGAGGACGACTTACAAAAGAAACGACTTGACTGAATTTAGTTTGCCCTTTTTAAATATTTTTCTGACTGGTATGATACATTTTATCGATCGTTTCAAAGATACATTTTAATAATATCAGTACCGATTTCATCTATAGTTATAACTACTCTAGGACGTCTTGTTTCCTGGATGTGACATATTATGCTTATGTAACAGAACTAGTGGGAAAACGAATCCCCGTAGTTATGTCACCAGAACTGATAACTACTGAGAAAAAATATGTCTAGTAGTGATATGCTAAGGCATGTTTTTGCAGGACGACTACAAATAAATGATTTTAGCTATGTAACTTCTACTTTGTAAGGTTAAGAACTCACTGATGCCAAAATAGCTTGTCTAGTTCGCTGTCTGTTTAGTCTTTTCTAAGACCTTGAAACTTGCTATTGTCAGAGAAGCTGTTCTTGAAACTTGTAACATTCTTCTAGAGTTTATCCAAACCCGAGCTTATACTACTAAGTCAATAGTAATCCGAAACGTTAAGGCACTTACTCAGCCTTTTGTTGGGCGCCAATCTGTCTGCGTTGAATGCGCATAAGTCTGGAATCTGCAACCATTCCTCCTCTGGTCGAATATTCACATAATATGACTTTCATAAATTTATCTTTATGTCGGTATCAAGTAGATCCGGCATCTGATTTGTTTATTTTCATGTAGCTTGAACTAGCTAGGTTTTGAGGTTAGGATTTCGATCATGTAGGGTTCCGACAGATGCGTTATCTTACTTGTTAAATGTTTATTGACAATGGAAAACGGTAAATACGTAAAATGAGGAACTTAAGTATTTTGGTTGATATTTAAGGTTAGCAATGATTTCAACAAATTATTGCTGAATATTAGACAAAATATTGTAATTTTTCAGAACACGGACATAGTTTTGATGCTGGAAAGTGGCTACCTCAACGGGGACATGCCATTTGAAAATAGGTTCTGCTGCCAAGCGCCGATCGTGAAGCATTACACGGACTGTATCGCCACCGAATGTCCTAAGGCTTTCATCATTGTGTGCGCTTCACCCATCGACTGTATGGTCCCTTTGGTCGCCGAGGTGACGTGATAATGATCTTTAGTAGGATATTGTAACATAATACTGATGTACTTATCATCAGTATTATGTTACAATATCATATACATACCATCGGAGTGTCCATTTCTGCCAAATGGCTTACTTACTTTTTTACTAATTAAAATATCATTTAATCTGAATTCCATTAGTTCTGTAACCTGAACTGTAGCACATTATACTTTCAAAGTTGGTTCCAAATTTCTTCACCAGTCTTAGGAACTGGCTATCTTACCTGTAAATGCCGGAGCACAACAGTTTAGAACTGTTGTTATGACGACAGACTTAGATAAATATAGTGGTAGTTAGGCGAACTTAAACATTAAAACGGCTAACGGTTAAGCACTAAAAAACCTTTTTGTCTGTTATATTTGCTATTGGACGAAAATAATAACCGAATTTCATTACAACCAAACTCAACGAGACACAATCATGGAATCGCCCTTTTACAACACAAACACAGTTACATAACACGCCTGCAATGCATCCTTCGAATGACATAAAGTATTTACGACCTGCTGATGGCGGGATCCCTACAATACCAGCGTTTATAGCTGACACTAGGTACCACAATGAATGTAATGATCCTCTTTATGGGTATTGGTAGCTAATTCCATCAGTTTCATCTTTATGATCTCGCTTTTTAATATTCAATTATTTCGATATGATAATCAAACAAATGGGTAATTTAAATAAAATTTTCCAACACTGTATGTGACTATTAGAAAGTGTGTACGCCGAATTTGAACGTATACTGTATACCTAACTATGATGGAAACTTATATAGCTTTGTTTGGGACTAAATGACGCTGTGTGAAATGAATTTCCTGTAATTTTTATTATTAATTTATTGAGTCTACAAAAATAACTCGCAATCAGTAATAACAATAACATAACAGTTTTCCTGTTTGTGTAAGCGACTAATTTTGTAGACCGCATACCTGAAACACATGGGTAAAATATGGGTAAATAATAACATCAAACAGTTTTCCATATTTTTTACTTGAAATGCAAATACTCGTGACCTCAAGAATGCCTGGGGAGGATGAGGTCTACGTTACAGCGAGCTGATATATTGATCCAAGATGTTGAATGGAATTTCACATATTATGTTGGAAACTATTTCACATTTCAGTTTTCGGGGTCAATTGTTTGGGCGTATCGATTACCGTTTCGTAGTAAGTTACTAGTTTACAGAGTTAGTATGAAGTACCTACCATTTTGCATTACATGCTCATTTTAGAGCATCAAATAGACAAGCAAATATTTTGGCTTTGCTCAAGTCAGTAACATGGAACGGGCCGAGTTCCAAGAAAATTAAACGTTGTTTTTGCGGCATCTACCCTGTTCCTGTGACGTCACTTACTCACAGAATAATACAGACTGTGTAAGGCTGTTCCACGGAAACAAGACGTAGGGACTATAAAAAGCGTCGCAAAAGAGATTTCGTAATCTCGGTCCATTGTTGTCGAACCGGGAACGAACTTTCTAATATTGGTATGTTTTTATGTGCCGCGCCTTATCAAGTTTATGTATTGCGATTGTGTACAATCAGGTTTTGGAACTTTTGGGATAAACTTTATTTCGTTTATTTTCTGTGGTTGGTGGTAGGATTTTGTTTAAGTCCGCCTGGCTAGCTACCACCATCTTACCTAATTCTGTCGCCATAATAACAATTCTTAAAAAAATTGCTGTGTTCCGGCATTCAGATTTAAGATAGCCAGTTCCTCAGTTTGTTGAGGATTCCGGGTGAAGTGCGCCTCCATCTTCGACCTTATCTCAACTTGTTGAGATAGTGAGATGAAGGGAAAATATTTTTTTTGCAGATGAAATTTCTACATAGGGAAAACATCATGTTTTTGCTTTTCAAATGTTTTGGGTTACCTAAGTTAAGTAATTTTTCTACATCGGCAAGCTAATAATTTATTTTGGTTCTCGTAAAGGCTGTAGTACCTACAACTACGTTTCATCTTTGTTTTGATTTTAAAATTAGGTTACGTATTTTGTTAAATGTTAGTTATTAGAGTCTCAATTACGTAAAAAAAAACAAATAGCCTGTTTGCCCATAGTTTACATTTTATTTGCAAAAATCTAATGATATAGATATATAAAACAATATAATATATAATTGTAATTAGTCTGGGGTATCCCAATAAAGGGCAGGTCCTTCCATAAATCTCTATTGTTGTCGAATGGGGCCCATTCCTTTGTGTAGTAGTCTAGTTCATCTCGCCGCCTCCGCATGGGCCTTCGACGTAGCCACTTTCTGTTGGGAACCCATTGTCTTGTGGTTTTCGCCCAGAGTTTGTCTGACATATGGCACACGTGTCTAGTCCATCCCAGTCCACATAAGTTTTGCGGCTTTCTGAGAAACATCTGTTATTTGTTTAGTAGGTATGTCCGAGTTTCTTACGCGATCTACCAGCTTTATGCCGAGGATCCTCCATTGCTCGGTGACAAACCCATATAAAATATAATAATGTACATAATATATATAATTTATATCTATAGAATTAAGTTGATTGTAATTATTAGAACCAACCAACACTTACAAACGCCTTACTTAACTGTAAGTTTTTACCAACAGACACTTAAAGAGACGGGCTGGTACGATCCTCGCAAAGTACTAGGTTCGCTGGCCGTGCCTGAAATGCGCGCCAGCACGCTTGCGGCGCGCGCGCTGTGCCTCGAGCCCTGGTACACCCGTGTGCCGTGTGTCGGAGGCTCGGAGGGAGAGACGCTGGTGCCGCTTTTCTCCAAAGCTGTGGACTTTTTTGACTTTGCCAGGGTATATGTTTACTTCAACAGATTCGTAGCTATATTAGTTGAATAGCGAAACAAACATTTCATCTTTGTATATTGAGACTTTTAAAATCAATCCGTTTATCCTTTAAAAAATGGAGTTAATAGGCATTTTCAGGTAAGGAGCACTCCATCGTAGACCTCATCTTTGCCCTGGCAATCCTCGAAGTGAATCTCTGACCCATGACTTATAAAAAAAAGTGAGCCGATTCAGGACTTTTTTGTAAACTCGTGTCAGTGGTCGCACAGTTATTTTACCCGTACGACAAGGGATTTCCATAACAGAAGTAGTAACGTACCTACTTCGTACTTAATTCGGCCTACTGTTTGACTGTTGACTGAACACAGCAAAACTGCTTCATCAGACTAGATTTTAAAATATATACAAGTACAGTGTATATTATTATATATTTAAAACGTATAGACGTGTATATATTTTCAAACACTGCTGACTAAAGTCAGCAGTGCGTCAATATATCCCTGCAAAAAATCACTACCTATAGACAGGATCGAACAAATCCTCAGATTATCCGCCGGCCCCGCAAATCCCGTTACATACTCTATTTACTAATGGCCGCGGTGAAGCCCAAGTTTTCTGACAGGAATAAGCTGACTATTCAAGAACAGTGTTTTTAAACAGTCAGCTTATATGAGCCTCTATATACCTTCCTTTTACTTAGATCTGGAGTAAAACAACAACTAATCCTTAAAATATTTTTATACAGGCTTTGTTCGTCATTATCTTTCTCGATGTAGACTAGAAAATTCTGCATATTTAAGATCTGTAAGACGTGTCGATTAGAATTTAGGGAATTAATCATTCGAAATAAAACCTTGACCCCGAAATTGTAGCATAAATATTTTTACTTTAAAATTCTCCCTTCCGTTCCTTCCTTTTCCTTCCGTTCCTTCCTCTTCCTTCGTCATGCCCATTCTCTATTCCCACAGCACAACGCTCTGCTGATGACTGACGCAGTGAGAACAGCACCAAGTGCGGTTACCAGGGCTGATGGTCCCTGTCTGAGGGCGGCAGACCTCAGCGAAGCGCACGCGTTAGCAAAGCTAGTGATTAAAGTGGCCCAAGCGCAGCTTTGCCAGGACATCCCCAGAGTGTCTGGATTTGTCGAAACAGACGCCGGTCAAGTCATTTCTCCCGCCAGGTGATAATATAAAACATAAAAAGTATTAACTTAGATATCAATTACTCAATAATCATGTCTTTTAGTCACTGTTTTTGGTAAATTGAGTAAAGTATTTTTCAAAATGCTGTTCAATCTTGTTTTGCTTATCTAGTGTAGTGATATCAGAAGCGGTTATATATTACTGATTCAGCAGTTTGTGTGTGTACCCTGCTTACGGTATACAAAATCACTCGTAAAATCTAATCCTCGGTCGACATCGCTATTATGGCTACTAAAATTTTACGGCGATATCAAATTCTTCCAAAACACACACAGCTACTACTTTGCGTTGTTCAGTCTATTGATTTTACTACTGAGCTGAGGAGAAAGCAGAAACTTGAGTGCATCCTTGACGTCTGTTAGAGATCAACAAAAGGAAAACATATACCTAGATCTGAAAGAGTAATAAATATACTTTGATGCTGAATTGACAGACCGATGCCCAAGTTAAAAATGCCCAAGATGCAGTTTGGATCAGATACAAATTCGCCCGGAAGGTTACAAGGTTTGCTAGGTATATTTAGATGAAGAAACGGATGTTTTACATCAAATTGTTCTTGTCCCAGATTCATCGCGAACGTCGTGCAGCTCGGGGCACACGGAATATCCAAGAACTTGGGCTTGCCAAAGATGACCGAGCTCGAAACAACTCTCGCGAACCTGGCCATTTCTGAACTGAACGCCCGGCTTGAGTTTGTACTAGACTGGCACAGCAAATATAACAGTTCTACTGGCCGATTCGAGGCCACAGCCTGCCAAAGTCTGTTCTTTAACCCCATACATTTCGAAAGATTTGATGACTGTGCATATGCAGGTGTTTGATTTTGGATACAGTGTTTAATAATGTGTTTTAAATATTGTTATTGAAAATTGTTGTGATAAGTACTGTCGGCAAAAAAAATGTTGTTTTAAATGAGTGAAAGAAGATAACAATTAAGTGAAGTTATAAATTATCAATTTCTTTTGCGACTAAAATAAACATGCAAAAAAATACTGACCATTTTATTATTATGCCTTGTCTTATTCCTATTTCGGGTTTTATATATACTTTTCCGTGCAGGTTTTTAAGATACCGATACATTTATATTTTGCCGGTATTATCATTACAGTCTAGCATGATTAATGTTACAAAAGTCAAGTTCTTTTTTTTAGATACCTTGCAATTGAAATGCTGTTGAATCAATATGGAATTTACAAAAAATTTGACTTTCCCGCTAAGATGAGTGCCATAGAAACTGAACTCTTGGACATTGCGCTGTTAAAAATCGAGGAAAGTGTGAAACTAGCCAAAAATTGGCACGCAGACTGTACAGGTAATGAATATAGCAATGGTCATATGCAGTTTGCCATCAATTTCCATAGACAATTGCATTACGACAAGCTGGACGACTGCGCTTCTCAACTCACGTAAACTGATTAGGAAGAGTGAACAGAACCTTAGAGCTCTACAAAAAAGCTCTAGGTCGTTAAATAGTAAGTCTTTTATCTGCTTTATTATTGTTGAACTCAAGTGTAAGCAAAATATTCGAAAATCACTCTAATTAGCCCATATTTTTAACGCTTAACCAATGATATATGTATCATGTGCATGTGTAATTATAAAGGCATGGTTCATTTTATTGTAAGAGTAAATTTAACACTTAAAGCTGCTGTGAAATGTAAAAAAAATTGTATAAACCTGAAAACAATAAAAAAATACTTTTAACAATGCTACCTGTTTTATTGGCACAATGAAGACGACCAGGTATAATTCCCATAGAACATAGGTTTCCCGTTCGGCGGCAACGGCACAGTGACGGATGCCATAGCCATCCAGTTTTCATACAAATTTGTCGAAAAACAGATGCCAAAGCCAAACCGTCTAATGGATGCATTAACATGCTAACTGTAAGAGCGACCTACGATTGAAAAAATGAGTTTTTACCCGTGGACCAAACTTTAACCCACTGCGTCCGTTTGTAATATGCCTCGGCATATTGTACACATGTCGCCATAAGATTATTAGCACCGTAAGTTTGTAATATGCCTCGGCATATTGTAAACGGTCGGCAAAAATGGTGATCGATGATGAACCCGTCGGGACATGACCTCTCCATCCCGACAGAAGTCGTCCTGTGGTTTCAGTTTACTCTTTTTCTGATAGAACTAGATCGAGAACGGGGGGCACCGCGTGAAGGATAACCACTAGGCTTGCGTTACAGGATTCGATGGCCATTTGCTCACCTCACCCTCTTGAGGAGAGAGTGAGGCAGGTCTGTGTCTATGCTTATGCAAGCGGCAGAACTAGAGAAGTTAGAAATAATGCGTAAAATTGAAAATGTTAGTTGCTGTTGAAAATTTGCTGACCGTTTTCATTATGACAAGGCATATTACAAACGGACGCTGCTTACAATCGGACGGTTACAATTGGACATATCAAATATTCAAATCGCTGACTAACGGCTCGTTCTGATTTATTTATATGTTGTTAGGACCACTACCAGTAGGTTTTGCAGCTACGAATAACCTGTGCTAACTTCACAAGTTTTCCTCTTTTTTTTTGGTTAAAAAAAAAGCATTGTTTAGGACTTTTATTTAAAAAAATAAAAGTTTGAAAATTTTGCGGCTTTTTAAGTGCTGCAAAGTTAGCACAGGTCTTTCCGTTAGTTTGTGATTTTAGCGATTTCTAGTTTTAGATATGACTGGCCTACAGAAGCTTTATAGCAGTTCAAATACTAAGTTTCTGATACTTATTCAAATATTGAAAGATAAATTGTAAATATTCCATAATCATCCATATTTCGTTTATTCTATGTTTTTGCAGTGTTGAGGCTTCCAGAGGCCTTAGTATACTCATACTAATTTCTAATTAAATTCTGACAGCTAACTGAAACTATTTTCGTATTCGTATAGGGCGCTTATTTCCATACTACATTTGACTAGCGGACATTGAAAGGAACTACAGTTGCTTTACTATTCCGCTAACCAAACGTATGTCGCGTTAATACGTCTCCTTAAAATATCACTCGTCTTTTTTTTTATACTTCTAGGAGACGGGACAAGCAAGTAGCGCACCTGGTGTTAAGTGTACTCTTGCCTATGACAAAGCCTTACTGCATAGGTCACATCCACAAAGAACATAGCCTACACGGCACTGCATTGCGCCTGTCAACTTGAGGCATAAAGGTGTTAAGCCTCACGTACCCGGAATTTCACCGGCAACCATACCCTTCAAACCGAAACACCGTCATGCTGCTTGGCGGCTGAAATAAGTATGGTGGTAGTAATTCTCCGGACGAGTCTATTCTTGTGATAATCATGGAAGTCTCACTGAAAGCAATATTAAACCTTTAATAAACTAGTTGATAGTTGAAAAAGCTAAAACTTGAAAAATATCTACGTTCTTATACACTTCGTACAATCCTTTTCGTTCGATCGTTTTTTACTTCATTTTATTTGACTGCTGGACTGAACAAAGCTACGGCTTTTAAAAGCGGTATTATCTACATATTTTTAGGATCGGTTATTCCCATACCCAAACTTCGTCAAAACAAACTCAATTTTTATTATTCTCTCGTCCTGTATTTTTTTTAATCCAAAACCCACAAACCAAAATATAACCTCAAATTTAAAATCCATCAAGCATTTGAGGCTGCGGAGTCAGTCAACTTGCATCAAACTGATCATGGTCCATTTTTCGCAAAAGGAGGGCTGTCGTTTGTTTCCAAGTACATTTTTCCCGACATCCTACCAACAAAAATATAGAAAATCATCTCCTAGCATTTGTTTTGGTTAAACTAGGCTGGATATTATGGAATTACTTTAAATAGTAGCGACATAGCACATGTCCGACGAGACTTACTTAATTTATAAAACTCAATTGTTGGAAACACAGGTATTGATAAGTTTTTTACTCACGGAGGTCTTGCGGAAAATCCCATATATCCGTGGACCTCGAACCTGCAAGCGCTGGTAGCCGACTTCCAGTCCCTGCACAGGGTGGCTGGGAACCCTGTCGGGTTGTTTATAGACTCTGCGTACAGCCGCCATGCTCTGACGTGGCTGCAGCCATCTGGAACAATTCAATGAAAAAAATCTGAACTGTTTTACAATACTCATTTATAAGTAGTAATATTTATTCTTCAGGTTTGTTCTTCAGTTTTAGGTATTAATTTTATGGTTTTTGGTGCACAATACACCCCACAGCGAGACGTCAGTGCAGGCCCTGATCACCCCCACTCTGAATATGGTTTTTGGTATATCGTAACTTCAATTCTTCATCGTGGATTTAAAAACGTGAAACTACATGTATTAGCGAATTTCATTAATGTTGTCCGTTGTTATAAGTTATACAACATGTAACTTATAAAAAACAATTATTTTTCCAAATTGGTTTCCCTAACTAACCGAGTCTTTACGCGCAAAGTTTGCTAAATTTACCAAAAATCGTCTCATGGTCCTGATTGAGATTTAACTTTCAGAACTTTTTTTTATAAATAATGGGCTGTATGCACCTACTTGTCGAGCTCTTTAATATAAATATAATAATAATAAATATTACAGGACATAAATTTTACACAGCGCCATCTAGCCCCAAACTAAGCGTAGCTTGTAATATAGGAACTAGATTACGGATATAATACTTAAATACTTTTGTAAATACATACGTACTATATGATACAACACCCAAACACAGTCTTTAGACCAGAGCAAGGATAAGGTCTATATAGGAGCCAGCTTTCCTAGGAAGCACTGGCTCTCTCGCGCACAGATAACACAGCAAACCGTTTGGTGCCGGACTTCGGCAGGTGGATAGTCGCCAGCCAGGTAGAAATTTACAATGATTTCCAACAGTATTGTGATCATTCAGCCGTAACCGCTAGCAAAAGCCAGCGTTTTCGTGGCCAGGTGTAGACCCACTAGGAGGATCACAGCTACCCCAAAACATGCTCTTGCAAAAGACTAATGATGATTGGATTATTACAACAATACTTGCAGAATACCACGCCTTTTATATGATAACAGCCGATGATTGTTGTTTCTTGCTTTTTATCACATTCACATCCATTAGGTCACATCGGAACTTGCCCTTTTTATTGCGTCACGAATCTGCGAACAAAGAATAACCTTTCGCCAACGTGAAACATCCCACCCCATTTTCCCGTAACCTAATAATATTTAGGGCGTCTTGGATTTACCAGACCTTGGTTTTCCTTTTATTTTTTATGTAATATCATTTATTTAAGAGTCTTGTCTAATAATATGTAATAGCTCGAAATATATTTTGGATTGATATCTCAAATTATATGCATTTGTATTTTGCATAATATATTATGTTTACTGAAGAAGGAACATTACAACTTGCCTTCCTCCTTGTGTGTAGATTTGTTTCAAAATGATCCTTAAAAATCTTAATGAATAAAAATATTTGACTTTGACTGAAAACTTTGGCTTTCAAAGTTGAAAAAAATACGGCAACCGTCATAGAGGCGTGATAGTCTAATTGTAAACCGCACATTTAGCAGTACTTACAATTTATCTCACTTATATAATAATGATACTGATAATCATTTTATTTCGGTCAATTTTAGATTACCCACTGATGTTATTTTACATAATCTATGGTCCATAGCCAAGTTATGTATACAGATTTATAAACTACAATATATAATAAAATATACTACTGTTTATGATCACTCTGCAGACGTCAAAGACATTGGGAAGACCTAGAACGAAATCAAGCGCGAAGCTCAAGACAGAATGTAATGGCGGTCTACTATAGACGCCCTCTACGGACCCATCTAGGGGTCTTAGAACATTAACTCACTATTTATCATACTACTACTAATAAATAGTTGTCGTATGTTAGTAGTAGTATACCGATACACAGCGAACATCTAGATATATATATAATAGTTGGGACACTGATGGAATCCTCTAGTGGGCAACTAAATAAACATTAGTTCACTAGGGAGTAGCGTACAGGCCTCTATGCAGAGGATATTTAACTGAAAAGGAATCGGCTTCCCACATCGTCTTGGAAACCCTCAACAACACGAGGTACATTCAGTGCCTACCCTAGGAATATTCAGAGCGTCTGGGTCGAAGTTAGGCTGGCTATACCTACTAGCTAGACATTTCTCGCGCATAATGGACCACTTAAATAGGTGCGGAAACGGGAGTCTTACATTTTCTTTACTGTACGACGGGGAAGCGCTTTTCATCTCACCTGGTTACAAGTTGAGATAAGGCCAAAGGTGCAAGCGCACTTAATCCGGAATACTCAACTAACTGAGGAACTGGCTATCTTACCTCTAAATGCCGGAACACATTTTTTTTTAAGAATTGTTATTATTTTCTTATTTAAGAATTAGGTAAGATGGTGGTATTTAGCCAGGCGGACTTGAACAAAATCCTACCACCAACCAAACACAATATTGCTCCCCCTGGGGATCAAACTCCCGGGTTCGATATCCGTATCTGAATTCGGTGGGTTGAACCACTAGACCACACAGGCGGTTATCATTTTAAGTTACTATCTTGCTGACATTTCGATTTCTGAGACAATTTCTTGCAGATTGCAGGTATAAGTTGTTGTATCTCACCTGCACTTGACATTTTTCCTAACGATACTGTAGTTCATCTTTGGAAAGGAGCCAAGTAATGCAGTCTTAAGTCGCATCTAGAATTACAATGTTCTGTTGTATTGCATAAACTATACAAACTGTAGCTTCGTAGTTGTCAAAAGGATAACATTTTGTGATAGGGTTAGTCCATAAATTCGCCGTTGCCTCGTTCTCATACTAATTTATCATATCAGAATGATCACAAGGTTATCTTATGTGAGCACCCACGCCGAGTTGTATTTTCAGAATTATACAGATTTTTGTTCCAATTATCCCATCTATCGGACAGATAGCTTATAGAATATATATTTTTCACTTTAGGATAAGAAGTCTATATTTGCAAATAAAAAAAAACCTTTTCCCTACCACCTAAATGGCTATAACACGCAATGCTACCAGTTGCACGACTTGAAGATAACATTGTACCCTAAACTACTTTCAGACTTTCGCAAGTTCGTTAAGACTTCAATAGGTTCCTACTGCAAAGTTAACAAGTGAAGTAAAACACAGCATCAAAATAAGCTCATGAGACTAAAGCACAGGTACAAGGTTGTTATCACGTCAGATTTCCTCAGCTAAAATTATAACGAATCTAATTACTCCCTACCTGTTATAGAGACGGAACCTGCCAACCGCATAGGCAGGCACCCACCTTGTTTTGGCGGGAGCGATCGATGCTCTGACGTCACGGGATAGGACGAGGGGTGAGGTGAGAGGTACAGTTGGCAGGAACATCTTTACGTAACCATACAGGGAACAAAATCTCTTTCTCTCATATTATTATGGTATAGTGTGCAAGTACCTAGTAACTGAAGTGCTGAACTGATTGAAGATAACTTTTTGGAATCAAGAATCTTTTCTTGCTATTACATTTTTTTTTTCTTGCTATTTGTTCAATACCAATTTCCATTCTCATTTATATAAAAAAAAAACAGTCTGGTTTGCCCTAGGCACCTAGGCCACACTATACTGTTATAGTAACATTAATAGGACACACTGAAACAATGAAAATTTTGCGCAAATATTGATATGGAATTTGGTAAGGTTAAGAAAGAAGAAGAAGAAATACATTTATTTGACAAACAACATACAGAGCATTACACATTTAGGTACATAGGTACAATATACGACTACTTATGTCACAATCTGAATCACAAGTAGGTTAGGTAACTAGTTTTAAAAACATAAATAGGTACAAGTATAACATAACATAATAATATATAGGATCCGCTCTGTGCTGAGTCCGTCAAATTGGTCCTGCCTCAGCTTAATGCTACGCCTTGCAGGACAGCGCTGATTTTCAGGCAGAGCCTTACGAAGGATGACGTCACTATGGGGACGAATACTTATACATAAATAATATATACAAAAATAGTTCAGGAAACCTATATCAAAGTAGAGAGAGCATACATCTAAACGAATAAAGAAATAAATAAGTAAATAAATAAATAAGCAAATATTTATCAACGATTAGGCATTAATATAAAATGTAAAACTTGAAAGAGTGTATATAACTACTTACATAAGGTAAAAAATAAAAGGTTAACAATACAGGCTTTCAAAAAATTTACACAATTAATATTTTTAGGAAATTGTTATTCAGTTGTTTTAAATCAAATCAAATCATTCATTGGTACGACGAGCTCTAACAAGAGTGTTACTCGGGGACGAGGTTCGCGAAGACCGTCTATCAACGGCAGTCATCGAAGAGATCGTGGCTACAATCAGGCATCTAGAAGCTAATGGGTCCAGCCCTGGTTGAGGAGAATCGAAGTTATTTACGAGGAAATTAGGAATTGAAAAGATGCATGAACATCTGAGAGTCAGGAAGGTTTGTAGTCGATGTACCCTCCTTCAACTAACTTACAAGCAAAAGCGGGCGCGTGTGCTAACATATTCTCCGAAAAACCTATCAGCAAGCACCGCGTCCGGAAATGGTTCGAGCGTGTGAAAAAACGTATGAAACTAGCGAGTGAACCAGAAACCATTTTTTATTCTAGTTACGCGAAACTTTCAGTGTGCCCCACGATGCACTTTTAATTTTCACTTTGTTTGTAACTTACATGCTAATTTTAACTTAAAAGAATAAGGGACTAGGTATCTGTAATATTACATTTACATTTTGTTTGTAACTTACATGCAAATTTTAAGTTAAAAGAATAAGGGAATAGGTATCTGTAATATCTCTCTATTTTTTTTATTACCTACTAGTTGATAGCGCACGGGACTCTGATTTCGTCTTCCTGTGACGTTCTCAGCGTCACCTACAGGGTCCAATTGTGAATCGAAACCATCTAGTGACCCACTCATACACAAAAATATTCATCAGATCGTTCCAGCCGTTTAGGTGGAGTTCAGTGACAAACTCACGTTCAAAATAATTATATATTGTAAAAATATGTACTCAGCTTTAAGAACAAGATTAGCCGGTTGCCACTTTTACTACTGATTGTACTTCGGCTACGTCGACTTTGATTATTCGTTGAAAAAGCTATTATTAGAATTCATGTTTACCTGGAAGTCGTCTGACAGCATGGAAAATCAATTTAGTCGATTTCTCCCATAATTGCCCTATTAGTTAGGTACCTTTTGCAGAAGGGGCTGCCTTTTGCGTGTTTTCGTTTAAAACTTATTAAGTACCGTTTCATCATCATCACAGTACAATATAGGCTACAACAAGAAATGACCTTAATCGCCATCCTTGGTAAGCGGTTTGGTGGTTGCAGTTTTCAATATTGGTTAGTTCTCGGGAAGATGATACTGCCCATCCCTAGCTAGTGAGATCCCGGAGTCACCTTCCACGATATTCACAGGTTAAATTAGAGGAGTTATATTTTCAGGCTGAAACAACCACGTAATCTCACTCGTGCTCGATATTATACTCAAATTACATAACCTTTTACTCGTTTGTTGTTTGGAATGAGTTTTATAACGACAATGTTTGCAGTACGTAACGAATGTGTTGAGTTTTTTTATTGCTTAATAAAGGAACAGTAGGTACTTATATTTGAGATTTCTAAAAAAAATATAATGTGGGACCCTCTTTATTTGATTATTTAATAAACTTTAGTTACTTTAAAGAGTCAATTCTTTTAGAAATAAATTCGAACTTAAACCCTACTAAAAATAGTAATTCGGAATGGAACCTTATCTGACTGACTTTTGAACTCTAAGTATTCTCACATACTCCGTCACCTCAAGATGATCTACCTACTTAAAATGGACGACGATGGATACTTAACTCTACTCTCTAAAAATTACTATGAACAATAGTAATTTTTGGGAATAAAATATTGTATCTTTGAATTATAAATCCTACAAAATACTCACATATAAATCTAGTCTCTCTATTCTTGATGAGCTGGTCCACCCAACAGCCCGGCTGCACCCAGCTTCCAGGATTCGGGTAAAAATCTACGTCCCCTATTGGATAGGGAAAGCCGAAGATCCCAGGGTTAGTGTGGAGCACGTCCACGAATATAGCATCTCCTTTTGCGAGGTGGCCGGCGCTGTCAGCGAGGCTGTAGCCTGGATATGCTGGATCTAAGCCTGGAACGAGGATGTAACCGTGACGGGTATATATGCTATCGAAATTTGAAAATAGAATAGAATTTTATTTGCAACAACAATTAACTATTGCACAAAAAAAATGTACCAAGTCGTGTCGCTGCAAAAAGGACCTTACTCAGCATAAAACAGGTTGCGCAACCCGCGCTGGTCTTCCGTTAGGACCGTTTCAGCTAAGCGGACGTGAAAACAAAATTATACTAAATATGAAATTATATTTAAAAATAGCATGCAAAAGTCCAAAAGAAGAAATGAATAAAACAATTCGTAATTATCATAAATATTTTAGATGGAACATAGATATTAAATTAAATGGAATTTAGACTGGATTTGGGGGATTACACGCATAATGACACATTTAGGTGGTCAAACGCACAATGACACATGGTGTCTACGCATAATGACATAGGCGAATTGTTACATATGTATGTACAATACGCGAAATTACATATCGTGAACGATTACGCGAAATGACATACAACTATGGACTTCGACTTACCGATTATATTATTAGTAGTATTCTTTCTCCAAAGAACGAGGGTAACGTTTTTGGGGTGTATGTATTTATATTGAAAAGATCTTAATTTCAGATGACAGCTGTCATCAAAATGCATCTATTGCTATATTAACCTTTTATTTTTTTGGAACTAGAAGTCATGAGAAACTTTCGAGTTATGGGCATTTATAGTTTGACAGATGTCAAAAATAACGGCAAGTGTCAGAAGTTACAGCAAACCTGAGCCCAAACTACTCATCCTGGACTTATACTAAATAAAAAGTATGGAACCATATTTTCGATGATAGCTGTCATTTGAACTAAGAACGGAGTCTAGAACAAGTAGTTTCCGAGATATGGTTGTTTGAAGTTTGACAGCTGTCATTGAAAATGTATATCTTGGTTATAGCTTTCATGCACAGCATTATATATACATTATATATGCAAATCACTTCGCTACGATACTTATGAATTGGGCAGAGACACATAATATAATGTACAGATATGACTTTTGGACGGATTTAGACGATTTTGTTTTAAATTTTGTAGCTGTAAAACCGCTGCAACATTTACTATAGGTACAAATCATCAGAAATCAAAAACTGCAATTGAAGCCGCGTGTACGTCAATATGCGTGAACAATATCTGTCATTATGCGAGTAATCCGTTTATAGTAGTTTGACTCGTCACTGACAAAGAAGCCAGTCCCTGACATAGCATTTTTACTTATGATTTATGATACCTATATGTAGTTTATTACGATCTTGTAAAATCGTAGACTAACAAGTACCTAAGCTGTTTGACATGGCCGTAGATTTATAAGCCTAGTTTTAAGATAAGATAAGATAAGATAAGAATGTGTCGACAAAAAATTATCTAACTTAGAAATAAGTAATTCACATTGACACATTTTGAAAGTATATGAAAGAAAAGTAACATATATTTTCAAGGACGATCTAAGAATTAGAAAAAAAATGTTTTGCTAATAAAACCTACCCGTAATTCTCCCAAGCATAACCCCTGACGCCTTAAGCCTCTTGCCAGCAAAGCCAGCAGCCTCCGCGCCCAGTGAAAATCCAATCACATGCACGGATGTTGCCGGCACCCCTGCCTGCTCCAGGAACTGGATGAAAGTGGCCAGTCTTCTTCCCATGTAGCGCGAGTTCCTCACGGCCTGAATGTACCTAAAATAATGAGCTTCAGCGAATAAGTCGTGTGAAATTAATATTCGCTTATATATTTATTTATTTAATAAATGTGTATTCAGCGGTCAAAAATATCCGATTTTGAGAAACTTAACACTAACGCTGAACCTTAAACGTGATAGTGCACGTTTCAGGTTCAGCGTGCCAACATATCGTCGTAAAAAAACGCTAAAGATATTTCTTGACCTGTTCGCCTTTAATATTCAGGCTCCAAACGTGCTAGAATTTTAAGTTAAACTTTATTACGTTCACCGTTCACTTCAATATTTTATGCTATCTTTTACGACTATTCTAGTAGTCGTAATGCACAAAAATAGACATTTACAGCAAAATGTAGAGCGGAAGTAGAATAGCTGAAAGGATAACTTACAAGCTTAGGGACTGAACATCGAGTTGAAGTACACTCAAACATAGTTGCTAGACAACTGAATATACGCTGGAGACTCACTACATTGCGTGCTAGTCAGTTCTAAATTCTTGAATTATAGTATGTACCTAATACTAAGAAGAGCTATGACAAAATAGGCGTGACTGTATTATCTGTAGTGATGAGCAATTCATAAGCCAGAGATGTTAATTTCTTCACTGTTTACTGTAAGAACTTTAAGGCTTGAATTTCAGAACTCCAGCCACTTGAACTTGACAGAAACCATCATTTTCAAGTTAACGATAACATGGCTTATTTGCTCAATTTATCTCATCAGGGGCTTGGAGATAGAGGAAGTTATTACACGTAAGCACAACTTACCAAGGAAACGCTATGAGCCTTGACCAATCCACAGAAACGAAATTGTAATCTCCGCTAGATAAATATGCTGAAATAAAAATTCGTTTCATATTAATGTATAATGTGAACACCATAAGCGATCACTACCTAAATATCGGCTTAAAAATTCTGTGTAAGAGGATAATAGGGAATGAGCTAATGCAGGAAATGACGGGGAATCCGTAGATTAACATTATATTTCTTTTCTGCTCAGAGCTTTGAAGCTTTAAGGAGAACGGAGGGGAAATATTTTCTTTCACGTTATCATAAAAAAAATGAGAACTCATTTCTTAAGTTATGTGGTAGCAAATAATACACTTTCGTTATTTCTATCTGACTATTCCCCTTGCACATATTATTTATAGAAAATAGTGATTTAACGGGTCACACAAATCGTATCTTCAAGATAGCGTAACAGCACGGCACCTATCGTTGGTACAGTGGTAAATACTCACTTTGGCTAGCTACGGGTTCTGAATTTCAAAAAAGAAAGCACTCAATAAGGTGGTAGTCGGTACCGGTTGTTGAAGCCGTGGTTCCCAGATGAACCACGGCTACCTAACTACTAAGGTAGACCACAGGAAAGGAACGGTAGGTACATCTTGATGTTCATAGGTAAGGCAAAGGGCCAAAAACGTGTATACACATACAGTTTACATAGTTTGATATTCATCTACAGAGGCAATAAAATGTATGCATCCAAACATTTACAAGTATGTTTACTTTGTCATGGGCAAAAACATGTAGACAATCAAATGCAAAAACATGTATGCATGTAACACATACAAAAATATATATCCTTCAAAAGCAGCATTAACGTACATAGTTTATTTAATCATTACTAGTCATAATTAATGACAGCCAGCATAAATCTTCGAATATAACGTTTGAAGGATTTGAAAGACTTTGTTCCCTTTCGGTTATGTCGTCATCGGTCGTCTCGTATAACTTACTATCCTTAAGTAATGTATTGCTAGGTCCATCTGTGGCCTCTGAAAACCCCATGATGTAGATCACTGTTGGCCATGACGTGTTGAACACTGTGTTTCTCAGCCCGGTGAGGTCTCCCAGAAGTATTGCTTGGAACTCTGTTGGGTTTACCCTGAAATAAACATAATCCAGTAGATTTGTCGCTTACGACTATGAGGAGATTGTGTAGAGTTCTACATGAGTGTTCTTGAATAAAACAAGTGGTACTTGTAACAAAGGGATCAATAGAATAGCCCTACGAAGCTTTGGCTTAAGAAATGATCTCTTTGGCGAACAAAAGTATGGACTTAATACCGTTACTTATTACTTATATTTATATTATAGTAGTAGTGGTACGTAAAGGTTTAAATACTTTCTTAGACGAATAAATAAAATACATACTTTATTTCCTTTTTCATGACTAGCTACGAAAAAGGCAATTTCCTTCACTGTTTTTAACTGGTTATTAAAATGGACTTTTTGTTCCCTTTTAATAACTGTTTTTCATAACTAGCTAAGTAAAATAGCTAGTTATGAAAAACAGTTATGAAAATGGACCAAAGGCTTAAACGCTTTTGTTGTTGACATGAATTAGTAACAAACTATTAGAGTACAAAAGTGAGTTTTCTTACTCCAGAAAACTTCAAAATATGTAAAATGTAGCTCGTAACTATATACTGTTGGACATGAGCCTCCTCGACTATATTACGGAAAGTGTGTGCCTATAATTCCCAGGTTAGCTGAAAATTAAAGGAAACTTGAAATAAAGTTTTCGATTTAGTATTATTAATTACTTTTGTCCTCACCTCGTAAATAGTTTGTACAAGATATCCGTATTATCGTTAACGAGGCAGCATTCGTTGCATAGTCCTACCGGAGCGGCCATGTAACATATTTTAGCAACACCTAAAAACCAAATAAATAAAAAAAAATAAGCAGTCATTTTACACCATAACATCTAGCCGCGAAGCTAATAAATCCTTTTTAAACACATACTTATGACACAATATACAGATAAATCTAAAAATACATACGGGACATTTAATTTTACACAACGCCATCTAACAATATAACACCCAAACGCAGAGCCCATATTATATTAATCACACATTTTCGTCCTTGGTGGGAATCGAACCCACAACTTACAGCGCAGAAGGCAGAACTGTAATGGTTTTCCATTATTCAATTTCAAAATGAATCTGTTCTTGAATAAACTATTAGTACTAACCTGTACCTACCTATAGTTTACCCAGTTGATTCTCGGACAAAGCATGCACTTGTTACCTATTATCATTCAATTTATGCCCATTACGCTTGTTTTGCGTCCATGACATCACATTATACAGAATCTCAGTCATGCATAATGTCGTGATGCTAATATCCAAGTACAATCACAATTCACAATCACAAGTAGAATTCAGATTTGTTCACAAACTTTCAGAATCAGAAACAAATATAATTAATGGATACACATGTTCAAAATTTCGTTCCAACTATATTAGACTCAAATTCCAAAAAAAAAATAGTGTTCCGATATCTACTAACATATTATATTATACAAATTAAAGATATCGTAAGAAAAAATAAATGGATTTTTTTTATAAATTAACAATTTATTTAAGAAATGTCTCTTTTATTAAGTTAACTTTTTATAGTCAAAAACATTATGTAATGTGCTTTCTGGGTTCTACCGAGTTTGGCCGTCCTGTATTAGTATGATTTAATTATTTTTTTTTTACTTTTAGTAAAACTGTACCTAACGTGTCAAAATCTGAATATTCAATATATTTTAAAAAGTTCAGTTGAAGGAAACACTATTTCAAGACAGAAGCCAAAACACTAGTTTATTTACAACAAGCCTCATAGATCAGTTGGTAGTAACTCTGCCTTCTGCGCTGTAGGTTGTGGGTTTGATTCCCACCCAGGACAAACATTTGTGTGATGAATCTATATTCATGATGTTTGTTCTGTGTTTGGGTGTTATATTGTATGATAAGTATGTATTTACAAAAAAAAGAAGTAATTAAGTATTCTATCTGTAATCTTGCTCCCATATTACAGGCTATGCTTAGTTTGGGGCTAGATGGCGCTGTGTGAAATGAATGTCCTATAGTATTTATTTTCCATTATTGTCTGTCTGCATGTATCTTGATCGCACATCATGCTGAAACAACTAAATGGATGTATATGAAATTTTGCGTAAATATTACTGATATCATTACTTAGGGCCATGTAAACTTTTATCTCGTCCCATTCTTTTGAAGGGGCGTAAAGGGGTAAACGTTACTAACTAAACGTTAAAAACGTTAGGTACTTTTTTTCGAGGGAAAGAGATTTGGAACACGAAACATTTTATAAATATTTTTCATGGTAAACGATACCACACTATAAATATCTTGAAAATCTTCTACGTTGGAGTTTTTTTACGACGGGGATGACATTGCGCCATGTCTAGCAAATATATGTAATAGAAGTATCGACGAAGGAATCTTTCCTGATCTTATGAAACATAGCAAACTGGTCGTTTATTTAAGCCTGGAAATAAAAAGGATCCAACAAACTATCGACCCATCTCAATTATTCATCAGAAAAACTTATTCTTAATCAGTTACAGTCACACTTTAACTGCAATAGGCTACTGCATAAAAAAAACAATTTGTTTACTAAAGGCCGTTCAACGACTGACGCTGGTGATGTTAAAGTACGTCTTTGAAGCCTGAGAAAAAACACAGGATGCCATTGGAGTATTATGTGATCTTTCTAAGGCTTTTCACTGCGTAGATCTTGACACCCTTATCTCAAAGCTGAAACACTATGGTATCCAGAATCATGCAATAAATTTCATGCATATTTACCTATCTAATCGCAAACAAAAGTGTATAATAACAGTAGCAGATCTTCGGTAATATCTACTAACATAGGTGTACCACAAGGATCAATCTCATTGCCTTTACTGTTTCTAGTCAATGTCAGTGATCTACCTTTCTGTGGCGTACTATGTGATATTGTATTCTTCATCACACCTGGTATCAAGTTACAACTAGGCCGAAGGTGGAAGCGCACTTTACTCGGACTCTTCTACTGTCTGAAGAACTGGCTTTTTTACCTCTAAATGCCAGAACACAACAAAATGAAATTGTTATTATGGCGACAGACTTAGGTAAGACGGTGGTAGCTAGCCAGGTGAACTTCAACAAAGTCCTACCACCAACCAAACCAAGCACAATATTGTACTCTCCTTGGGGATCAAACCCGGGACCTCTGGATCTGACACCATTAGGCGAACTACTAGACCACAGAGGCGGTCAAAAGACTGCAGCTGCAAAGTTATCGTTGGTTGAAAGTTGCTATCAACACTAAGCAAAGTAAATTATTCAACATTTGTTTGATATTTGTTTCAAATTAAAAAATAAATAAAAAAATAGCCAGGAAACAATTGGGCAAAAAAATGCAACTTGCAGTAGGTACAACCAAGGAATTTCAGGAGTTTTTTAAACAAAAAGTAGTAAATATGCCATGGCAATTTTTCTTAAACAAACCATAGCGATAACAAAAACATACGAGTATGTTGATATTAATTGTACCTAGTTGCCTACATAAACCTGCATACGATGTAATCTCAACTATGTAGGTACATACATTAATATTATGAGGTAGTGTTGTAAATTAATGTACATAATTTATCTAGATAGATATATAAGTATAATAGAACCTAGTCATGAGCTCTGGCCTTTAGCTTCGAATTATTATCTCCAATCATAGCGGCGCTGAATAAATACTCACAAATTTTATTCTTTATGTAAATACATGGATGATGGTCCAACCAACTGCATAAATTACCTATCACATGATACGGAACTGTGTTGGTCACATCCCTCAAGTCTTCAACATGGCTATGTTGAAGTCTTGAGGGATGTAGTGACGAGGCGCTGCATTACTTTGCGGGATATGGGTAAATAAAATAAAAAAATATAGTCTTTTTACACAACTCCATCTAGCCCAGATCTTAGCACAGCGTGTAATATGGGGACTAGATTACGGAGAATTAAACTTATGTACCTTTTGTGTCTATAGTTTCACCAGCTACCACACATGACAAAAATATGTATGTAGGTACTTACACAGTTTAGTGGGAAGGGTTATTAAACCTTTTCGTCAGTTTTCTTTACGACCCTATCACTCATATAAATACAAGTTACTAGAAGGTAAATATAACGATGTACCCATAATGAACTGAGCAAATTAAGAATTACTTAGTATGTACTGTGTACCCCTGGATAAAGAAGAGTCATTAAATTTTTAATAATGAGCTCATTATTTCCGAAATCGTACAAAAGACTTCAACGCGCCCACATTCTTGTATGCCATGAAAATTGATTTAAATGTTAATTATAATTAATTCCTCAATAGCAATAAAAATAGGATCTCCCTTCCATTTTTGATTCCCAAATATTGTTGAAGATAATTTTATTTTAATAACTTGACAAAAAACTACCCCCATAATTTAATTGTCTCATTATTTTAGTTTTTTTTTCAAATTTTGATGCATACGTATCACATGTTAGTAGCAAGCGGATTATACCTGGAGATTATTTTAATATATATTTAGTGTCCTGTAATATATGTATATTTGTATATATTTTATACTTACCAATGAAGAACGAAGCAATCTGACAATAACTTGCCTGACGCATATTTCAGGAGCAATCTTAAAATTTTAAACACATCACTGCACTCTGGAAATCACCCCAGCTTGGTACATTTTTCCTACTCGGGCAAATTTCCCAACACAATAGACTCCGCACAATAGTCGGGAATTTTTTATAACTTTTTCTACTGAGATTTTTTTCGATTAACCGTCAGAAAATGGCGGGAAGACCTGAGTAGAATAACATTAAAGTACACTGAATTCTGATGAAATATTCACTAGCGTAAGCTATGCACTTTGATTTTCCATGCAACTGATTACGTTTACGAGTGGGTTAAGACGGTTCAGACTTCAAGCACATAAGGGCACTAGCTCTATGGTAAGTCAGAACACTTAGCGACAGTCGCAGGCACTTAGATCCGCCATAAAATGTATTTGCTATCGGATTGAGGCCTGTTCAGTAACTAACTCTATAGCGAATTAAGCAGCGATCACGTTATGCAATAATGAACCCCGACTTTTTCTCTCTTCATCGAATTGATTTCGACGGTAAATTGCGTCCAATAGACAATAGTAAAACCGCTACTTGTGTAATTTTGTAATTTTGCTCGTGCTACCGACACATTTTTTCTATTTTTATTTACGAATAGGTTACGCACGCGGCTTCACTTGCACTGAGGATTCGCACACCAGCGAGCGGGGTAACATTTTGAGTGGTAGCTAGTTTAGGAATCGTGTTGTGTATATGATAAATGCCTACATTGATGTACCTATGGCTAGGAATAAGTTCGCCAAACGCGGATAGACTCTAGGATTTCTAGTATTGTAAAAGTACCTATGGATTGTCAGTCAGTTATTTAGCCATCGACACAATGTTTTTTAGATAGATGTATTACTTAACTTTGATCTTTAAACAGACACGTGTATATTTAATTAGTATAAAACCAAGGACTTATTATGTGGTTCTCTCCACAGACTGTTTTATTGTTTTACTATGGATATATTCTTTTGCTATTATAAAACTTGGGATTGCACAAAGGGGAGTGTGAGATTTGACGTAGTAAAGTTTATACAGAGGAGAAAAGAAAGCTAAAATATATTTTTTTTCGAGTGGATTTTTCCTTTGCGCTAGGCTTTTACACTAAAAGAAAACTTTAAACCCCTTTTTAAGAACATTGCACTAGGAGTGTAATGTTATGAGTGCAGAAAGCATACATTTCTTTCTTAAAAACTGGAGGTCAAATTACAATCCTAGATGAAAAAAAATACCTGCCTCGTACATCCACTGAAGCGAACATACTTACATAAGTTACTCTATAAAACTGTGCATTAACATCTATTTTCTTTGGTTTCAGGACAAATTGCTCAATAAGCTTGAAGAGAATGAACCTGAACTGGCCACATCTCCTGAAGAAGAAGTAAGTTCAGATTACGTTTCAACTAAGTAGCTGACGGTAAGGGGAGTAGGTATCGAGGTCTCTAATAACATCTTCGATACCCAATCCAACCTTAACTGCAAGTTTACAAGGCTCTGGCGCAAGAAGTACCTTAATATCTTTCCAACAGGGAAGCGCCTGGCCTTCGTCTCACCTGGTTACAAGTTAAGATAAGGCCAAAGGTGGAGGCGCACTTCACCCGGAATCCTCAACAAACTGAGGAACTGGCTATCTTACCTTTAAAAGCCGGAACACAATATATTTTAGAGAATTGTTATAATGGCGACGGTATTATAAAAAAATATCTATATCAACAATCCGCCAGATTATGGCCTGAAAATTATAGCTATTGATGACCGACGAGAAGTTATTTGAGTTGGAGGAAGCGGTAAACTCTGCGTTGCATTTGATTATCAGAAGTCCGATTAGAGAGGGAGGTCATGATCACCCTCAATTCCAGCAACATGTTCTACTACTGGTAGGGAGGCCAGCTGTTCCAACACCGTTTCAACCGCCATCGAAACCATTTCTTTGTAACTAATTACAAGCGAAACATTATTATCAAGGTATCCGGTTTCTCGTCCACAAGTCCCTTGCCTACAACATTGTAAAGATCGAGAGCGTTTCGAGCAGGGTCGACCTAATACTCAGAATTACCGACCGGTATTTGCTGAATGGGGCAGCGATTGGCTGACTTCATGGAGAAGAAGCAACTCTTCACCATTAACTCTTTTTTCGAGAAGCGGTCATTCAGTAAATGGCGGTTAAAAGCATGAGTCTTTATTATAAGCACATATTCGATTACGTCTCTGTGATCAACAGGGTTATAACCGGCAGCGATTACGGTCACAATATTCAACTGGAAGGGTCTCGTCTGATACAGCCTACCTTACGCCCAAATTTCGCCGAAATCCCGATAGCTTTCAGTTAAAGTTACTAAACTTTACAGTTTAGTATTTTTACGGAACGCGTAACTGTAGACGAAATAAACAACGAATTAGTTAAAACTGTCCATGCGGTGTGGTCAGAATTATGTGTCACCCAGATACCTAATACAAATTGTATTATGAGCACGATACAGCGGAAGAAGGGCTCAAAAATGTTCGCGTATATTGGGCAAAGCCAGCTGACCAAGCTGGAGATCGATATCGGCAATATCATTTTCTAAAATCCAGAGATGTTGAGAGAGCTTGATAATTTTTATGGACAACTATATCATCGCAAAGTCGTTGACGTTGAGATATAAAAGCCCGTCTGTTCCATAAGATAGGTGGTAACCTCGTAAATTTGACGACTTCAGCCCCCCGATTAAGCCGGTTTTTGAAATGGCTTTAGTACCGTAGACCTCATACCTACGCTCTTGCAACGCACATACCGCAGACCTTCAAGACGAAAGTCTTTAATCAGCGTGCGTTACCAGTGATGATCGACGGATCCAAGAGTGGTTGCTGACTTTATGAATAAACTAACTTTTGCCCGCGGCTTCGCTCGCGTTCAGAAGTATTATTATTAATGAGGTATAGTTTTCGCGGCTTTACTTTTGTTTAGCGTGTGTAAAAAATTAGGAACTATAAAACTTAAAAACGACAGTACATTCTTCAACTTCTCCATTAACGTTCAGATTTTCTTTAGCCATTTTAAAAAAGTCTAACCGACAAAACCTATACTTAAACCAAACGAAAACAAAAAAAATGCCAAATACATGCAGAGTCTATAACCAAAACTACTAAACCGAAGCAAAACAAAATCTCAAAATCCTTTCTTAGGGGATGCCTACGTCATAGTAGCTTTATGCATGCAAAGTCTCAGCCCGATCGGTTTAAAATTGACAAAGTTTCATACAAACTTTCATCCCCACATTTTATCCCCTTGGGGGTAGAATTAATCAAAATCCTTTCTTAGCGGATGCCTACGTCATAACATCTACCTGCATGCCAAATTTCAGCCCGATCCGTCCAGTGGTTTGGGCTATGCGTTGATATATCACTATGTCAGGCAGTCAGTCACCTTTGAGTTATATATATTAGGTCCTTACATATGAAATTGGCGTTTTGTATGGGAGGAACATAAAGGCAATTTTTTCATATTAAAATATATTTTATTAATCAAAGTATGTACCATTGCTATCTATACACTTTTGCCATCTTATAGGTAGTTCATTGATCCCTTTACTAAAAAAACTATTCGGACGGGAATCAATGAAATCTTTGAAAGCGGTTTGGACTGCCTCATCGGAATTGATTTTTTTTCCTTGCAAGAAGTTATCCAAATTTCGAAAAAAATGGTAATCTGTTGGAGCAAGGTCTGGAGAGTACGGTGGATGTCTTAGACATTCCAATTGAAGCTCCTCTAATTTGGTAGTCGTCTGTTGGGCCGTGTGTGGTCTAGCGTTGTCTTGAAGCAGCAGTGGCTTAGAGCGATTGAAAAGTCTCGGTTGTTTAACAGCGAGCTTTTCCATCATGGTTTGCAGTTGCTGACAATAGACATCAGCCGTAATCGTCTGACCAGATTTAAGAAAGCTATAGTGTACGACACCGGCACTAGTCCACCAAACGCTTACAAGTAACTTTTTTTGAGTCAATTTTCGCTTGGGGCATGATTTTGCTGGTTCACCAGGGTTCAGCCATTGCGATGAGCGTTTACGATTATCGTACAGGATCCACTTTTCATCACATGTAATGATCCGATTTAAAATTCCTTCATTATTGTGCCGGTTGAGTAGTGTAACGCAGCAGTCGACGCGCGTTTGTCGGTTTGCTTCACTCGATTCATGAGGTACCCACCTTTCAAGCTTTTTCACATTCCCAATTTGCTTCAAGTGGATTAAAACGGTTTTGTCACTAACACCGCAGCCTGCAGCTAACTGTGATGTGGTTTGCGATGGATCTGCTTCCACAATAGCCTTCAATTCATCATTATCGACCTTGGTCTCCGGCCGTCCACGGGGCTTGTTCTGCAGGTCGAAATTTCCAGAACGAAAGCGTTGAAACCAAAAACGCACCGTGTTTTCTTTTGCGACACCACACCATACACATCATTAATCCTTCGAGCCGTTTCTGCAGCACTGGTGCCACGGTGGAACTCGTACTCGTAAATAATGCGATATTTTAAGTTTTTTGTGAAATGAGTGACGCAGAAAAAAAAAGCAAAAGAGAAAAAAACAAATGAATTACGGTTTTCGAAACACAAATGCATGAGTAAATAGCTGTTTAAATTTGAATTTGGAATTCCTAACCATAGAGGAGATATTTAAGATCAAAGTGGCCAGTACGACAAAACGCCAATTTCATATGTAAGGACCTAATATTTAGATTCAAAGTCGTACAGCCTACTATGGAGAGAGTTATGCCTGGAATTTTAAATTTTGCTTGGATGTAGGCGGCTAAGGTTGCTATTTGTGGCGTCGATTGGGTGCCTATGTTCAGCAGTAGACGTAAGTGATGATGATGTATGTACCAGTCACACAGCAACCACAGCACAGTCCCTGGTCCCCTAACCAAGCTTCCATACATAGTTTATTTACAAGGATCTAGATACATAATAGGTAGGAGTTGTTTGTGCAACTTTTTTCAATACTTCTCGAGGAAACGCTTGGCCTTCCTCATCAAGCGCACTTCACCCGAAAGCAAAACAACAGCTTGCTCAAGGTTTAATTCTAGTTTCAAAATCGGCCATGTCTGAAAATTGCGTCACCGCACAGCGCTAGGTAGGTAGTACCAACCTACCTAATTAATTTAGAAACTTGAATTTTGTTTATTGCATAAATTATAAAACAGACTTTGTTTGCTCAAAATCGTTGAAAAATTTGTTTATAAATAGTTTCTTACAAATAGTCATAACTCGAACATCACACTTCACCTCTAATGTTTTGCTGAATAATTGCTGTGAGCAGCAAGTGAAGCGACCAAACAAGGTAGGTACTCCGTCGCGTACTGATATCACGACAATGTGCCTTCGTACTCAGCAAGCAGTACCCGAAATTTTCTGAAGGGTACTCACCTGTTATATTTTTTTCGCTGGGAATAATGCATTACGCATACCATTGTGGGTTATTTGGGACTCCCCGGTTGCCCGGTATATCCTTTAAAGAACCCAACGGCACTCCCGCATCGTCTGTGTCAAAGGAGGACTGGGAAACCGGCCTTTACATCCAGTCCTCTCCCCCGACGACCGCCCGCCTTTACAGCGGAGCCTTCACGGAGGGTAGTAGTAGGTATAGTACCTCCCTGTATAAGCTACTTTACTTAACGTAGCTTATGCTAGTTCAATTGGTTTGGGAACCTCCGTATGGTACTATTATGGTAATTGGTAGTAACCTACCTAAAAATTAAGCATAAACTCAACGGGCGAAAGTTTTTTGTCATCAGAAACTACCATGATAATTTCATGCTACTAGGTCCTCCAGTTGTTATTGTACCTAGTCTACGATGATTGTCTCATCAGTCATTCAATACCAACCCCTACTTATTAGTACCGAACAAAGTATTTGGGTGTATCCTTTATTATGAATATCTCAATTGTGTTATAATTAAAAAAGAATATAGTGTTTGCCTGTAGTACCTTCCTTTACCTACCATTACTACGTAATTGGCGAGCTTAATTATTTTCCCATTTCAGTGCGTAATATGTGTGAACGCAAAAGCGACAATGCAAACGTCGCCGTGCGGCCACCGCGTGGTCTGCCGGCGGTGCTTCGTGAAGACCATCCAGATGGCGGTCAGCCAGCGCTTGCTGCCGCTACGATGCGTCATCTGCCGCGCGAAGATTCTGCGGCTGCGGCAGGCGCCACGGCTTGTCACTAGCAAGAGCTGGCAGGTATGGTAGAGTCTATAGAAAATAGTGCCATGTAGGCGAACTGACTACTTCGTCATAACATTGATATTGATATTTGATTCGTCAATACTAATCCCCAAGAACGACCACGAATCAAGAATCAGCCGAGACAACATTTTCCTCATTGGATATTTTTTTCCAGGGCTTTTACTAGACCTCGTACAAGTAGATATATAGGTAAGGTATATGTGTGTCTTGTAGGAGACTCGGCACTGAAGTTATGAAACCGGTCAAACCACCTACATACAAACTGACGACGTATGAATTAAGTTTTTCCGACTTGCCCTTGCCAGTCCCATTGTGATTTAAACTCAGCTTATAGAGTTAGGATGGAGGAAATGGAGGTACGTTATAAATTTGATCACAAGGATTGATGTAGGACTTCAACTGTTTAAACTTGTTACATCCAAACTCAAACTCAAACACGTTTATTGGTAAGTACCTAGTAGGCTATACATTTAACATAAACATGATTGCGCCTACATCCTAAGATTAATAAAATTGAAGAAACTCTACGAAAGAGTTGAAGTACCTTGAACTAATATGTTATTCCAGGTGTCCAGCAACAGCGGCAAGTCATGGGGCGTGCCTGGCTCCGTGTCCTCTTACTCGGTGGGAGCGCGCTCCGTTCCCGCCTCTGCCTCTCTCTATTCTGTCACTAGTGGCGAGTCTTCCCTCTCTGGTAAGATCAAACAGTATAAACCTCGTATGTACAAGAACCATTTGCTTTTGACGAAAGGAGAGCTTCGACCTATACCTACCTACTAACTACGACACAATATGGACTTAGTTTTAAGAAAACTGGCTTAAGGCCGGAATGTAAGTATGTATTATTCAGGGAGTGCGCGAAGCGCACTGAGTTACGTTGAAACTGTCGAACATGTTATCCGATTTTAAACTATAACTATAATATAAACTATAAATAGGAATTGATGGTCGCGGGGGCGTTTTGATATCTGGGGTAGTTTTAAAGATATTGGGGTGGAAAGAAATACTTGCAATAATTCACAGATATCTTTTGGATGGTTGATACGAACGATTAAAAATTTTGAATTTGCAATATTACTCGTACACACGTCTAGTACACTTAGACTCATCAATCGGTATAAGGTTTTTTTCGACACTACCCCCTAGTGTCCTTATTTTTGAGAAATATAGGAGTGTTAAGTCAGACAAGGAGATCTACTTATGTCTTGTTTCAAATAAAATTATTTTACTTTTAATAGGGACGGTTTTTGTAACATGGGGGCGCGTTAAGAGGTTACAACGGTGGTGTTTGGTGTGTCTTGTAGGATATAATTTTATAGGGGGTTGACTTCACTTCACTTTACATTTTTTTATTTAGGTACTGAAACCACCACAGTTATTTAAATTAGGTACATCCACCACAGCAATAAGGCTTGCAAAAGGGGTAGATAAAATTGTAGTCTTGTGAACGTCATATGATATGGTTTAGGCAACTGATTTCAAAATTAGTTTTTGCCCCTAAATTTTGAATTGCCATTAAAACCACCCCTGCTTATCAAGATAAACATTTGCAAAAGATGATCATCAAGATGGTGTCGCAAGACAGTGATGCGTCGGTATTTGGCTACCTACTTAATTAAATGAAAACTGGTCTACTTATTTTAGTTTTTTATTCAATAGGGTTGCCAAGCCAAGATGTCCATAAGATCCAAGAATTTATTTTGAGATGTCATGCAAGGGGTTTTACTGCGCACACCCCACATCAACAGCACATTATTGCCCTTTATAATGTAGAAAGAATAATCACCACGCTTGGCAGACAAATTGGTGTTCACAGTTAAAGTTTTGTTTATACACAGGAAGCTGCTGCCTATTCGGTGAACCCCCTTGGTTGACTTTTCTGATATCCTTGGGCTGAATGGAGCTACTAAGGCAACAGTTTTGAGAGCACTATTAAAAATATAAACATCAACCATTTCATATTAGTGAGGGTGTCTTAGGTATTCATTTTATTGTATTCTGCCCACCTACTATGACGAACCGCCGTCGGTGCTTTGCTTAGAATGAGAGTTAGTAACGAGAGAGAGCTTCGAATACTAAGGTGAATAAAGAGAGATTGATAAAAGTGTGCTTGCGTAAGGTAAGTACCTGAAGTAATTAAAGCACACTTTTATTGTTTGTAAATAACCTTCATTTTGAGAAATAATCTCCGCGGTTTAGTCGAGATCGCAACTACTAGTACCTACCATTTTTACATTACACAGACTTAGCTTATATGCCTTATAGCTAAATATGTCGCAAATCAATATCAATAGTTGTAATAGTAACCTGTTGAACATGGCGGCACTGGCAACGAATATGGGAACTTCTGAATACTGACATGTCCTGCAGTGTCATTTTTCGTACTGTGAAGATATCATTATCATCACAGTATCACAAGATCAATCTTGTAGTCCAAAGATTCGCGTCGGACCTACCTACCTAGTACCTATTCTGATATCTGTGGTAGGTATATACCTAGACATTAACGTTTTTTAGTAGACACCTACCCTAACGAAGATAGCAAGTTCAAGTTGTCACAGATCTAACTTGTTTGTTCCAGGCGTGTCTTCCGTATCGTCGAACAGCGGAGCCAGCGTTCCCGGTGCGTGCTCCACGAAGCTCTGCGGTGGTGCTAAATGCGGTGGAGCTTGCCTCGGTGCGGTGCCCAGGAATACCTCGTCTGCGCCGCCAAAGCCGAGACAGCCCGGTTCAAACTCACTGAGGCGTTCACAACATCAAAGCATGAAGGTAACTTTCACATTCTTTGTGGTCCCAATCTTCGTAAATCTAGAAGGCATAGACCAATACCTACCTACCTATAGGCAAGTAGCTTTTTTCTACTGTACGACGGGGAAGCGCTCGCGGCTTTCATCTCACATGGTGTCATGTTATGCTTAACCGCCCCTGTGGTCTAGTGGTTCAACCCACCGATTTCAGATCCAGAGGTCCCGGGTTCGATCCCCAGGGGAGTAATATTGTGCTTGGTTTGGTTGGTGGTAGGATTTTGTGTCCACCTGGCTAGCTAGCTACCATAATAACAATTCTCAAAAAATTGTTGTGTTCTGGCATTCAGAGGTAAGATAACCAGTTCCTCAGTTTGTTGAGGATTCCGGGTTAAGTGCCTCCACCTTCGGCCTTATCTCAAGGTGTCCACCAGGTGTCTTAACCCTCACCGTCGTACAATAAAAAAAAGGCCGAACGTGGAAGGGCAAGATGGTGGCAGCTAGCCAGGCGGACATGAAACAAGTCCTACCACCAACCAAACCAAGCACAAATTTTCACTCGCCTGGAGATCTAACCGGGACCCCAAACCACTAGACCACAGAGGCGGTCAATGGTCATGTGTTCAAATCCTAGCTAAACATGCGGCTTATTTGACACTTGGCGGGCTTACTAGGTACATAGGTACACTGAAATGTATTGGCGACCAATCTACAGGCGCGAAGTGGCTCCGGCTGTTTTCGGCTGTAGTACCTACGACGTATATTTTTACTGTAAATTTCAGTCTTACGTTGTGAATGATGCGTCGTCCCATCATGTTGGTAGCGAATTCCTAAAATACTAGTTTGTTGCAGGCACGTCTCCAAGAGTACCAAGTGCACAGCTATACAGGTCCAACGGGCGGAGAGCCCTCGGGCCGACTGCCTCCCATCCGTGAATTCCAGCGAGAGTTCCGCGAGGGCCGCCGGGAGAGCGCTAGCGCTACGGCTTCCGCGTCTACCAGGATCAGGTGCGTTCTTACCTTCGTGCTCTAGTGGTATATAGAGCGCTCGGCTCTTGATACGAATCCTGTTCTTGACCAAACAACACGATGTGCCCTAACCGAAAACGGACTTTTAATGCGCTAATGTAAACCTAGGTACATAATTGGGTACATACCTACTTATTACCTAAGTACTACGAGTAGGTAGGATAGGATAGGAACCTACTAGTCTACTTTGTTAGGTACTGCAGTCAGACGCATAATAAGGCACCTCATAAGTCTGACTTCTGTTATTAGATAGGTACTGCCCATACTGCCCACATGCTATCAATCAAATTATTTAACAAAGATACTTGTTCACAGATGTGCACAGAAAATAGTGACGCAACTAGAGACGTCCCCGCAAAAGAATGCACAGCACTTTTTCCGGCCACTGAAGCCATCGAGCAAAGACGACCCGCCAGAATCAAGAGAACCGAGCAATGAGACTGATCAGAAAAAGGATAACCCCAAAGCAAAGTCCAAAAAAGACGACAACAAGGATGTAAAACCAGATGAGAAGCACAAAAAAGACGAAACAAATGACAATAGAAAAAATGAAACAGCGGAGAAAAAAAAAGAAGAAAAGTTAAGGCTAAAGGCGGAAAAAGAAGCAAAGAAGGAAGCCAAACAACAAGCTAAAGAGGAAGAGCGCCAAGCCAAACTTTTAGCAAAAGAAGAAGAGAAACAGGCCAAACTATTAGCAAAGGAAGAAAAGAAGAAGGCAAAGAAAGAGGCAAAGTTAGCGGCCCAAGCAGAGAAAGAGAAGAACAAAATATGAACCATAAACTGTTAAATTTTAAAATGTAGAAACTCGTAGCCGTCTTATTAATTTTAGATTTGAAATTGTTATAACAATGAACAATTTTACATAGTGTAGGTATACTTAACAGTCTATTATTACTGTAGTTCGCTAAGATGCCTTTATTTATTTTTTTACTTTAGAGTTACTAGTTACTACGCTTTAACACTCATTTTACAACTATGTTGATTATAGCTTACAATAGTAGCTAGTTTTATCTAGGAGTGCTGTAAATAGTTTTAAATGTCACGTTAAAGAGAGCAATCTACGTATCTACATAGTTGTTGGATCATAGATGGAACTACAAACTGTGAAGACTGAGAGAATGAGATAATGAAATCATATCGTTTTGTAATTTACTTGAATAACACTACTTGAGTACCTAGATAAGGGCTTGTGTGTTTTGCACAGTCAAGCAATTTTTTTTTGTTGTTGATGCTTTTAATAAGTAATTATTTACCTTTAAAGGCAATAGCTGTAACAAAGTGGACAATACATAAATTAACTCATTCTATATGATATGCATAAGAGATTTCATTATGAAATCAACATAAATTGTGCACTTGATACCACTGCTGTGCAAAACTCGGAAATGTGTTTTTTATAGTTTGTAGATGACAGAAAAATAAATTCTTTCCCACGGAATATAAAGCAAATATATGCATAAAGGCAAATAAATTATTTAGGATGGTGACAAATTACTTTTATCAACATTTTGGATGCATCAACGCTTATATCATCATGTAAATCTGATGTGTACCTAATTAGATACCTACCTATCATATTTGCTAGATTTGACATCTATCAATTAGGCTATTGCTATTGAGATGTCTGTTTTAGTGTTATCTTGATGTTATGTTCTTTCAATCACATCATGATGAATTGGCAACAACCTAGTCTATAATTACCTAAATGAAAAATTCTAGGCTTCTAAGATATGCAACAAGAATAATATGATCAGTCAATTGATATAAATGCAGATGCAACCACAATCTTCTAGGACAAAATAATGCTCCGAAACTCAATTTATAAATCTTAATTAAAATGAAGCATTGTAAAATGGTATCTCAACAAAATTGCCTACTAATTATCCATAGCTCTATTTAATCTTTAGCAAAAATAAAGTTAACAAATGTAGGATCATATCAGATTACGTTTAGCGTACGCTAGATAAGTGTTGACATTAATTTTATAAGAGTTCCATGTATTGGAACTTTTCATTGTCAATCGTTACATAGATCTCCTGTAAAATAAATGAAAATGTTACCATAATCTTATTCTTTTATTCACCCCGAAATGAATATCACAATTAACTAAAAACATTTTACATTGAGGAGTAACACACAGATAAAAGCAATAATTTGCTGCGGTAAATAAAATAGTAACAAAAGTTGCTGTGGTACCCATAAAAACAAAATGACTAACAATCAATGGTTTATTTATCTACATTACTGGAGAAACAATACACTTTATCTAAATAAATACATACTAGAATTGCCAGTTTATTCTTTGTAGTTATCTCCAAGGCGGTCGTGTAATTCCTCGCCAGTCTGCTTATTGATGCGTAGGTATTTGTTTACCATAGGTTTGTAGTAGTATGCCTGGTAGTCCTGGCGTTCACCCATCTTTTTGATAATCTTCTTTTCAAGAGCACGCATCTTCATCCTTTGCTTTTCTTCATCAATAAAGTGCATAAACTTTTCATAATCCTAGAAAAGAAGATAGTGTTGTAAAAAGATGCTTAAAAGTGCAAAAAATTACAGAAAGTTACAAAGTCAAATATAAGTGAAAAGACAGAGTAAGCATTAGTACAGTGGTACTTTAAGTAGGTAGGTATAATTAGTTACTAGACACAAACCAAAATAATATTTTTTTTTTATTGTATGTTAGGATAGGGCTTGGCCTTCATCTCACATTGTTACAAGTTGAGATAAGGCAGAAGGTGTAGGCACACTTTACCCGGAATCCTCAACGAACTGAGGAACTGACTATCTTACTCCTAAATGCCGGAACACAATTTTTTTTAAGTAGTCTAGCCTGGCAGACTTAAACAAAACCTACCACCAACCAAACCAAGCACAATATTGCTTCCCTGGGGATAGAACCCGGGACCTCTGGATCTGAAATCGGTGGGTTGAACCACTAGACCATAGATTAGATTAGATTATTTAGAGGGTGGGAGAAAAAGTATTGGTTGTATTGTCCATTGCCTCTGGTTTAGCTTATTTGACATTGGCCAGATTGGCTACAAAGTGCAGGGCAAGCCCTAGAGTTGATGACAACAATGCATGAGAGTCCTCACTATAGGACTGCAAGCTACAGTGACCTCTCAGTGTTTTTCAAAACTGTCTCACAAATATGTAAAAAATTTCTGATCCTAGATTTATAATGATGTAGTGCTTATGATATGGTATGCACAATAAAGATCCCTGTCTAGTCAAAAATTCAGAATGGTACTATGATTTTCAAGTCTAGCTAATTTTAGGCTTAATAAAAACACATAATGAAATTAATTTCTGTTGTCACTATGTTTTGGTAATAATAACACTAAATACTTAAAATATTCAACATTGAAGTATCACCATCAATTACAATTGATCAGGCATCAGAATGTGATAAGGACATATTTTTAACCGACTTAAAAAAAGGAGGAAGTTCTTTGATTGGTTGTATTTTTTTTTTAGACAATGGGAATGAAAATTTGTCCCATTATTATTGACATAGTACCATACTACACATTGCACCATAATAGGAACTGATTCTTAACATTTGTTTACATCATCTGTATTAATCTTTGTTTCTACCATTGCATAGATATTTCCCAGAATCATGTATTATTGCACCCTTACACAACTCTTAAATAGGGTGCTGTAGACATTGTGGTATTGTAGGTTTAACACATATTGTTTGTGGTAGTATTTTGTTTCGAGTCTGCCTAGCTTAAGCTACCATCTTACCTAGTTCAATCGCCATAATAACAATTCTTATATTATAACTTTTGAAACTATCATGGTTATGATCACTATAACTAAAATTAACAACAAATCATCGTAAGCATCCCGTTAATTTTAATTAAAGAATTCGTAAATTGTTGTCCAGAACACTACAATTTAAGAATTGTTGTAAGATAGCCAGTTTGGATTCCGGGTGAAGTGCGCTTCCACCTTTGCCCATATCATAACTTGAAAATCAAGTGAGATGAAGGCCGATGAACATCCCCATCACAAAACAATGAAAATATAAAATTGACCTACTTCTACTTAAATAACCCTCAGTTATTTTTGGTAATGTGGTGAAGTCGTTCCATATTTATTTTCTTATCATATTCTCATGCTAAAAGAGAAATTTAATATAAACATTGTCAAGGCCCATAGCTATTAAATGTATGTTCTGAATAGTTTTAAACTAATAGATAATCAATTAAGTTTTGATTAAAATCTTTCAGGTACATTCAATTTAATTACCTGTTGTGGATTATTGTGCACATACTGTGCAATGAACCTCGTTATTGGATGTCGGTGGTACTCCCAGTGTTTAGGAGTATACCCAGCAGGAATAGCGGTTAAAGTTGCAGGTCCAATGAACACATTGGCATAAAAAATGATAGCACCTACAGGTATCAGCCCAATAATGGTGTAGAAATGCAACATATCCTTGAATTTGTGATATTGCCACCTGAAAAACAAATTTAAGGTTAGTAGGTACTCACGTATCAAACTCTTTGTTTTGTTTATGTTAACTAAAAAATACTGGTCCACTTCTCTATTGCTGCAATAATTTCAATGTAGTAGCATTGTAAGTTTTCACAAATAAATCCTTTTCATTAGAAACTGATTAGGTAATCACAACATGAGAGGTACCTGGATGGTTGCATAGCCATTGTTTCATGCCCATGGCCAGCCTTGAGCACTGTATTTGTGGAAAAGGCAACATTTTTGATGGATATTGGTGTTTTAATATGATTTTTTATGATATTTATGCCGAAAGTTCGGCCCAGAGCACTCCAGGACACCATTTTTGGCTGGTTTCTATTATGACACTTGAATATGTCAAAATTGACAACATTTTAAGAACGAACAGGTTTGACTTGCCGACGCTATTCTTACAGCCCACAGTCGTGACGTCACTAAACAAGAAAAGGAAGCGGCAACAATAAAACTGCAAAACATGTACGGGTATTCAAGATAATGAATTCCCTAGGGGTTAGGTACCATATATATTTGTTTACATATTTTTACACATGAAAACATTTTCAAAAATGTTTACTCTTCCGGTGTACGGCCTAAATTAATAATTATAAATAATTTGAAATCCCAATCGAAATTGAAAAGTATACAAACGAGGACCTAATGTCAATCAACAAAATGATGTCTGCAGCTTTTCTTTAACATGACTGCGGGGCCTTTAGTTATTTACCCTACAACAGGGGTCGCCAGGGTCTCCGATCTTCCGGTGGTCGCATGTGCAATGGAGTCACAGAACACTAATATCCTAACAATGGAGTGCCCGAATGTTAGAATACAACACCGACAGATACGATTGTGACATATATCACTGTCAGCGACATACTATTTCATTCAACGAACTTCTGAGATACATAATAGGGATGTCCAATACAAATTCTTAAAAGCGGAAAAACTGGCAGTGTTGAATCAATTTTACTTGAGTTACCTGGACATAACAAATCATATTGGCACCTCACAAAATAAAAATATTATTTTAAATATACTAACATAAACGAACTATAATAACTTATAAGCAGGTACCTAGGTTGGTAATTAAATAGAAAAATATCAAAATGATGTTTGATACATCCTTAGATAAGATAATATTTTATACAAAACCCACTGTCACCACCGCAGATGGTAACTTGGCCAGAATGCTGGCGGCATTACCACGTCGTTGGATGGCAATACTCACCAGTTGAACAAAATGCAGGCTAGCATTCTGGTAAGGTACGTGTAGACTCTTTGAGCCTCTCGGATAACCCCTATGCCCCTTATCCGGAAGCGAAGTCATAGATAGGTACTTGTGCCATTTAAGGGACTCTGCTGATGTGGCTGTGGAAATAGCCTGCATGGATGTTTTAGGGATGTGGGTCGGTGCTAGGGTAGGTATCGATGCAAGTGGCATCCCAAACAAGCGGCCATTCAAACTTCCAGGGGATCGTCACGTATGAGTCCACTCGGCTCTATAGCACTCCAGTAACGTTAGCGGTGGTAAAGGCCCGACGGATGATTTCACTGATGGTGCTATGACGGGGCACACGTCCAGCACTCCTTGCGCATGATAGTGCGCAGTGGCCGAAACGATCGGCGGCGGTCTCATTGCATTGTCAGCGATGAGCCATTTGACATGGAGCTCATCATGAGGAAATAGCCACCCGGAAATTATTTGTGCTTTTGTCTAAAATCTACTTAACTTTTTTTTTAAGGCAACGCGTGAATAGCTAGAGCCCTGACTTCCACTCTACTCGAAACTTCCCCGAGCTCGCTCCGACAAGCGAGTAATTTTTTACCTGCCAGCTTGCAGAGCGGCTCGTCCCACAATCTCTGAGAGTAGGTACAGGTACACACTTAATTTAAATACAGGGGGTGGTTTCAGCAAATCAAAAGAAAGTTAATTGTGAAGCCAACCCCGTTTAACAGTCTATCCTACAAGACATACCAAGCATTTTAACCCCTTAACACGCCCCTTTGTTATAAAAATTCAAAAGTAAAATATATATTTTATAGATATGCAGCTGATACTCTTTCAAATGACTGCCCACAAGCCAAAAATCTTCTTGTCAACCCTATTTCTCAAAAACAACCTCACACCGATTGATGAGTATTCAAATAATCTCTGCATGTTCCAAATTTTGAATTGATCGGATCAGTCATTCAAAAGATATTTTTCAAAAAATTGTATTTCTGTCCATCCCAATATCTCAAAAACTACCCCACCGATCAAAAATCCCCCGCGACAATCAATTAATATTTATGTTATCTCATAAAAAAATTAATTTCATCAAAATCGGATAAACCGTTGACAGTTATGCCGTCACAAACATTGCCACATACTCGTAGGTACATACATATACAATACATAAAGTGCCGGATTTCCTAACTTAACTCGGAGATCTCGCTCTCTTTGCTCACTCGATCAAAAAGTAGGTAGGTATAATTTAATTAAAAAAATCTAGGTAGGAAGGTAGGTTGGGTAGGGTAGTAGTACAATTTACCAAAGTAGTACCTAACCAAGATATAAACTTATTAACAAATGTATTAAAAATACTGTTGATACTGATGTTTTTATTCCATCCGCCAAGCACCTGCATCTGAAGCCTTTCTTATTGATTTTTCTACTGGGCATGCTCAGTTGTGTTGTGCTTCGCGCTTACATAGAGTTATCTACTGATAAGTCCTGCATTCGACACCCACATACAGTATTTGTACATTCAGAACGATTATAACTCTATAAATAAGTTTAGGTTCTTTATTTATTGTTAAAATGTATCGTGTTAATTAAAATACCTATCAGAAGTGGTGTGAAATGGAGGAGTTGTTACAAGATATCTTCAAGGAAGCCACGGGGCCGAAACTGACGGCGCTGCGGAAGGCATGTGAAGGTGCATTAGGTAATAATACTTCATTGTTTAGTCAGGACAAACCTATGGAAAATACCTCCAATCTCCAGAGGCAATAATCTGGCTAGTAGGCACATGCATTAGGAGCCAATGAGGCCCTACGTTCTGGTATTTACATCCCCTAATAATAGGTACTTTCGTTTGTTGGCTTGGCAAATTGATGGTGAGTCATAAACCTATGTTAGAGTTAGCTAGCAAACTCACATTTACGTGTAAATTACCCAAAGAAAACAGGGCATTTCAAGATGAAGAATAGGTAGGTACAGCTTAGTGACTAGATAGGTATTAGGTACGTACCAAGTAGACGTTAGTACAAAGAGAATACAATGCTGTAGACGTAGATTAGGTAGATTACTCTAGGGTAGGTAGATATTAATTATGTGTCAGAAGGTATTCACCTAAAGGTAGCGATTTCGTGATCGTTCCAGAGGTACTATGCATCCAAGAGAGCTCCACACGACGGCCGTCGTACGAGCTGCGCCGGGCATGTCTGCTGCCGTTACAGATCGCATTGGAGACCAAGAGGCCAAGGCTCGTGAACTTCGCATTACAAGGTTTCCATGTAAGTGTGTCTAGCTCATCCTCGGATCTCGGTGCCGGATGACCCTACCACCTGAGTGAAACCTTCTACAAAAGCCTCACTTTTTTCTACAAAAAAAAAGTATTTAAGTATTTTATCGGTAATCTAGACCCCACATATTACAAGCCATACTTAGTTTGGGGCTAGATAGCGCTGTGTGAAAATAATGTCCTGTAATATCGTGATAGATAAATTAATATTACGTTTTTTTTTTGTAAATACATTCTTATCATACAATACAACACCCAAACACAGAACAAACATCTATATTCATCACACAAGTGTTATACAGTCTTATATCAACTTTTAAAAACTCACTTGAATAGTACCTAAAACCTTTCGGGTTTGTACATTATATGAATTAAAATGTTTAATGCATTAATTCATCTTTAGAATAAATACAGTAAAATCGTACAGTAGTTGCTTAGATTACATTGGCCCTACAAGGAGCTTTGATTCGTAAGAGCCTTGCTATATCTATCTAGGCAGGTATTTAATTGTTTAGTATAAATAACCTTAAAATTAACCTTAATATTTTTTACGACGGGTAAGGTAAGTGCTTCATCTCACCTTTATCTCATCTGATTTTCAAGTTACGTTAAGGCCTAAGGTGGAAGCGCACTTCACCCGGAATCTTGATCAATCTAAGGAACTAGCCACCTTACCTCTAAATGCTCATAGTTGTTATATCGACAGAATTAGGTAAGATGGAGGGTAGCTATTCAACCAAACCAAACACAATATAGTTATCCCTCTGGGGATCGAACCCGGCCCCTCTAGATCTGACACTGGTGATAGCCAGTAACTTAAAGACTAATTTCTATCCACCTTTTCGTCCCGTTGGAATAAATGAATAAATATTACAGTCATTTCACACAGCGCCATCTAGCAATTTCCCATATTACAAATTAAGAACTAAGCATAGCTTGTAATATGGGAACTAGATTACGGATAGAATACCTACTTTAATACTTTTTTTTTTGTAAATACATACGTAGGTACTGTATATGATACAACACCCAAACACAGAACAAACATATTATATCTAATTATCACGCTATAGCTATTCAGCGTGGCAATGCAGCCAGTGTCTTGGGCACGCTTCCGTCTGGTACTGGTCTGGAACAGTTGAGTTACCTATAGGCCGTTTGTAACGGTCCTAAGGTAATTTGACTGATTCCTTTGTACATAGTTAGTCTAATTGTACATTTTATTGAATAAAGGATATGTATATTATCACACAAATGTTTGTCCTGGGTGGGAATTTTAGAGACCTGGTAGTTACCCACCTACTGGTCTTGGTGTTTGATATTTATTCTGCCGTTCGAATTCTAAAACTTGTTTAACAAGCTAAGATCTAAGGGTGAGCCTTTGTAGAAGATTCTGCGCGATGACCGGTTCCATCGCGGGATCGAGCCGGAAGACGACTCGCTGTGGATGCCGTCGCAGCTGCTGTGCGCCACCGCCTCCGTCATGTACCACCTACCTGATACGCAGGTCAGTTAGTATTGCTAGTAAGAACATCATGTTTAGTTTAAAGATTATTTTTATAGGAATAGGTCCTATGTTAAACCTACTACTTCTTTCGGACCCGCTGTAGAATGAATAGAGTTTCACTCCGAATCGCAGAATACTAATCAGAATCAAGCGTAAAAAGGTATATCATATTATCATTATGCACACAAATGTCTTTATTTAATAGTATTGCGGGAAAGCACTTGGCCTTCATCTCACGTGGTTTCAAGTTATTTGACTTAGGTAAGATGGTGGTAGCTAGCCAGGCGGACTTAAACAAAGTCCTCCTACCACCAACCAAACATAACAATATTGTACCTATCCCCTGGGGATCAAACCTCTGGATCCGACACCGGTGGGTAAACCACTCGTAAAAATTGTAGATATCTAACCTTGATGTCATCACAGCAACAGCTGGACAGAGCCTCCTCCATAGCTGGAGGGTTTTGCCATAGCACCATGCTTGGCAGGTGGTTTGGTGATAGCAGTAAAGGTGAAGATAATACACAGCCGCTGCCCTTCTTTTGGTGAGATTCTTTAGTCGGCTTTTTTGACATTGGGTTGAGTTGTGATGCAATCATGTTGACTGTCGCTCAGGTGCAGATATTCCGCATGTACCTATCGCTGGCGCTGTCCGGGCGACGCACGCTGAACGGCAGACTATGCGTGTGGGCGTGCGGCCGCTGCGGAGAGGCACAGCAGCACGCGCCGCACGTCGCAGCGCAGGCGCGCGCCGCCGCCGCGCAGACGCTCAGGGCGTACTGTGCACAGCTTGGTGGGTCTATCAAACATCGCAACCATTGTCTAACACTGAGCTACAGAATAAATGTAATATAATATTTTCATGTTGGGGTCGAAGTGGATAGAACCGAACAAGTTAGTCGGGGTCTGGTACGTAGATTCGAATGTCGTAAGTTGCGACTCACGCTGTTCCGAAAATAATTTATGTGGTATGCCCTTTCGAAAAGCCGTTGTATCGAAGCCGCTTTTACTAAAATTATTTTATATGTGGTACGCTTGATCGATTGTCAGGACATCTTGGTGCTATCATAAACCAGGGAAAGTTCCTTCGTCTATGATACTATCTTCTTTACTACTTAGTCTTTTTTTATATACAACATGGAGACGAAACAAGCAAGCAGCCCACTTGCCTACAGAAGAGACTTACTGCGTAGGTCATATTCACAAAGAACATGACCTACGCTGCATTGCATTGAGTCCGACAACTTGCGGCATAAAGGTGCCCCGTATGCCCGTAATTTCACCGGCAACCATACCCGACAAACCGAAACACATCTATGCTGCTTGGCGGCTGAAATAGGTATGGTGGTAGTACTTCATCGGACGAGCTCTTCCACAAAGAAACTAGCTACTCTTAAAAAACTAATTTAAAAATATTATTCAAATGTGTAGTTTCGAGTACACTCAAAATCCACACAAAGAATATATTTTTTCGAAACAAATTAGTAGGTACTTGGCACTTTTACTATAACACTACAGCAGATAGATACAGACTGAATTCTCGCATACTGGCTTTATTTTGCAGATGAAGAATGTCAAGAACTGCTCTCTGAAGGCTCTCCTGTCGGTAGAAATCATATAGTAGCCATCGGCTGCTACAGCGAAGTCATCCCCGTCATCCAGTACCTGTGTGGGAGACTATCGGAAACTCAACAGTAAGTTCAAAAGAAAAGTCTTATTAACTGCTACGGCGTAGAGGGCCTACAACGCGTAACATGGACCAATGTCGTAGCCAGTATCGTATTTGCTTTTCTTTGAACTCGGCATTATAAAAAAAATCGCGATTTGTCTACAACGTAGGCGACCTACGAAAGTCGTACGTCTACGTCTACGCCACAGTTGCCTACGCCGTAGCAAAGCTAAATGGTTATTCTCGATTCCACCACTTGGTTTAAATAATAAAAAGAATATACCTTTTTCAACTAAGTAAATTTACTTGTAGCAATTGCTTAAAGTTCTGGCCATACCAGTCATCTCGATTCGGACCGTATTTTTACTAGATTGATTACAGATTGTATTTGTTTGTTTTCTAGGACACCAAAACAAAATCCCCTAGCGCTATATTTCCTAGACTGCCTGCTGACCCTCATGGCGAGTTTGTCAGAACGCGTGAGTGGCAACTCGCACTTCACCACGTTTCTCTGGCAGAAGTTCTGTCCATCGCTCATCTCCTTCTTAGGGACTCCCCGTGTGGACAAAAATATTAAATCCAGGTCAGTTATTTGATATTAGTCTAAGATTTTTTTAATACAACTTAAAAAGCTACTCCTTTGTACCACGTATGGATTTAATTTGGTTGATATGATCTCATGTACTAATGATTTATAAAAGTTCAAAAAACAAAGGGTTCTCCATAATAAACTTTTTTTTTTAATTAAAAGTTTACATTTATTATTGATGCATGAATGTCAATTTTTTAGTGTACCTAAACAAAAAAATACAAAAAAAGAAAGTATCTATAAACATACATCAATGATATAGTATAATAATCAACAGTACAATGAGTGGTCTTGTCGTTTAAGAGTAATCTCTTACAGACAACCTTATGATGGAGTGGATTAGTACAAGTTTGTATGATTGATTTACAAGATAAGGGATAAATACTCGTACAAGCAAGGCAGGTACAACATACTTATTTCTTTTTCAGAGAGCATGAAGGACATCTGGTAGACGATTCAGGAAGGGGATCTGGTGCTCTCAACTCTGCGCCAAGTTTCAACAGCAAGCAAGCGAAGGCTATTTACAGGTAAACAAGCTATAATATTTTATTTACTAGAAAAAAATAAAATAGATTGATTTTAGTGCTGAGGTACACTACTATTTCATCGGGTATCTAAATACCTACCTACTTTATTTTTTTAATGAACTTGACTCGCAAATTGTGTTCAAAATTTCCTTTGTAGTATCGCCAATCAACTGGTTCGCCTAGTAGGTTCAACATCAAACCTACGACCGGTTTTAGAAGCGCTCTACCACAGAATGCTGCTCTACCCGCCAGTTTCCCATCGCGTAGAACCTTTGAGGAGTGCCAGAGAACTTCTCCAGAATCCAAAGAGGTTGTGTCAACTGGTTCTCATGAAGAGAACTGATCATCACGAGAGGCATAGCGATGATATGGCTATTATCAGATTGTGAGTTATTTTAAAATGTTTTACAGATTTTTATCGTGTAAGCTGTTATCGTGTCTAGTTTACACCTTTTTATTATGTCCGACGTTTCGAGTTCGAGTGAGTGAGTTTTCGAGTTTTTCGATTGGGTTACACCAACCGATTCGGAATGCAGCTTCCACACCATCGTTCAAGAGTAGGCATAAGTTGGTTGGTAGAACATACCTTATATATATTATTATTTTTTTTAATTAATATGTAAGAATTTTATAAGTTACCAATAATATTTAAAATTAATTACACATATTAATAGCTATTCAGCATGGCAATGCAGCTAGTGTCTTGGGCACGCTACCGTCTGGTACTGGTCTGGAACAGTTGAGTTACCTATAGGCCGTTTGTAACGGTCCTTAGGTAATCTGACTGATTCCTTTGTACAGTTAGTTAGTTTAATTGTAATTTTTATTGAATAAATGTAATAATACAAGGTCAAAAAAAAATACACAATACACAACCTATATTTTTTTACTTGTAACAATGGTGTTATTAATACATTTCTGTATTCTGTACTGTCTGTGGTAGACTGGAACTCAAGAGCTATCGACGAGGAGTGAAGGATGTGTCTAGTGGTTTGCCCACCCGTATCAGACCCTATTAGACGTATTAGACCTTTGGTTAGACCCCCAGGGGAGTACAAATGTGTGCTTCATTTATTGTTGGTTGGACTTTGTTTAAGTCCTGACCAGCTACCACAATTTTACACCAGTCTGACGCAATAACTATTCTTTAGATTATATGATATACAGGTTCGTATATATACTTACTCACAAGGGAAGCCGTCGAGTTATATGGACGTCATACGGTATGAAGTAAAATTACCTGATCCAGACCAGTACATACAACAATAGTGAATCACTGTGATGTAGAAATAAAATATTTATCTCTTCACCAGGCAAAGCTTCTCTCCAAAACTGGTTGTTAACACTAACTTATTATGACACTGAACAGTTTATTGGAATAATTGTGTAGTAAATTTGTCTTTTCTTTTTTTTTTCACTAATTTTGTTTATTTATTGATTGTTTTGCTTATGTCTCTAAATTATATACCTACCTGACTAATTAAAGTTAAAAATAGTTTACCGTCTACGAGGTGGCTGTATATTGGTCCCCACGATACGGTGCCTAGTGTGGGGATCAGCAGACAATTAGTACGTGTTACAACCCACTCTATGTAGAAACTTATATTAGTGTGTTACCTAGAATTATTTTTTATTCCATGTGTTTTATGTAGTAATAAATATATTTTTCATTTTTTCACATAATGAATGCACTAAAATAATTAAAACTATGTCCTAAATTCATCTTATCCTCAGAATAATGGACGGAATAGAAGAATGCGGTCGCAGCGGCAACCCTGAAGTGATAGCGGCGGCGGTTGAATGCGTAGTATCTCTCCTAGACGCTTTGGAGAAGCTTTGTTCTGGCACAGTGGAGTATCTGTCGCCTGAAGTCGCTGGACTTATATTGGAGCTTTGGCCGAAGCTGCAAGATGCTGATTATACGGGACCACTGACTTATCAGACCCTGGCTAGGCTGCCCAGCCCATATAGGTATCTAGTCTACCCACATATTTGGTTAGGAGAATTTTAAAGATGTAATTAGTTATCGAAATATTTATGTAGAATTCAGAGTCATAAAATTGTTCTAATGTTTCAGGGATGTAGTCGCTGTGTTACAGAGTAATGAGAGCAAAGACCAAGATTCATCAGGTAACATAATCTTAAGATTTACAGGTGACTTCAGAAACAGAAAATTAACTGAGTGAAAATATTATGTTCAAAAAAAATCTTGAAAGATGTTTTTAAATCATGAATACTGAAGTGCAGTCTGAAAAGCTAGTGACAATAGGTTTTATTTTAACATAGAATTAGAAAATAATAATTGTCTGCAGAATATTGATTAAACCAAACTATGTTTTGTAGTTTTGAACAATATAACAATATTTATAAATGTTTTCAACAAAATTTCTTGGAATACAAAAAATAAATCACATAACAACGTAATTCAGTTACAAGAACAGTTTACAAAATATAAACAACATAACAACATAATTCAGTTACAAGAACAATTCAACAAAATAATTTCAGACACATCGGGTCCAGAAAACGTAAGCTCTGGAAGTGACGGCGAAGCGGACTCCGATGCAGATAACGTTTTTCTACCCTCCAGGGCGAACAACCCAACTAGTGACACCGACAGGGATTCTATAGGCGAGAAAACTAAAACTGTTCCAAAGACCTTGAATCTTGGCAGGTATGTTTTTTTGCAAACCGCATTTTGGACGTTTGCATTTTTCTCTTAAAGTTGTTCAATAATATCGCACCTAATTATAGTCGAGACACTCGGGACGATGTTTATTTTTAGATATTGTAGTGAGTACAGGAGCTCAGGAGCTTCACGACCTTATACCGCCTTCGCCGTTTTTCAACAGAAATTTCAGACGCACAGTCTATTATCATCCTCACCTGGTTGATATCCCACGCATAAGAACTAAACGCTTTCAAGAATCTTTTATTGTGCGCACTGCAAGAACTTGGAATAAGCTCCCAGCGTCTGTTTTTCCGCTGTGCTACGACCCTAATGTCTTCAAGAAGAGAGTTAATAGGCACTTTCTGGGTAGGCTCGCTCCATCGTAGATCTCATTCTTACCTGTGTAAGTTTCGTGGTCAAGAGCCGACCCATCGTAAATAAAAAAAAAAAAAAAAAAAAACATGTTTTCTTTTTTTTTTACTTTTTTATTGTTTATCATTGCCAGATGCACTATAACAGAATGCAATGTGGATTTGGAAAGACACAACGCTAGACAGTTCGCGAAAACTTTGCAAAATGCACTTCTGCCAAAACTGCTGAATCTCCGGACCTGTATCGAGGTACGTGACCTTCTCTATCATCAACCTATTGGAGTCCACATGGGCATAGGTATTTAGGGTCTCCACATGCAGTGCCAGTGGATCACAACCATTACTTTTAAACATCTACTTTCGTTGTGATGCTTTTCAGTTTGGCATTGGCAGCAAAAGGCTGATTTGCTGAATTAATTTAAAACCCACAAGAGCCCATCCCTATAATTACCTTCGTTGTGTTTTACATTTCACGTTAATATGCTGTACTTGCCTCAAGTTGTAATAAATTAAAGTTTTCAGCTAACAATTTAGAAATACAATTTCAAATTATCAGAAAGATATTTTATAGGTGGATGAAGCTATGCAAGAGTTCGCATCAAAATGTTGCCAGCACAACGCGGCGCAGCCCCCTGCCACCGCCTGCATCATGAACGCGGACGGGGTCTACCTGGCCACGTACGCTGCTCTGCTGCTCACCCTGAGGCAACGGAGGACTAGCTACTACAGCGAAGCTAGTGTACCTACTCACATATCTCCGTCATTTTTAATTTGGTTAACAGCATCATTGCATTACCTATTGGATATACCAATATATACCAAGTCTAAATCGATTGACCGATAGAGGAAAAATCTATAAATCTAAAGGCTAGGACGGCCCGCTCTGTCGTAGGCCTCATCCTGGCATGGCAAGCTAAGGTCAAGAGATAACCAACATTTTTTTTATTAACCTTCCTAAAATATTCTATCAGGTACGAGGAGTCAAGATTGTTAATTATATGGTTTGTGGATGTTTACTGCAGAAAGTGCAAGTATCTATGACGGAAGATGAATTTGTCGAGGAAGTGCAAGGGAGCGGTGTGCTGGTGTATTTGTCTGCGACATGGCTGCGGGAGCTCTATCAACAGGTGTTGGCCAATGACCTGCTCAAACACACCCCCATCACTGACCATCCACTCGTGCACTTACTCTCTGGTAAGTACCATAATATAGGACTCCCTCCCAACTCAAACAGTGGATATCGTCGCAGGAATCTCACAAAAGGAGCAACCTCATTTTGACTTTTAGAGGAAAGTCAAAGTCAAATCGTAAATTCGATCAAATTTTTAGGATTAGGTATTTTGAAACGTCAAACCCATCGCCTGCTCGGAATTAGAACCAGCACACGAGGAGAAAGGCATGAACTTCGGGCTAGTTCGTTTTTTGATGATTCATTCAATAGTTAAGTACAGAGTTTTTAATAATTCAAATAGCTATAAGTACATATTAAGTATGTACTCAGGTATAGCAATTTAAACTATAAAAAAACTATACTATTTTAACATATTGAATACTACCTAACTACCTATAATGGGCCTAAGAAGTCCATCAGTGAAAGGCTCTATTGATTTTGTTAAAGCTATGGTTAATAGGATATCAAATTCGTTTTAGATCTTGGAGGATTGGATCAAAGCCCTGTGATGTCTGATTGGCAAAAGTTGAAGGAAGTGTCGATGCTATACAACAATACAGATGACTCGCCACAGAATCAAGCTAGCTTACGTTGGGCTCGAAGGTAGAATACAAAAAGATATTAAATAGGTATTAAAAGCTATGTGTTAGATTTGTTTCCATTGACGATGTTGATGTGAAAGTGTATAGTGAATAAACGTTGATGATTACGGTAATGCGCTTGCTAACTTGCTACAGTACAGACGATAGTACTTATTCAAAGTGATACAAGACATTTCGTTATGTTCTAGAATTCTGACATGTATTTGGGATTCAATGGTTACGGTGCTAAGCGTGCCTCTATCAGGGTATAGAGGAAAACAAAAGCTGCATGGATTGCTGTCGAAGAAAATTAACGCGTTTGGCAAAAGAAAGCGGATTGCTTGGGAAGGACTTACTATACAGTGTCTTGAAGGATTACACAAGGTATGTAATGCACAGAATTAAGTAATTAATGCTTATCAGACTTTATATTATGTTTAAATATATATTCAAGTGGTACAAAGCTCAGGAAGAAGAGTCTTTAACGGTAGTTCCAAGCAAACAAAATATGTAAGTAGGTGCTTACAGACAGAACGACAACGTGCAGTTGCCATCAACATTCATTTTACTAAACTACTTGCAGGCTGCTCGAATAAGCAACACCTTGAGCCTGCAAAGTAGATGCAGCAGCATTCTGGCGCTGCTGGCAAACTCTGCCATATCACAACCGCCCAACGGCAAGCTGCTCTCGACGCACGCCATGTCTCTGGACATTCTGATCACTGGTCAGTTTTATCTTTTTTCCATACCTTTCACAAAATGTAATTTATAACTGTAACATAAGGAGCGTCGAAGCTTACTACTTAAAGCGAGCACGTTTAACGTATTATTATGCACTTTTTTTCTATTGCTATACATATTTCTGTATACTATAGTCTAAGAAACAATAACACTATTGAGTACCTATATACAATATGGGCAATACTTAATTGTATACATCAAAGACCAGGGGTAAAAAGGAAGCAAAAAGAAATACAACGAGTTGATAGATAACGTTTTCTTTTTAAATTCCAGGTGGCTTAGAACTTGGTTCAAAAGCCCCAGATTGTTGGGAGCACATTTTCTCCGCCTGCCAATACGTTTCCTCGTTCGAACATTCCCTGTTCGGACAGCAAGGGAACAATGCTACTCCCATAGTAACCATGCAAACTGGGAGGAATAAGACGGTTTCTGTACTGCAAGCTGATGCTAAGCTAGGATTGGATGCACGAGATGATGAAACTTGGTAGGTAATAGATTTCCGAAAGATACTTTGGTTACAAAGTACCTATTAAATATTCTAATAAAATGTAATATTTATAAACAATACCTACATCTAAAGTAAAAAAAAGGAAATAAGTATGATATATTTTTTTGGATTAAGTATAATTATGTAAATGTCTTTTTCTTTTCAGTGTGGACGTCTTCAACTTTTTGCAGCCAGTTATGGAAACAAATGTCAATAATGACATGTCTGTTTCAAAGATTGTGGAAACGTGTCGACAAGAGGTAGGTTCTCAGTATCTTCGATGTTCTAAACCATTATCACCACCATGACAACGCTGTTCCTAGCTACGCATTTCAATCCACTAAGCTATATTTGAAACTATACTGAAGCTGACAGCTTCAAATTTGGTATAAGCGTAACCCAAAATTTTCCAGTAGCAGCTATAACGTCAAGCTTTCCCGATACTTAACAGCAGATACCTACCTAAATAAAATATTTTCAAAATAAGCAATGCATTGACCATTATACATTGCGTCCTGCGTGCTTTGTCGAGCTGTTAATGCGCCCTATATGGCTTAAAAATCTAGCTTGCATGGTATTTCTTGATCACACTTTTAAATCTATATATAACATGTAGGTATTACATGACTTGTTGACCTACCTACAATTTTATATCAATTTATATGCACACTTACACTTACATCGGTTACAGATGGTTGTAGAAGCTATTCGACTAGTATAATAAGTTTCACATCCCCAGGGCGGTAATGTGATATCAGGGTCAGGCGCGGCGCGCGTCTGCTGTGCGCTCTCCGCCGCCGCCGATACGCTGTTCACGAGACTCGCCTCCACCACCACTCTGCCTACCTTGAAGGCAGCCTTACAGAGACTTGTCGTTCATCAGCATCGATTGGTGAGAGATACGATATATCTACTACTCAGAGACGACCTTTTTCATTTCCCTGCCTACCCTTGTTCTATTCTTAAGTAAGACCAGAAAAATATGCCCTTTCATGTGTAGTACCTATAGATACTTACCTATCTACGGTTAATGAGTCATTTTAGCTTATGGTCATAACTATGAAGTGTAGTTAGTGTGGGTATCCACAGTAGATACCCACACAAACTATTCATAGGTACATTGCGTATTCGCAATGCACACATCGTTCTAGCATCCAATTTTAAGAAAGCTGTGTGCGTCGCTATTAGAATGCGACGCCGACGAGTACGATTCATATTAATTAAGTAGGTTTTGGCTACGTTACGTTATCCCACACACAGTTGTTCACGTCGTGGGAGCAAGACGTGGTGAATAACAACTCGGCGTGGTGGCGGTTCGGGTCGGGCCGCGCAGGCGGCGGCGGCGAGGCGGCGCGTGCGCTGTGCCGCGCCGGAGACGTCGCGCTGCGCTGTCTGCGCGCCGCGCGCCCTCTAGCGCACCGCATGCAGATATGGACGGTCGTTGGACCGCACTTCATGCAGGTACGCACGCTGACGTATCAAAATTCATCTCTTGGTGGTGCTTTGAGCCTCAACCCTTAACCGCATTCGGCTCGAAAGACCAAAAATTTTAGTCTTTTATTAAACTGTAGGTATATGAGGCGCAAAGACTAGAATGTGAATCTAGAAAGAAGGTAAAGCAATATGCAATCAATCTTAATATAGTTGTTCCACTTTCCTATCGCATTGCAGGCGGCTTGCCACAAGGACATACAAATATCAAGTCTCGGCATACAGTGTCTACACGATTGCGCCACTACGCTGCTGAATCAACAAGTTGAGCTGCCCCATTTCCACTTTAACGAGGCATTACTGAAACCTTTTGAAAATCTCCTCTGTTTGGAACTTTGTGATGATGATATTCAGGTAATTGCAAATAACTATAAGGACTCAGCAAAACTAATGCCAGCAATAATATGAATGTTGATATATTTTAGATAAAATGCGTCAGCTCTTCACCTCAAAACCTCACCTTCGTCATTATCACAGTAGTAATTGATTTTATTTCTTACAGGAACAAATTATATCATGCATCTGCGAGTTTGTTGAAACAAACAGAATGGAAATCAGATCAGGCTGGCGTCCTCTTTTCAACACACTACGCGCAGCCAACAATTCCAACCAATATTCCGCGATACTAGAAATATTCAAAGTCTTCCTTAGCACTGATAATACTTTGGTATTCGCGAACGCCGCACTCGATTGCATACTTTGCCTCTTAAGCCATATAAAAGGTCTCCACTATGATGAGACGCAGCCAACAGAAGTTAAACCAAAGAAAGTCCAAACACATACCCAACCTAAACCAAGCATTAGTCTGAGATTTTCTAAAAACAGCAAATTCATTCCGTTGAACGAGGAAAAAACTGAAAAAGTTATTATTGATATGTGTAGGGAAGCACTGTACCATCTCGAAAATTGTGCAGATATTCTGACAATGATGTACAACATGCCAAAGTGCCCCATATTCAACACAGGCAATAGGATCAAAGGCAATGTGCCACTTTCCGTTGTCGATCCGATAATCCCGAACTGTTCTCTCGACATCACTAAATACATTACAAACGCGCCTTGCGAAGAAGATCTTATTTCATACAAAAAACTTTCAACAACGCTTCCTATCTCCAGCACCACAAACACTTGCTTGCTAAAGCTCGATAAGCCAAGTAATATTTTAAAAGTCTGGTACGTTCTGATTGAAGGGCTGATTTCTGCAACTGTTGTTTGTTCTCATAAGAACCAACCAGCATCTATGGAAACTCTATTCAAACTTTTGAAAAATACTGTTGACGTCCCTGGAACACACTTTGGACTTCATTGCATAAACCATCTCTTGTTGCCAATGGTCCAAAACTGGTTGAGACAAATATCGAGCGTAAATTCAAACTGGGATAGTATAATGCCTAACTTCAAGCAATGTTGCGGACTCACTACAGACACTCTTGTTGTATATCTCCATCGTCTGCAACAAATTAATATTGAAAGGTCCGCAGACGGGACAGGCGAAGAAGAAATTGAACCCATAGAAAGTCCTGAAGTAACTTTTGCTCTAAAGCAGATAATGTTAATTTTGGTAGAATGCATTGCTCAACCGCAAGAACCTGTGGCAAGGCTCGGAGCATCTTGTATCAGGCACATCATACTAACATCAGGACATCTTCTTACAGACAATCAGTGGGAGATCGTTTCTACAAGCCTACATAGAGCCTGCAATGTTAGTTTGACACCATTGAAGCAGCTAACATACGCTTTTAAAGAAAACTCTAGTAGTTTTTACGGAGATTTGGCAATAGTGAAAGTGGCAGCGAGGCGCGATTGTTCAGTCAATGATAATGTCAGGTTGCATGCTATGGCACAACAAGTTTTCCTCACAGAACAGTTGAAGATGGAAGGACCGAAACTAACGCCAAAAAACTCATCCCAGAATCTGATGTTGATCGATGACAGAAGCTACATATTTCTAATTTACCTGCAAGAATCAATCAATTCACCAAACCCAGACATGTACACTGCACGAATCCCTCACAAGGGTTTGGTTGTTGGGCTTTTGGCGCATCAAATTCTAGTTCAGATAATAGCCACAGTCCTCATCCAAGCCTCTTCAGATGTCTTCCGAGGGATCAATGGCATTTTATTTGACAGTCTGAAAACTGGTGCCAACACCTGCAACTATAAGTTTTTCTTAAATAATCACAATACAGAATTACTGTTGAAGAGTTTGGAGCTTTCATATAGAAGAGCAATGCAATTCGATTCGAGGCCAGGCTTAAAGTTCCTGGTCCAAAAAGTATCGAACTTGGATCACGCTGCAAATCTTTACAAGCAAACAACTTCATCTTGGCTAATCAAGATAATATCTCTGACTGAAATTTTCTTTAATGGAGTATACAAGTTCAAATTAAAAGCTACAGACATATCTATCATATTGCACAATTACTCCTCTTCTCTAAATTTGACTCTGGAGTACGATAGGTTTGTGACAAAAATCTTTGACCTAAAGGATACATGGGAAATGTTATGCTACAACTACGTCAAACATTTGATTAACGTATCGGACTTTGATGACCCTGATGCAACTAAAGATAGAGTCTCCCTGTGTTCAGTTGAATCTGATTCATCGTCAACTCATTACGAACAATATTATACGCAAGTGACGGTAGAACATACAGAAATTTCAGAAAAAGCTTCTGATTCCGAAAGCGAAAAAGTCGCTGAAAAACGGGATAATGATAGTGAAATTTACAAGTCAGATATTATTGAAGCTGAAAAGCCAAAACCATTTACATTTGCGGATTTCAAAGTAAACAGCCAGGCTTCTATGTCTATAGACATCAAAGTTGAAAATGAAAATGAAGAAACATACGAGGAATCTGATAAAAATGAATTTGAAGATGACGATACAAACGGACCTGTTATCAAAAGTTACGTGAGCGATGAGGAAAATCAATTAGCTAGTGACAAAGGAATTGCAAAAAGAAATAGAGTAAACGCTTCTGAAAAACTTAATAGGCACTTGACGCGAAAAGTTAATATTTCGATAAGTGATGGACTGACGTACGATAAACATAAGAGTATGGAGCCTTTGATAATCCCACCGCAACCGGTGCCGCCTGAAATTGAACAGCAAAGAGCTCTTAGCATTAGTAAGGTACATTACAATATTCAAATACAAAACTACGTTTATTTCTGGTGCTATTTATGTAGTTGTTTTGACGACTTTTATATGACGGGAAAGCCTTCATCTATCCTTTTTTCAAGTTATGATAAGGCCGAAGGTAGAAGCGCACTTCACTCGGAATCCCCAACAGCCTGAGGAACTGGCTGTCTGACCTTTAAAATGCCAAACCACAAAAATATTGTTGGTATGGCGTCATACATAGCTAAAGCTAGCCAGGTGGACTTAAACAAAGTCCTACCACCAACAAAACCATGCACAATATTGTATTCCCTGGGGATCGAACCCGGGACCTCTGGATCTGACACCAGTGGGCGAACCACTAGATCTCAGAGACGATTAAAATAATTTAACTTGTATTTTGTCACAAGATTACCTGACCTTAGTAGTTAAATGAATGTATAAGATTTTCTGTATAAGGCAGAGCAAGTAAAGACTTTTTTATTTATTTTCATTAAATATTTTCAGGACCTGGAAGTGCAAAGAAATTGCTTTCAAAATATTCTGTTGGCATATCTGGAACTGGTACTAACATTTTCGTTAGAACGTTTCCAACTGATTCAACCGGTGCTGCAAAGTGGCTTCGTTCAACTCGCCAAAACCGTAACAGACCCACAGCTACTTGAAAGAATCAATATATTTTTCGATAAAAAAGACTTATCTGAATTTAATTGTAAGTGAACTATTTATTGTGATAATTATATTCCTCTATCATGTTATATTCCTCGATTGTTCAGTGTTATGTGCAAAATAAAAATCATACTGTATTGAAATATTTATTTTCATAAATCTGTTTAGCTTTAAGCGAGTAAACAATATCTAAAGTACTTTTAAAACATCTAACTAGACAGTCGTAACAATATGCTAACTATATCGACGTAAGAGTATTTGGTTTATATAATACTTCAATATATTATGTCTTTTACGAGAACTAGTCTAAATGCTTGCAGTTTAAACAATATTTTGTTCCATGTAATTCAAGACATGTAGGTAACTAGTCTATGATGGCACAATGAACTCACAACAATCATAAAAATTAACAGCGAAGATACAATGTACCTATATGTACCTACAAAATTTGTGCCGGACTCTATTAAAGCAAACCAAAGCAACGTTATTGGTATTATTACAATGGCACTATACAATTTGTTGAAAGACTTCTATTTACAACTTACTAAGGCTTACTAATACCATGGACGAAATCCATGCTAATACAAAAATATATACACCATTCATAGCGTTGAACTATCTCGTCAAGTTTACAAAAACTGATGATATCAACGTAGCTAATGATAAAACTATACAGCTCGCTGCACTTGTGGGATGTGTGTGAACAGTCAAAGCATACGACAAAGCACTGAGGCCAAGATCACTTGTTATCAACACACTCTGTCTATTCACCATATCAGCGAGTTTCTCCGCTTCTAAAACACACACATTTAATTGCAAATCCGTTGCGTTCTGCAATATTGTTTCAATTGAAATAAAGATCTCCATTTCTATAGTCAAGTACCCTCTGAGAGCGCACTCTGCTATCTTCACATGTCTGTCTAACGCCTTTAAAATATTCTGTAGGTTGATAACTGATGCTGAAATGTTGGTCCCGTATAAAGCTCTGTCTATTTGCTTCTGAGAATAAAGAATCCTTAAAGCTCCACCGCATTTAGGGCAACACGCTCCTGGCGCAGTAAATCCCTGGCAGTTTGGTTTATTCAATGGAGGACACGTGATTCGATCGAATGTGCACTTTGGTTCCATAAGTTTTGTAATGGCCCCGACTGCTAAACACAGACCGTAGTAATCGACGGTGACGAATTCAGACCACGCGGCGCACTCAGAGTTGTATGTCACTCCGTTTAGCCCGCAGACTGTGCCTTTCTGAAAGTGTTATTAGAAATTTGCCATCAAACCTCGAAAAAAAACATAAAAGTCAGTAAGTATTCTAAACCTCAATCGTCTAACTATAAATAAGCTTTGTAGCATTCAAAAGATCATACTTACATTTGAGCATCTTTTCATACATGGTCCCCAATAAGCCATCCTCTTGCCATGGCTGTTGATGAGGTAGCATGGATTGGAATGTGTCTTTCCATCGGTGTCGCAAATCGGCATCGGTGGGTGGGTCTCACAATTATCATACGTATTTACTGGAACAAAGGACAACAATTGTATTAGCGTACTCAGCGTATATTCTGACAGGCTTATTGGGAGGTTTATTAGGGGTTTATTGAAAACCAGCGCTGGAGTTCGTTTAGTACTTGTGCGGAATGGAACTTCAGCAAAAGCTGATTTTATTCCTTTTGCCTATTGTTAGTGTACCCTAATCTAAGTAATTTATATAGTCATGTTAGTAATTAGGCAATAAATGTTTTTTTTTTATTTTGATTTTGATTTGACACTGGCTGCATTGAAACGCTGAATAGCTATGCTAATTCGCTGGCCTAAGTAAGAGCCAGCCCTTGTGGTCACGTGTCGCTTCAATCAAAAGTAAGATATTTGAAAATCCGAAGGAAACCGTCTCTCACGGAATATAAAAAAGTTACTCACAGCACATGTACTGCGGACAAGACGCCTGCAACTTGGAAAGGCACACGTTAGCCACTGGTAAACAAACTCGCCACGCTGAACACTTTTCACCGCTGGTACAGGGATCCTGTAGCCTAAACTGAATTTCTGCATCAGTTGCGCCGGCGCACCTGGAAACAAATTATGAAATGTATAATTTATCAGAGAACCCATTAGACATCACAATCAATATTTAAAGGACATCATTCTATGGAGCCACTTGGAGCGTGCGTTATTTTTTTATACCACTATAAGATGACAAAAGGGGAAAATCTCGGCTGCGAAACAATTCCACAAATCATGATGATTGACACTTGATTAATAATTCTTATTGGCCTAATTTTTTAGTGATACCCGTTTCTAGTATGGGTATTCCGTTACAAAGGTCTTCGCAACTAGCGGCCAAGAGCAAACCCATCTTGTTTATAACAAAAGTATGTATGGCTAGGTTCCTTAGACAAGCGTGCTCCATCTTAGGCCACATCTTTTCTTGTTTTTCAAGTAAGCTGGTGGTCAAACGCTTGGCTATCACCAGTAAAAAAAGAATACCTAGGCAAAATCCAAGACTTAACCGGTCTTGTTTATAACAAAAGTATGTAAGGCAAGTGACTCACTGCGCCAGACACGTGTTGGGGTAGTGCACGGAGCGCGCGTGCACGGGTAGGTGATGCGGCGGACAGTTGCACGGCAGCCCGGTCAGCAGCGCCGTGCGCCCGCAGGCACGCTTCACGCACACCTTCTCACCCCCCACGCACACGCACTCGTTACACTCTATGTAGTACTTCTCCCCTGGAAATGCCGTGGAATATTCTTTATAACAATCTTAACAAAATAGGTGAAATTACTCTTCAGGTTATGAAATGTCCCGGGTTCGATCCCCAGGAGGAACTACCACCATCTTACCTAATTCTGTCGCCATAACAACAATACTAAATTGTTGTGTACTGGCATATAGAGGTAAGATAGCCAGTTCCTCAGTTTGTTGAAGATTACGGGTAAAGTGCGCACCTACCTTCGGCCGTATCGTGAGATGAAGGCCAAGCACTTTCCCAACGAACAATAAAAAAAAAGCAATGTAGAGCTATGCTGAGTGATCATCGCTTACCTTGTTTTACAATCTTGTCGTGCAGCACACAGTCTTCTAACTCCACACAAAACAGTGGCTGGCAGTCGCTTAGTCCCTTCTTAGTGCAGTTGCAGATCTTATAGCAAGCCTTGGTCGACGGAAGAGACATCGGGATGCGAACCCAGGACCCTATTGGCACTTTGTACGGACTGTTGGTTCCTAAAAGTAAAACATACTGAAGGTACCTTTACCAACACATGAAAAGACAAACGAAGATCACACACTATTAACCCTCGGTTAGTCGCGTGAGGTCTTTGAAAGCCTATATGTTATAAATATGTAAAATTCAAACAATTAAAACTACACCAGCGATTCAAAATTTAAGGTACCCTCTGAATTTGAATGATAGTTGCCGCGTATCGCCGTTAAATTCAGTTCGCGTGCAAACGCAGTGAGAAGTGATTTGTGCGTTCAGCCTTTTAAAGACCCCACGCAACCTACCGCGTAAGATAAGATGTCATTTCTGAGAAAAAGCTTTCAGAAATCGTAAAAAATTACATAAAATTAAGCGCTTCCCCGGCGTACAATTTAAAAAAAACTGAATCGAGCTGTACATATGGTTAGACTAAAGTGAAACTCTAGGCTCTATCGATACCTTCAAATGAATCACATAACCACCTAACTTTAGTGAAAATAATGTGGCTCTGTCCTACAAAACAAGTTTACAATCTGTGCAAAAAGTTGTTTTGCCGGCAAAAAACCTTGCTATAAATACTGGATGACGAACGAGCTCGGGACAGTCAGGTCCGCGCAAAGCTGTCGCCCTCCAGGTTCAGAACCAGGCCAGCGTATAGTCCTTTCTAAAAAAAAAAAAAAAAGCTCGGGACATTCTTGCTCGAGCCGTCGGACTGTAAAGACCTACAATAACAGTGTTGAAACTCAGTCCGTATGGAAATAAATGAGCTCGCAATCTACTTGATTTTTTACTGTTTTGCTGCCCGACCGAAGGATGGATAGTGTTCGGAGTCATTAAACTGGTAGTCCACCATCAGTCTCAAAATAAAAACAATACACGTGACATCAGCGGCGAGGGCGTCACACCAAATCTCCGTCAATCTCCGTCATATATATCTACAACCTTTTGGTTGTCAAAACTACCAAGGGAGGAGTTTCTTACCAAGCACGCATCCATCTACGCAGCGGTATTTTTTACAATCGTCTCCTTGAAGGCAATCTCTGTTGACGATGCACACCTGACTGTCACCGCACGGCGACCCATTGCAAGGTGACGTCACTGCTTCGTTGGCTGACAGGAGAGCGGGTTCTGTACCTGGGATATACGAACACTTAGCACACGACGCGCCATCAGAATCATCATAGGTGGTCATACATATAAACTTACACATGTTGTACCCTCGGCCAGTCATTGCAATTTAAGGAAGGAAGCCTAGCCACCTAGTGGGCTATAGGGGAACTTTGATGCGTGCACTTTCAGTTGATTACATTTTACCGATTTTTTTTTTACTGTGCCGTGGCGGTCGCGGCTTATGAATCGACCCCTCCAACTCGGCCCATGGATGTCGTAAAAGCCGACTAAGGGATCTCACCAGAAGAAGGCAGCAGCTTCCGCCTGCCAAGCGTGGTGATCACGGCCAAATCCTCCAACTTTAAAGGAGGCTCTGTCCAGCAGTGGACACTAATGGGCTGTTGATGTTGACATTTTACCGGCAAGTTTAGAAGTTAAGGGTTAACCATAAATATAAAATCGTTCAATATCTTTGGTAAGCTTACTTGGAGTCATATACTGTCGTAAAGGAACACACGGTGCATTCGGTTGTCTCGGGGCCAGCCGGGCGCACAATGCTCGGGCCGTCAGCATTTGCGGAGGTGCTCGCGACCACTCCACGCACGATGATACCAGACGAAGGCAGTCTTCTTCACATAGCAGGCTGCTGTGACCCTGGATGATAAGAGCTTTTATGACTTAGACCATTTAAGAAATAGATAAATTTATCAAATTGCAGTAACAGTCAAACCAAGCGGCATATCATTTCAGGATAACCTGTACCTTTATATGTAAGACAGAGCAAGACAATTATGATTGAAAGTTTCAAGTCCACGGTACAAAATTCCGGGCATTCGCTTGTAAAGGAAGGAATACGTTGTGAGATTTGGCTTATTCCATACATTCCTATCAGAATATGTCTACTTTTATTTAAATGGTTAAGACCTTGAGCTTGACCTTGAGGCTCGTCTGGGCATTACTTAGGCGGGTATGAGGTCTACGATGGAGCGAGCTTTCCCAGAAGCAGCCTATTAATGGCGCTAGCACCTGCTTGATACAGGTTTTACCACTAGCAATAAAGTTATTCAGCGGTTACCGTTGACTATTATTTAGTTCTTTTGCTGTATTTTCCGTAGCAGTGAGGATACTATTAGTACCTTAGCCGTGCAAGGTTTGACGTGCAGAGCGCACGCCACGCTTCTCCAGATATCGGTCGGGCAATGACTCGAATTCCTCAGCGGTAGTGCCAAGTCTGAGACATAGACAACCCTAAAATATAACAAAGGATGTGATTAAATTACTAAGCCGATCATCACAAAAAACAATCAATATAGGTATATTGAAGTGAGTATTACGAAGCGGTGGCTACGATATTCTCTACGATGAACTCATGATTAGATACCTCGATTTGTTATTGTTTAAACCTACTGTAACTTAAGTGATTCATGATCATTATTGATTGACGTAAGTACCGTTAGAGCATTAATCATTCGTTTGTATAAATGACTATCAAGACTACGCCATGTTTAATTTAATTTTATGACTTTACATCTCGAGCCACATCATTTCGATCGAAATCGATAATTTGATGTGTGCACAAAGCTTACTTAAACGACTTCAATGCCTCAATCAATATCCAATCCTAGAACTATTAATATTAAATATATTATTTATTTTTAAGTTGAAACTTTGCTAACTTAATAAAGCTAACTTAGCTTAGCAGCGGTGAGTTCTCCAATTTTTCAAATTTAGCAAAGCTCACTGAATGAGGTGATCGCAATGTAGCACTACAGTATCGCAGATTGGTCATTATAGATAGAGGGCACATGTTCTGTGTATTACCAAATACATATACTGCGATCACCAATCTGCCAGCGAAGGCCCTGTCTAGCATTGGATTTTAGAGGACTGTTGATAATACTGTTGCTGATACACATGTAGGTAACGAGTGCAAGAATATTTCACGCAGTTAGGACACTCAATCTTACCCACTTCCTTTCTGCTCGGCCACCGCCAAATGCGCCCCGAGGTCGGCCTGCGCGGTACACGAGCGGAACAGACTCGTCGGACGGTTGTTCAGCTGGCTGCAATACGTCAAGCCGTTGCAGCCGAGCGAGCATGGGGAGTTCACTGCAATACGGTCACTCTGATACACGAGTATACACGGAAAAATATCGAGATCCAGATACGATAAGTCGATATATTTGCAGACCGTCCTCGAGCAAGTATATTTTTGGAAGATAGTGAATGGTGAAGTTTTGTTGGGAACTACCTCCTTGTGGTCTACCCCGAGCAACGGAATCGTTGGCCTTAGTTCGCGGTTACGGCTGAATGGTAGGACCTGTAAAGGTGCACCTGGCTAGCGTCTTCCCTCCTGCCGACGTCCGGCGCCAAGCGGTTCGCCGTGTTCCGTATATCGCGGGAGAGCCAGTGTCTTCTGGGAAAGCTCGCTCCATCGTAGACCTCATCCATGGCTAAGCAAGCAAACCTAGGCGAGCCTAGAGGTTAAGAGCTGACCCATCTTTAGTAAAAAACAGAAGTATAAAAGTGTGTAAAAAAGGTGGAGGACACCTGTCCTGTAATGTATACATCGACATGTAGAAAAAATAATTTGACTTCCGCTAAAATATTGTGACTTATTCAATCGCCATCTTAGATCGGTCGTAAAGAGGCTTCACTTCAAAAAATAGAATAAGAGAAATGTAAATAGAATTGAAAGAAATGTAAACATAAAACAAAGTAATCAAACGAAAGCAGGAAAATCAAAGAAGGAGAATGTAGGAAATCCTCCTTACCTTCATCAATACACTCCGACAGGTCCACTTCCTGAGGATCGCTGAGGCATTCGGAATGAAAACGCTGCCAGTTGGTCTGCCAGGCGGTATTGAACGTTTGGAAACATAGCTTTCGACAATTTATAGTAACAGCCTGAAAAAATAACCAAACTATTTCGCTAAAAACTTTAAAGTAATTCTATGGGTAAGTTCATATATATTTTAAACTTGGCAAACCAAGCAACAGGATCGTTGTCGTAAGGAAGGTAATCTCATCACATACCGAAGACACCGCATCGCCTTCCAAAATATACATGAATTTACCCATAAGTATTTGAAGTAGTTGGTTTTTGTTTGAAATAATATTATTTTCTCGTCGTAGTGATAATTATGATTTGCTGTTGTCCGTTGAGAAGTTTGGTCTTAAGATCTTCTTCAGATTCGTACCAAATTAAAATGAGATTTATATCAGACCTTTATTATCATACCAGAAGAAACTACGTAAATCGGTTTAGAGCTCGCAGAGTAATCGGTAGACATACAGAGAAAATTAACGTTACGAATTGTGAAGCTCCTATTTGGGACGTTGGTTAAAAACAAAATATGTCAATGTTTGCAAGCAAAACGGACTGTATTAACATGTTTGTTGTTCTTTACCAAGCTATTATATACAAACCTTTTCACAGCAATGCAGTTTAGCAATATCATGTGGTATCAGATCCTTGCTATCCAAAGGCTGGTCCTTCTTCAAGAAGCAGAGCCATAGCACGCTGTTGATCGCTGGGGGGCCGCAGTCCGGCACTAAAGCCTCTTCGATGTTCGAAATATCGTCAACGCGCTTGAGGACAGATTCGCAAGTGCTACGGCATTTAGGTTTTTCTGCCTCCTGGCAACAAGGCAAATCTGAAAAGATTTTAAAGAATCATCAACAAGAACACAAGTCTTTAGGCAAGCTGAAGTTTTTTGTTTGTAAAACGCAATATTATCGTCAAATAGATGATCATTATAAAGGACCCAGTCATCATTATCATCATCATCATCTCTACGCATGCGCCTCTCTTTTGCTTGTGCTAACCTTCTCGATCCTGCGCCAGTCTAACCCATAAACGACCAGCACATTTGACAATGTCTAATCTTGCTGGCGCATGGCCGCTGGGTTTTCGAAGTCATTTTCTGAATACAAATTGCATAGTAGCAAAACTTTGCATAGGGGAAATTACTTACATCTAGAAGTATCAATATGAACCGAGCTTTCTCCCATATCCTTCAAACATTTCAGCAATGCCGGCGACTGCTCGCATTCTTCTATCGCCTTTTCCCTGGCTCCACTTTCTATCTTGGAGTGGCCGACTCTCCACAACACCTTTTGACATGCTTCGTGACACCTCAGAGATTGGGTTTGTGCTGAAAGCAAGCAGAACAAATAATGTAATTAACAAAACAATATTGTGTAGTAAAAATGCTCATTATAAGAGTTTTGTTTACATCATTATGTCATTTTTTATTACGAAAGTATTTTTTATTTCTAATACGGGAAAGCCGGTACAGCGATACAGCGGTTTCAAGTTATGATAAGACTGAAGGTGGAAACGCACTTTACCTGGAATCCTCCTCTAAATCATCAAATGGAAACCAGTGCAATGTCACCATCTCTTGCTGCAATCATCGAAATTGAATGATACAGCAGCTCCTCTATCTCATAGTCATAAAACCTTTTTGAACTTACTGCAACACCATTGTGCTTCCTGCTGTTTCTGGACACAGTTAAAGAAGTCGATCTCATCACTCCGCCGACAGAAGTCTGTGAGGGTGGTCGCGTTCGTCGAGCTGGAACACGCTTGGCGACAAGAAGGGGCTTGCGCGAGGGTGCAACAACCACGGCCCCACCATCCTGAGTCAGACACTACCACGTCTGCAGAATATAACATTAATTACTTACTGCATTCACTTGACGTAACTAAAGTGCCGTCGTAGACTCTATTTATGAACACAGAAAAAGAAGGTATGGCTTTAGTTAATTATTCACAACAATTTACCTTGTATGGTGTGATTCATGCATATCCAGAAATCTACCTGCAAGAAACGAACGATCAATAAATTAAGATCCTTTATTGAGTTAACTTTTGAAGTAACTCAATACATGCCTTTAAATCGTGGTATGAAACTCAAATCCACCCCAATTACAATACAATGCATATAGGCGGTTTATTGACTGAATGAAGATTTATTCCAAGACGTGAATAGGGCTGGACAAAAGACAGCGAGTGAATTGCTTTCATATGATATCGCCTTACCGCAGTAGTTGTTGTTTAAACTGTGGGACATACTAGAGTATTTTATGATGAGGACAAAACATGAAAGAGATGAGAACGAAATGTATTAATTTTAGTTATCAAACCACCAAACCACTAACCAAAGTAGGTGCGCAAAACTTGTAGATATTTGGTATTCTTTCCTCCATAAATGTTTCTGTTGATACTACATTCATCGTCGCCATCTAAAACAATACAAACATAGTGAAAACATTTTCAATTAAATAAAAGCCCAATGACAAGACCCATGATATACTCGTAGTACCCAAAAGTAAGTAACCTTAGTAAATTTAGTCAAGAGACTAGAAAGCTATACCTACCAATCACGACACCTACTATACCTAGATAGTTTTTTATTGGTGATAGTCAAGCATTTGACCACCAACTCAAATGAAAAACAAGTAAACATGTGGCCTAAGATGGAACACGTTTGTCTAAAAATAATCTATTAACTTCACTCTGGACTTGAAGACTCCAACATTGACTATTGTGGAAAAACAGACGGCAAGGAGTCAAGGAATCCAACGTTTAGTACCTAGTATGATAAAAATATGCAGAGTGGAATACTAGGCACAAGGCCATTAATCAAGTCTAGTATGTTTAACGTGATATTCATAAGATATTCATAACAATAAATATTACTGAACATATCTACGTGGCGCCATAAAGCCTATATGCTAAGCATGTAATATGGGATGGGATGGATTACGGATAGAACACTCCATCTTATATATTTGTTAGTAAATACACATACAAATACCTTAAATTAAGAGACTACAAAGTTTCAAAGAAACCTCGTATTCAACAAATAACTAAGTAAATATACATTCGAAATATCAAAAGAGAGTTTGCTAAAAATCTGCCTAAAACACAATGTTCCCGGCCTGATATCAGTATCATATCAGCATGCTTAATGTTGGCTTTAGTCAGGTAAAGCATGCTAAACCAAATTAACAATATACTTTGGAGCATTAAATTAAGAAATAATTTGACCGGCACTCGACCATTAAGCAAATATAAATTTTAAAGTAACTCTGTTTGTTTATTAGTCACCTTTTCGCGACTAAACAGCTGAACGAATATAAATAAAACTTTCCATGGCCTGGGGAACAACATAAGCTACTTTTTATCCAGGTAGCACGCAGGCGAAGCAGCGGGCAATAGCTAGTCTAATTATATAAATCAACTTTATATATGTTAATGTATAGGTAAGCGCCTGTAAAGCACATGAGGTAGACATGAAAAAAATATAAAATCGCTATAAGTAGTTAGACATTATACATATTGCCACAACTTAGATCTCAATAATGGAAAATAAGCCATATTTCGATTAAAGAGATCAATATGTAACTTTAAATTAATATTTTTTACGAAAAACTTTCTGTGTCTATTTGACAAAAAAAATGAATTAATTTTTAAATTTAAAGTCTCTTGAACTCTGAACATTTTTAAGAATACTTAAATAGATATTCAAAGTTAGGTTTAAGTATTGAAATATTGATACCTATACTTATGTTGGTAACTAATTTTATATTTCTGCTTGAACAAACATTCGATTTTAATGTTCCCTTTGGCGTAAGCTACATTTGTAACTGGCAAACAGCCATAACCTAACACACAACGAATGCAGCGCCCAGACTTATCTCAGTCGGTCATAGGTTATCGCAAAGTTTGTTTTTGTCGACATCGCTGTAACCTTTCCAGGGATACAGACACGATAACAGTATTTTAGTGTCAAATTTATGGATGCACTGAGGTGAGAGGAGTAATACGAAACTATAACAGAATATTGTTAAAGTTTCTTTACTTTATACACACTTACATGTATTTATAGCAGTTTTGTTTATTCATATTGACCGAAGCTTTTGTCCGCGGCTTCGTCTGCGTTGTATCGGGATTAAAACTAGCCTACTCGTATGTTTTTCGCCATGGATCTTTTAATTGGAATTAAGAAAGCCAGTTCTTCCTCTGTCTATTGAGGATGTTTGTCCAGTGAAATACGCTTTCACTTTCGACCTTATCATAATTTGGCACCAGGTGAGATGAAGGCCAAGCGCTTTCCGTCGTAGCAATTAAAAACAAACAGAGTTACTTTTGACCAAATGATATTGGTTTGGCGAAGTGAAAAAATCGGTTTCGCATTGTCTATCGCACAGAATACATTAATAATACAGCTCACATCAAAACTTTGAAACTGCATGATTTCTTACGATTTGGCGTCTGAATTCTCCCCGTCTCATTACCTTCCTATAGCGACGTGGGCAACACGGTGCCAGGTGGACGGGTACGTGCGTCTTCTATTTGGTGAGTAATTACGCCTTGTGAGCCCAGGAACTCATACTATTGAATTGTGCTATAAGTTATTTTCTCATTCGGATTTTTGAAATTAAGTACGTTTTAGTTTTTGTTTTAGATTTAAAAAATGGCGCAAATACCATTTCAATCTACATCAATAAACGTTAACGTTGATGGTGCAGAGTCAGTTCTAGAGTCCTAGCTTCAACGAGAACTCAACAGTGAAATTAGTAGTAACAATGAAGTAGAGGTTAATGAAAGATAAGTTACCTAGAAATGAGAGTTATGCCATTATAAGAAAATAACAAAAACAGCTTACATTTGTGTCAAATGTCTAAATCCAAAATGTGTGTAAGTCGATACGCCGATGCTGCTTTTAAAGAGTAGTACCTTGCACGTTTTTTTATTTTTGTATTGAAGAATACTCTTTGTTTTTTATTTAATTATTGTATACATTTTTAAAAAGTTAAACGATAAATGTTTTTAATGTAATTAGAATATTTGTTTATTTTGGAATAGTTTAAAAAAGATCCTGTGTTTTGAGACTGATATGTTATTTTTTTTCAATTTGTAAGAGAACCACAGAATAATTTTCATTTTGCTATTCTTGATATTAGTACCTAAGCACTAAATAAGAATATAAAAAGAAATTTTGATTAACATTTGTTTTATTTCAATAAAAATATGTGAGTCCCTTCGACTCGTAGAAGGTGTTTATGTTAATGAGTTTGGCCAAGTGAATTGAGGGTTAATTGCCCATATTGTCCATACATTAACACCGATTAACCTTCTGTCATCACACAACTCCCTCCCAAGGTGTCGGGCACGCTCGAACAATGTTCATTGTATACAAATCACAAACACCCACACATGCCAATCAAACCCTATTGGACAATCTCTTTTGAAGATTGCAACTTAATATGCGCCGCATCAACCGTGATAAATACGATAAAACTAAAACTCATTTTTAATTCAGCATTGACACACAAACATTACTTTTTAAATAGGTAAAATTGTTCGGGTAGAATTGAAGTTTTAGAAATTTTTCTAAATTTTTCGTGAAAGTACTAAACTGTTCAATGTTCCCTGAGCAATCTCGCTCTCTAGTAAAAACACAACAATCTCAAATGCAAATAAAGTTGCCTATCGCGAGAAAAGTTTATTCTTGTTGGCAAATAAGTATAGCGAATACTTATAAATTTATGTATCCACCTCAAGAAAGCCCGCATTTTCGTTCCTAATCAATTTGGTTTGAACTTTTGGTAATAGACAAATGTTTGTCAAATGAGTCATTTCTCATCCTGTCGCGATGATTTTAAATTGTTGGCACCAGACGCAGTTCCGTTAATTTAACTTCTATTTGGATGATTCTAGGATGACAAAATATTGTGATTATTGAAAAATACGTGTTAGGAAATAGGATCCAGCTCACTTAAGTACCTACTTAATGTTTTTCTTTGCAAAAACTTCTAAAAACCTTTAAAAAAAACTATTAATTCCAATATAAACCGACTCGCTTCGATCTAAAAACATTTCAACAACAAACAAGTCAGTGCTTGTTAAATTGTAGATTAAACATAACAAGTTTCGTCTCATTTTGAAGATGTCCATTAATCAGCATTAGCTTGAAGTGTTGAAGCTCTGCTTAGTCTAATTCTGGACCTATAAAGAACTTGTTTTCAACTCCTAATCCTTGAAAAACAATCGATTCCGTTAACAAGACGATAACCAAAGAAGCCAACGGCCTCATCAAATAATAAACCAGGCAATTGCGATTTAAACACGCACACCAACCCACATTTGAATGCAAAAAATGCTGATAAATCCTGCAAATGTAATAGTTAATTTTGATCCAGAGCTTTTTAGGGGTGCGTCTCACGCGTAGCCAATTGTACTTATGTATTTTGGTGAGGAATCATACCATGCTTAAACTTTGTAAACTTTACTATATTTTTAGTATTAAATATTTATTATATAGTATATTTATTGCTTAGACAAATAAAAAACCGGCCAAGTGCGAGTCGGACTCACGCACCGAGGGTTCCGTACAAACCTGTAGGTATATTAATAGAAGTCATGGTATTTTTATTGCTAAATGAAATCCATAACATTACAATGTGGAAAGCTGGAGGAGCATAAACTTAAGACATAGGTCTCTTTATGATTGCACTGTGATGCGCGTTCGGAAACGGACGCGTCTTGCGCAAGCACAGCGGTGAATTTATAATTCGCGATACACGCGGCTTGCGCCGCTGGCCGATTCGTCGCGATGACTGCCAAACAGCTCATCGTCAACGAGCTGTTGGCATTCCATATACAGAATGCCATCGCCACAATGGACGAGTTCAGCATCCTGCAGATCTGCAAGTCCAATTTCAAGGAGGAGGAGATCTGCAGTGGGAAGGCGCTGATCTTCCAGACGTTGGGCAAAACCACCACGATGCCACGGCTCGTCTTCAGGAACGTGATGTCCTTAAGGAGTCTAGTCACATCGACGTGGTCGAACCCCACCGGCGGGAGCTTCTCCTTCGCGACGAAATCCGGCACGTCGTCTGGGTCGGTCTCCTTGAGCAGGGTGATGATGTCCTGGAGACTGCGTTTCCTGCGTTCCACGATGCCATAGAGGCATAGAGGCCTCAGATAATACTGATAAACGTTTTATCTCCCTTTCTGTCATACAAACTACAGTCAACACTCATCAATTTACCGAATGTGTTCACCCTAATAATAAATGTCACGAAATTGATATTTTCACCTCTTCAGTCTCTTCAAGAGATAGCTTATTCAAAAAAATAGCCAAGCGTAGATATTCCTATATTGTGTTTGGTTTTGTTATTTGTCTTAATGAGATTTATTAATGTTTCGTAAGTAGGTAGAGCCGACCCAGGGTGCCGCTGCCGCCGCAACCTCCACTGAAGGATACAGAGGGTTCACGACAGTAGTAAGGAAGCGGAAGCCTTCTAGTAACCTATGCGGTATAGCAATAGTTAGCGATGAGGCTATCTGAGGCAACTTACGCGTTGCCGTGCCCATGAAGCTGCTGTACGTGTCCCGACATCACCACTCCATGAAGTCTGAAGATGTAGTGGATTATGTGTTTATTTTAATATATAATATAATTTTTTTTATTTGTTTATTATTATGGTTTCAAATTATTAATACATATATATTATGTGATGTAACTAAAGATTAAGGTTTTCGTTGTTTTTGCCTTTAGGTGTGCTATAAAACGTTGCTTCATGCCATATTTCAAGATTCTAGGTCGACTGGAGTCGACCGAGACCGGAGAGTGTCAAAAATTTGCGGCATTAACGGCTGTATATTTTGATTGCGTTGGCTTAGAAATTTGTTTTTTTCAAAGCCCCAAGGGACTGTAGACTTGAGTATTTGATATGAATTTCAGCTTTATACCTCCACGCGTTCCTGATAAAAAGGGTCTTGACAGACAGGCAGATAAACGGACAACAAAGTGATCCTATAAGGGTTACGTTTTTTCCTTTTGAGGTACGGAATCCTAAAAACATTAAAAAAGTCTTGTACCTATGTGGCCTTTATCTTCTACATTTAGTTTTTTTATGATATGTCAGATACTCCACCATCATAAACAATATTATCTGATACTTTCTACCGACTGCCTATGCCGAGTCAAAATATACTGCTCTAATAAGGTCACAACGAAGGAAAATATAGACAGACAGTTGGTCGGATGGACAGACGGACGGACAACAAAGTCTTAGTAATAATGTCCCATTTGCCCCGTTTGGATACGGTACAACTGTTCTCTTCTCTTCAGACCTCCGAATAACGTATTTGGTCTAGAATTAGGAAACACGATTATTTTAGAATCCTCAGTAGGAGAGTTAGTTTTGAAAAAATCCTTTGGAATTACGGGAGAAAAGTCGCCGGTGATAACTAGTTCGTATTATAGTATGATGATTCACTTAGTAGTTGGTCCATGGTAATAGCGACACCGTTTTTGTTTTTAACAGTAATAAAGTATTTTTCGTACACCAAGGAGGTGGTCTGTCTGGTGCTTCGCATGGACCATCGGAAGTGGTTGGCATCATCGCCTGCATCGATCCACGCACGTCCTGTGGACGTGGAGTGTATTTGATCAGCGCCTGCGCAGGTAGGTACATAATTCCTACGCTTCATAATAAAATAAGAAGTATGAATAGGTACCTCATATTTATTAAAATGTTTTGTAAGAGGCAATAAAATATAAGTAAGTACCTACTATTGTATAGCCTATGTTCTGTGGCTTTCCAAGAGATGCCTACTTGTCTATAGTTAAAGTGTCTAGGTAATGGCGTCAGTGAGTGCTAGCGAAAGTTATAATAAAAGTCATATTTCTTAAATAAATCTTTAATTCCTTAAAAAACCCGAACAGGTTATGGGCCCAGTCTGCTTCATAACTCTGTTTCGTGGATAAAAGGAATTGGAAGTGTCAAGAGGTCAACAACGATCAACGATACGGCGGCGACCGCGTGGCGTGTTCGTTGAGGGGCGTTGGGTTGGCGGGCTTTTATTTTTCGCCGGAGGCAAGGAACCAACGTGCGGGGTGGCTGAGGGTTTGCGGTGCCAGGGAGGCAGAGGCAAAAGTATAAATCAGCGTGCGCGTGACGATAACCTACGATCATGGATGCAGTTGGAGTGGGGGCCTTGGGGGCCATCAAACTGCAAGGCCAGAAAAATTGGAATCTATGGAAGTTCCAAGTCTCAGTGCTACTGAGGGGCATGGATGTTTACAAAATAGTAGAAGGCTCAGAAGTTAAACCCACAGATGGGAGTGAAGAGTGGAGGAAGAAAGATGCAAAAGCACAAACACAAATTGTTTTGAGGTTAAGTGAGAGTGTAATGGTTCACATTTTATCATGCAAGACTGCTGCGGAGATGTGGGCAAAGCTCCATTCTGTATATGAGCAAAAGTCAAGCACAAGCTTACATATCTTACAACAGCGGTTCTTCCAGTTTAAATTTGAAGAGGGTGCGGACATGGCAAAGTTTCTAGCAAAGCTGCAAGAATTAAAAACGCAGATGAATCAAGCTGGTGAAGAAGTATCAGAGAAGTTCATGATAACTAAAGTATTAATGTCCTTGCCATCAACTTTAAATCACTTCATATCTGCATGGGAATCAGTCGAGCCGAGCAGGCAAACCTACGATGAATTGGTTGCAAGGCTACTCATAGAAGAAGAGAGGATAAAGTCAAAAGCCAGTGAAGGTGAAAGTGTAGCATTGTATGCACAGCCAGGGAAATATAACAATAACAAGATTATAAAATGTTTCAAGTGTGGACGTATCGGACATTTCATGTCACAATGTAAAAGTGATAAAGATACTCGCAAGTGCTTCAAGTGTCATAAAACTGGACATCTAAAATCTCAGTGTAACAGTGCAAAGAATGTTTCTGGCAACAAAAATAATGCTTTTGTTGCAGGTGCATATTCCACAGACATTTTGGATGTAGAATCTAATCTCAGTCAAAATGGGAAATGGTTAGTTGATAGTGGAGCGAGTGCTCATATGATTTCTGAACGCACTTTTCTCATAAATTATAAAGAACTGTCAGTGTCAAACAGGTTCGTTATTGTTGGTGATGGACGACGACTGCCGGTTGTTGGCGTCGGTGATGTGAAACTGAAGGCCTTTGATGGACAAACTTACATAAATACAACTTTACATGGTGTGTTGTATGTACCGGACTTGAAAGTTAACTTATTTTCGGTGCCTAGTATCACAAACAAGGGTTTCAAAGTGTCATTTGTTGATGAAAAATGTTTAGTTCACAAAGACAATGATTTATGTGCATTAGGGGTACGCGAAGGTAACTTTTATGTGATGGACTTCATATTCGAGGACATTTCTGCTGTGGCCAGTGTAAATGTGTGGCATGAGAGACTTTGTCATCAGAATTATAGACTTGTAAGAGATGTGTTAAAAATGAACAATATCAAGCATACAGACGATAGTGTGACAACATGTGAAGCATGTATGAAAGGGAAAATACACAAATTACCTTTCAAAGACAGTGAGAGTGCTACAGAGAAACCGCTAGAGTTGGTACATGCGGATGTATGTGGGCCGATGGAGGTTAGCTCTATTGGTGGGTCACGGTATTTTCTACTTCTCAAGGATGATTTTACTAACTATCGGCAGGTCTACTTCATGGTGCAGAAGTCTGAGGTGCTCCAGAACATGAAAAACTTTATTGCAGCATCAGAAAAGGTCACCGGGTGCGTAGTTAAGAAAATTCGTACTGACAATGGGGGTGAGTTTGTAAATAAAGATATGAAACAGTTCTTGCATAGCAAAGGTATCCTACATGAGACTACTATACCATACACACCACAACAGAATGGTAGGGCTGAACGTGACATGCGAACATTGGTTGAGGCTGCTAGGTCTATGTTAAATGCAAAGAAACTACCAAAAGAGCTGTGGGCAGAAGCTGTTAATACAGTGGTATATGTACTCAATAGAACATCTAAAAGCAGATACAGTAGTGGAACTCCGTTCCGACTCTGGGAAGGTAAGGACTTTGATATCAGCAAACTGACATTGGTGTTTGGATCAGAACTTTATGTCCATATTCCAAAAGAAAAGAGGTTAAAATGGGATGCTAAGGGTGAAAAAGGACTTTTCGTAGGATATGAAAGTTCAAAGGGATACAGAGTTTTCATTAAAGAAAGAAAGAAATGAGGTACTGGTTAGAAGGGATGTCGTTCTTCTCCAGACAGAAAACTGTAAAAAGGTAAATATAGAGAAACAAAGGAAAGAGAATGTTATTCTGTTGGACAATATATGTCAGCTACCAGAGGAGGAATCAGATGTAACAGGTGAGGATCCAGAGGTACCAGACCATGGACCGGAACCAGAGGTACCAGACCTTGATTCAGAACCAGACATATCAGACCTTGAACCAGAACCAGAGGTGTCAGATGATGAACCAGAACCAGAACCTGAAGTGTTAGAGAATAAGGAAACAAAACAGAAAACAAGAAGTGGAAGAGTGGTCAAGAAACCACTAGCGCTTCAGGACTATGAAGTTGGTATGACCGTGGAAAGTGAGGGTATCACTTATTCCGATGCGATGATATCCGATGAAGCTGAACAATGGAAGGCAGCTGTGCAAACTGAGCTTCAGCAGCTTCAGGATAACGATACTTGGACTTTAGTGTCTAATGTGCCCAAAGGGAAAGAAATTATTAGCACAAAATGGGTTCTCAAGAAGAAAAAGAGTGAAGAAAATGATATTAAATATAAGGCTAGACTAGTAGCTAGGGGTTTTGAACAAAAGTATATTAGTGACTATGATTTGTTTGCTCCTGTAGCAACTTTAAATACTTTTCGTGTGTTTATGGCTGTAGCTACTAAAATGAATCTTGAGGTCCAGCAAATGGATGTTTGTAATGCATTCTTAAACAGTGCAATGCAGGAAGAGGTATATTTACATATGCCAGAAGGATTAAAATCAGAATTTAAATTTTGTAAGCTTAACAAATCAATTTATGGCTTGAAAATGAGCCCCAAGCGTTGGAATAAAACTTTTGATGATGTCATGCTAGGTTTAGGTTTTAACCCTTCTGACAAAGATTTCTGTTTGTACTCAAAATGTAAAGGTAATAAGAAAATATTTTTATTACTGTATGTTGATGACATATTGTATTTTGGAAATGATAAGGAGGAGTGTGAGTCCCTGAGCAATGCTCTTTGTAGTAATTTTAAAATGAAGAAAATGGGAACAATATCTAAATATCTAGGAATAAATGTGAGACAGGAAATAGGGATAACCTATCTTTCTCAGGAAGATTATTTGAAGGAACTGTTGACTTTGTACAACATGTCAGATTGCAAACCCTTGTCATTGCCAATTGATAAAAATTTCAAGTTTGAATTATTAATAAGAGATGGACCTGAAAGTAAAGAGATTGAAAATAAATGTAGAAAATTGATTGGAAAATTAATGTATGTTGTTGTTGCAACCAGGCCAGATCTATGTGCTGTAGTATGTATTTTGAGTAGATATCAAGTATGTGCTAGTAAACTTATGTACAAGCTACTTTTGAATGTTCTAAGATACATTAAGGGGACATTACATTTGTGTCTTAAGTTTAGGAACGATTATGATGATGATGCTATTGGATTTGTTGATAGTGACTGGGGTGGGTGTACTGATAGAAAATCAACTACTGGATGTATATTTAAGGTATTTGGGTGTTCTGTGATTTGGTTTACAAGAAAGCAACAGTCGGTCGCTTTGTCCTCAACTGAGGCTGAGTTTGTGGCATTGAGCCAAGCGACCAGTGAAGCTTGTTGGCTCAAAGCCTTGCTGGTAGATTTTGATTTTCATGTGGGTCAGATCACATTATTTGAAGATAATCAGTCCACTATTAAAATGGCCAATATGACCACTGGTAGAGTAAAGCATTTAGAAATTAAGAAAAGTTTTGTAAAAGAAAAAGTGGAAAAGGGCATCATTTGTTTAAAATATATAAATACAAGTAACCAAGTAGGAGACATTTTTACTAAGACATTGGGGGGAACATTGTTTAAAAAATTAAGGGAGAGACTGTTTATGTGCTAGTTTAGTAGTAGAGTTAAGTTATCAGAGCCTGTATAACTTCTTTATAGTAGTAGTGTTATGTTTATGTAAAACAAACATGTTTATACTATTGTATTCATTTTTTCAATATTTTCTTGAGGGGTGGTATTAAAATGTTTTGTAAGAGGCAATAAAATATAAGTAAGTACCTACTATTGTATAGCCTATGTTCTGTGGCTTTCCAAGAGATGCCTACTTGTCTATAGTTAAAGTGTCTAGGTAATGGCGTCAGTGAGTGCTAGCGAAAGTTATAATAAAAGTCATATTTCTTAAATAAATCTTTAATTCCTTAAAAAACCCGAACAATATTCACCACAGAGAAGGAATATTTTACGATATTTGTACACAATTGTTATCCATATCGTCATGGGAAGCAAATGGAAAAAAAAATGTTTTCAACGAATAGTTTTCAGTGTCTGAAAATTGGTTATTCGAGAAATAGACACTGGTAGCATAAAGGTTATTCGATTGAAAAGCAGCGGGACCAAGAAATCATAATTTCCCACGTTAAGGTACCTACTACCTACATTGGTATGCTACCAGTACCTACTTAGGTATGTTACCAGTATCTACTTATTGAGAGAAACCTAGTGCAGCGGAGTATCTATGACTTCGAGGCCAGGGGAAGGCGTGAACTTGGCCAAAAACGAGAGCACAAACTGCCGGCAAGTATTCCTTACAACTAACCCAACGGTGCTCTACCATGTATCAACTACACGTGCACGTAGTTACGTTTTAAGTCCAATTGGCTGTATCAGTCATCCTAGAATTTAACCAAACCATTCCCAGTAGGAGTAAGATCATCGTCGTCGAAATCGTCATGGATGATGATGATGACTTACTGTGTGCCAGTAAGTCATCATCATGCAGTAAACTAAAAAGGCACTCAAAGCTTCTCTTTACTTTACCTGTCCTACTCATACTTTCTGTTTGCTGCATAATTTGCAAGTCCAGTAGCTTGATCCATTTGATAGACGGAGCTGATACCGGGTACCGGGGTATTCGACCTCACGTCACAAACGGCATCCAGAATGAATCTATTAGAATTCGTAACACATCAGTCATTTTGCGACCGCGTAACAGCTCTATAAAATTGTCCGTATGCATACTAGAGACAGTAAATGCATCGCATAACCAGCAACATTGCATTGCGTGACGTGCTTGATAATGTAACAATATGAGATGGGTGTTTTTGTATGTTATGAGAACTGGTAGCCTTCATATTTACTGGAAAGTTTGTTATTGATCTTGTTTCCGGTTACGTACGTCCCCAACACCTTCAAAATGAGAATTAACAGGCATTTTCTGGGAACGCTCGCTCCATCGTAGACCTCACCATTGCCCAGGCAAGATTCGAATAAAAAAAAAAATTAATAGGAACCCAGTGTACACGCACAAGTTGTAACTCTAATAAAATTTAATGGTTCCACTGTTCATTTCGCTAGCGTTCGGCGGTTTGCTATTCAATTGGTCAGTAATATTGTGTGTTTGTTTTGTTCCCTGGATTTATTGCGTGCAGTTATAAATCAGGATTTTCATTTTGTTAAATAGTTTCCAATTGAACACTGTTTTACAGTGGCGTTAGTATTCTGTAGCCTGTGGCAGGGATCTAATAAATCTGTTATCCTGTGAATGAACGCGCTTGCTTCGCGCTACAAGGGTTACGAAAACATAACATTATAACATATATACATTTAAAAACACGGGTATTCCTCGCGTATACACTTATAATGATGTAGGCAACGGTTTCAATTCAACAGGTGAATCATCATCAGGATGAGTGTGACTCGATGGGTTGCGATCGCGGCTAGTAGAACCCGTTTTTTATGTATAGTACGACTCACGCAAGTTATGAAAATTATTACATTTTTACAGATATGATCCTTCTATGCGTTTGTGTGTCACTGAGCTCCTCCTAAATGTCTGGACCGATTCTAGTTAAAGTAGGCGTGTGTGTTTGAGTGAGTCAATTGATGGTTAAGTTGGACTCGATAACGGCAACGAAGTCCCGGGCGCACCACTAGCTTATATATTTAGTAGAAGTGTAATATTTTTTGTTATGAGTATAAATTTTGCTTATAATCTACGCTATAATTCTTCCGTTAACCTTTTGTAGCTCAGACCACGGCATAAGGTAATAATAATGTAATGTAATAACAAATTCTTACTAAACACAAAATAGTTCGCTATTTTCACACGCCAGCTTTCATAACCCACTTGAAAAGCACTTGAAGCAATAACATTCAGTATCTCCTTCCTTATACCTACAGGATAAGCGGCAGCACTTACTTTCCCCAGTAGTATGACAAAAGGCCTTTGAAGTGAACGGCCAAATCACATTATAAAAATGATAGTCCTTAATGCAAGTCACTGTATTGAGAGTTTACTAGCCCGTCACGCAAAAGGGGCCCATAGGAGGCCCAGTTGCGGAAAATGGTCCGCGAACCAAGTGCCAAGAGAGTATACTAGCAATCAGATTGGTGTAAATTAGAAGAATGAAAATACCATTAAAGGATGTCACAAAAAGCCCTTCAGGTAACTTCTTTTTTTAATAAATAATGAGTTCTCGACTTGCCTAGCTCTAGGCCTTAGCTTTAAGCCAGAAAACCGGTTCTCCCGCGCACTGACGCAACACATCGCTATCCAGGTGGGTCATTACAAGTCCTACCACCAGAGTTGTGATCAATCAGCCGGAACAGCTACCAAAGCCAGCGATTCCGTTGCCCGGGGTAGTCCACTAGGTCACAGGATCACAAGTAACCTACCCCAAAAGTACAGTTTTTGAAAACCGATGTCGAATCAGTCGGCACCTCATGCCACGGACACCGACAAATTATACCATCATTGCAATAGCAAGCCTAATCCTTTAATGTCGTTAGTTCGCTACTTATAAACCTTTCAGTGCTGATTAAACTCAAGGGACTTTAAAACGTGTCGAGAGCGCCCCGTGGTGTCCTAAATAGTTTAGCGAGCGACGCGACGGCCGTAATTATTGCTGAGATAGAACCCCTGGTGGCCTAGCTTGTTCAAGAGAAAGGTAAAGGTACTTATTAAACTACCTTTACCTTTTTACAGAGCTCTTGTAGTTCTTTGTTGTACACATAAATATGATTTACACATGTCATAGTAAAACATATGTACAGAGGCGAGCTAAACCCTTAAAGAGTTTTCTACCAGCAAACCTTTGAGAGAGAGAGAGATGATACTCTGAAAAGGTAGAAAAGTTTACCTACTTGAATAAAAGTAAAATCTTAATGGACATGTTTGTATATTTCATATACAAACATATATCAAAAGTATACCCACACATATATGTTTAATACCTACTAAATGTATAAATATAAAGCAAACTTATTATATAAAAAAACCTGAAAAATGTTCCGAGCGTATGTAATTTTTTGCGATTGACAATAAATGACTCGAAAGGGTCTTGCGACACTTGGAAGTTTCTTATACGAGTATAACGCTCGGGAGGGACAGTTGATTCTCTAGATTAAATAAAGAAAGTAAATGAAACATAGTAGTAAACTCAGTGAGAAGTAGAAGTAAGAAACAAGAAAAGCTTTTTTTTAGTCCCAGCATGATTTTAATTTATTCAGACGATAAACAATTTTTTATCGATACCTACTAAAATTTTCATGTAAGTATTTGTGGTATGAGGTTACTATAACGTACGGTTACATTATAATTTATGTTTGATCTCTCAAGAAACATGTGCAGTGCGATGCACATTTTCATTTTCGTAGGTTAAAGATTTTTTATTATCAGAGACGGCCCATCATTTCGAGAGCAAAATAGCGACATGACTATTTATATCGGCACTCAACAATCAAAGCAACCATCGAAATACCGTTGGTGCTTTGAAGTCCCTGGAAATTTGTCTTGATCTTGATGTCCGACCCATTCCACTGTGATTTACGCTACTCACGCACTAGCATTAGCTACTGGCTAGTAAGTGCGGGGCTTATTTAAACGTACATTTTATTTATTCAGTAATCCACCAGCGCTACAATGTGATATAGCAACATAGTTAAACATAAGGGTAGCATAGATGAAGATTACATTTAGAAGCAGAATGGTTAAAATATGTATAAAAATCAACATTTTAAAGTGTAAACAAAAGTAAAATAAAATTCAGTGGCATCTTGATGCTGATACAAGTGTATGTGATGGCGTGTGTGCGAGTTGTGATGAATTTGTGAGTAGTAAGTGCCATTAAAAAAGATCAAAATGTAAATTATTATGGTAATTTCTAGAGTTTTCTACTATATCTCCACAAGCCTATACGAAATCTGTAGGTATCGTCCAATCTCATCACAGATGGTAGAAAGATTCATTCGGTGCAATCAGATATTTTCATAATGTGAGCGCATTTTCCTGCAGAATACCTACATATGAACGCGTGATTCAGATTTTAAGACAAAACAACCAAAAAGATGTGTGTTAATTATGATACATATGATCATGTTTCTAATTGCTTAGATTTACTCCAGACATAAATGCGACTCGATGACGCTAAGGTGCACGGGAGGGAAGATGTCTCTTCGATCCATTTGCAGAAACCGACGGCACAAAAAAAGGCGTGAGTCTTCGTAAAACGCTTATTTTAAACCTGGAGACGTTTACGATGCTGAAACAAATGTCTGTTTAACTAAACTCTTGTCTGGGTGCAATAAACCCGGCCAAAATGCTGAAGATGTCACTGGTGCCGTGACAGGCGTGATTAACGAGCGAACGTGATGACACTTATGTATAGGTACTCCCTCTTCCAACTATCACTTACAATATTATCCATTTCAGAATTTGGTTTCGGATATGAGTTTCTGGTAATCTATGTAATATTAAACAAAACTGTAACGAGTCAAAATCTTTGCATCAAATATATTTTGAAAATTTCAATTGGAGGCTACACTATTATCAATTCAAAGGCCAAAACAATAGGCTTTATTTTGTCTGTATGTCGGTCTGTATCCCGAACGCAAACCACGCTGAAACCACTGGATGGATTTGATTGAAACTTTTCATGAATTATTATTGATATCGTTTGGCCTGGCCAAGGATCATGTAAACTTTTTATCTGACCTCCTATCCTCTGAAGGGACGAAAAGGAGTTAAAACATTTGTATCTGGAAATGAATATATCATCAATTCCTAGTACATCTACCTCGTCGGAGTACATAAACGTGTATATGTTTAAACGTATACATCATTATTTTCAAACGTGTATATGTATACGTATACATCATTATTTTCAGAATGTTGGTTGGAATTTCTATATCGAAATAATCAAGCTTAGACGTAGGTAGACTGCTGTAAATTCTTGACATTTAGGCTGTTAATATACCTGATTAACCTATGTGTTAAGGATTTTTTAGCTACGCAGAGTGCAGACAAAAGTCTCGTTTCATAGTAAAAAGCTATCTTCCCGAATATCTGCCGTAATCTGCATACATTACGATGACTTGATATGCACAGCATTCATCCAGATTGTCGAATGTGACAACAATGTCGGCATATCGGGAATTCGTCGATCGTGATCGGTATGCAGACTATTGGTGCACCCCGCTATGGTATGCGGAACACGTTGCCCAACTTTGGTTGCGTTTACCCCGAGATAGTTGGCGATTGATTTCCCCATATATTTTTAATCACTTCCCAAAAAGGAGGAGATTTTCAAATCGGACCGTTTTTCTTGTAATGTCTATGCCTGCCTACGTAACTAAGTACCTGAAACAGTTGTGTTCTGAATAAAGGCGATTTCATTAATTGACTACAATTTGTCCACCTTAGAATAAGTGTGTATTAGGTAAGACTTTATTTTAATATGAAGTATTACGCGTACGTTTCGATTCAAGATGATAGCATAAGAAAATACTATTATAGATCGCTCAGAATCTAGGTTATTTAAGGTCCTGCTTGTTTCAGAATATTTATCAATTTATTCGTAAGCAACAAAAGCACATATTATAATAGATATAAACAATATTAAAACAGAAAAAGTCAATAAAAATACATTAAATATCAGTCCTAGAAACTATTATATGTCGATATAAAGAAGATTTATGTGCTGGCAGATTGTATGATAGTAATTTCATGCCGTGAAACGGTAAAACGGTCAATGGGTCCGGTTCGTACTGAAAGAAGCGATGTAGACGAAAATGATGCTAGAACAAGGATGAGGGATCTACGATGGAGCTTTCCCAGAGGGCAGTAGTACTTAAAAATAAATCAAAACAACCAATAAAAGATGCAGGTGTATGAAGTCGGAAACATTTATTTTACTGGACACTATTGCAATTGGAAATAATGTACAAGAAAATAAAGATTTTAGCCTCAATACAAATACCTTGTTCTAATAAAAACCACTCAATATTATGTACCTCCTTCATAATAATCCCGACATTCATTTAGTCCAAGTTGCAAAAACAAACAATCACTGCGTCTCAAAGCGTATGGAAATAGACACATCTGAAGCAGTCCAAACCCTTTCAAGTCGAGCCGGCCGCGACAGCCGTCTCCGAAGATCAACATTATAATTAACACGGATACCGATACAAAGAAAGAATGGTTTCAAAAAAAAGTAAAAGTGACAAATTGAAGAAAATGCTCAATAAATTTTTGCATCTTTTGTTGCATAATAAATAGTAAAATGCCTTCTAGCCATTCCATTTCATGAAAAAAAACGCAAAAAAAAAAAAAAAAAACCCTGTTAACTGTTACCAACTCATTGACTGCGAAACCACACACTGGGAAATGTCCGTTATCGGATCCACGTCTTGCTATTATTTTATATATAATATAAAATAATAGCAATTATTATATTATAGTTTTACGATTGTCAGTCAGGCAATATTATATTTTTCATTAAGAACTCTTAGAGCTCCTGATACTTAGACTACAGTTCAAGATTACCTCGTCAGGGATAGCACACACATTTTGTTGCATTTTGGAGCAACACGCAGTTGCCGGCGCAGTACATAATAAACATAAGTAATTTTCTTATAGATATTTTAAATTATATTGCAAATATTTTGAACTGTTACCATACTAACAGCGTCATGATTGCCGTCATACCTATTCAATGGAGCAACATCAAAGCATTCTTTATTTTGATCTATACATAGGTATCGCTGTAGCGTGCTATAGTTTACATCGCACAAAGTTAACTATTACAATGAAATATTTTGCTTTAGTACTTGATCGCTTTAAGTAGGTAGATATTATTTTTATTTATTTGATTCTTTAGATCTACGTGATATAATGCCATATTTAAATCCACGCAGTTTTTGGTACGTAGGTACTTTACGAATATGAAAATGACGTCATGCAAGGGGTAGGTATACCTCGAATAACCTTTGCATGTAGTGTAGTAAGAACTTTATCCTGCCGTTACACTGTACTAAACAAGCACGGAGGGAAAGGTTCTGTAAATCCACAGCACAACATAGCTAACCAGATGACAAAATGTAGGTACGTTTGTTTTTAGTCGCAATATCTTCATGTTCATCATCTGATGGATAGTGCAAGATCAAAAAAACAACAAAACCGCTCAAATATTAATTTGATTATAGTTTTAATAACTTTTCATCAATATAACGGAAAAACACAAAAAATGCAGGTTCTTAGGTCTACTGCTAGATTATCGTAAGTATACCTATAGAAATACCTATACCTACTAGTAAACTATCTAATACTGATTCTATTTCTACAAGCCTTAGAGCTCTGCCTTCTGCGCTGTCGGCTGTGGGTTTAATTCCCATCCGTGACAAACAATTATGTGATGAATGTTTTTTTCTGTTTGAGTGTTGTTTTGTTTTACAATTACATATATCTACTTCCAGCAGTGGACTGCGATAGGTTGATGATGATTATGATAAAAACAAATATAGGTATATATAATCTAGCCTTTATCTATAGTTCACATATTACAAGCTTTGTTTAGTTTGGGGCTAGATAGCGCTGTGTGAAATGAATATTTCGTTTTAATATTTAGAACATTATTGAGCCAAGACCACAAAGATCCATTAATTACTGCAACGAAATTATCCGTTATTTATACGGGCACCAGAACAGAAAGTAGATACTTACAGCTCATAGTAAGCTAGTACCTAAGCTACTCTAAAACATTTAATCAAGATTAATACAAATTTAGTTTATGTTTAGCTTGGTTTTTTAACAATAGAAATTGTAAACAATACTACATTTTGAACATTACATTCTTATGTATATCTCACTATATCTTATATTATATTTAATATAGGTCTGTGCGGGGTCGGTTATAGGAGTTTATCGCAGCTACGTGGCTAAATTGGATGGGTACACACCTATATAACGTTGATACTAGATACGTGTCGTTGTACAAAACTGAAACTCGCGCCAACATCCATTAAATTTTACAGGTTCCAGGAACAGTAGGTATTTATACGTACCTACTACCTAGGTATAATTCTATACGTCACACAGGAAATCCCCGTGAAAATGTACGAAAACATGTGATTATAGGTATGATTACATCCAGTCAGTCTGTATGGCGACTGATAGTGCCATTAGGTATCATTAGCTCATTACTGTGCCCTATCATCTAGCTCCAATAGGGTCTATTCATATGCAACTAGTAAAAGTCGGTTTTACTCGTGCCGAACATGCTTGCTAGCATGAGCTTTGAATGCAGATTTCATATTCAGATATTAAAATTACATTCCATTTTATTCAATTTTTTTATACATTATTGCACACACAATTATATAAGCATACAAACATAGAATTAAAAAAAAAGTATGACAAAATGCGAGCTTCACCCTAAAAAGAGTTTCCTTCCAGCCAACCAAATTACTACGTTGGACGTCGACTAATAGTATAGAGCGCATAGGTAACACGAAAATTAGAGAAAACGCGGGAGCTTAATTTAAGTCAAATGACATAATTTAAGGCATTTCACCAAGGTTTTTTTAAGTATAAATTAACACAAGAACTTAACTAATATCGACAGATATTTTCATAAGAATGCAATATAAACAAACATTCCTATTGGAATATCGAAACGAAACAAATACTACTTAATAAATGATAATTGTCTCAATCAGTCAAAGGGTACAGATAGTAGGGTAAAACACCTAATAACGGGTTGTTGGAGCCACTTTAGTTAGATTGCCGTCTGTGTCGCGTTGTCCCCGTTTCGAAATTACAGAATGAATTAGGGCTGTGGTTGTAATAGTTTATAGGATTTTTTAATAAACTGGCTTGATCATTAGGCCTCTATTGGTAAAATAAGAGTCATGTCTATCTAGTATTCAATTTCAAGATTAGATGCTTGAGCGAGAATTTGTTCTGAAGGCAAATGGAAAACTATCCATGAATTCAGAGTCGTTTTATAAAAAATCTGAATGACTGGTTTGAGTCATGAGTACATTTTGGTAACTGGTCAACGAAATCCGTAAACTGAGTTTCGTAGAATATGAATTGATAACGTGTACGGTTCGAAGGAACAAACGTTAGTTATTCAAGTTGTGTCGCGGGGAGGAAGTGCCCGTCACGTCCCCAACCAGACGGAATTAAATATCAATGTATTTGTGTCTCCAACAATCGGAATTAATTCCTAGATCGTGGGCTTATTTTATCACTTTAGTTGAAAACTCGCACCCCAAAAAATCCTTGGCTTGTGAATGCAAATATTTGAACAAACATGTTACGCAAATATTATTTGCGAAAAACTAGAAACTCGAATTAAACCATCGAATATTGTCCGAAAAATATCACTGAAGACTCATTTTTACTATTACATTTTACTTATAAAAAAAAACAATCAGCTGAATCAGCGCGACGCGGGTGCAAATGTTACTTTTTTTCACACATCTCACTCGGATCGGATCTTATATTTTCATCTGTCATCATTGGTACCTAACTCTAATCAGAAAAAACCAAGCACGTTTTCATAGAATGTATCCTTGATTAAAATGTAGCGTGTCGCCTCGACGCCGGAATCTTTAGCATAATATCTCAATAAAAGACACGTGACTGCACAGGTTTAATTGTTTTTGGAATCAAACTGTCATGAATTTCAATATATTGACACCCATGTTGTATTGAGACATCTTGTGGGAGGTCAAGAACGAATAACATGACTAAGGATCTATATCCTTAGTTTCATAGAAAGCTATCTCAACAGGTAGAACGAAGTGAGTGAGAAAAGGGAGAATGTAAGAGTTAGATTTAAGTTATGCTGACTCTTCTATCGGAAAAAGATAAGTACGTAATAGTGAGAAAAAATCATTCCTACTCGCCGTTCTGAATGATGATGACATTAGGAAAGTAAAATAAGTAAGTGAAATACTGAATATCAATCTTCATATTTTTTTAATGAAGGATGTACGTTTGTTTAGGATGAAACGTCACATCAAAAGCATAAAAAGAATTTGGAATCAAAGACGGAATCTTTTGTTGTCTCTCTTGTTGAACAAAATATTGGATGACCTCGCTCGAAATAACTCAGACGAAAAAGTTGAGGGGAAGCGATAAATCTTATTAATTAGTCAATTTAGCTATCCACTGAAAAGTTTGATTGGAAATTCTCGACTGGGTTTAAGATTCAGAAGAAGAATCGGACAGAGAACTTTCAGGCAGAGAACTTTCACTGAAGCTTTTGGACTAAAAGGTCCAGTCGTGGTTCGTGACCACACTTGACATCTTGAATCAATTTTTTTTATAAAGGATGTGTCAGTAAGCACCCCTTATTGATCATACTTACTGCGAAAGTAAATGACCTTTATGTTACTTTATATGTATGTATTAGCACTTGTTTATATTTTTATTTTTTTAATTTTTTTATGTTTAAATGATTATTTTTGTATGTAAATGTCTGTATGTAATGATTTAAGTTTTTCAAATGTAACGCATTGGATGTACATTCTGTAATGTTATATTTAAGAATGTCAATAAATAAATAAATAAATAAATAATCATATTTATGTAATAAAAAGCAGGGTTTTCTCAGGAGCTACATAATAATTATAACTATCCTCATGAGGGTTGTAATTTTAAGAAAGTAAAAATACAAACGATCGACTTCTAACTAAATTATAGCAGCATAAACGGAACAAAAGATGCAAGGAGCTTTTGGAAGTTATAAAACATATAGCAACATCACGTCACATCTACAAAAATATGTTCAGGAGTAGTCTAAAATTGATTAAAACATGATATTGACCGCGATGTATGCGTCCCGGACCACGAGAGAAAACTAAAGTTTAGTACAAGCACTAATTTAACTTCTTACAAGTTTCTACGTGACTGTCTTATTAATTTATCTCCAGATCTTTCCTCTTCTTCATCTTTTTACTAGGCCAATAGATAAACATTCAAAAGTATTATTACTATTCGTAATTTTTTTTTTAATTATCGCGATTATTATACATAATAACAAAAACGGGTCTTCATCGCGTACGTCACGGGTAGACTCACCACTGACCACGGCCTTTGTAACACGGTCGAAACTGTCGGGAATAAAAAAAGGTACGCGATGAAGACCCGTTTTTGTTATTATATTCGTAAACTATCATCACACTCTGTACGACTTCACCAACATTGTTCCCAGAAGAGATCGAGAGTTACGATCGAGATCACAAAAAGTTTAAAGAACGGCTATATTCACACAGTACTATAAAAATAATCATCACGTTGCTTACCTTTTCACAAACTTTCAGACACGTCCCAGTTGCGATTGCGCAGCATGCCGATATATCTGAAACAATAAATACAAATTTAAGGGCTGCAAACAAGTACTGAAATGCCAGAGCGTTCCCATCTTCTTGTGAGAATGTCAAGAGTCCCTACTTTCTTGTAACTTCTAACACTATCATGGTTTTTAACACTATAAGCATTATTATTATCGAAATACTTATGTAAAATCATGACGTAGCTGACTGACTGACTAGAGATTCAAAATGTTCAGGGTAGCTTCGTACTGATACCTATGGTATATCTATACATATTCATTTTCGGAAAAGTATGTGTTGGAATAAGTAAGTAGTGTATTCTACAGCGGACAGATTCTTGATTATGGTTTTTGCTAGGAAACTTCTTCTTTGGTTAAGTAACTGTAATGTTGGCATAAAAGTATCTATGTGATATCTAAGTACTCAGTGTCCCAAAGTGAAACTTATGTCTACATAACTATTCGTATCTGTGCCTTTAGCTAGTTCAAGGCACAGCTGTTCCCATAATGCGACAATAAAGTACCTACTGCGACACTCACAGATGACGGCATTGGCTTTGATCTATTCTCCAACGGTCCAGTGGGTTATTAACGTGCGCGTATTGCATGAGAATGTACTGTTTTAATTAAAGCCTTCATGGGAACGATCGAGGACAACTTACGGAACTGTGCCATGGGAATATGAATTATTTACCAAAAATACTGAATATTGACTTAATTCGAACAACAGTATGTATGACGGTATTCAGATAACCTAAAAGCAGCAGTAGGCATTTCTGTCTGAAAAACGTAATAATGTCCAGTGATCCTAAATGTCACAACTCCTGAATATGGCGCAGATCGCAGCGTTTATGTTACCTACCTATACTGAGTTTAGTGAAGAAGTTTACCTACCCAGCCATGGGCTGATAAATATCGGCTATAATATAAGCAGTCAGCTTATCAAAGCGGATTTTTTAAGCTCCAAAATTTATAGCAAGCAAGGTTCTAGGTGCAAAAAACCCAACGATACTTACGTATTGCCTCCGCCATAAGTTCGAAACATATGATGTAAAATAGCTAAACTTCCTTGCCGATGGTTGTTTGTAATCAGACCTCTACTATCTTGATATCTTAGACCTCAGTTTTAATACTTAGGAGTAAGCACTGTGATTATATTAATACCGGATAATCGCGTCATTTTACAAAATCACTCCAGTAATACCAGTCTAATATCAATATAGCCTTGCTATCAAGATGCATTATGTAAAATAATGGTAAAACCTAGGTTAACCAGTATTAATAATATCCTGTGTAAAACCTAGGAAACACTTCTAATAATACCCTATGGTGGTACACCGCGTTTGCTCTCAATATCACATTAGTTGGTATAGCGTGAGCTTACAAAATTAGTACAGGTGTATTAAATTAGTAACGTCAATCTAACTAATAAACCAGGGAAAGCTACTGCCTACGGTCAAACGTACGGTAGAATTATCAAGAGCTTACAACATATAAGTTTATACTTTTCTTGAATAAAATTTACCAATAAATTGTAAGTATGAGTCCTAAAGAATAACCGTCCCAAAATAATAAATCCTACAGGGATTTAAGATTTTAGGAAAGCATTCCAGGGGTAAATTTACCTTGTGAATTGACGTAAGCCATCGAGAGAGCTGCGAGGAAGAGTCTGGTCTTCAGCCACAGCTCCACTCTGTCTCTCGTCATGAAGTGTAGCAGCCTCATCGCTAAATACCATCACATCTGAAAACAAGCTTTTGTTTAAATGTCTAATGGTATAGAAACAAAGTATTTTAATATGTAATACTTTTTTAGTCGTTCATTATTTCGTGAACTAATTTCTCCAACCTGTATACGGAATCAGTACCTAACCGAATATTATAATTATGTAAGATGCTCTTCTAAAATTAAACAGCCGAGATTTTACATTAGCAAAGGGCAAGGATGAGGTCTACGATGGAGCGAGCTTTTCCGTGGCATTTTAGGTTTAAATAACATTATTCTCATACGAATACACGGTTCACTTGAAATGATACATGAGATACATGAGAAACAAATTAATATCGGTTTATAACATTTTAACTAACCTCTGGTACCTAAAATTAGATCATGACTAAATATTATTTTACAACTAAAAATTTGCTTGATATTATGTATAACAAGATAGTGCCTTCAAATTACTAAATATTATAACAACAAGTAATCTCATACTTAATTAATGAATTATGAGGTTTATTTCTAGACGTCATTTTCCCGTCGTAGACTTAATTCACCTGAGATAATTCACCCAGGTGAATTAAGTATACTATTTAGTAGACTTAATATACCTGTCTTTTATATTTTTTATTTCCAGTATACTTTATTTACCTAAGTGAATTAAGTATACTTTTTAGTAGACTTAATATACCTGTCTTTTTTAGTCCCTCTCTTATAGTTTCACTTTAAACAACCCACCAATTAACATTGTTTGTCAAAAGGACATTTTGTTTGGATAATAATACAAATTTAAACAACAAAGCTATATAACTTTAATTAAAAAAAAGGAAATATTTTTAGAATATACAAGTTTATATTATTATTCTTATTTATCATACTTTTCTAAGTTGCCTGTGTGAAAAGATCACTGGAAGTTGATAATTCATTTACCTAGCCAGGATATTCAAGTCTAAAAATTAGTGTTGGTACCTTATTCTCCTCAAATCACCTGAGAGTATTTTAATCTACTAAATAGTAGGTGAATTAAGTATATAAATTCACCTAGGTGAATTAACCCAGATGAATTAAGTCTACGGCACCGTAATGTTGACAGTAATAAAGACATTTCAGAACAAAATCCACCCAGTGGGTCCACCTCCTGACCCTGGGCAATATCCGATAACAAGAATTAAAAAAACTAACTGTTATGAAAATAGATTCTCGAAGTTATATGCTCAGAGCCAACATTAGTCATTAGTTAAACGTATTACACCACTTATATTGGTATGTTGGTTGGGGCTAATCAGACAGAGCTCACAGATGCGGGTTTTGTCCGTCTAATATAATATTGTTATAGCATTGGTTATTAGCCTAGTTAGCCATATTGGTAGTTTTTGTATAATATAGCGCTTCTGTGGTCCAGTGGTTCGTCCACCGGTGTCGGTCATGGGTTCCACCCCCAGGGGGAACAATATTGTGCTTGGTTTGGTTGGTGGTAGGACTCTGAACATTATGCTTACCATGCTCTAACTGGTTACTATTAAAGTTGGCTGATTCATTGGCACTTGTCCGTATAACTTTTCGTACAAATCACATAAAGCAGAAACGTTTTATTTCACTCCGTGTTGCTGAACTTTACCGAACTTGGCACACTTAGCTTTCAAGTTATTCCTTGAAACTCTAAGCGTATTTGATAAGTTACTGCAGCCAATTTATGATAACTAAAACTGTGGTTTTATAAAAGCTCATACAAACTATGTAAATATGGTTGTCTGGAGGAGATCGCACGAAACTACAATTTTGTATTCAGCGTTGTATATATTTTACGAACGGAACACTACAAGAAAACATTCAAAGAGTATCCCTCTACTGGCTAGTAAGTTGTAGTTATATATGTCCCTATCCTTGTAGCCACTAGAACGCGTAGCACCTGAGGTTCGAACAACAGCATATCGACAAAGCTACGTGCTACTCGTATGTGTACTTACCTAACCTATATATAATGTGCTTTACCAAAAACAGGGCGTAGCGAGGTCTACGCGGCAATTTCGAGCAAACTGTTTGAATTTCATAATGAATAAGTGTAATAGTGATTGGCCGAGCGAGCGAAGTTTCTCAGTTTCAAGATTGGCCAAAAATGCTTTGTTCTCGCCTACAGGTCGCATTTTTCAACCGATTTTGATGAAAATTGGCACATATGTTCCTTTTTTTATTACATGTTTTAGTCGATATAAATATATCGACGAACTTTTATTTTTAAACAAAATCCTACCACCAACCAAACCAAGCACAATAATGCTCTTCTGGGACTTCTGGATCTGAATAAAGAGATCTAAGCTAAATTGTAAAGTTTATACCTACAGCTTGCTAGCTTCCGTTTACTTGTTTTGTTCTGTCAATTTGAATTGGTAAATTGGTAAAGTAAATTTCGGGATTGTATTAAGGTAATTCAATAGTTGAGGGAGTACCAAAGTCAATTTACATTATTGCTACTGGTCTGCGCTGTTGTTTCATGGCTATTTTCGTTTCATCTCGTATATCACTTCAAAGTGAACTCCGGACATATCTAATCTTTATTGCGTGTGTTTAACCCAATATTTCCTCTTCATCTTACGAAACGACATATTAAATACATTTCATCAGAGCAACATAATTCGTTGTTGTTATCTTTAACAACGTTTATGACGTTATTAAGTACTACATAGTTATCATTATATAGAAAAATACAATATTTCTTAGAAATATATTGAAACTATAGAAGATGTAAGTAAGGAATCAATATAGTGTCAATTTAGTAGTAAGTAGATTTTTTTTCAATAATAAGTGATATCCACAGTTCATACTTAAATGTGACCTTTTACCTTTTCCAAAGCAATCTCCATGTTTTTCAGGACACTTTTTTCACAGCACTGAAATAACACGTTTCGCGCGCTTTTACATCTAACTTTTGGAGCACTAGCGTACAACCTTTCTCGCGCCAAATTGACGCCTTACTAAATAGACCGGCATAAATTCATTCAACTTCAGCCTGTGGACGTCCCTTCTCTTTTACTCCTCGAGTTGGGACATACTGCGTCTTCTTCGCACGCTTCCGCCTGATGAACCCTATTGAGCTCGTTAGTCATTAATTAATTCTGCATAAGAAAATTACTTTTAATTTAAACGGTGCACAGCTGGCGTTGTAAGTTCTGGGATTCTGATAACTTTTTGTGACAATATTTCACATGCACAATATTTGTTCCGCTACATGTTTTTGGAATACTTATATGTCATCTCTAAAATATAACCAACGAAAACTTTTGAAAAACCGAAAATAAGTGAAATAAAATTAACTACTTTACAAAAAAAAATTGTGAAGTACTAGATGTGCAACCATTTCTTTAATCATCTGAGTAAGTCCTGCTAGTCCGAAGCATTTTCAAAGTTTCACAGAAAGTAAAATTCTCCTCCTTCATTCCGAAGAAAAGTAAAATTTATTGTTTTTGGCTATAGAACTGCAATATACTAGCGGAGCCATTATAAACCATCCTGTGGAATTCGAGTAATATTTGAACGAATAGTATGCAGAATTACAGATATGAATCGAAAACACGGACTTTAAATATATTCAAAGAAAAAAGCTCATTTACCACGAGTAAGCCTAGCAGTAGAAATACTATTATTTATCCTGATTTGGCTAGAGTCCTAGAGACTTGACATTTTTAGGGTGGTTTCCTTTCGTTGCGTAGGAGTGAACTAAGAAATAATTTTAGGAAACGCCTACAGCAATAAGGTAAGGTAAGCATTTTGTCTCCGGCGTTTACTAGCACCTATTAAATAATATACCTCTGAGAACTTCAGCGCGCCATGTATTTCTTCATTAGGCACCTTCTGCAATTGAGAATCGGAATTGAAAGTATAAGTCAGGGAAGTTTGTTTTCAATAACTCTACTCTTTTGCAACACGAAGTTCTACGGACCTCTTTTGAGGTTTAACAGAACCCTAAAATCACTCTGATCCTTTTATATCTCTGCTGTAAAAGAGAAAACAACAATTGATTGATATCAAACCTTTATCTGTCTGCCATCATACCTGAAGAACCCTATGAATATTTTAGTCGTTGAGCATGCTCTCCGAATCGTATATACGTTACGGCTCACCACGGCTGGATTACTGAACGAGCGGCGATTTAGTCATAAAACACGTAAGTAGGTAGGTAAGGTACTTCATATTTGCAAACACTTGAAATATAAAAAAATGATTTAAAACCAAAAACGCCATTTCTCGCTAGTGATTTTGAGTGTCATTTCAAACAATAGGGCAGATCACATTTCAGTGAATCTCTGCTAGATGACGTTATCAGCGCTTTAGCTGAGAGATATGACACAAAAAATCGGAATATACGTCAGGACCCCCCGTAGCTCAGTTGGTTAGAACGTTTTCGGCTTTAGTAAAAGATGCGGGTTCGCGTCCCGTCGTGGGTTGTGTCATAATAACATTTGTAAAGGTAATTCATGTTACTCGTTCGGTGTTGCAGGATGCGCGCCAGTTCTACAACTCACACGGTGTGTTCGATAGCACCTCGAAGCTTACTCAAGTACAAAAGTAATATTTGCCAAACTATCTGGCTCTATGCAAAAAAATGGGTTTACTGAGTGACACTGTCAGACGATCGCCACTTCGCCTGGCGCCACTCGTCTCATCTCAAGTGCCAGAGCTTGGCGACCCTGGTAGCGCTAGCGAGAAGAATCAGATTTTATAATTTTTCCGTTGAAGAAATCGTATTCATAGTGACGCCACTGAAGCTGGGGAGTTGTGAATGATGCGATTACGGTTTGCGAACGATTGTCATGCTAATAAGAAGAAGAGGTATCTAGTGATGTTGATTCTTCAAGGGCATGTATGTTAAGGAAAAATATCACAATTCCGATATGTTTTGAGACGAGATAAAAAATCACATCAATAGAAAATTTAAGAGAGCGCTAAGCTCATCTTAAAGCTCTCTTAAATTTTCTATTGATGTGAATTTTTATCTCTGAAAACGTAGCTTTTCAAAATGCTACTAACTTTTGCATGCCCAAGTAGGTACTTGCATTGTATTGTACAAAGGTACAATACTTACATGCATGTATTACTTGGTCGTAGGTACTACGGGTACGGGTTTTTTTTATTGTACGACGAGGAGGCTTGGCCTTCATCTCATCTGAGTCTCAAGGAAAGATAAGGCCGAAGGTGAAAGCACACTTAACCCGGAATCCTCAACAGACTGAGGAACTGGCTATCTTACCTCTTAATGAGAGTTGTTGTTATGGCGACAGTATTAGGTGAGATGGTGGTTGCTAGCCAGGCGGGCTTAAACAAAGTCCTACTACCAACCAAACCAAGCACAATATTGTACTCATTGTGAACCATTAGACCACGTAGAGCCGTTGGTAGTTTAGAGTAAAGACATCATTTGTTTACATTTAGCATAATTTTTTTTATGGTACGACGGGTAAGCACTTGGCTTTTATCTCACCTGCTAAAAAGTTGAGATAAAGCCGAAGGTGGAGGCGCACTTCACCCGGAATCCTCAACAAACTGAAGAACTGGCTATCTTACCTCTATATGCCGAAACACAATTTTAGAATGGTTGTTATGGCGACAGAATTAGGTAAGATGGTGGTAGCTAGCCAGGCGGACTTATACAAAGTCCTACCACCAACTAAACCAAGCACAATATATTATACTCCCCATGGGGATCGAACCCGGGACCTTTGGATCTAAAATCGGTGGGTTGAACCACTAGACCACAGAGGCGGTTACAACACATTATGTAACGACTCACGACGCAGAACTACCACAATACTATAGGTAGGTACATAAAATATTACGGTAGGTATTGTAGGTAGGTAAGGTACATACCTACATTTGACGCAGCGCCCTCTAGCATAATATTACCTATATCAATGGAATGAATTGGGAGTTGATCTTTGTTTGTATAATTACCTATGTAAAAACATATTACTGGTAGTGGTTTCGTATACAATTTTATTAAAAGTAGATTTGTACTGCATGTTTTCAGGTTAAATACAATAACTCAATAAATCCCATTCCGGTAATAATTAGTAGATCGATGGAACATTAATCCCGTGTTATTGATTTACTTATTAAAGCTTACACATGTAGGTACATGTAGGTAAGCATCCTACATGCATCAAACGTAGACGACAAGTAAACTGTATTCGTACTGGTTGTACCTATATTGGTCCTGTACCTGTACCTGTACCGTACCAATGCATAGAAATTCATTTTCATGAATAAATTTAGCTCCACTCTCGTAGATAGCGCCGTACATCTCAGCGCGATAGACTTGATGACTTTCCCGTATCGAGTCGGAGGGTGGTAAGTTCAACATACCGACGACGTTATGAATAAAATCACCTATTACACAACATTACATTACTCATATCTTTTACGTAACGACCTAGGTATTTAGAGGAAATTTTATTACAAACATTTTTGTTTCATAATAGATGAACTAATTGCAAAGACTGCTAGGCTGATGTTCTGCTAGGCTGATTTCTCCTGCAGTGGGAAAGTTAGATGATAAAAAACAATTACGTACTCTGACGACCAGAAAATATATGTGTGATATAAAGTATGTTTATAACGTTGTGAGATAAGTTTCAGGAGATCCCAATGTAATTTCTTATTCGTCAGTTTTACTAACTGGAACTTTAAATGATAAAACATAGTAGGTATAAAGTTCGCTCCGTACTGTGGAATGCTCACAGCCTACTGGGCCAGAAGCCTAATTGATGAAACAATGTAGCAAAAAAGGTAGTTCCTTTGTCGTCTAGTGGTACGCCTACTGGATCAAGAGGTCCCGGGTTCGATCCCCAGGGGGAGTACAAGATTTTGCTTGGTGGTAGTTCCTCAGTATGTTGAGGATTCCGTGTGAAGTGCGCTTCCACCTTCGGCCTTATCATACCATAAAAAAACAGATGAGATGAAGGCCAAGCTACTGCCCGTCGAAATATATATATATATATATTGTATTATATTCATACGATCCTCTTGTGGATCCTATATGGTATGTAAATACCAAGGTTTTTGAAACCCAGCACACTGATTGTACAGAATGCAATCAGGATGCACTTTTTCAGCGCACAAAAAGTCCGGACAGTTATAAAGTGGCGCCACACGTGTGAGCCGAATGGCCGTTTTGTTTGATGGCTGTGCCCAGCCGGTACCTCAGTTTAAATGGAGGTGTGGGTGCATGGGTGTATACTCCTGTAAAACCATGGATACATATAAGTTTTAATTTTATTAAAGGTCATCATCAACTAGCTTTTATATTTAAGTCAAACTTTAAAAGCCTTTTTTTATCCATTGTAATTGTAATATACATACAGTGTTATGTAACTTTAAATGGTCCCACAGCCCAGTTGGTGGTCGCTCTGCCTTCTGCACTGTAGGATGTAGATTCGATTCCCACCCGTAACAAAGATGTGTGTTAACAGATGTTTATTCTGTGTCTGGGTACTTTTTTGGGTTTGTATCTTGCGTGTATTTACAAAATACGAATACCTACTTCGTTCGGGGCTAGATGGGGCTGTTAGTTAATGTCATTTGAAATTCAAAATTGGTCAATTACATTCCAGTCTTAGTGTGGGTGGTAATCTGTATTCATCATATAATATCATATATATAATGGATACAGATTACCACCCACACTAAGACTAAGACTATTTATTATAAGACTATCTACTATTTATTAACACTAAGACTATTAATGATGATACGTATAAACGTATCATCATTGCTCTGTGTTCATTTATTGACTAACCAGTACATATGTAGGTACTCCCATATCTCACATATCACTGTACGTATGAATCAGATCAAGTGGAATATGTCATTTATGAATATTCATAAATTACATATTCCGCTTGATCTGATGTATTTTATTATCTGTGATCTGATACAGGCATAGAGATTAGTTTAGTACGTACGTACCAAGTAGGCACATAATACTTCAATTAAGTATATTATCGGTAAAGTTATCACTGAAACGTATACATAGGTATAGGTGTTCTAAACACCTACAGAATGAACGGGTAGTAGATGTATGTGAGAATACGTTTCCTACAAACATTTACTACAAAGAAAGCACATCGCCCCTGACACTTCCTAGCTATCCAATTTATCAAATTACCCCGCAGCAAGGCTTCCTTTTAGTTATTTTTATGCAAAAATATGCAGCAAACAATGCCGCGGGTGCGACATTGACGAATGGCCCGGCCCGAGCAAAGTCGCGGTCAATTGTCTATCTCGCATCTGATGTAATTTAATTACTTACTAAAATAGATGACCACATGAAAGAGTTAGCATCGAATGTTGATTTGAACTTGCATTGATGAGTTTTCGCGGTTTATCTAAAGATCTTTAGGATTAAATATCTATGAGGAAATGGGTTGCTGGGTAGGATGTCGGTACTTCTTTTTCTTGTACGACGGGGAAGCTCTTATACAAGGTGCCAGGTTATGATAAGGCCAGGCCAGGAAAGCGCACTTTAACCTGAACTATACTATCCTCAACAGACTGAGGAACATTATATTTTATTGATAATAGTCAAGCGTTTGACCACCAGCTTACATGTAAAACAAGTAAAGATGTGGCTTATATGTTACCTCTAAATGCCGGATCAGAACAACAAAACAGGCAAGATGGTGGTAGGGGCTAGGCCTAGTAACTAGGCGGACTTGAGACAAGTCCTACCAACAACTAAACCACTTATGATGTCGTTTACATATTAACCAGCAATTTTGAATTTGGAACTGAATATTGTATAATTTGTTTGAATCACAAAACATCTGAAAGTTCATCTTAGGATAAATGCTAGTGTTCAGTCACAGCGTCGTCGTTTTGAATCTGTCAGGTCACATACGCAAAAGAATCTTACTGAGAAAAATGTCCGTGAAATATTTTTCTACAATTTTCAAAGAGACCTAACACGGCTTTAGTGTTTCGAAGAGCGAATATCTGTGTTCCGTAATGAAACCCCATGTCTGCGGACTGTCGACCGCTGGTATTAAGAATTCCAGCGTAGATATACCAATCTTAGTGACAAATCCCGTGAAGGACGTCCAAAATCAGCCTTGAAGCCGTCGCCGTGAAGGTCACATCGTGAAGAAACCGACATATCTCTAGGACCATAAATCCGAATGGATGTGGCTTGTATTCCACTGAGCGGCGATGGGCTTGCAATCTGTCACGTATTGAATACATCAGCTATACTTACTTGCTATCTGTGGGCATGTGTTGAACTTACGTTTGGAAGTTCCCCCAATAGGTGATCCTCTTAAGATCCAGGCTCCGAATAGTGATCAAAGGTGTATCCTGGTAGAGGAAAAAATCGTGAGTCTGTGACTTTTACTTTTATTTATCTAGGTTTTCGGCATCGTGTGGGTTATGATAAATGGATAGATGACCTACTTACAAACATCATGACAACCAAAGATTATAAAACCTGCCAATAAAATTGTATAAACAGTCAGACTTGGATCATGACCACATAGATCAAATTCAAATTAAGATCGTGGTTTTTGTGGGCAAATAAAATGAGTCACCGATCCTTCCCGACACTTCTTCACACGAAAGAATGGGCGAGGATCAAGAAGCAAGCTGAACCAATTGAAGCAGAAAACATTATTGTCGATGAACGAGAAGAATATTTTGACAAGTTGAACAAATTATCTCAAAAATGGATCAATCAGTGGCCAGATTCAGCAGAAGTCAGTTTCAATATTTCTAGTCTTTTTTTTTGGCTTACAGGTATACGTTCCAAATAATTATGTCGACTAACCACGAATGTTATGATAATAATTATAAGGTCCATAATTCCCATATCCATTGCAAGACGATGGTATTCCCGCGTGACTTAATTAGGTACCTTATTTTTAGGATTATGAGGGGGTCTAATGAACCACAGAAGTATCAGGTAGTGCCTTTGACCGTAGTACCTACCTTGACTCGTAGTATTGGTATTATGGTATTGAATACCAATTCGCTGGTTAAAAAGATTAAATATCTGATCTGACAGCTGTTGTTTCATTCTTATCCCAACAATGTTTCAGGGTATCAGAGAAAAACTAGAAAAGCAAAGAAAAGTACAACGTAAAAAAGACCTGAAAATGCTGGACAGGATAAGAAATTCGAAAAAACACGAGAACAAGCAAGAAGCTGTGAATAACGCCAAGCAGATTATATTTAATGATAGCTGTTATGGCAGACAGCTTATTAGGTAAATTTAAAACCTTTCATTTTTTCATCTTCCATCATCATCATCATCACCATAAATATCATCGACAGTCTGAAAATGAAAGGTTTTGCTTTATTCAACACGTTTGGCAGGCGAATGGGTGCTCGCAGCAAAAGTGTAGTAAAATACAGAGAATGAAGGCGACCCATTTTTCATAGGTACGTAAAAATAATGGTTATTATATTTCAGTGCGGTGGTAGAATCAAGAACCATTGATGAAAGAGAAGCACAAATAGCATTCAAAAAAGAAATAAAACAAAAAGAAGCTGATCTTGACAAGGATGTAGAATATAGAGATTCTCCTTTAGATACTGATTCCGAAAAGAAAAGGCAAGATAAAAGAAAACAAGGCGCCCTGGAATGTGTTAATATCAATAAAGAAATGTATATTTTAAGTTACAATACACTTAATTCTTCGTCTCTCTTAGAACAAACTAAACTATCTGAATCTTTACAGTGCACTGACACAGAAAGAAATGGCAGCTAAACTAAAAGCAAAACAAAACCTTTGTGAAGGTGTGGACTCTGATATGATAAAGCAGCTTCATGATGCTAAAAAAAAGAAAAAGGTAAGGTGTCTAAAATACGCAAAATCTAAGATAATCTAGTATCATCACCATCATCATAATCCTGCAGTGGGATAAACCACACTAGGTTGGGTCGGCACAATATGCCTTCTTCCTTCGTTATTCTCTATCGGACATCATCTCTATAGAAGCCTGTATGTAGCGGAGAATGTCACTTTTTCAATTTGCGTTGTTTTGAAAATTTACCGAAAACCGCCTCTCGCGTACTTAACTTAGAGGAGACAGCTCTTAATTGGGGCAGGTTAGAGCGTACCGTATAAAAAAATAGCTTTTCGCATTTTTTTAAATGACGCAAACCTCCGTAAAATATGCTTAAAATGTGTTTCGTAGTTTTCTCTTGGCGTATTAATATATAGATCATTCAAAACATTAAATTATAGGCGGAAATAGCACTTGCGAAGAAGAAAGAACTTGAAGAGTATGAAGCTGTTCGAAGTGATGTAGAGAAACATCGCAAACGTACTAAGGACCTTGACAATATTTTAACCGAAACATATCATAAAGAAAAAGACAGAATGAAATGTAAAATAGACGCAGTCTTGAAAAAGGTACCTGCTTAAAAATAATAATATTTATTTTAAACTATAATGATACGATTCGAAATTATCATATAATTTCGAAAATATTTATGATCCACATTAGAACACCTAGTTAAAAAATAAAATGCGTATCTACACTCTAGGTGTAATTGTAGCTAATATATACAATAACATGTTTATGATATTGTTGAATTAATACAGCTCATTGAAGAGAAAAGACATGGAGAGAGAGCTATCAAGTTCTACGAAGTAATTGATGAACTACAAAAGGCTGAAAAGAAACGATTCGATGATTTCATTGAGAAGGGAATTCAAATGCATGACAAAAAGTAAGCACGCTTATGCAAATAATGAAATCATCTGATACTTAACTTGTATCCTTGAGTTAATCAATGCTCATTTAACAGACTTAAAACACAAGAAGCAAAGGAAATTGAAATAGAGAGCAAGAAACGACAGGAACGCTGGAAAATTTCACAGGAGAATAAAATTGCAGGAGAGAACTACAAACTGTACCAACAGCTTACCGCGCCTACCACTAAATGCGCTTGTGATGTGCAGACGCTACTGTTCAAACCGAATTATCATCTACTTTCAAAGGATATAGAGGGAAATGCTCCTGAAAAAGGTAAAGATTCGAAACTGGTAACGGATAGAAACAAAACTAAAAGTAAAAAAGGCACTCAAGATTAATGTAATATTTTCTATTTATAAACCGACTAAAATAAGTTATTATTGATAAAAAAAAATGGAACCTGCTTCACCACTAAAAACATGAACTTGCAAACACATGAGTAGGGTTCATTATGTCAGTCTGTTTTCCTGTTTTTTAAAAATAGATTAAAAATAGGATGTCAAAAATGAAGTCGATGTTGATTATCAGTTGACTTACCTACACAATAAGGGTGCAGATTTGTAAGTTGCCCCGATACCACAAGCAGTAGGTAACGCTATGGATCGTTAGGAATGAAACTTGTTGCCTTCGTCTGTTTCTCCGCACCAATACAATACAAGTTTATAGGTTGCTTTAAGGCAAGCGTGCTCCATCTTAGGACACATCTTTACTTGTTTGTATAGTGAAACCACCAATAAAAAAAAACTCCATGATTTGGAGCCAGAATATGCTATTGTGGAATGTCCTAATATTATTTATTTATAATTATTTAATAATCTACTTACCGATTGTTTATCCAAGTTCTCAGCATTATGGACTGTTGTGCGCATTTCACTTTGAAACTTTTCCAGGTAAACTCTCGTTCCTCAAACCAAGCGACAAGCTCATCAAATCTCTGAAGAAACGAACAGAAGAGCCCGCTAGCTACACTGGCGCAAAGGACATTGATAAGTACTTCGCTCAGCAAGCGACTGAGGCGCTATGCAACTGCAATCACAAGTACTTTGCAAGAAAAGTAGTTGACGTAAGTTTTAAAATAAACACGATTAATAATAATTGATATTATTAATTACGTTTTAAAAACTAAAAAAAAAACGGACTTCAACGAAGAATATGATACAATTTCGTTCATCTGGATGACGTATTTTTTCCAATTATTTTGATGACAGATGAAAGAACCAGGGGGATTTTTCATTACTTTTGAGGCAATACACCCTAAAAATACCCAAATCGCTTCAAGTGTGCCTATAACATTTGAAGAGTTCCCTCGATTTCTCCAGGATTTCATCATCAGATCCTGACCTGATGACAGGGGTCCTTTTTCCTTACATTTGAGGTAATTCACTAAAAATACCCAAATCGCTTTAGGTGTGCCTATTATATTTAAAGAGTTCCCTCAATTTCTCCAGGATCCCATCATCAGATCCTGACCTGATGTCAATGACACCACCTGTGAAAGGGTATATATACCTTTCAAACAAAAAAGATTTTTTTCAAATCGGTCCAGGCGTCTTCCTGTAATCGGGGAACATACATAAAAAAAAACCGACGAATTGAGAACCTTCTCCTGTTTTTGAAAGTCGGTTAAAAAAAGTGCACTAATACCGTTGACAGTTCGGAAGGTTCTGTGAATTAAACTAAGTGATCACGTGACGTTGGCCAAAATTTAATATAGCTGACACGCTCTGAAGGCTTAACGGTCCGTTTTCTAAGATCTAATCAGTGTAATTAAGAATGTTTTAAATACTTGTTCCAAGGCAAGCGCATCGCGCGCTGAAATAAAGTGAATGAAAACGCTTATAAATTATATTTTTTTGTCTCATTTCAGCAATATCTAAAGTTGAACTGTCTGGAGCCACATGACTTAAAAATTACAAATTATTAACATGTGCAGTGCGATGAAAGAAAACAACAATTTCGACAATCATTATACTACATTTATTAATACAAGATTCACTATATACAAAACCTGTCCTTCCTTCGAAAATCCGATCTTTTGCAACCCTTTAACGATTCTTCTACATTAGATATGACTAAAATGTGAGTTAGTTTATTTTGATGTAATTAAGAGCGGACCACTACTTGCTTATCTATTAAATAACAAAATAAATAGCTTTAGATCACAATGTTCATACGCAGTCGATATAAAGAAGCGAACTTTTTTTACACTTACTATAACGGTAACTTGTAAACTGCGCGGGTGCTTTCTGTAGTATTTTCTTCGTAAAAATGATTGCAGAAAGGCTAAATTATTATAATAATCCTAATAATAGTTATTCCGCTTCAGTACTACAACCTAATGGTATTTGATTTGCTACACTTTATGAGTATATAAATTAATTTGTTTTTTTACAGATGTATAGGCTGTAGTACTAAAGCGTAGTCAGGAATATAATTAGATGATTCTAAATAAGATAACCATCACATGAATTCTCGAAATCAATGTAAAAATATTTTAATTTTGCGAGTTTAACACTTGTTTGGCGATCCCGACTTATTGTACGTACAGAAGAGAGAACTGATGTACTATTAAACTGTATGATTTATTTTGTCCTTAATTAAAATAACACATTTTCATTTCAATTCTTAGACACTGCATGAGAATTTGAATTTTTAATCTCGTTCCGTAATAGGCACCGTAAAGGTTATTGCGAAGTCCCAGCTACTTTAGCGTTTACGCTCAGTATTTAATAATCAATGATGACTGTTCACAATGACAGAATTTTGATTTTTAGAGCTTTCTTCACTAGTTTTCACTACTAATATACGAATACTGAAAACTTTCAATCTACGTTGAGAAATTCAAGGGCGGTTACCTTACGTGCCTAGTAAAGCGATGTCTTCTGTTTAATAACGGCTTGCACGCATTTCGCCATGGTGGGGGAGGCGCGGCTGATGGCGTCCGTCATGAAGAAGTCTTCCAGCTGCTTTAGTTGGACGTCTACTTTACCGGATATTGGCTTTTGGACACTCTGAGAAAAAAATAAGACAGATTTGATATACATAGCATATCAACTCCAATCATGTCTCAGAAATTATAAAAATATTCATAGCGCATCAAGGGAGTTTCCAGTCTTAAATTGAAAAAAATCGTCTCTGAAACCCGTACCTATTAGAAGTGAAGCTACTATTGGAGCTTTGATATGTCTGCAGTTATTTTTTTATAATGTGGGTCGGCCCTTGACCTCTAATATTTGCCTGGGCAAGGATCCGTTCTTCGATGTAGCTACCTAATTTATATTGTTGTAGTGATATGTGATTAGAATTTGATGTCTAATGTGATGTGAAATTATTGTTCGTTTTTGTTATTCTATAATTAGCTGACTACGCTATCTTAAGGTAAAGCCTGTAATAATTGTAATTAAATTATAATGTTTAATGTTGACAAATCTGTTTTATACAAGTCGATGTGTATATGAAGGTATGTAATCCCTATGGACTTCCTATTTTGATTTTGGGTCCATACTATAACCGCGCAAGTGGACTGTGAGGGGTCAGAAACTTCACAGTTCCATCCACTGGGCTAGTCTGATGATTTCCTGATGTGATGTGGTACCTGCGCGAGCGCCCTGGCCTGCGCGAAGTAGTTGTTGTCCTGCACGTCTCCGTACGCGACCAAGGCGGGGCTGAGCTCGGCGAGCCGGTCGCGGACCTCGTCCAGCGTGTCGTAAGGCAGCCGCGCGCCCACCACCTCCGACAAGGCTCTGCACGACAAACACGATACACTCATTTTCACTTTATAAAAGTTTTTTTCTGAATATGGAACTTTTAATTTTTACGCAGAGCCAACTAGCCCCATACTACGCATAGCTTGTTATATGGGAACTAGATTACGGATAGAATACTTCTATATTTGTAAATAAACACACATTATACATTAAGATGTGCATACCCAGGTGATTTAATACAGGTGAATTTATTCTAATAAATCAATATAGCCCAAACACAACAAACATCTATATTAATCACACAAATGTTTGTACCGAGTGGAAATAAAACCCACAATCTACAACGCAGAAGGCAGAGCTATTACCAACAAAGCTGCGAGGCCTGACACCTACGCCAAGACATAGTTTTGCTCTAAATCTCCATCGTTAGCCAACATTTCTTTTTATTGTATGACAACAAGCGCAGATCATATATACACATAAGGTCGAAGGTAGAAGCTAGTGGTTCGCCCACCGGATAAATAAATAATAAACAAATATCTATATTCATCACACAAATGTTTGTCCTGGGTGGGAATCGATCCCACAACCTACAGCGCAGAAGGCAGAGCTACTACCAACTGAGCTATGAGGCTTACTGATTACCGGGTTCGATCCCCATGGCGAGTACAATTAGATTGGTGGTAGGATTTTATTTAAATCCGCCTGGCTAGCTACCACCATCTGACCTAAGTCTGTCTTGTCCACCTTCCATATCATAACTTGAAAATCTGGTGAGATAAAGGTCAAGCTCCTCCCCGTCGTACAATAAAAGAAAGACCACAGAGGCGGTTGAAAACATGTGCGTATAGGTACTGTACGTCAGTACGTCCGCACATAGAATATCTCTCTCACCGTATGATCTTCCAGTCCTCCCTCGCGAGGCCGGGCGGGTTGACGGCGGGCAGCGTCTGCTGCGCGCGGCCCTCCGCATTCACGTAGGTCGCCTTCTTCTCGGTGTAGGCAGCGCCGGGCAGCACGATGTCCGCCAGCGCCGCGCCCGCGTCGCCGTGGTGACCTGTCACGTGACAAACAATGCAGTTATAAATAAATAATAAATAAATATTACAGGACATTAATTTCACACAGCGCCATCTAGCCCCAAACTAAGCATAACTTATAATATGGGAACTAGATTACGGATATAATACTTAAATACATTTTTTTATTTGTAAATACATACTTATCATACAATACACACCCAAACACAGAACAAACATCTATATTCATCACATAAATGTTTGTCCTGGGTGGGAATCGAACCCACAACCTACAGCGCAGAAGGCAGAGCTACTACCAACTGAGCTATGAGGCTTGTTAGTTATCTGTTATCATCCGCGTATTCGTTTTTTGTAATAGGTTTTTAATATATTATAAATATATACGAGTATATAACAAGCCTCATAGCTCAGTTGGTAGTAGCTTTGCCTTCTGCGCTGTAGGCTGTGGATTCGATTCCCACCCAGGACAAACATTTGTGTGAGGAATGTAGATGTTTGTTCTGTGTTTGGGTGTTGTATCATATAGTACGTATGTATTAACAAAAAGTATACTATCCGTAATCTAGTTCCCATTTTACAAGCTATGCTTAGTTTGGGGCTAGATGGCACTGTGTAAAATTCATGTCCTGTAATATTTATTTATGATTATTATATATTTGTTGGATATCTGGATAAATTTGACCGACTTTGTTATTATATAGGTCGAAAATAACAATTTATTAATTGTTATTTTTGATTTTAATTTCGTTTTGTTTTAATTAATTAAAATATGATAAACAATAATAAAAACAAACCCAAAAGGTAATAACAATACAGGACACAAGAATACTAAGTATAACTATTATACTAAACTAAACAAAAATAATCAATACTTAAAATAGTTTGAAACTAGCCACTGCCGCTAGGGGCATGCCTATCGTAATAATGGCGGACGTAGGAACAGTCAATTTTAGTTGCTTTCATGGCCAGAGCAGAATTGGTGCTGACCCGCACTCTGCGAACTAGGGACAAGCATCGTTTGCTTGCTTATGTATTTGTTTATATATTTAAGAAAAAAGCAGTGTGTTCATACAATAACATCTTGTTATATTGACAGTGACATTTGCAGAAATACCGCCTCTGTGGTCTAGTAGTTCGCCCACCGATATCAGATCCAGAGGTCTCGAGTTCGATCCCCAGGGGGTACAATATTGTGCTCGGTTTCGTTTATGGTGAACACCTGCTTACCCAAGTCGCCATAAGAATAATTGTTGTATTCCTGCATTTAGAGGTAAAGATAGCCAGTGCTTAGACTGTTGAGGATTCCGGGTGGAGTGCGCCTCCACCGTCGGCCTTATCTTAACGTGTTACCAGATGAGATGAAGGCCAAGTGATTCCACGGCGTACAAAAAAACGTTTGATTTTCCTTCACAGAATTCACCTCTGATCACTACACATTGAGTTGATAAGAATCGTTCGCTTTCAAAGATATGGTTAAATTGTTCCGTAAAATTAAGAACCAATATAGGATATTAGTATATCCTAATATATTATATCCCATAATCTTAAGAATGTCCACATCATAAATTACATCATATATATATTGATCACAGAATGGTGACCCGTATTTTCTATAAACATAAATGATTGGTAAAACTTTACTTACTTGATAATTTTAAAAGTTATATAAATGTGTACCTTGGTATATGACGATCGCGTCAGAGGGCAGTGATTCCCTGTCGACGATGCCACCGTCAGCGCCCAGTAGGTACACCACCTTGGGCCCGGACTGCAGCGCCTTGCCGACGCCGGGCTGGTAGCCGATGTCCAAGGCCGCCACTTGAGAAGCGGTGCGTTGCAGGACGTTCAATACCTGGTTAAAAGTATAAAAGAAAAAAAGAAAAATAAATCAAAATGTAAATAGAAACAATTACTTGATCACGACATAAGCAAAGAGAAAAAAGAGAAACACATGAAAAGGAAACAAGATAAAGAAACAAGAAGTATCAACACATCAATAAAAACAAAGACTCAATGAAAAACAAACACAATCCTCTAAGATTCATTAACAAACATTCCTATCTAAATATTTCTAGTGTTTATTACAATTATTATGTAATTCAAAGCTTTATTGGTATTTTTTCGGAAAAAGACATCATTTTGGTTATTTTTTCAGCATAAAAACTCGATCAGCTCTAAACGAGCCTCGTCTAGGCATTACCTTAGCGTGGATGAGGTCTACGATGGTACTAGTTTTCCCAGAAGTTGCCTAATAAAGCGAACCGCTTCATCTTTAATACTTTTATATATTAGAAAGGTAGGGGAAAAGTGATATTTCATCCTTTCTACTTTTTTTTATACAACTAGGATACCATACTCTTCAAACCGGAACACAGCAATGCTGCCCATTCACAAGTGACTCTACCACTCTTGAAATGATGACCTCTGCCTTCCCACTTGTCTAACCTTCCAGCACATGTCTTACCTTCCAGCTCTTGTCCTCGAGTTTGTCCTGCAAGCTGAGCGATAGCTCCTGCGTGTACGCCAGCAAGGCGGGCCCTTCGGCCGTCTTCAGCTGGTCGGCTCCGAGGATGACGACGGGCCTCTTGGCCGACTGCAGGCGAGCGAGCACCTGGTGGGTTGAGGACCCCGTCGCTAGCTCTTTGATGATGGACGCTGAATCGCCGACGTGCTGAACAAAAAGTTATGTATTTTTGTATTTCAAGTGATTAGATAGATAAATAGATAGATGACTCTTTATTGTTCACCATTTACAAATAACATAACATAATACAGATAGTGGAAACTTAATCCAAGCGTCACTGGTAAAACAATGGGCGGCCTTATCGCTGAAAGCGATCTCTTCCAGGCAACCGCTGGATGGACAGATAAGATAACGTTTTTCAAGGATGGAGGACTATACGAATAACGAATATAAAACAAAATATACATACATAAAATTACATCAATAATAATCATGATAATAATAATAATAATAATAATAAATATTACAGGACATTAATTTTACACAGCGCGATCTAGCCCCAAACTAAGCATAGCTTGTTATATGGGAACTAGATTACGGATAGAATACTTAAATACTTTTTTTTGTAAATACATACGTACTATATGATACAACACCCAAACACAGAACAAACATCTATATTCATCACACAAATGTTTGTTCTGGGTGGGAATCGAACCCACAGCCTACAGCGCAGAAGGCAGAGTTACTACCAACTGAGCTATGAGGCTTGTTAATAAATAAATAAAATAAAATAAATAATGAAGGATAAAATGATAATTTAAGAATAAACTGATAGATAATACTGATAAAATTTCAATTTAAAAGTGTGTTACGATGTCGTCTTTTTAATATTATCAGGTAATGCGTTCCACAGCCTAACAGCTTCAACTGTAAACGAACCACTATAAAAAGAAGTTCTTTGCGTCGGGGTTTTTAACAACAGGGTGTCTGATGACCTAAGAGAAAAGTGATTGCACTTGGTGTGACCAAGTGCAATCACTTGAAATACATAAATTGTGAAATACAAAAATATAATGTCATTGTAACATTTGCAAATGTTACAATGATATTTTTGTGGCATATCCATACCTAACTTTTTTTTAAATTAGGAATCTGCGTCAGGACCCTCGTTGCTCAATTGGTTAGAGCGATTCCGGCTATAGAAAAAGATGCGGGTTCGAGTCCCGTCGCGGGTTGTGCTTTTTTTGTGTCATTATAACATTTAAAAAAGTTTTATAGCTAGAAGCAAGATATTGTTACGCCAATCAGAAAGGTACCACACCTGGCTGGCTGATTGGTGATCGTAGTAAAGAAATTAGTCAGAACCCTCGCTCGCATTACGCTCTGTGTTTGTTTACGTTTCTGTTGGACTGTTGGTTGTATTCGTATACAAGATTAAATCGTATTGATAAATGCATAAGTGTGGACCGCAAGTTTAATAGACAACTTCATGCTATTGTTACGTTTATATACCAGCATCTAGCGGCATAATGTGAGACCTAACCTATTTGTAAGAACGTACTGTACCAAGATTGAATAAACACATAAATATTATAGGACAAAAATCTCACACAGCGCCTTCAAACCTCAAAATAAGCATTATTAATTATTGCTATTACCAATCCCTATTAAGTGATCTCTCTAGTAGTCACGACTAAGTTGGTAGAGTTTATTGTAATTCAGAACAATTGTTTGTTTATAAAAATAGGAGAACACCCGTTGTTGCCACGGCTAGTACCGATAACAGGATGTGAGTTAAGTAATTACCATGTAATCGTAAGTGAGGTCAGTACCAATAATAGGAAGTGAGTTAAGTAGTTACCATGTAATCGTAAGTGAGGTCAGTACCAATAATAGGAAGTGAGTTAAGTAGTTACCATGTAATCGTAAGTGAGGTCAATACCAATAATAGGAAGTGAGTTAAGTAGTTACCATGTAATCGTAAGTGAGGTCGACGTGAGGTCCGACTAGAGCTACGTCGGTATCCTTGTGCACGAACGCCTTGCGGATGCGCGAGTTCAACAGCGGCGCTTCGAACCGGATGTTGGTTCCGATCAGTAGGATAAAGTCTGCGTCTTCTACGTCTGAAAATTAAAATGATTTTTATTACAGTAACCAATTTAACAATGTATAGGTAAAAGGTTGGGATCTTCACTTAAGTAAACAATACTTGTGTTAGAAGACCCCGCTCTTGCGTGCGTGCGTGTGTGTGTGTGTGTGTGTGTGTGTGTGTGTGTGTGTGTGTGTGTGTGTGTGTGTGTGTGTGTGTGTGTGTGTGTGTATGTGTGTGTGTGAAAGTAGTGGTTGGGGGGGTCTCCTTTTCTTAAGAGTCTGGGAAACGGAAGACCCCGTCTGTTAGTAACAAAATAATTAATAACAAAGATCCCTATCTTTGTTATTATTCATTTGAGATTGACAAGCCTCACAGCTCAGTTGGTAGCTCTGCCGTCTGCGCTGTAGGTTGTGAATTCCCTTTGCTCCACTATCACAACTATTTTTTTCGATTCCCACTCGCAACACACATTTGTGTGATTCATATAAATGTTTGTTCTGTGTTTGGTTGTTGAATTGTATGATAAGAAAAAAAATTGGCGCTAGATGGTGCTATGTGAAATTCATGTCCTGAAATATTTATTCATTTATCTTTTTGAAGTACAGAATATGACAGAGGGCCATTTTCTAGTAACAGTAACAGTAAGAATGGCCGTCAAATAGGGTCGAATTTAGTAAATAAATAAATATAATGGGACATGCACAGCGCCATCTAGCCCCAAACTAAGCATAGCTTAGTAGCTCATTAATAGCATAGTAGCTAAAATTCTTTAAATTAACTTCTTTATAGTTTTGATGACTTCAACCGTCAATTAGTAATGTCTTAATTCACGAGTGAAATATAGACATTGTTAATATTTTTTCAACTGGCAAACTTATTATCGATACTAATTTTATTCAATAAAAGATATTTAAATTATCAAACCGAGGAGAGAAGATAATGTACCAAACATGTTTAGCAAGATTGTTATTATATAAGCTCTCACTAAAAGCGCGTAGAAAAGTTGGATACATACAGATATATGGTTGAATACAGGTTAACAGGCAGGATGATCAGGATTTACTCTTATCGTTTCGACCTGTAATCTGATCTGTAGTCTAATAAGAATCCATAGATTCTCGTAAAAAACTGAGACAAACAGGAAAATAAATGGTTTTCTTGGAACTCACTAGCGATTTTAGTGTTGAGCAGGTAAGACGATCGAAGGTCGGTGCCGCTGCCTTCCGACGGGAAGTACTGCTCAGTACAAACGTTCTCGGAACCCAGTTTGTTCGCGAGGTCTTTCAGAGCTACCAGCGACTCCGCATCAGCCAGATCTCCAGCCACGACTAACAGCTGAAAGATAATCCGGATTATAACCAAGTGGTTCAACCCACCGATTGCAGATACAGAGGTCCCGGATTCGATCCCCATGGGGAGTACAATATATTGTGCTTCGTTTGGTTGGTGGTAGGACTTTGTTTATGTCCGCCTGGGTAGCTGGGTAGCCATCTTACCTAATTCTGTCGCCATAATAACAATTCTAAAATTGTTGGTAAGATAGCCTCAGTTTGTTGAGGATTCCGGGTGAAGTGCGCCTCCACCTTCGTCCTTATCTCAACTTGTAGCCAGGTGAGATGAAGGCCAAGTGCTTACCCGTCGTACAATAAAAAAATAAAAAAGTTGTTATTTTTTTGCATGGTTGATTATACGAAATTTATCTACTACTATAACACGTATAAAAAGGCAAGCGAAGATGAACACTGTACCTACAGTACAAGAAAGGAAGGCATAGGCAATGAGTTATCGTCTCTTTACTTTTTTGTTTGGGGTTAAAAGTTTTAAAAAAATCTAGTGATATTAATTATATTTATTTGTTTACTCTTGTGATCCTAAACAATGTTATTTAGTGTAAGTTGTTGTACACCGTAATTGTTATATATATCAGATACGTATCCTCTGTATTGAAAATGGTTTTTAAAATGTGTAATAAATATATAATAAATAAATAAATTTTAACACTGTTACCAATAATTAAAGATTAAAGTCGTGAATGTGATATATAAATTATAATCATGATAAGAGTGGTGCAAATCACACCATGCACCACAAGCTAACAGTTTAGTTTTGATACACCCTATCACTTATCACATACCTGCGAAAAAAATTGTGTGGTGTGACCACGGCAGGTAATCTTCAAGCAAAAAAAGTGAACCGTAATGTGAATGGATGAGTGAATGACATTTATCATGTATGACAATTCGTTCCCCTCATCCTTCATTCTTTCATGTCACGTGGTCTCACATAATTTTACGCCATGTTTGTATTGTTGTTATTGTAGTTTCAAAGTTGGTCGAGTAAAGTTTTGCGTTACCTAAGTTTATTTAATTCCGTAACTTTCTAATTTCTAATTTCTTTCTCTCAATTCCTGAATCTATAATCATAATCTCGCAACATGTTTAACAAGTGTTGTGTCAAGGGCTGTGGCTGTGTCAGTAGGCGGAAGGACGTTCGTTTTCCAATGTTTCCAAAGACTGAGATAGAACACCAAAAGTGTTTACAGTGCATTAATTGTGATGAACTGCGAAGGTGAAGCTTCCAGAAACTTCGCAAGTAGTAAATGTGTCGAAACCACTTTTAAAGCGGTTTCTCGCATCGAAACGATATCGTATCGAGCTCGTCTTCTTTTTTCTAGATTTTCTAGAAGGCACAGATGTTTATAGACTATCAAACAAAATTTTGCCAAAGATGCAATTAAAAGCATTTATTATGTACAAAACGAAATTGAAAAATAAAAAAAACTTCAAATATTTTCTCTTACATTCCCTAAAATCTCAGGGACATAATTTATTCTCAAAAATTCTAGGTAGGTACCTATTATTTGAGTGGGTAATAAATGGTGGTATAGTTACCCAACTTGTGCCAAGACCCAGTCAAATTATAAAAAAAAAGAACTGTCATACATGATACGTGAGCATTCAATAGAGTCGAAATATGTTCTATGCGAGTGCCCTGTCTGAAGCGTTAGCTTCCTATTAGTCTGTGGGTGTGACCACACCGTTCAGACGTGACATGATGTTACCTTCTCCGGAGGACAGTCCCGCAAGGCCCTGGCTGCGGCCACGACGGCATCCTCCCACTCGACGCCCTGCAGGTTTCCCTGACTGTCCTTCAGCATGGGCGTCACCAGCCGTTGACGCTTCAGACCATCGCACGCAAAACGGGACTTGTCCGACAGCCATTCTTCATTGATCTCCTGATCAATAAAGATAGCAAATGATGTAAAAAAATCTCCATAATATAATTTCGAAAGTTATGTCGCGTTAAAAAAGTAAATAAAATACTGTGGATAAAAGTTTACCTCATTGGTCCTGGGTAGAATACGTAGTACTTCATTAGTCCTTGTCGCTACTACGATGTTGCTTCCCAGTGGATCCAGAACGTCAACAGAGTCAATCTAAAAATAAACGATGTTGTTGTTCATAATACTAATTTCAATATTAATTCTAAATCTTGGCATTTAAGAAAATTAACTGTACAGCACATGCTACGATATATGTCTATACATTGTTTAGAAAAAGGATAAAAGATCTTTCATTCACGATACAAATATTTGAGTGTATGATCTAAAAAACTTTTAGTTGTAAATATACCTTACCCTTCTGGTTTCCCAAGGACGTGCGGCAAAACTGTAGGGTTTGGATGTGAGAGCGCCGACTGGGCACAGATCAATGATATTGCCAGACAACTCAGAGAGGAACATCTTTTCCACATAGGTGCCAACCTAAATAAATAAAAATCTGTCAGCCAGAATAATCAAGTCCGGTTAATTTCTTTCATTCCATCCAGCTCTGTCTCTTCCCAAGCTACAACGAAGATTGCCGTGGCGTGGCTGCTGTGTCCTAAGAATCAAACCCTCCAACTCAGCCCGAGGATGGCGTAAAGCCGACTAAAGGATCTCATCAACAGCAGCTTACTTTTGATATGTATTACAGATGACCCTGCGCAGTTACACTTACGCTAAGGTTGTCAGTTCATCACTAGGTATCGTTTCGGGCCATATGAAATGAGCCTACAGATGAGCAAAGCATTCTCTCGGAAGGCTCGCCGCCATCGTAGACCTCATTACATCTCATTCTCATTTCATTGACCTCGTAGGCCTCGAGATCTAGAGTATCCAGGTAAGAAGCCTTGCGCGTAGTAAACTCTTTGTAAAGAGAGCTCATATTTGGTTGGTTTTTTTATAGATAAGTCTTTAAACTATGATTATCATGAACTCGTGGAAATGTGTCATAATTAACTTTGCTTAGTATTTATAGATATAACAGAAGTTTACATCCTAGCGACAAATGACTAACTTTGAAAGCATATATCTTCTCACAGATGTTGCTACAGCAAGACAAGTTTACTTCAGTTACTTTCACAGTATTATGTCATATGGCATAATATTGTGGGGAAGTTCTGCAGATATAGACGAAATATTCGTATTGCAGAAGAGGACTGATCGCGCTGCTTGCAAATGGATCCCAGATTCATTAAAAGATAAGTTTAAGGAAATAAATATACTGACATTGCTTCGCCATTGTATTTATGAAAATATAATGGACGCATCTTAAAAACATTACCTAAATTGTTTGGAAAAACTGTGATAAACATAATTATAATAATAGAAATAATAATAAACTCGCCCACAACTAGGATAAATAAATTCAATAAATTGTTTTATCGTTATAGGACAAACGTAATAAATTTCCAAGTGATGTACTAAATATGTCAATGTTTTATTTATATATTAAATAATAAATTTAAAAATGTTGTTCAAAAAACAACAAAAGCTATACAGGGAATCTTGATATAAAAATTGTGATTACCTAGGAGATAAGAATGCCTGGCATTAAAAAAGAATTTGCTCCAGTGAATTAATTGTAATTAGTATTTGGTAATTTTATGCTATTTGAAATGGATCATAAAAAATACCAGCCCAAGGTTCTCCTCGGTTTCTCCTTGTGTGCTAGTCGCGATTCCAAACAGGCGCTAGATTTGATGTTTCAAAGTGATCCTAAAAAAATCTTACTAAATAAACAATACTTCATTGTTTTTTTTTATCCTAGCATGGCTTGTATGACGAAATATCAAATCAGATAAGTAATAAACGTCATAACCATGCATTGTAACAACTGTGTTCAGATTTGGATAGGGAAAGTAAATACCATTAGTTGCAAACATCATACCTGCATATCTGACCCTCGTCCTGTGGTGCCAAGGTCATCAATACCCGCAACTTCAGACGCGAACCGAATGCATCGCGTGCAATGGATACAACGGGTCATTGTGGTCTTGATAAGTGGACCTACATCTTTATCTTCTACAGCCCTGGAATACCAAATACCTTGTCACTGAATCTTAGCTTAGCTATACACTGCAAAAATTTTGAAGATGCAACTTTTTTTCCATCTTCATATTATATATTTAAATTCAACCCAAGTACCTACATATTTGTAATTGAATGAATGAAAAGATCATCCATATAAGACCCCCTCCCGTGTAGTATACTCATTGTACAGAGAGCTCATATTGGGTTGGTTACCTTTATAAATTAGTTATTTTATTTTGAAGCCTTTGGTTTAAAGGTTGATGATTTGAAATACAAAAATAGCTTACCTCTTGCCTGAAAAATGGATATCAGTAAATCGACTCTTATCTGATCCAAACGCCATTGACTGGTCTTGCAAGTCACATTCTCCTCCCTGGTCACAAATAGGGCAGTCCAATGGATGGTTTACTAAGAGGAACTCCATTACACCCTCTCGAGCCTTCCTTGTTAAGTCAGAGTCAGTTTTGATCCTCATGCCTTTCATGACAGGCATAGCACAGGCTGCAGCAGGTTTGGGAGACTTCTCAACTTCAACCAGACACATTCGACAGTTGCCAGCAACAGCAAGTCTCTCATGGTAGCAAAAACGAGGAATTTCTACACCAATTTGAGCTGCGGCCTGTTCAAAAAAGTGCTGGGTACTAAAATTCAGTTCTTTTAATAACTTTAATTTGTTTGAGTTAAAGTCATAGGTTACACAAATATTTTATTTTAATTGTAAAGATTAACGAAAGTACCTTAATTATTATTCTTGAAACAATTAAGCTAGGATGTAGTGCACCCCAATGAGATTTTGTTGTTTAGCTTATGATACGTATTTTACCACAGAGATTACCTCATAAAAAGAAAGTAAAACACTAAGATATTAATGTGTTACTTATACCTTACTCTGAGCACACTTTTTTCAATCACTATTATTTGCATTTTTAATATGTATTAGATTAGATAGAAGCTTGATATTGGGGTGGTTATGTAGTTATTATTCAGGTAGGAAGCAATTGGTATTGTACCTGCAAAATCGTTGTTCCCGGAAGAACATGTACTGGTTTGTCATCAATGAACACTTCGACCTTTTCGGGCTGCGATGCAACAGCGTCAGCAAAGCGACGGGAAGCTAGTGGGGCCGCGCGCGAGGGAGAACCCAGCGCAAGCGCCCGGGTCAGCGGCTGGCGCAGCATTCTGCGGCAAACAAGTAATACCAGCTTACAATTTTACGACACAACCACAACACTTGATAATACACTTTCAACAACGATTTTCACCAAACCTGTGTTTCTAAGACAGGGCCTGGCTACTGAATAATTTTAAAACGAGATAATATAGTGACCAGACACTGTAAATACGTGTTAGCCCTATGTTATTGTTACATAAGTTTCAACCCTAACCTATATATTTTAAGTGCACCAGGTCATTAATCAGGTTTAAGAGAATTGTATTATGAGGTTTTTATAGAAGAAAATTAATTACTTGATGGAAATTACGTCGTAAATCCCAAAAAATCGCACCTTATTTTCGAAATTATCAAAATCAAAATACCAATGACAGTTGTATGAATTTATTGTCTTTGATTTCATTAATGTCAAGTGTAGTTATGTCATAATTAATAAATAAGTCAATGTCATTTTTTTTTTAATACTACTAAGCAAAGAGTATCGGTATTGGTCTACCTCCACGTGACCCCCTAATCGCAAGCGATAGTGACGCGACGGACGACGACGTGCGACGTCGCGTCGTCGTCGCCTGCAGCACACAGAACACTAATATCCTAGCTGCAGCAGCGCGATCTGACATTTATCAAAATCAAAATCAAGAGTAATCATTTATAGATCAAAGACCTTTAAATTACTATAGTCCATCAAATCTAAGAAGTACACTATGACAGCTGTCAGATCAACTTGTCTAGGGATGTGAACCAAATAATCGAGATCGAAAATATCCGATATTAATTAGAAATTGAAAAATCGATATTGATACTTCATAGGTAGGAAACAATCGCTTTCTTTTTTGATAAAACTATAAACTCAGATAGAAGTAAAATAAATATGTATCGCTTAATTAATACCAAATAAATTAATTATTTCTGCTTATTTTTTTTTAAGATGGCCACCCACAGATAGACGACAGACTAAATTGGAGGTTGTTTTGTACCTACTTGTGCCTAACGGATTGAACTTCAACTTCAACTTCTTTATTTTGGCTTGCAACCATTGCCACCATTGTGACGTATTGAAAGTGTCAAGCTTATGAGACAAAAAAAATATCGGTAAAAGCAATTGATTTCGAAAGACAAATGCCATGCCATGACAAAGATAATTGGGAAATCCGGCAATGTATGTGAGTGGCAATGTTTGTGACGGCATAACTCTCGAACAAATCATCCGATTTTCATGAAATTTAAATTGAATAGAGAAAACGTAATATAATTTGATTGTGGCGGGGGATTTTTGCAAAGTGGGGTAGTTTTTGAGATATAAAATAAAAAGAGATTCCCTTTTCAAAACGACATCAACCTTCGTTTTAAGTTAGAAAGGATATTAATTACATTACGTTAGCAACAAGAGAACCTCGAATACTCAGGTTCATAAAGAGAGTTAGAGAAAAAGTGCTTAAGTAAAATGAGAAAGGTATATTGAAAACACACTTTTATCGTTTGTTAATTACGTTCTATTTGATAATTAATCTCCGTTACAAACCAGACATCATGATCTCAGTTCGGGGCAAACTACTAGAATATAATTGTATTTTTTATTTATTAAAGTACCTATATTTATTCAAGACAAGTAATTCGAAGAACTACTGATCTAAACTTCGGACCGATCGCGCATGGAACTAGCTGGCGTAGTTATTCCGTGGGAGCGCTCTTTCGGTCGCTCGCGCACTACACAACACTATCTCACCGAATTTCCGCCAAAGAGTCGCTTTGATCAATTAAATTATTTCAATATTTTTACCGATTATTTGGAAACTCAAGAATTTTAAACTGTCGCAGCACTACTGTAAACAACATAATGACATAACATTGTATAAACGTGAACCTCACTTACAATTTTACTGATTGTTTATGTTTTAAACTAGTTTTACGAGATTCAAGTATAGATTAATGTACAGGAATGTTTAATAAATATTATTCTTTATCTGAGTAAATAATTTTTCGACATTATAAGAATTACTATTTGTAATATTTTGTGTCTACGTTTGAACAAAGTCATAACATAATAAGAAATGCGAAACGTCAAAATGTACCTCTTAGATTTGATGGACTATAACTAGACTGTGTACCGAAAATGTTTGTTTAGCTAAAATGAAATCTATGTTGTAGTGAAGCTATTCTTGTAGCTTTTTTTGCATGCAGCTATTCTCTTATAAGCGGTAAATAGATCAAAGACCAGGACCGCACACTACCACCGCGCTGGTAGTGTGTCCTTTTCTGACTGACGTAAATTTGAAAGTTTTGATAAGTATACAATGAAATGAAACAAAATTTTAATTTTAATAAATCTGTATGATTTTCATGAAAAATGGTGAATTCATGTTGCGTGACAGGTTGCAAAAATGGGTCATAACTTAATTAGAGTGCCACTGTTTTTGTTATTAAACACTGTTTTTGTAAAAACCAAACTTTGTTGAAAAATGTGTCGGCCAGCAAAAAAACATGCGACAAACCACGTCTAGTACATTATTTTCTATGGTGGCAAACTTGTACGATCAACTTTTGGTGTGCATTACCCCAGCAAAATGTTGTGCTCTGTAAAGATGAGATAACGATATAAAATTAGTAGATTTGTGCGTCTTATACTTTTGGATATATATATATATATATGATAAAACAGATTTTGCGGGGCATGGGGTATGTCTGAAACATTACTCCAGCAAAATTTCTGGTTCCTATAGTGGGCATGCCAGGAGGTAAAAACTACTTGTCATTTGTCACTTTGTAAGTAATTCAACAGTGCCTAAGCATGTACTTTACTAATCATTCTCTATTTTTATCTCTTTTTTTCTATCATTATGCAGAATGTTATGTTATTATATATTATGTTGTTATTGTAGTAATTAAGAATTATTATTTTTCTCCACATCTGTACTAATCGATATTCTATAAGTGATAACTGTATGAGGCTTTATTTGTTCATAATGTTGAGTTTACAAGATGTTAGCTGTTTGTTTTCCACGTAATATAAAAAAAAATGTGTCCGATACCAAATATATCAATAGATAGCTAGGTCTTTACGCGGGTCAATCGTGCCCGTAATTTTGAAATTTGCGTGACAGAAGGTTTCACAGAAATTCAAGATTTTGTTGTGGTAACGATTCGCAGATTTCCATATCTCGAAAACCGCTGGATGCTCCAATTTGAAAATAATATCACGAATAGATCTTGATTTGTGTGTATTTGTGTATTGGTTAGTTTTTCAAACTAATTGGCAGATACCTAGTAATTAATTAGTTTTGTTAATGTACCTGATCTAACCTATCTAGTGATTTTTAAAAAATCCGTTGATAATTGTGTAAATATTTCGTTTTTTTTCTTGTACCTAGCTATTTTATCTATGTAAAAGTTACTATTAAGCATTCTATTGTAACGCATTAGAATGTAATTCTGCTATGTTGCATTTTTTTCAAATAAACAAATAAAAAACGTTTTTACAATCAATTTGTTCTGTTGTGTTCTGTTTGGTCATGATCATCTCTTTAGAAAGGGACACACTACCAACGTGAGCCCTCTCGCGCGAACCAGTTTTTACCATATAGTGCACAGTCTAGTTAGTATGTGTAGGGTCTTTGGTATAGATAGCATGAACGTATACTAAAACTGGACTGCGCACTGTATTCTTAAAAACGAGCCGAGCGAGAGGCTTGAGAACGTAATTCGTCTTTTCGTAATAGGGTGTCCACATCGCCCACTTTAATGAATGAAAATACGAATTAGTAGATACATTTATTTTATTATTATTGTAACATAAATAGGTTTATAGTGTTTTTATTAAATTTGTTTTTTCTAAACACTTGCGCCTTTTCTCAAGAATGAACCACTAAAGTCATTGATAAAAAAAAATGTTACGATAGACAATATAACGATAGACTCAGGTAGGCATTCAGCGTTAAGTTAGTACCTGAATCAATCGTTTACCTAGAAGGTTTTCTTGTCTCCGATATCATGGAAGGATATAAACACAAGATATCAACAAAATATATTTATTTTAACTTATAGGTACAAAATAAGAGTAATAGGCTAAATAAGTAGTAATAGGAGTAGCAGGGTCTTTCATACGACAAAAAAGGCATTGTGTGCCTCTATAAGTCAAAGCCAAATATTTTTATTCAGTAAGATTTTTTTGCTACGGGACTTGGCTCCCCCGGTGGCTCCCTAAGGAGACAAGGTGATTCTCATATGGTCTTGGCTCACCCGAACGGGGGAGATGAACACATACACATTTTCCTTAAATTCAAAAGTGTTTTTAACTTCCGTATTTATCCTCTAGTGAAACGATTACATATCATAACATGTAAAATAAAAATATATATCATTAAAAGCAAATGAAAGCTTTGACCAAGATCTACATTTTCAATGACAGCTGTCAAACTTCAAACAACCATAACCCTGAAACTACTCGTCCTAGACTCTCCGTTCTTAATTCAAATGAAAGCTATGACATATCTCTGAAACTACTTGTCCTAGACTATTGAGTGAAAGCTATGAACGATAGCTATAATTTCATGACAGCTGTCAAACTTCAAACGGCCATATCTCTGAAACTAAACGTCCTAAACTCTGCCTAGCTATCCTTTACTGGATGCCCAGGGCCGGAGGAGATTTGCACCAGAAGACCGAGCCGAAATATTGGCGGAGCACCTAGAGGTACAATTCTCCCCCCACCCAGTAGCAAGTAATGCTTCCAATGAGATCCATGTCCACCATGCGTTGGTCGAACAAACAGTCAATGACTTTCTTTTAAGACCCATTCCTGCTCTCTCAGGCGAAAACTTTATCTCCCCAGCTGAAGTTTGGAAGGCCGCGCTCCGCTTACCCAAGCGTAAAGCTGCGATGGACTTCCCAACCCTGCACTACTCCACCTTCCACGCAGAGGCGTAGCCGCTCTAACCGTGCTGTTCAATGGCATCCTCAGAACTGGGCATTTTCCTGCCCCTTGGAAAATGGGTAAGGTCATAATGCTCCCCAAGCCTGGCAAAAACCGACGTCTGCCTGCCAGTTACCGGCCTATTACGCTGTTTTCTACGACAGCCAAGTTGTTTGAGCGCCTGCTGCTGCGAAGACTCGTTGTACACATCGAGCCCGGTCCCGAACAATTCGGGTTGCGCAGTCAGCACTCCACTACGCTCCAACTTGTGCGAGTCTTTCATCACCTAGTCCACGAACTAAACAACGGCCGTTCCACGGTTGGAGCCTTCCTAGACGTGGAAAAGGCCTTTGACCGTGTTTGGCACGCGGGCTTAATCCTAAAACTAATTGCATCTAGCGCGCCACCAATGCTCATACAAATTATTGCGTCGTTTCTACGGGTTCGCCAGTTTTTTGTATCGGTTGAGCATTACAACTCATTGCCTCGCCAAATAACCACCGGCGTACCTCAAGGGAGTTGCTTGTTGCCCGCATTGTACGCGCTTTATACGGACGACATCCCCACACTCGCGACTGGTCTCAGTCCTCGAGGGGAGGATGTCACCCTGGCGCTCTTTGCGGACGACAGTGCCTTCTTCTCGTCTTCCTTGAGTCCAGTTTTTGCACGTAGACAGATGCACGCCAACTGGATGTTCTGCCAGATTGGCTAGATAAATGGCGGGTAGCTATCAACGTAGCAAAAACTGCTTCCCTCATCGTCACGCGAAAGCGCACAGTTCTTGCGCCACTCAAACTGACAGGCCAAGAAATCGAATGGCAACCTGTTGTTAGATACCTAGGAGTGGACATTGATAGGTCTCTGACGATGAACGCTCAAGTAGAGCGCACGATTCGGCAAACACGTGTGGCTCGGGTGATGCTGCGGCCGGTCCTCGCGTCTAAAATACCCTTAAAGACGAAGACGGGGGTATACAAAACGTACCTACGGTCACGCCTTACTTACGCCACGCAAGCATGGTACGCACTGTGCTCGGCCACAAATCGCACTAAGCTATAGTCCCAACAAAACGTCACCCTGTGGGTGTGCACTGGAGCAGGACGATACGTGCGAAATGATGGCATTGCCCGCGACCTACAAATGCCCAGTATTGAGGAGTTCGTGGTGAAGTTAGCGCGACATTTGTTTGATCGCGCAGAAAACTGCATCCACGTACACCTTAACAGAATCGCCCCTCTCCACGCTAGACCACCAGACGTTCGCCGGCTCTGGCGGCCATTACCTCGAGTGCTCTTACGTTCTTCTAACCCATTTGAGTCCAGTTATATATATTAACTTTAAAATAGCGTAAGATACTTAATTATAATTATTCTTTTAACTCTGGGTAACATTAATTAAATTTTCTTGTATAATTCGTAATTAGTTAGATCCTGTAGTTGATGTACCTAATCTAAGTCATGTTTTAGCGTATAACCTACTAACAACTGACACCACAAATAATACGAGACACACACTCCAAACCACGAAGAATCCGACGTACGAGAGCCACCAAGGCCAACGTAAAGCCCCTGAAAGACCAGCACTAAAGTCTTTCGAAGCAAAACCGAGTGACTCAGCGGTCGTCGCTGCTGAAGTTGATGCCAGAAATAAGAGCCCAAGGCTTGTTTCTTACCCGCACCTCTTTGAAACGGTAGAGGTGTTGAAGACCCGTAACCTCTGCGTTTGTAGTAAATTAAAGTTATTGAAGAGAACTACATTTCATCTGACAGATGTAGTTTTGACAGCTGTCATTGAAAATGTAGATCTTGGTCATAGCTTTCATTTGAACTAATGACAGATAGTCTAGGACAAGTAGTTTCAGAGATGTATGCTATTGAAGGTTAGCCGTTAGGCAAAGAAGCCATATTGTTTTAGTAGTTTTCTGAGTAATATGGACACATATGGATGACAAAATACTACCATTATCACTTTTACACGCCAAAATTCTGTATTTCGTAAGTCACTTTGTGGTAGAGATCATGGTTGTAAAATAAAGTATATATTCAGTACTTGTTTATGCAATGTCTATGAAAGTAATATCATAAAAAAAATTAGAAAATCAAAGAAAGCTCCCATGGCCTACCAAAGAGGAATTCAATAATGTAATGGCAACATGTTAGACAAGGAAGCATTACTATAACTGAGCTATCTCTCCTGGCTCGTTTTTCTACTTTGACATAAGATAAGGCAAACAATTTTGAAACTTATTTTTAGCTCGTGGAGTGTAAATTTCATGTGCCTAATTTTTGAGTGCGCTGTCCAGTTTTAGTATACGTTCATGGTAGCTATAGAATACTTAGTAATCGATCTGTGGTAGCTATCTATCTATCTATTGGCTATGCTCTTTGCTCTATTTACTCTTTCCTCCATTTGCAACCGGCAGTGTGGTGTGGTGTATTATAATTTTTATTAACATTAACAAAAAATGGCCATCGGAGACGTAAAAACCACGCAGGGTCTCAATGACTTGAACCAATATTTGGCTGAAAAGAGCTACGTCTCTGGGTAAGTTATATTTCTCACACTCGTATAGGTTGGGAAAGCTAACCACGTCAACCTTTAATCTTTCCGAATATCACCGAAAAACCAGTTTTCACCTTGTTTAATAGCCAATAAACCATTATAAATTGACCCTATTATTGTACAAATGCTGATCATAACCTGATACCAAGTCTGACCTTGATCTGATCCAGCTGTTTACTTGGAATTTTATTATTTTAGCTACGTGCCCTCTCAAGCCGATGTTCAGGTGTGGGAGCAGGTCGGCAAGGCGCCCACCGCCAGCCTCGCCCACGCCTTGCGTTGGTTCACGCACATCTCATCTTACACCCCTGCAGAGCGTAAAGCCTGGGCTGCTGGTGTAAGCCCCCTGACTGCTGGAGGCAAGCCTACCACAGCCCCTGCTGCTGCTGATGATGATGATGATGTTGACCTTTTTGGTTCCGGTGATGAGGAAGAAGTAAGCATATTAAATCTGGTACCTATATTTAGTTAACATTTCATGTCTACTATGTTATTTACGGAATATTATTTTTATAGGATGCAGAGGCTGCCAGAATTCGTGAAGAGCGTGTGAAAGCTTACTCTGAAAAGAAAACCAAGAAACCTGCCCTCATTGCTAAGTCCACAGTCCTCCTTGATGTTAAGCCATGGGATGATGAAACTGACATGAAGGAAATGGAAACAAAAGTCCGCTCTATTGTAATGGATGGTCTCTTCTGGGGCGCCTCCAAACTTGTCCCTGTTGGCTATGGTATCAAGAAACTCCAGATCATGAGTGTCATTGAAGATGATAAAGTTTCAGTTGACCTCTTAACTGAACAGATTCAAGAATTTGAAGACTTTGTCCAGTCTGTTGACATTGCTGCTTTCAACAAAATCTAAGCTTTTGTAATATATTTAATAAGCTAAATAAAGCATTTTTCTCTCCAGAATGTTTATTTTAATTAATACAATAACTGTACCAACAATAAACCTTTGTAAGAGTCAAAATTACAATGTATACTTATTACTATACTTCTGGAAGTCTCACAAAATAAGACCAATGACTAGTAAAAACCTTGATAATCCCGTAGAGTTCTACTGTGTTTGAACACCTACTGTAGGAGGGTGAACCCCAGCTTGCACAAACATGGTTGGAATGTCACTTCCAAAGTAAATCTTATTGTTATTAGAGAGAGCTTCATATTTCTTCAGTTCCAAATATTCTTTAGAGAGTAGTAACTTATTTGCCTCTGCCTGTTTCTTGAGATTGTAATAGTCTGCCTCGGCTTTGGTTATCTGCTTGGCTTTATGAATGCTGTCCTCAATGAGTTCCATCTTTTGCATAGATTCTTTTTCCATGATTTTCTGATCATATTGAATTTTTGCAACTTGAGATTCCTTTTCAGCCTCAATGATTGCCTTGCGTCTGGCTGTTTCGGCTTCTTTTTCAACAACCTAATAAGCAAACAAATGTTGTTAAGTACTGCAAACTTGGTTCATGCAACACAACTTATATTATACAACTTACAACACAGATATTAAATAGGAGTTTAATGTCTGTAGGTGTACATTTTTACCTTTTGATGTTGGGCTGCAATAAGCAGTTTGGACTTCTCAGCTTCCATAAGTTCGTAATTCTTCCGAATAGATTCAGGTATTTTAGGCTTGGTGACTCTCACTGCTTGGACTTGCAACCCAGGGGCCATTTCATGCAAATCTTTTTGGAGAGCCTGAAATGAACAATAATTAGAGACACTTCATTGCATTTTCGTTTGAAGGTAAGATTCATAATACTTATTTTTAACCCAACTGCCTCAGGAGGAAGGCATTTTTTTTGAGACATACAATTATTGTCTATTTCATTGTTACACTCTGCAGACAAGACAGCTTGATGGATTTTGAAATGCAAGGTGTCTATTGGTTCTCCTAAATAGAGTCATTATGCTATATAATTTTAATCAGTAATAAATAAAGTAGTTTGCCCTAAACACAGACCTCAAGATTTGCAAGCACTGTACCACAAGATAGTCTAATAATGTTGTAGGTTTATAGTTTTTTTTCACTTTCTACATGTTTGATATACCTAACTGGAAATTTTTATTGTTGTTAAAAAGGTACTTACAGTTCGCAAATTCTCATCAATCTGGTCAAACAAATCTATGTGAACTTCATGTAAAGTATGAGCACTGCAAAACTGATTCAGCTCATGATGCACTTTGTTGAATATCAGTGTTTTATCATACTCTGCTGTGAAGTTACGTACCATATCCAAAACTGGAAAAACAAATAGTGGTATGGTAAATTAAATTGACAATTACCTAATTCTAGAATGGAACCAATAAAAGCTTACCACTTAGTGGTTCCAATTTATTTACTACTTCAATCCTTTCAAAATAGATCATTACTCCACCACTAGTGCCGCAAGGAACATTCTTGACCTCATCGGTTTGCAAGGTTGTCTGAAACAATGTTGTTCAGATAAGAAAATTAAAACTATAGCTAGCTAGTGAAATTTAATGAGTGAACCTCAGGGTGGTCCATCCATACATTTTATGTAGACTACCTACCTGTATTGATTTGTATGATGTCAAGAGTGGTATCATCATGTGAAATCCAGGTTGACTGGTAACAGGGAGCAATGCCCCACCCTGAAATCAAATATAAAAACAATAACTACAACAAAAGATATCAAATTTGTGAGTTATAGGATAAAATGTTTTCATTACATTATGGCTGGTTTGGATCGGAATACAGATATAACTGCTGGTTTATTTGTTATGCTCAGATCAAGTTAAAAAATCATTGTATACAAATATTTGCAAGACCTGGTCCAAGGTCTATACACATCATGGATATGCAGTTCAATTATAGCAGTTAGTAAAAACTAAAAACTTACGCGATAGTAGACCCCGACATGGCCCTCGTCCACTTTGTGTAATGAGAAGTGGACTGTAACTCCAACAGCTAAAATGACCAGTGCGAGGATTGAAGATTGGTCCGCCATCGGAGGGACCTGACTAATCATAAATCATGTTAAAACCCTTTACCGATATTTACAAATCCTGATAAAGCTAGGTGATATTTACTTACTTCCAATTATAGATTTGTACGGTTACTATAGCCGCTATGGTGACTGATTTGGCTAAGTCGGTTACAACGCAAACTTCGGCCCATAAAAGCGCAGTGTTAAATTAAGATTTCTGATGTTTCTCATGTATTATTCTCAAAATCAGAACATAGGAAGAAAATAAAACAATTTATATTTATATTTCTATTCTAATCCAATTCTGATTCTGACTGACCAAAGAGAATACAATACCACGTTAGTAAGCGTAAGAAGAGCCGGGACTCCACAAACCTAAACAAAAAAAGTAAACCAAACGTCAAAGTTAAGTTATCAAGTTTATCCAACTTGAAAATATTAACATGATAGCGGAAAGGACGACGGTAAAATAAAACAACAAGATACTATTATGACATACTCCTTGTGTATGTCATAACAGTGTAATTCCCAGTTGAAACTACTGTATTATGCATTATGTCACTCTCTCTTCATGTACTGCGTCACGTCATGGGGTGGAACAGCAAAAACTCATCTGCTGCCACTCGAGAGAGCACAAAGATCTGTCCTGAAAGTAGCTTTTTCACACCCATACAGATTCCCAGCAACACAACTCTACCAAGACTGCAAAATCCTGACCTATTCAACAATGATGACAAATCTATATTCACCAATTAATATTGAAACAACACATATTACCACCATCCATTTCATCTGAACGTAGACGTAGAGACAAGGTGTTTCAAACTACTCGTTTCAGAACTACTTTTAAAAAAAATAAAAAAATAAAAATAATTTATTTCAGACAGAGTCCATAGTTACAAATTACAATAGATTTAAAACAAAATTACAATTACAATTACTAACATAAATAAATATAAATTATACAATCATATTAGAAATACGAGCAAACATAGATTACATAAAATGTCATCGAAATTGGAAAATAAGTTTATCAAATTATAATTGAACAAAATAATAATAATAATAATAAAGCTCACAATTTTAGCATTGTTCGCACGAGGTACCTAAGTGATGTGTAGCCGACACATATGCATTTGAAAAGGACAGTCCACGCGACCCGCTATAACTCGCAGGATGCCATTGTTACTGCCGCGGACACGACTTAGCATCGATGCTGCTCGTTTTCTGAGGATGGCAGGAAACCCGTCAATCCGAGCATCAGCAAACATGCCCGATGCACTACAGCGCCACGGCAGCCCCAACAATGCCCGGAATGCGCTGTTATATTGTACGCGAAGGGCTTTGACTGCTACCTTTGTGTAGTTGACCCATAGAGTGCAGGTATAAAACGACTGGCAGTATGCTTTAAAGAGAGCAATTTTGACTGCAACAGTGCATCTAGCAAAACGACGGGCCAACATATTACACCTAACAGCCATCGCCCTACGCTCCCTCTCAATGTCCTCATTGTCTTTGAGGTCCGCCGTCACCCAGTGGCCCAGATACTTAAACTTCTCAACTCTTGATAAGGCTACTCCATCAATAAAGACGGGAGGTACCAACTTAACCTTATGTTCGCGAGGCTGAAAAACTATGAGTTCGCTCTTTTTGGTATTGTATCTTAGGCCATGGGCTTCAGCGTATTCCTCACACTTATATAGCAATTTTCTGATGGCACTTATGGATGGGCCGAGGAGCACCATGTCATCGGCGTAACTAATGTTATTTACAAATTTGCCGTCAAGCGAACAGCCAACCCCGGTGCTGCTAAGCCCGTCCATAAGCCCATTTACATAATAGTTAAATAAGAGACGTGAGACCACCCTGCCGAACACCACAACGAAGCTTGTACTCGCCAGATGCTACACCGGCCCACTTTACAATGTTGACTTGATTGTTATACCAATAATCAAAAAGACGTATGACATCATCCGGAACAGAAGTTTCACATCTTAATTTGTGCCAGAGAACATCGTAGGACACCATATCGAAGGCTTTTGATAAATCTAGAAAACAGGCGTAGACCGGAGTCTTCCTGTCGGTATAGTATCGGACAGTGTGCTTGAGGCATAATATCGCTGTTTCAGTAGAGAGTCCAGAACGGAAGCCAAACTGGGCGTCACTTAGCTTAAGATGGCTGTTTAATATGCGGTCAAGCAGACTGTCCAATACCTTTGCTACTGTGGTAGCTAGCGAAATGGGCCTATAGTTGTTCTTGTCAGATGAGTCCCCAGTCCTGTTTTTGACTATTGGTATAACCACCGTCCTCATGCAGTCAGCCGGCATGTGTGCGTGTCGCACACAAAAAGTGTACAGCATCGCCAGTACTCTCGGCAAGTGAGAACCCGCATGCTGTAGATGCTCGATGCTGACACCGTCGTGCCCAGGGGACTTTCCTTTGGTCATGTGTTTGATAGCGAAATATACCTCTTTTGCGCTAAAACCAGTCGGTAGCTTGGAGGGCATTTGGTTCTCAGCACCAAGTGTCGACACCGGTACGCTTGCTTTAAGAGGGTGAACAAGGAAGTGAGTCTTAAACATATTTGCAATTTCAGATGGTTCACTCACGCCGTGTACACTGAAAGGGACATTAGACCGGGGACTGAGCTTTTTTGTTTGCTTCCAAAAATTTTTAAAGTCCTTTTTGGCGTGATGAGAGGCCAGAATATCCATCTTGATTTGCTCAGCGTTCCTAAGGCACCACTTTAATTTGCTTTTAAAAATACGTCTAGATCCTGCCATTTCATCATAGATAGCACCATTATTAGGTCTACCTTGAAACATCCAAATTTTAAGCTTTTGTCGGGCAAACACATGTGCAGCACGAACGTGTTTATTCCAGCCTATCACCACGCGTTTTCTTTTTGTTGCTCCATTTGTTATATCACTATCAAAGTCGGAACTAGCGATCGCAGCCTCACACAGAATATTCAAAACTTTAGCGTACATTTTATCTATAAATATTTTGTGCTCTGCATTATGGCAAACCCTATCACAGCAATCCCTTAATTCTGGAGGGAAGTCAACATCTTTGAGTTTTTCATTACATAATTTTTGATATAGTGCAATTTGATCACTATCTCTTTCTCCCCACAGTACTCCATTACGTGTGATATTTGAAAATGATTGTGAAAGCTGAGCCTTGAAATTAGACAGTGTACATATTAATTCTAGGGGAAAATGATCGGATACGTTACAGTCATAATGCACCTTGACATCTTCGACCGATGGCCACGCAGACTCTGTAACTACGACGTGGTCCAGCCAACTGGTCGTGCCGTGGGCATCGCTTACAAAGGTGAAAGTGTCAGATGTTGTATCTAAGACTTCAATGTCTGCACAAATCCACTTCTGGTCAGAACAAAACTTGACCAGTTCCCTGCCAAACAATTTGTTTGGATTAGCATTAAAGTCACCTAATATATATACAGCGGCCACCCCTGAACTTTCGATAATTGTGCTAACTTCACTTAAAACATCCGTAAATTCTATTAAAGTATCGACACTATCCTTTTTCTTTGTAGTAGAAAACACTGGCATGTGCACAGAGAAAAATAAAAAACACTGACCATTAATAACTGCTTTTACTGCCACTAGCCGCTCACTACTACACGGTATCACTGAGACGTCACTAAACACAGTCTTTCGCCATAGTAGCGCGACACCTCCATACGGTCTACCTCGGAATATGCCCTTAGCCGTATCCATAGCTGATTTACCGGTATGTCCGAAGTCTGCGTCGATCGTATTAAGCAGGGTCAAGTCGTGTTCAAACAGCCATGTCTCCTGCAGGGCTATGATATCCGCTCGCTTACACAGGGTCCTCACGTAGTCTATGCTGGTCGACAGACGCTTACAATTAAAGCTAATAAGACTACTATAGCTATTAGCTGATGGTTGAACTAATGCTTGATTGTGATCCATTATGAAAGGGTTGAGGTTCGTCTGAAACCGAAGTCTATGTAACGCCTGAAGGATATACCTTCGGGCCATATCTGATCATTCATAAAAACATTCACCCTATGTTTAGGTACGAAAACTTTAAAGGCATTATACTCCTTCTGTTGTTTCATTTTAATTCGCTCCAGGGTAACGGTTATTTTCGTTTTTTCATATATATACTGTATAATGTCATCTGGTAAAGCCCTTTTGTCTACATTGTTTATAAACAAAGGGATGTTTATTTCTGCAGCTCTGAATTTACAATCTGGAGCAGTTGATGCTTATATTTCTTTGTACCTTAATACATTCGCTGCTCCGTTCGGGTTGAGTCCACCCTCCTGGAGTACGAACTAGTTCCGCAAAAGAGTTATTACATAAGTAACCCTTGTCAACGGGCGCTGTTTGAGCCAACGGCGGCGGCGGCGGCTGCGGCGGCGACGAGCTGTTCACACGAACAGGCGCAGTAGGTACGGAGGCGACGACGCACGCGACGGTCGGATCGGTTTTGGGCGAAATATTTTGCGATGGTCGATTGCTGTCGATGCGCTGCACAACCTTCTGCGTGGCCACCACTGACTTAGTCGACCCTAACATTTCGATCTCAGTTTGCATTGTTCTAGTAGATGTAGGTATAACCTGTAACTCGGGGGCGGCGGGCGTAGTAACCCCCGGCCCGCTATCGATATAACTATCAAAATCTGTATCCGTCGTGACACCTACTAGCGGCTGTTGTGATGACATTGAAGATAAATTCGTAAGACCCATGGGGCCGCTATCGTAGTCAAAACTGGCTAGGCAAGCCCCTCTACGAATGTTTATGTTCCTGTACGATGTTGTTTTTAGGAAATTATCATTACATTTGCGGGTATCAGTGTCACTAACCGTTATACCGCTAGTACCTCCATTGCCACTGCCGTTAGGCCCGGGACAAATTTCTTTGTTTACTTTAAATTCTTCCCTGGTACGCAAGAGCTGGTCGTTGGTTACATAGGTAGACTTTATATGTTGCTAAGAAACATATGATCTTTCTAGGACCATACATTCATAATAAAATTAACAAAAATATTGATATCCGTGATCTTACATTCAAGGAATGTAAAACATAGGTAAACAACTATCTCCAATCTCTAACGAACGACCAAACAGAGCACTTATTTCATATGGTCGTATAAGATCCTGGGGCCCTACCGCCGACGGCGAAGCCGATCTCCATTGGCTTAAAATTAGCTTCATGAGAACTAGAAACGATTAAAACTATATCTGCATATTATATTATTTATAGAAAATATACATCTGAATGGGATTTTAACTAATGATCCTTTACTTAAAATGCAATACATGAGAAACAAATTAATCAGGGTTTACAATATTTAAACTAACCTCTGCTACCTAAAATTATTTTTAGGTTAGTTTTATTAGCGTTTAGTTTTAAATTAATTTAATATTTAGGATTAAATATTATTTGACAAATAAACACTGTTTAGCAAATTTTTTATTGTTGGACGCGGAAGCGCTTGGCCTTCATCTCACCTAGTTGATCTCTGAGTTAAGTTAGGAAATCCTGTACTGTATGTATGTATGTGGCAATGTTTATGACGGCGTAACTCTCGAACGGGTTTTCCGATTTTCATGAAATTTATATTTTATAGAGATAACGTAAATATAATTTGATTGTCGCGGGGGATTTTTGATAAGTGGGGTAGTTTTTGAGAAATTGTGGAAAGAAAAAATACCATTTCTCGCCAATATATTCAGAATGGCTGATCATTCAAAAAAAAATCAGAATTCAAAATTTTGAACATGCAGAGATTACATTAAAACTCCCAAGCGCTTCCCCGTCATTCAATAAATAGAAGAAAAAAAAACACCCCTGTATTACATTAAGGGTTGCGACAGCGGTGAATAAGATTCAAGTCTTGAAAATGTGTGAAAGCTTAAAATATCATTTGAAATGAGGCTGCAGATTTCAAAATTAGTTTATTTTTCCCCTTATAGGGATGGTTTTTAAAGATGAAGGGGCAAAAGATGATCAGGTCTTGTAAGATAAGAGAGGGTATTCGAAATGTCATGAAAACTGGTCTATTTATTTTTTGTAATTCAATCAATTGGGTCGTCAAACCAAGGGTTTCGAAAAAACAACCAAGAATTACTTTTAGGATGTCATTCGGGGTTTGACGGCGTATATCCTATATCAACAGCACATTATTGTCTACCGCAATGTGGATAAAATTTCTTCTAAAATTGTAAGGTTTGGCCATAAACACCACGCTTGGCATAAAGATAAGTGCGCACAGTTAAAGTTTTGTTTTTACTAGAAAAAAGCTTCGTGAAAATAAGGTTCGTGGAAATTCCCGTATGTCCAAAAATGAATATATATTTTAAGTCAGGACTACTAAGGCAACGGTTTTGAGAGCACTTTTCAAAAGGACGTTAACCTATGTTTCATTTAAGTAAGGGGTGACTAATTCACTTACTGTTTTCTACCTACCTAATATGACGTACAGTCGGTGGTTTGGTGCTTTGCTCTCATTCTTTGCATACAATAAGAGTCATGCAGCATGCAGCATGAGAGTGCTTGAGAAATAATCCTTGTAGTTAAATACCTAGCTCAAATCTGGTTTGAACTACAGGAATTAATTCACTCATCACGAGAGTACCTTGTAAATTTTCCATAGTACCGAACTTATCTCAACGATACTCATCATTTCGCCTCTTCCTTCATCATTAATACTGGTAAGGAATGGAACTCCTTGCCCTCGTCTGTTTTTCCGCACGAACACAATCTTGGAGTATTTTATATTATTTATTAAGTCCAGAGTGAATAGGTTCCTTTAAGACAAGCGTGCAATCGTGTTAGGCCACATCTTTTCTTGTTTTTCAAGTAAGCTGGTGGTCAAACGCTTGGCTATCACCAATACAAAAAGAAGAAAAAAACAGGCATACAATGAGAAGTCGGCGAGTGAGATAACAATATTCGTCAATTAAGTCCTGTCTAACTTGAAACATCGTTTATTTTGTTATAAGTTGTGACAGGCTGGATTCTTGACATCAACTTTTTCACAAACTATGCACGTCCTAAATCGTATTTTTCAGCTACATAATCACAACTATTTTATTGTTTTAGCATTAGCATCGGCATTCAACACCTGTACCATTTCTGCGAGGTGCGGGATGGCAATTTGTTTAAACAAAGGCTTTCATTTTATTAACCTTTCAGCGGCTTACAATGTCCGTGGCTTATGTTTCGTTTCTCTTCTTGGCTTGTGGTATGCGTGCCAATTTAAAGCTTTGCTTAGGGTAAAGGCGCCAGCAGTGCCGCCGCCGGGCTGTGTGGATCCAACGTAATGTTAGTGGTTAGTAAGTTAGAGGCTTATTACAATTTTGCGTAGGTATGTAAAGGTAAATAAATATGTATACAATTTACAATACAATTACTACACCCACCAAACATACCTAACTTCCAACATTAGGAATGACACTGAAAATAAGTACCTACTTATCAGGGTTGACTCCTACGAGCTCACGAACAAGAGATGGAACTCTTATACATAATATTATATATGACTATAATACAGAAGTTGACAAGGAAAAGGTCGGCAGGGGCGGTAATCGTCCGGAGGACTAGCATGAATTTCGGTACCTAATAGTTTGAGATGCACGTGGTGACAATTGTCCGCACGATTGTACGAGCGTCTTCGCGCCAACGCCACCACGAACTCCTCAACACTGGGCAAATCACGGGTCACGGGCAACGGTTTTGTGCCTGAAATAACGCCCCGCTCCTTTGCACACACTCGTAAGATAAACATAGCCTACACGGCACTGCATTGCGCCCGTCAACTTGAGGCATAAAGGTGTTAAGCCTCACGTGCCCGTAATTTCACCGGCAACTATTCAAACCGACACAGCAATGCTGCTTGGCGGCTGAAATAAGTATGGTGGTAGTAATTCTCCGGACGAGCCCTTTCACTAGGGGCTTCTGCTACTATTCAATTTTCTTTCTCCTTTGTTTTGTACATACCTACTCCTGCCTTGGTCCTTAACGGAAGTTTCGAGTAAAGACCGCGTGCAACGCGGGTTCGGCGTTAATCTACTAGAACTTGTCTATATCAACACACAAGTAACAAACAGAAGATTGCCATTCGATATCTCGGCCTCGCAGTGTAAGTGGCGTAAGGGCAGTGCATTTGCATAGTTTTTGCTACGTACCAGCTACCCACCACCAGTCCAGTCCTTCTGGCTGTGCGATAAGTAAACGTTGCATCTGTCTCCGTGCAAATATTGGGCTAATGAAGGACAAGAAGACACTGACCACAAAGAGTGCCAAGGTGCCATCTTCCTTTCCAAGACATAGTTTAGAGTACGCCGCCGCCGCCGGCGGTAATTTGACGAGGCAGTGAGTTGTTACGCTTAAACAATAGGTATGTTAGTATTTTATTATCTATGCCAATACATAGAATTGGCGACCCTTATGAACGACGCTAAAATTTGTTTGAGCAATGGTGGCGCACTGGATCCAATCGTTAAGCTTAAGGTCCGCGTGCCAAACACATTCAACAAAATGCCTTTTTTCAAGTCGAGGGAGACTCGGACCTTTACGACGTAGAGATGAGGCATTAGTCAGTTGACGATTCATTGCATGGAGGTTCGTGTTGAGCTCGGTGGCTTAGTCAATCCTGATGGGATATCAGTTGTTGCATCGCACCAGCTTTTCATTGCAAAAGAGATCACAAAAGTCAACTTGTTGCGTACTGCTTTGACTCTATAACGCGACCGTGCCACTTTTTGAATCTCGTCGCGGCGCGAGGGATTCGGCCGGGCAAGTTTGGTACATAGTCCTATCCTTTGCTTCAGTCATCCTATCGTGGATGAGATAAGCAGTAGCCTCTACTTCATCAGCAGGTGGCTCCACTGAAATGTATTCAAGTACATACTTAAGTAATTTAATATTTCTTTCTGTGCCGCGGTATCGCCAATTATCATGGCGCTGTGTGAAATTATTGTCCTGTAATATTTATTTATTGTATTATTTTTTAAAATCGGTCCAAGTATTGTTTCAGCCTATTCAATACAAACAAAATACAAATATTTTTTCGTTATAATAACAGAATAGATAAGCCTGTTTATAGCATCTAGTTTTTCTAACCTAAACTAACTTAACAGCAATTAGTAAGCTAGTGAATTTGGTCTGCAGTATAATTTTAAAAACTTATAGTATAGAGATTACTTTTATTTACAATATGTTCACCTTATGCAAATGGTTCTCTTATGACTAGTTTTCTTTTATTTACATCATATATAACACTGTACAATTTTATCTCATAAAAATAATGCATAAAAAACAATTAAAAAAATTGTATAAATTTTCGCCTGTGAATTACATTTGTATTTAAGCGTTTTTTGTAAGTTGTAGCTTTGAACATGTGGTGTGGTTTTCCTATAATGAAATTCACCATAATACCAGGCTAAATGTTACTAAAAACGACAATATTTTCAATAAACAAAGTGTGAATTTCACTACACTTGTTAAACTCACACATATTCTTAGCTAGTGCAAAGTTTAGACAGCACAAACAACACTATTCATAGAATAAAAGTAATGGCCCATTACTGAACTATCACACTAGCAACTGTATAAGATATCAATAGAAAAGAATTATTGAATCCAGTCTGATTATACAGTGTGTTACCACAGTTACAAAATGTGCACACAGTAGGTACACCTTTATCAACAATTCGGTACATAAATCTTATTTTTACTGATAACAAAGTTTTGATGATTATTATTAGTAATAATTTGGCAGACTTATAATAACCTATTTATTCACAATTTATAGAGTAGAGCAGCTAGTCAGTGCGATCGGCGGCGCGGCGCCCTGAAAAAATAAACGCAAATTGTACCGCCTCTGTGGTCTCGTGGTTCGGGTGAGGGAGTACTCCGGGGAGTACAATATTGTGCTTGGTTTGGTTGGTGGTAGGACTTTGTTTAAGGCCGCCTAGCCACCATCTTACCTAATTCTGTTGCCATAACAACAATTCTCAAATTGTTTTGTTCCGACATTTAGAGGTAAGATAGCCAATTCTTAAATCAAATTTCTCAATGTTAACAAATTGCCCATTAGGTAGATAGGTAATAACAAATGTTTTGAGATTAAGTATTTAGGTTTTTGATGTATCTACTTAGAATATAATAACAAATTGTGTATCTAAATGTTGAATGGATCATCAAAAAAATTAACCGGCCCGAGGTTCTTGCCTTTCTCCTTGTGTGCTGGTCGCGATTCCGAACAGGCGGTAAATTTGACGTTTCAAAATGATCCTATAAAATCTTAATGAATAAAGAAATTTTGACTTTGACTTTGCCAGTTCCTCAGTTTGTTGAGAAATCCGGGTGAAGAGTGTTTCCATCTTCCGCCTTATCGTAACTTGAAAATCAGGCGAGATAAAGCCCAAGCATCTCCACGTCTTATTATAAAAAAAAAACTAACATAACTCATGCATGTTAGGTACATGACACGCATGGCGACAATAATAGGGCATTATTGGCCCCTTCAGGGCAGATACCTTTTTTTTTTTGCTTCCAGAAAATTTGTTGGGTAATAGTCATTATTTGTTTTTATTTTTAAACAAAATATAACCGTGTTCAACCTTATAAAGAAAAAAAATATATAAATCACATTAAAAAAATTATTTCCCATACAACGAGTGTTTGCATGAACATGAAAAATATGTTCAATACATTTTGATTGTATTCATATTTAGTAAATTCAAATTTGAATCAGACAGAAACATGAACGACTAACTAATTTGTATGGGAGGAAGAACTACTAATCCCTAACTTTTAGACGCTTTTCTCTCTCACTCTACTAGACTTTTTTCGCTCTCATAAGCAATAAGATCCCAAGATCGGTTCTGCCCAAGGTTGAGCCAATGGGAGTCTAGAAGTTAATAAACAGTACACATGACTAAGTTTTTTTTTTATCACGGCCGCCATGATCAGGTCTATCACACTTTGCCGGGTTATCGGCACATTCTGGGACAACCTATATATTTTATAGATTGTATTTGCACGACGAGAACCCGCTCTCTTCGTCGATATTATGTACACATTGTACGTACCTCATAACGAGTGATGCGACGCGCTGATGACGTCCTGCAGACACCGTGCGAACTCCTCGATCACGTCCCGGACCGGGTCCGCGTCGTCTCGCTGCTCGTCACTTTCCCCGCCCGCCGCGACCAGACATTGACACACCGCCTCTATCACTTCGTTGGTCATGAAACTGCACGGTTGCCTGCCACATTACACTCTTATTACGATTACGAATCATAAACAAAAGGTTACGAGAGCTCCAAAGAAAATATATATCATAAAAATGTCGATTCCAAATATTGTTTAAGTAAAATTATGAACATTTACTTAAATCGCTTTCGCTTATTATTATATATTCCCTTTTTACTCAAGAGCTTTTTAGTCTAGTGATTAACTTGACTAAAAATGTATGAACATTTACTTAAATCGCTTTCGCTTATTATTATATATTCCCTTTTTACTCAAGAGCTTTTTAATCTAGTGATTCACTTGACTAAAAATGTATGAACATTTACTTAAATCGCTTTCGCTTATTATTATATATTCCCTTTTTACTCAAGAGCTTTTTAGTCTAGTGATTCACTTGACTAAAAATGTATGAACATTTACTTAAATCGCTTTCGCTTATTATTATATATTCCCTTTTTACTCAACAGCTTTTTAGTCTAGTGATTCACTTGACTAAATATGTCTTGATCAGAGTGGTCTCGATCACCACAATACAAGGGAGTACAATATTATTGTTCTTAGTTTGATTGGTGGTAAGAATTTGTTCAAGTCCGCCTGGCTAGCTACCACCATCTTACCTAAACCTGTCGCCATAACAATTCTCAAATATTTGTGTTCCGGCAGTAGGTTGAGGATTCCAGGATGACGGGCAAGCACATCCCGTCAAAAAAAAAGGATCGCGAAGCCTTATCAAATGGACTAATCAAATTAGTACGACGATGGATACGAAATATCACGACGCTATTCACGCTTCAATGGACAGACGTCGTGAACGTTGGCCGTACCAAACAAATTCCGCATCAGGGGAAACACGAACCTCGGTCACGAGGGCTAAGATTAGAGGACCTGTAATTAAAAAGGACATAGGACGATAGCTCACTTGGTGGGTCGGGCTTGCGTGGGCCGGTACGACTGGTCTTTGAGCTTCTCGCGCAGACGGATGGCGTCGCGGCGCCGCACGAGCGTCTCCTCCACGTTGCGGCAACCCACGCACTTACACATGGTTGTGCAAGCTATTTTAGCCTGAGACAAACACACACGTCATAAATTAACGTAACATTTCTTCAATTGTTTCCTGAATTGATTGATGTCATCGGCTTCAGGCCTAGGGCCCTGAACGAAGAAAACCAACCAAAAAAAACACAACCAAAATGTCATTGGTTCTCGGTCGGAATCGAACCCTTTTATTGGAAATAGTATTCGTTTGATATCACGTTTTTTTTTACTTTCGAGTTCGGTGAATTGGAAAAAAAATACGGTGTTCAATTCTAAAATTTAGAGGTAAGATAGCCAGTTCCCCAGATTGTTAAGGCTTCCGGGTAAAGTGTGCTTCCACTTTCGGCCTTAACATAACTTGAAAATCAGGTGAGATGAAGGCCAAGCACTTCTGTCGTAGAATAATAAAAAAAAAAATGGGTTTGATGCTTACCTCATAACATTCACAATAATTTTTCAAACATCCACTTCTTTTACAGTTGCAGCCTTTCGTATGCCTCCGTATTATTTCGGGACCACCCACTTTTGATTTACCTATTTTTGGCCTGGAAATGTAAACATTAGTTAGAATTGTCTTGTTCGCTACTGCTGCTTAGTTTCTATTCATATATATATTTGTTATTATTCATAAGTAGCTTTATAAATTAATGTTTATTTTAGTACACCGCTTTGTCTGCTCTTTGCTATCCTTTCCATCCAAAGGTTGCCTGGAAGAGATCGCTTTTAGCGATAAGGCCACCCATTGTACCTAGTTTAAGTGTTTTTCTTGCTTGTCTGTTTATTTTTGTTTTTTGGTGTACAATAAAGAGTTTATCTATCTATAAGATGTGACTATAATCAGTTAAACACTTATGTTACAAAATACACAGACCATAAATAGCAGTTGAAATTTGAAAAAGTGTGAGAAATAAAAGTATGATTCATCATCATCATCATCATCAACAGCTTTTATGTTACCCACTGCTGGGCATAAGCCTCCTCCCCCAAACGCCACTCTAACCTGTTATGAGCCCTTTGCATCCAGGTTTTACCCTGTGGTCTGCCACGGTCCCTACTAAATTCGATTGAATGGAATAAATGAAATTGACAGCGGATAAAAGTATAGCGTGGCACAATGGCCAGGTGGCAAGGTTCCATCTGGCCATTGTATACCACGGGTTAAGTTCCCTAATACTTAATATGGAAACTAGTACACACCTACGTTCATTAATTAATCTTCGGCCTTATCTCAACTTGTTACCAGGTGAGATGAAGGCCAAGCGCTTCCTCGACGTACAATAAAAAAAAAATTGAAAATTGTATGTTTTATATTTTAATTCACTGTGAAGACGAATCGCTAAGATTTTCTTTTATGTAAACAATGCTAATAAGTGACATTAAATAATTATTTGTCTTGATGATAATAAATGATTTAAACGTAATCACCTGAAAGCATTTGGGTTCCTCTCCAAACAGGATCGTATCGCTTTCTGTCGAACCTCCTCGTTCTCGAGGTTGTTGTAACAGTTGGTGCAGTTGCAGTTGTTGCAGAACTCTCCGTTGGCGAAACAATCACAGTACAGCTTGAGGCACTGCGACTTGGTGCAGTTGCAGGCTTTACGCGGCCGCATGTCGAGATTTGCTACCGATTGATCTAAGGGAAAACACCTCGATTAGTTCTACTGCAATACTTAGTTGGGTGCTGAGGAACACATACCATGCGTTGAGTAAACTCATTTCCGAACAATGTATCGAATCATTGGGTCGGTGCAGGCCAACAGGGCCCCAATTCTACTAAACCGTAGAATGGCCACTAGAATACCAAAAGGTACCCATAGTGACAATTCTGCGACGATACCATTGTCATAATGAAGCGATTGATTTAGTAGAATCGAGGCCCTGAAGACTTGCGAGCAGCATTACACTGGCGTGATGTAAGTACGCGTTTGAGTGAGTGAAATGCTTTCGCGAATATCATACATAATATATACAATCATAATTCCGTCTGGTACTGGTCTGGAACAGTTGAGTTACCTGTAATCTGACTGATTCCTCTGTACATAGTTAGGTAAATTGTACTTCTGTAATATTCATCAATTTAAAGTTCTATTTAGAAAAATCGATCGAATCGATATATCAGCGCTTTCTTGATAATTCTACGAATAAAATTCTAAGAGACTACAGAGATATGTCTATTCTTCTCTGTAGTTTCTGGTAGTGTGACTCACCTGGTTCGGAATCTGGCTGCGGCGACGCTGGCATGATATTGTGCTCGGAGTATGGAACGCATTCTGCTTCTACGCTGAGCATTGGAATATTTTTACTCTCCTGCAAAAACATTGAAGTAGTTAAAACCTACACAGTAGATCATTTGAGTTAAACAGGGTTATTGGTAATTCGACGTATTCCCGTTAGGAGGTGATAGGGGTGACTATATATGCTATATACTGCTATAATTTTAACCCCTATATTTTTTATGTAAAGGTGAACCATTTTTGAGTTATCATGTTTTTTAACTTTTATCAAAATAAGTCAAAAATGCAACATCAAAAATTAATCTAAAAAAAGTATCAATTTAATTGTCATTTTTCTTCTGATTAAAAAAAACTAATAAACACTGGTTAGTAGTCGTAGGGGTTAAAATTATCGCAAATAGTCCAATTTACCAATACCCTGGTATATCGAACACTAACTATGTGTCCAAGTAAAAAAGTTTTAACTGTCTCTGTGCTGTGATCTAGTGGTTTAACCCACCTATTTCAGATCCAGATACCCGGGTTCGATCCCCAGGGGGAGTACAATATTGTGCTTGTGTGCATCTTTGTATGCTCAATATTATTTTGTGTGCAATAAATTATAAAGGTAAAACTCATCACAAAAAAAAGTCAGAGTACATAGACTCGTGCCGCTCCGCAAAGTTGGTCGCGGTGACTATGATGACGTGTAACACTGTCATGTTTATCTACTGACTCACCACAGAAAGTAGCTGGTAGCCCTGCGAGTCGTCAGAGTACATAGACTCGTGCCGCTCCGCGAAGTTGGTCGCGGTGACTATGATGACGTGGTAACACTGTCATGTTTATCTACTGACTCACCACAGAAAGTAGCTGGTAGCCCTGCGAGTCGTCAGAGTACATAGACTTGTGCCGCTCCGCGAAGTTGGTCGCGGTGACTATGATGACGTGGTAACACTGTCATGTTTATCTACTGACTCACCACAGAAAGTAGCTGGTAGCCCTGCGAGTCGTCAGAGTACATAGACTTGTGCCGCTCCGCGAAGTTGGTCGCGGTGACTATGATGACGTGGTAACACTGTCATGTTTATCTACTGACTCACCACAGAAAGTAGCTGGTAGCCCTGCGAGTCGTCAGAGTACATAGACTTGTGCCGCTCCGCGAAGTTGGTCGCGGTGACTATGATGACGTGGTAACACTGTCATGTTTATCTACTGACTCACCACAGAAAGTAGCTGGTAGCCCTGCGAGGCGTCAGAGTACATAGACATGTGCCGCTCCGCGAAGTTGGTCGCGGTGACCCCTCAGGGTGACAACGACAACTTCCTAAAATGACAACTTCCGAAAACGACAATTTCAGAGAACGTCTATTCTAAACTCGTTAATTTCCTAAAATGACAAATTCCGAAAATGACAAATTCCGAAAATGACATCTTCCTAAAATGACAACTTCCAAAAATGATACCTTCCGAAAATACTAAGGGGCTGACTAATTTCGCTTGTGAAATGTCAAAAAATTCTAATTTATACGTTATAAACTTTGCTCTGTTACTCATCTTTTAATGAAGTAAAACAACTTAAAACAACTAAAACTTGGCTTTATTATCTATTCTATAAAGTAACAAATCAAAAATACTGCAAATAAAACAAAACTTTGAACTTCTGTATCCATTTAACGGGCTTGATGGTTATCGACGACGTCGTCGTCGTTCTTGACTTTTCGTTGTTGTTTTTAACTTCAAATATATAATTTTCTTCAAAAATTGTATGCTATTAAGATCGGTATTTTCTAGTTGCTGCAATAAAATTTTGTACTTTATATCAAAAACAATGTCAGTATTTCTTCGGTTCTTTTGGAACTTTTTAAAATAACTCCTTTGAATTTTTAAGTCGTAATGTTTAGATTCCTTCTTCAATTTTTTGAAAATAAAAAAAATGTTTGGCTTATGTGGTACTTTTGCATTTAGACGATCCCTCAGGGTGAGAACGACAACTTCTATTTAAGATGTTGTCTTTTTTGAAAGTTGACATTCTAAAAAAGTTGTCGTTTTCGGAAGTTGTCGTTTTTGAAAGTTGACATTCTAAAAAAGTTGTCGTTTTCGGAAGTTGTCGTTTTTGAAAGTTGACATTCTAAAAAGTTGTCGTCTTCGGAAGTTGTCGTTTTCGGAAGTTGTCATTTTAGGAAGTTGTCGTTGTCACCCTGAGGGGCGGTGACTATGATGACGTGGTAACACTGTCATGTTTATCTACTGACTCACCATAGAAAGTATCTGGTAGCCCTGCGAGTCGTCAGAGTACATAGACTCGTGCCGCTCCGCGAAGTTGGTCGCGGTGACTATGATGACGTGGTAACACTGTCATGTTTATCTACTGACTCACCACAGAAAGTAGCTGGTAGCCCTGCGAGTCGTCAGAGTACATAGACTCGTGCCGCTCCGCGAAGTTGGTCGCGGTGACTATGATGACGTGGTAACACTGTCATGTTTATCTACTGACTCACCACAGAAAGTAGCTGGTAGCCCTGCGAGTCGTCAGAGTACATAGACTCGTGCCGCTCCGCGAAGTTGGTCGCGGTGACTATGATGACGTGGTAATACTGTCATGTTTATCTACTGACTCACCACAGAAAGTCGCCGGTAGCTCTGCGAGTCGTCAGAGTACATAGACTCGTGCCGCTCCGCGTAGTTGGTCGCGGGGACTATGATGACGTTGGACTCGTCTTGTATGTCGCGGTCGTGGGTAATACTGTCCTGTTCCATATGAATGTCATCTTGGAGCATAAACGACGCATTCTGAAATAATACGAATATTATATTTCGGCATCATCCGAGCATAGTTTGTTACCTCGTGCAATTAAATTTTTAGAACTTATTCATATTTGATCTACATACTTTTAAAATATATTAATTACACATTTATTCAATAAAAAGTACAATTAAACTAACTATGTACAAAGGTATCAGTCAGATTACCTAAGGACCGTTACAAACGGCCTATAGGTAACTCAACTGTTCCAGACCAGTACCAGACGGAAGCGTGCCCAAGACACTGGCTGCATTGCCACGCTGAATAGCTATGCTAATTCGCTGGCCTAAATAAGAGCCAGCCCTTGGGTCACGTGTCGCCTCAATCAAAAGCCCCGCAATATTTTTGAAAACCCGGAGGGCACCGGCTCCCCACGGACCCAAGGTCTCCACCCCAAAACGCTCAAATAGGTAAGCTCTGTCGAGACCACTATATTTGCGCCTTTTGTGATCCTCGGCCGAATCAGCCGCCGCACCAGCCCTAACTGATGTCCCAGGCAGATGAGATGGCGCTAGGGTGTCGACGCAGGTAGCGTCCCACATCAAAGGCCTACCCATTTCCCAAGGGACAAGAGTCATACCGTCGGGCCGCTTACCATCATCACGTAACAGACCATTCGGTTCAAGAACGGCTGGCACATTGACACTGGTAAAAGCCCGACGGATAATGTCATTAAGACTCGCGTGGACTGAAATCCTGCCGGCAGACCTTGTGCACGAAAGTCCGTGAAAACAAAATTGATCTACGGCCGCACCGCACCGGCACTGGTGAGAGGCGCAGCATCTTGCACCCAACCGAAGACAAGTGGCAATACGGAAAGTTACAGGATCCATAAGTGTACCGGTATTGTGAGATGGATGTGCTTGCAGCCAAAGACCTAAATTTTGAAAAACCTGATTCCCATTTTGAAACAGCTAAGAGACGAGCACGATCTGTGGAGGTTGAGCACGTATGTAATAGATAATTCCGTGTCAACTCGCACAGAGGCCCGTCCCACTGCCGTTGTGCCGAAAGGTGTTTTGGGGGATCGGTATTAGGGCAAGCACTATGCCAAGCATTTCGAGCCTCGTCAAGATAAGAAATTACATACTTTTTAGAATCTTGAACATCTAAGCTGGTTCAACCTTTCATGACTGAAAATTAAGTATGCGCATCTAGGCTGTGCGTCAGATCAGAGGCCCTAGAGTTTTGAAACTTTCAGGGTAGCTTTATTTAATAATGTAGGGGCACTAAGAAAGTCAAAGTCAACCAGTATTTATACTCTTTATGATGTTTTAGGATCATATTGAAACGGCCCATATATATTTTAATCATTAAGGGAAATTAAAAGAATATTTTTCAGAAAAGGCGGATTTTCAGGCGAAGTCTATTGAACATATCGCGGCGCTCAGGATTTAACTCGGGGACCCTCCACTCAACTCGGGATTCAAAATAGCTCTCGCTATCTTATTATAGCTGTTTCAGTACCCGGACCATTTGTTTTCACTTCAATATCTCAAAAACTACCCCACTTATCAAAATTTCCCCGCGACAATCAATTTCTATTTATGTTACCTCCTCACACATTCAATTTAATTTAATCGGAAAACCCGTTAGAGTTATGCCGCCACATGTATACAGTGCCGGTTTTCACTACTTAATACGTGAGATCTCGTTCGCTACGCTACACACCGATAATTTGTGGAAAAGTTCAGGATCAGCGTGTTGACCATTAGTTTTGGCAAACTGTACTAATTAACGTCTACGGTAGAAATTAATTGCTTGAAATCTTTTATTTACCGCCCACAGACACAGCCACGGCTGTGGCTCTGTGGCCTCAGAGGTCCCGGGTTTGATCCCCAGTGGGGTATAATACTGTGGCTGGCTAGCTACCCCATCTTACCAAAGTGTGTCGTCATAACAACAATTCTTAATTGTTGTTGTGCATTTAGAGGTAAGACAGCCAGTTCCCGAGAGTGTTGAGGATTCCGGGTGAAGTGCGCATTCTCCTTTGAGCTTATCTTATCTTAAAACCAGGTGAGATGAAAGACAATCGCTTCCCCGTAGCAGAATAAAATAAAAAATTGCGAATAGCTATCCGAAGTAAGCTGCACTAAATCGACAAGACTAATGTACACACAGACAGTTCTCTCCGAGCGCAAGTACTCGAATGCCGCCGAACAATGATGAAAAAGAATGAAGTTGAATCATTTTGTGTCTTACTTCAACAACAGTATGTTTCACATCTTCATACTCGATTTCTTCGTGCACATCGTCCATCCCATGGTCGTTCTGAGTAGCCAATGAAGAGGTCACGGCATTAGAGATTATCGATTGTAGTATTGGCTGAAAAACAAAATAAGGGTCTGGAATGAGAGCTGCTAATCGAAGACTATACTGCGGAAACCTATTTACATAAAATTATCGTGTAGTTGATTGATGAAGACCGTCTCACAATCAATGCAGAGCCCAACCAGATGAGCTAGACACTATAAATGTTCACTACCTATAATATTTACATGTATTTATTTAATAAATGAGAAATAAAAAAGACAAATGGGCAAAAGATGTCACAGAATGGTGTCCCAGATTCAATAAAAGGAAATAAAGCAACGTCGTAGGTGGGAAGACGACATAAAAAACTGTAGGAATAACATGGAAGAGAGTGGCACAGGACCGCAACCAGTGGAAAGCTCTTGGGGAGATGCTGGGAAGCAAGATAATCTAAAATGAAACCGATGTAAATAATTAGCGTAAGTTAGTTTATAAATGTTCATTGTAGACTTAGAGATAATTTACATAGAGGCTATTATTATGATTTTTAATAAATGATATATATCTGGGTATCACATACCTTGACATCTGCAGGCTCATCCGAATCGAATGTTTCCTCAGCCACTGTTTCATTGTGTACCTCGCTCACTTCCTCGGTCAGTGACTCATTTGCCGTCAAATACTCTTCCACCGTTGAATTATTAATGTCCAGTGGAAAGTAGCTCGCATTGATGTAATTGCTGAGCTTGAACGATTGATGGCGTTTGTCGCTTGTGCTCTTTAGAGAGTTTGATCGTTCGACCATGTTGTTGAATTCTTCGAGTGTTACGGCGGCGGTTTCGTTGACGTTGGATAAGGGGGCGAGAGAGGGCATAGGCATGGCTGTAGATGAGGCGGGTGTCGGGGCGAGCAGGCTTTGTGAACGTACCGTTTGCTAAACAAAATAAATAGTATATATTTTTAGTGTCATATTTTTCGCTTTTTTGTGTGTGTCCTGGCCTACTATTTACTTATTAGATGCACAGTTATTTTGTAAGCGTTATTAGTTTTACTTTTTATTCTATATATTCATAAGTTATTACTGTAATCTTAAATTTTGGCCGAGAGCCCACAAAAACCATCAACATTGGTTTTAGGGCTCATAAAAATTTTTATTTTTGTAATTCTGAGTAATAATTACTTACTTATAAAAAAATGTATATGTTAACCCGCCTGTGGTCTAATGGTTCGCCTACCGGTGTCAGATCCAGAGATCCCGGGTTCGAACCACAGGGGGAGTATAATATTGTGCTTGGTTTGGTTGGTGGCAGGACTTGTTTAAGAGCGCGCCCAATGCCAGGAAAAAATCATATTTCACCCGCGCGTCTTGCACCGCCCGCTCTAGTGCATAAAGCTACAACAGCTCGCCTCAATCGCTCGAGGTTGCGACGTTGAGCACAGTAAATGCGTTACACTCAGATAAATCATATAGGTACTATTACTTTACGATTGGGTTCACGATTATTTATTAGAAAAATATTACTGCGAACGGATTTTAATGTAATTTGGAATGAAGATCTATACGACAGCCGTCAATGGAAAGTGGATAGAGTAGCTACTTGAAGTATATAGCTACTTGTACCTATACCTACATAATCCAACAAAGTTAGTAGTAGGTAGATATATTTTGTTAAAAATTGCAATATCTCCAGAACCATACACGAATTTAATTTTATCACAAACATTCACACGGCGTCATACTCAAATTATTGGTGTTTATTTTTTTCTTACAAGCTCATTTAAGAAAATCCGCTGGTAGGACGATCTTCTGGCGGAAACTGTTATTCCAAATATCTAAAAAATAAAAACGGCTATCTACGCATGGGACATTATTCTAATCGTACCAAAAAATTAAAGTGACAGCCAGTAAAAAAAAATCTCTTGCTTGAGATGAAAAAAAAAACATTGAACTAGCGATACCTTACCAACACCACTTTTGACACATTTTACTTTAATCACATTGTTACGATCCTTGTAAATCCGATTTTTGATAATTTTAAAAACTAATTAATTACTATGTATCCGCCAATTAGTATGAAATACTAAACAACACACAAATCAAGGTCTATTCGTGGTATTATTTTGAAATCGGAGCATCCAGCTGTTTTCGAGATACTGAAATCTGCGAAACGTTACCACAACAAAATCTTGGATTTCTCTGAAACCTTCTGGCAAACAAATTTCAAAATTACGGGCACGATTGACCCGCGTAAAGACCTAGCTATCTATTGATGTATTTGGTTCCCGTATCGGACACAATATTTTGCTGGAGTAATGTTTCAGACATACCCCATACCACGCAAAATCTGTTTATCGTAAAATATCTCCAAATCATGAAATTCGACACTTTTTCGCCAGGACAACATTTTTTTTAGGTAATTGTAACTGAACAAATTTGTTATAACAAAAACAGTGGCCAATAACAAAAACAGTGGCACTCTGGGAGTGCCGACAGAAGTGAAAACTTGAAGTTCGTTTATCATTGCCGTTTCATTGCTGTTTTCTTACAGCTGAGATTGTACTTGAATCCCAATGTGTTTAAAGTCAAAAGTGGCGTCAAGTTAGCGTAACAGTGTCGCGCATAATAATCTAATAGCTCGACGATACAGTTCACAAGAGCGTGCGTTGACGATGACGCGAGTTCCATGATTTTTGTTCGTGCTCAACCCGTCTGAAGAAGTTTTCTACATAAGTACTGGATTTGGCTACATAATTACTAATTGTAATAATCAACATTTATTTATGTAGGTAGTACAAGTATGCCGAGTATACAAATATATATATTACAAAATATTACAAATAAATATTACAGAACATAAATTTCACACAGCGCCATCTAGCCCCAAACTAAGCATATATTGACAGCGTTTTACCTACCAATAAAACGCTTATTAAGCGATAATCGTTATTTAAAACCTAGATAAATGAGAGAAGCGTGTCTGATTTCCGTTTGCGAGTCGGTACGAATACCATCCATATCCTCCCGATATTACGTCACTTCCGCGTGACGTAGGCAGGTAGGTACAATGGGTTATCGCCAGGCGGCGGCGAGCTTGTCGAGCCTACCTCCGTCCGTCTTCGGCCTAACTTGAAAAATCAAGGGAGATGATGCCCAAGCACATCCTCAACGTCGTACATAAAAAAATGCTTAAAAATTGCATTGCTGTTTGACAAATTGTAATTTTTATTGAAAAGTTACTACCAACTGTGGAGAGTGAACAGACATATTTTCTTCGACCAAAACGATAGTTCCGTAGATGGGTCAAACCTGTTCTGTTTCCGCATTGACTCGCAAGAATGTGTTGCCAAAAGTAAAATAAAATATTGGACACAAAATGATTTGTTATAAAAAAAGATAAAGGTAGATATTTATTGGACATATTAAATATATTTTAGAGGCTAAATATCTACACTATTTACTACATTAAACCCTGTGTCTTTCATTTGATGCCTTAGTAAGTATATCAATAAAAAATATTGTAATAAAACTTTTTTTTTTGTATCTTTTCCTTACAATTTTGATTCGCACTTATAATTATAATAGCCTATTTTACTCCCACAGTTTAGACAAACCAAAGGAAACCACACACGTCAAAATAGACATACATCTCTCGAAAAACTTAAGCCTCCTTTTGAGGTAAAAGAAGTAAAAACTTACCGAAATTGTTTGCGTAACAGCTTTAGAAACGGGAGCTATCCTAACAAGTCTCTTTTGCGTCTTCAAAGTTTTTCCAAGCACTGAAAATACAAATTCATTTCACTGAACTAGTTGGCAATTTCATGACAACTGACTAGATTCCAAAACACGATTTTTAAACTGAAGTGTTTTTGAAATTGAGTGCATTCCATTCCATTTATTTTTCTTTTAATTCAAATATTTGTTTTCTACTTCACCTACTTTAAGAAAAAGGTAGCGATTTCTCACCTGCTGCGTTGTGATTTTGTAGGGGGGATTTAGTGGAAATTAATACTGTCAATAAAATTGTATCTTAAAATGTAATGTTCTTAACATGGGCTTTACTATATATAACTACAATTTACTGGTTGGTAAAGTTTACCTTTATTTCCGGTAACGGTTCTAGGTATGACGACGGATGATTGACCGTCTGCACTCACTTTTTCCGCCGTCATTTGGATTATATTTCCTAAAACATATGCATAATACATAAAGGTAAGGGACTAAATTGATGAAATAAAGCAAAAACAAACAATAATTAATGACCAGGAGTTATTTCAGCTCAACCATATATACCTGTATGGAGTAATGGACGCCGTAGTTATTATATTTTTTAGACCATAAAATTATCCATAAGAGCCAAAGGTATTGTAAGACTGTATTGCCGAGTTGTATGGCTAAATATATTGTTTGAGCGAATGAAAGTAGTAGGGATTCGCCGGTTCTGGCCCACTTTCAAAGGTTAGGTTAGGTTGTAGTAGTAGGGATTCACCGGTTTTCACCCACCAAAAAAAAAGAAAAGAAGAAAAAGTATATCGACCACGCTGAATCGATGTAGCGCATCCATTTTACGCTATTTCAACTCGTTTCGGAGATAGGAATTTATGTTTTAAGCGCCTAGTACCCCTAATTAGCTAATCAGGGATTAACTAATCACCACCAACCTCGCCACGATGCTAATCACCTTGTTGTGAAGGGAAGCAGCATAGCAATAACAACGAACTATTTTTATTATCCTTTATTTCAATTGAACAAGCATTTAAACATATAATATACCAATATATCATTATAAATACTATCGTTTTTGAATAATCCTAGAAATTCACGCAAGGATAAACCATTGAATTTGTGGTAGATATACATCAGACTGTACTCGCCGCATACTGAGGTCCAATCATTTTGCAGTCGACATCTATTGTAATCCCATTTTCTTGCGTTTCTTTTTAAAAACCTTAGGTGATGGCCGGTAGGCGGTCTACCGTAAGAATCAAAGTATTCCCCGACGCTATTATCGTCAATGTGTATAGCAACCCAATGAGATCCAGGTTTTGAGTCAGGATCTAAATTGCTTATAAGGTATGTAGGGGCTTGTACGCGTATTGGCAATCTGTTAGCAGCATATACGTTGTATTGTAAGCGTGTATGAACATTATTTAAATGTTGTTGTATTTCTAAAATGTGTATAAATAATTATGTAAATACGGTAGTTTTAGTATTGTAAATTCATGTTGTAATATGTAATAAATGTTGAATGGTTTAATTAGTTTTATATAAATATGTTTAATGAGTGTAAATAAAAAATGATTTTTATCAGAGAATGTGTTATTTGTTACAATACCCTCATAGAATCTACACGTCAAACAGAGATAAAATGAATCAATTTCTTCATCCATTTACCGCAATTGTTGCTGGTCCAAGTGGTTGTGGAAAATCAAAATTTGTTACAAACTTTATAAAATACATTACAGAGATATGTGACAAGCAATTTAGTCAAATAACTTGGTGTTTTGATGAAATGCAACCTTTGTATAACTTACCAAATGTAAACTACGTTCACGGGATACCAGATTTAAGTATGTTTGATGGCAAGGATGCTAACCTGGTAATTATTGATGATCTTATGAGAGAATCTGATGGTAGAGTGGTTGATATATTTACCAAAGGAAGTCATCATAGAAACTTGAGTGTTTTTTACATCACGCAAAATTTGTTTCATCAAGGAAGGGGTCAACGAGATATTTCATTAAATTCAAGCTACATCATCTATTTTAAAAATCCACGTGATAAGACACAAATTCGATACCTAGCTCGTCAGGTATCACCAGAAAATACCAAATTTATTCAAGATGCTTATAAGGATGCAACCACAGAAGCACATGGATATATAATGATAGATCTTAAGCAAGGAACAGATGATATTTGTCGAATTAAAACTAAAATATTCCCTGAAGATGGTTATTGCATAGTGTACGTCCCAACAAAGGACTTTAAATATTCGAAGACTCAACAAATCCCGATCACTTTTAAATAATGACTCGTAGTCTCAAGACGCATCAGAATTTATTAAACGCACTAAATACACTTAAACCAAAATATCAACAAGTTATATTAAAGGTATGTGATGATGATGAAATAAATTGTATCTGTGAGTGTATTCACAACGTTCTTCAGGGAAAAGTTCCACTCGACAAAAAACAAAAGAGTAAATTGAATAAATTCAAATATTTACTGCGGAAATTGGTTAGAAAAGGATCAAAAAAAGAAAGAAAGAAAATTTTAATTCAAAAAGGTGGAGCTTTCCTCCCAATCATTTTAGGTTCTATTTTAAGTGGATTGATAAGTTCACTTGTTTAAAAATGGAACATGCCAAAAAAATGGTGCTCGTGGAACCCAGCTTGATTGATAAATTAAACCGAATTAACACTCAACATGGGGTTGACAATCCAAGAACACGATTGGACACAGAAATGCAGAATATTTTAAATAGTAATATAGATGATAGAAAGAAATGTATCCTGTACTTACAAATTTTGCAAAGATTTCTACATTTCACTGAAGAAGATCGTCGACCTGTTGAATTACCGATAATAACATCAAATCATTCACCTGTAATAAGTAAAGATTCAAATATAAATAATACCATAAAAAACGAGCACGTAGTTGACTCTCCGACTTCGAGCGAGGAAGGTAATCATCAAGAAAGTCTCCTCACCTCATTTGAGTCTCCCAACGAAAGCGTTCCATCCCCTTTGAAGACTCCATACTCAATAAAACAAATATTAAGTTTAATACCTAAAACTTATAACAAAAAGGGTGAGTTATTGTTAAGTTCGCTATCTCTGAGTAAAAATAGAAACAAAGTTCATTGGAGAAATGATGGCACAGTTGTGATTGATAATAAAGCAATTCCTGGAAGCAATATTATAGATCTAGTGAACGATATACTAAGACCATTAAAGAAATGTGATCCAATAGGCTGGAAAGAGTTCTCTCAAGGATTGAAAGATATAAAAATACCACTTACATACATTGGGAATCCTAAGAGGAGTCAGTACATCAGTGAACTGCGGCTTAAAGATAACAGTAACATTTCAAAAGTCGAGGAATCGTATTCAACACCCACTAGTAATTATGCGAATAAACTACGCAAGAAGATCGATTGGGAAAAATGGACCCCTTATTAGAAATAAATAGAATATATTATGATCCTGCACATCCTGCTGGATATGGAAGCATTCATAAATTAACTAAAGCTATGAAAGGTAAAATGAGTATAAAAGAAATTAAAAAATGGTTACAGGACCAAGAGGCATACACACTCCACAAACCTGTTCATAAGAAATTTCCTCGTAATAAGTATATATTATCAAACCTAAATGAACTTTGGCAAGCGGATTTAAGTGATATGAGAACGTATTCTAAACTAAATGATGGTTTTAATTACATTTTGTGTGTGATCGATGTGTTTTCAAAATATGCGTTTGTTAGACCTATGAAAAATAAAAACTCTGAAACAGTTAAACAATGTTTTGAAAGTATTTTTAATGAAGCTAAAATCACTCCAACACACATTCAATCAGATAAGGGAACAGAGTTTGTTTCAAAGGAGGTGCAAACATTTTTAAGAAATAAAAATATCAACTATTACACAACAAACAATCCCGATATTAAAGCTAGCATTGTTGAAAGGTTTCAAAGAACACTTAAGATGAAAATGTGGCGTTATTTTTCACATAAAAATACTCACAGATATGTAGATATTTTACAAGATTTAGTTTATGCATATAATCACAGCTATCATTCCAGCATAAAAATGTGTCCTTGTGATGTAAATTTTAACAACATAATGACTGTCTGGAATAACCTTTATGAAAGAAAAAATTATCAGTCAAGAATCTCAGATACCACCTTACCGAAATTTCATATTGGTGACCATGTACGAATAACTAAATATAAACATATATTTCAAAAAGGATATGAATCGAATTGGAGTGATGAAATTTTTATTATATCTTCGATCATAGAGAGGACACCATGGGTAGTATACACATTGAATGATTTGCAAAATGAACCAATAACAGGTACATTTTATGAAAAAGAACTACAGAAAGTAAATTACAACCCCACTGCAAGTTACAAAATAGATAAAATCATAAGCACGCGCTACTCTGGGAACAGAAAGCAATTGTTTGTGAAGTGGAAAGGTTATCCAAATAAATTTAACAGTTGGATTTTGGCTTCTAGCATAAAATAACTACAAAATGAAAGAAAGTTTTTATATTACTCTACTAAGCAACAGCTCTATGGAATACTTTCCACAAAACACTACATCTCTTTTTTCTACTAAACTACCAAAATCAATCATTTTGGAAGGATCATGGACCGTTGGTATTGTTGAATTTCAATATCCAAGCACAATGTTTACTGTTCAAGAACATGAAAACATAGTTTATGTAACAAAGTGGATGCTGATGCCTAACGAACAGAAACCATCAAAAGTGTACTACAAAACGCACATACCAGCCACCAACTATGATGATATCAATCATATCTTATCAGCATTAAACAACATAAAAGAACATGTCAAATTCCGTTATGATGAGTTATCAAAGTTCGTCTCCGTTTCTGTAATGGATGAATCAATAACATCAATAACGTTATCACCTAAGCTGTGTCTACAACTCGGGTTTGAACCTTCTAGAAACTTGGTAACTAAGGGCATAGGGAAATGTCCAGCGAATTTGCATTTAGGGCTACCATCTCAATTATTAGTTTACTGTGATGTAATTGATCCACAAATAGTTGGTGATGTGATGACACCTTTACTTAGAATCATACCATTAGACCCTTCAAAATATATTTATGGAGCTAATAAAATGCATGTATTCTCACCACCTCACTACCTACGTGTCATGCGTAGAGAGTTTGATACTATTGAAATAGATATAAGATCAAACACAGGTGAAAAAATACCATTCCAGTTTGGAACAGTCTGTGTTAAACTACATTTCAAAAAAATATAATGCAATCTTTACAAAATAAAATATCTTGTCCTTATGAAAACTATTACTCTCACCAAGCGGGTTCAGGTATTGGAGTAATCTACAGAGGTGCACCATATCAACGGGGGCATGGAATTGGTAGCTTTTTAGGAGGGCTGTTTCGATCAGTTTTACCTCTATTCTCCAGTGGAGCGCGAGTGATTGGTAAAGAGGCTTTAAATGCTGGTGTGGGGTTGCTGTCGGATTTAGTTAGCGCGCGACCTATGGAAGAATCAATTAAAAACCGGCTGAAAGAAGTTGGTGCAAATTTAAAGCGAAAAGCTGATGATAAAATTGATAGAATCAATATGTCTGGATCAGGATATATAACTAAACGGAAACAACTAGCTTCGTTCATTCCACAATTAGCTGCTAAAGTAAAAGCTACAAATAAGAAAAAAAAATTGAATCGTAATAATATCAAAGATATATTTTCATAACAAAAATAATATTAAATTAAAAATGTCTTTCTTACATAGCCATTCGTGTGAGTGTATTAAATCAGAATTAGACTTATTTGCCTTACCCTCAACACAAACAAGTATAGAAAATGGATTGTGGATACATTACAAACCTATTTCATCTTTAGCTGACGATGGCCCCATCGAATTTCAAGTACCAGGAACTGGAGAGGATTATATTGATCTATCGCACACTTTGCTTCATATAAAAGCTAAAGTACTAAACCAGGACTCAACGAAACTTGCTTCTACAACAGTAGTAGCTCCTGTTAATAATTGGTTACATTCTCTGTTTTCCCAACTTGATGTTTACTTGAACCAAAAGCTTGTATCACCACCGAACAACACTTACCCTTATCGCGCATATTTGGAAACTCTATTGAACTATGGTTCAGCAGCTAAGAAATCTCATTTGACTTGTGGTCTTTGGTATGAAGATACCGCTGGAAAAATGAATGCTACAGATGACAAAAATGGAGGGTTCACTAAACGACAAGAATTTGCTTTTGAGAGTAAAGAAATAGAAATGATTGGACATTTACATGGTGATATTTATAATCAAGAAAAATTTTTAATCAACGGTGTTGAAATGTCTGTTAAACTAGTGCGTTCTAGAGAATCATTTAATTTGATGGCTTCCTCGAATGATATAAAGTTTAAAGCATGCATTACAGACGCCACACTTATTGTTCGCAAAGCACGAATCAATCCATCAGTTTTACTTGCACATCAGAAAGTGTTAGCCTCTACTACAGCTAAATACCCTATAACTAGAGCTGAAGTTAAAGTTTTAACGATTCCATCGGGGGTACAGGGAAAAACGTTGGATAACATATTTTTGGGACAAGTGCCTAAGAGAGTTATAGTTGGTTTTGTTAATAATACCGCATTCAATGGTAGCCTCACTAAAAATCCATTTAACTTTGAAAATTATGATATAAATACATTTTGTTTGTATATTGACGGACATCAAATACCTTCAAAAGCTTTACAACCATCATTTCAAAATAATGTTTATACTTCAGCTTATCACACGTTGTTCTCTGGAACAGGTATACATTTTCTTAATGAAGGTAATGGGATATCTAGAGAACACTATGCTAACGGTTTTTGCCTACTAGCGTTTGATCTTACATCTGATTTGTCAGCTCATTCTTCGACACATTGGAATCTTATTAAACATGGTAGCGTAAGACTAGAAGTTCGTTTTGAATCAGCACTTTCACAAACCATCAACTGTATTGTGTATGCAGAGTTTGATAATGTTATAGAAATTGATAAAAACCGTAATGTAAATGTAGATTACAGTAGTTAATAATGATTAGTTTTAAGATCGATTGTATCTAGCTAATAATTTCTTGTTAAAGATAAGACATTGAAATAAAGTTAAAAATTACAAAAAATGCATTTATAATTTACCTCTACGTTGATCAAACCCATCTTATCCTACTTTTAAAGAATGTAAGTATCAATATTTTGTCACTTGTATCTGACACTTGCAATCGATACGACATAAGATGGATACTTTGGAAATACAGCAACATTTAAATAATGTTCATCCATGCTTACAATACAACGTATATGCCGCAAACCGATTACCGATACGCATTGAACCCCCAATATACCTAATAAGTAATTTGGACCCTGATACAAAACCTGGATCTCACTGGATTGCTATACACGTAGACGTGAATGGTATTGGGGAATATTTTGATTCTTACGGTCAACCACCTACAGGTCATCACCTATGGTTTTTAAAAAGGAACTCAAAACAATGGTGTTACAATAGAAGGAGAGTACAAAATGATTGGACCTCAGTATGTGGCGAGTACTGCTTGATGTATATATATCACAAATTCAAGGGTATATCCTTGCGTGAATTTCTAGGATTATTCAAAAACGATAGTATTTATAATGATATATTGGTATATTATATGTTTAAATGCTTGTTCAATTGAAATAAAGGATAATAAAAATAGTTCGTTGTTATTGCTATGCTGCTTCCCTTCACAACAAGGTGATTAGCATCGTGGCGAGGTTGGTGGTGATTAGTTAATCCCTGATTAGCTAATTAGGGGTACTAGGCGCTTAAAACATAAATTCCTATCTCCGAAACGAGTTGAAATAGCGTAAAATGGATGCGCTACATCGATTCAGCGTGGTCGATATACTTTTTCTTCTTTTCTTTTTTTTTTTGGTGGGCCAGAACCGGCGAATCCCTACTACTAATGAACCAGAACCAGTTCACTATTCTACTCTACCTTACCTTTACTGTCAGTCATAAAGAAGTTCTTTGCAGGAACCGTAGCAGGTTTTGGCGCCGCTTTTTGTGCGGTTTGATTTGTCACCAATTTGATGTACTGGACCTGCATAATGATCGTCATTTAAGGCATCGTCATCATAGTATATACACGTAGAGCTCTGCTCTGAATGCATCTAATTAGCAAAGTATACAATACAAGTAACCTTTTGTATTCCAGTTAGTTCATGATAATGGTCATATGAATTGTTGTAAGCTAAGCATTCACGCCTATTTGCGACCAGTAATTTCTGTGATTTTTTTTCACAGAAATTACCGTTAGTGAAAAATATGATGACTGTACTTACACCCTTGCCCGGCACGTTGATAGGATGGAATTGAGTTCGCTGGCCCGTACTAACGGTATCTTTAACTACCTAAAAGATACAAAACATAATTTTATTTGAACCGATATAACATCCAATGATAAAGGAAACAGTAAAATGTAAAGGTTCGTTCAGAATCATGCCAATTAAAAAAACAGATTTTACTCACTTGGGTAGTAGAGGTAAGTGCAGTGGGTCTGAATATAACTTTTGGCTTTGAATTCGATATGACCACTCTCTTTGTTGTAATATTGCCTGAAATAATTTATTAAAAATGAGGACTATTATTCTCCTGGCCTTATCTCGGGCTCGGTCGGTTGGCTCAGTGTGATGAGGTAGATTTCCACTCACTGCTTCAGCCACTAATTCTGTATCCACCCCTTTAATATATATAACCCATCCCATATCCACTTTCACACAATCCGAATTCGAACCACATACACGTCAGTTCAATTTTTTTTTTTTTTTTTTACTGTTTGACAGGGAAGCACTTGGCTTTCATCATAATGATCACTTCTTATTATTATGGTAAATTTTAAAGCTTGTTTAATACATGTGATTTATACTCACAACAAGCCTCATAGCTCAGTTGGTAGTAACTCTGCCTTCTGTGCTGTAGGCTGTGGGTTTGATTCTCACCCAGGACAAACATTTGTGTGATGAATATAGATGTTTGTGCTTTGTTTGGGTGTTGTATCATATAGTACGTATGTATTTAAGTAATCTAGTTCCCATAATACAAGCTATGCTTAGTTTGAGATGGCGCTGTGTAAAAAATGTATGTCCTGTAATATTTATTTATTATTAATTTATTTATTCAGTGTACTAAGGATAAGGATTCCTTAAATGACACCAATTTTTTTTATTAAAATGTATTTTTTCGTCTTCGAAGGCCCTATCATCTGCAATATAACTACGCCATCGTAGGCTGATTGTGGTATGACCAACAGCTTATTCAGTGATATTTTTTATAAGTTCAATCGAATCAAAGCGCCTTCCCCGTAGTGGTAATTATAGATTCGGAAAAAAGATAGTGCCTTCAACAATCGTATACGTGAGTAAAACCCGTGTTTAAAATGTTCCACAATGCCGCGATTGAAGCAATCATCGGTACCTAGTTCATCGTCTAGAATACCCCTCATCCAGAGGAATATAAGCTGGTCTGTGTCTGGCCGATGTTTTAGGTTTGGACTAACCTTCATCACTATCGGTCCTCAACACCTCTACCGTTTCTGTGGAGGTGCGGGTAAGAAACGAGCTTAAACTGTTTTTTTGACAGCTTCAGCAGTGAAGACAGTCGAGTAATTTTAGACTAACCTTGAGACTAAGAAATAAACTAACCTTGAGAGGTTGCTACGACTTTGGCATTTTGCTGTTTGATCGCAACAATTTGATTTTTGCCGGCAAGTTTGAGATTCTGCACAACCTGAAAACAATGATAAGACCTTAATAGATTAAACATAAAATAGATTATTACTAACGTGTATATGTGCCTCGTAATAAAGTCAATAGCTAAATTTTATTAGGAACAGACCTCTGCCGCTGCTATTGCACTCTACAAGTCGGCATACTTGGTACTCTAGGGTGAATGAGCGATTGTAAGTGAGACCTATGGGACTGACATAGTCGATATCGAGTTAGTCACAAAATAAAAAAAGAACAAAAAAACAGCTGACTTTGAATATTCTACAATCCAAATCACCAAAAAGTTGCATGTTTTTGCTTGCTAGACTTGCCACACCCCCAGAAAAGTACCAAAGGGTTTTAAATATTTTTTCTTATTTTTACCCACGTATACATATTTCTAAGCCGTAAGCTGAGGATTCGCTATGATCATACGTAACATAACGCGGATTAAAACAGGTGATGACGACGCCAATAGCAAGGAAACTCTCATGTCATAGGGAAAAAGGCCCTGGAGCATTTAAAACAAAATGTGATACGCACAGGTACCTTGTTCGCTCCAATGGATATAGGCACCGTTTTTTGTTGCATTAAATACCGTCCACCCTTCGGCAAGATCTTGGTGACAACTGGTATACACGAGTTTGATTCAGCGCTGCCCTGGCCTGCAATTATCAATCCATCAGTTTCTCAATAATGATGTATGTATTTTCGTACTAAGTTCATGTTTACTTACCTTGAATTTGTATAAATTTCATTGGTTTTGTTGATCCTTTGCTTGTATTTGTAGCCACTTGGGCCTGAAAGCAAAAAAAATCATAGATTTTAACAAAAAAAAAATTGACCTTTTTTTATACGTTATTAACAGCTCAGAGCTTTAACCAAGATCTACATTTTCAATGACAGCTGTCTAACTTCAAACAGTCATATATCTGCAAATACTAGTCCTACACTCTCCGTTCTTAGTTCAAATGAAAGCTTTAACCAAGATCTACATTTACAATTACAAGATTAAGTTGTGGGGGCAGATAGAATAGCAAATTATCGAATGTTATCAAACGTATGAGAAACCCCACGTATGAGAAATGGGGGCAGACGGTAATAATGTATTACCGTGTGCCCCCACCGCTCACACGTGGGGGTGGATCGCCATAAGTGTCACGAACGACCCCCACGTGGGGGCAGACGGTAACAATTCGTTAAAATTTATGATGTACATAATAAGTATGCTTCTTGACAGGTATTGTATGATATTCTAGGCGTACCTGCCATTTTATCATTTATAAGATATTACGATTAGATGGGAAGTCATACAATTGTTACGAAATATTATCTTGATTACAAAAGTTACCTGATCCACCATTTGGTATTGGATTCCAGTCCCTGATGATTTAATCACACCTTCAACTGATGTAGAATTCATCAGTTTTATCTTTTTAGGAACCATCACCACATGTCTTCCTATGTGAGCTGCAATTACAAATGAATATACACCATTCATAAAAAAATAAGAACTTTAAAGAACAAAATAGTAGCAACAGGTCACATACAATCATTATCACTAGACATAATTTTGAATTGTCCTCAAGTCAGTCTAATAATAAAGCTGTAATATTATTAGTATACTTACATACAATATACATAATTCAATTAACAAATTATCTTTTTTTTATGGTACAACTGGGAAGCGCTTGGCCTTCATCTAACCTGGTTACAAGTTAAGATAGGGCCAAATCCTTATCAAACTGAGGAATACATGAATAGGCATAAATCTTAATCAGCGTTATAATCATACTCCATCGGTCCTAGGTACTCCATCCAGCAGCATTGTAGAGCAGTGCCAGACATGCCAACCAAGATTGTTGCGCTTGGCATGAATACATTAATATAGATGATTGTTTTGTGTTTCAGTGTTGTATCAAAATGGTTAGAATGTATTTTCAAAAAATTGTATTTAAGTATTCTATCCTTAATCTAGTTCCCATAATACAAGCTATGCTTAGTTTGGGGCTAGATGGCGCTGTGAGGCTACACAATGATTTTATGTTATTTAGATTATAGCAATGATTTTGTGTAGGCTGTATAATCTTAAGTATACTTAAGTATGTAATATATTTATATTAACAGCCCACACAAAAATACAATAATATATATTATATATAAAATCTTTGTGTAGCCAAGTGACTGACTGATGAGCTAATCAACACACAGTGGTCCTAGAATCTTAAATTTCAGGGTAGCTTTACTTTATAGAATTTTATTTGAAATTTGAAGGAATACCCAAAAAATGGATTTCAGTTTAAACATACTGGAAGACTGGAATGTCCCATTTACAATGTGAGCAGATAAGTACAAAGGTGTGGATGGGTGTTGGGTAGGTATGGTGCGAAGAATATTTATTGCTGTATTTGTCTTTGTTTGCTTATTATTGTCTTAATACCACTTATTTAAGTTAAAAACATGTTGCTACCTTGTTTATCCTTACTACCTCTACTTGTTTATCTTCCTCTTTTGTTTTTATCTTGTTTGTATTGTGCTCAAATAACTATTCTATTTCTATAATTCCATTAGTATATGTATAAAATACTAACCTAAAACTCCTCCTTTCATGCCTGCATCAACACTCATAGGAACTTTCTTTATAGTCTGTTTGCTTGGCATGATTGTAACTGTCTTTGGTGCAATGGCATATTGAATGGTCTTAGATGGCATTGGCTTGGGTGCTATGGCCACTTGTCTAGGTGCGGCACTGGTGATCCTTTTGGTAACTCGTGGTGGTGGTACCTTACAAAAATAAGTAATATGTATTTTATTTTTGTATGTATTTAAGTATTAACACTCTTGGTAAGAACATTTTGACAAAGACACAACTAACGACAGTACTTTTAGATTGGCGCTAAGTTGATATGACATTCGCAGGTCACGTCACAGTCATGACTAGTAGCAATTGGCAGTGTGGGTTAAAAGTCTTGTTGCAAATTGTGAATTTTTATGGCCTTATCCCAAACTTAGGTGGGGTCGGCAAAGCACAATCTCTCTTCCACTCTCCCTGCATATTGACACACACAGTCCATACATCTCTTGATGATCAAGTGGCGACAGGTCTCCGGAACAACATGTAGGTATCCAATGAATGCCCATAAAACGATGTTCAGATAGATGTGTGGTGTGACAAGAATGGAATGGATAAGATTAGAGACAAATATATAAAAGTTCAAGCTATGAAAGTAGCACCAGCAGTGTCTGAAAAGATAAAGAGTAACAGGCTAGTATGTTTTAGAAACATTACATGGAGAGAAAAAAGTAATGTTGCAAGGAAAATGTTGAGTATGAATGTGGAAGGCTATAGAAGTAGAGGAAGGCCGAGATGGATTGTCTTAGAGGACATGCGTGTGAAACAAGTGAATAGGGATCTGATGGCTTAGAATAGAAGAACATCTCGTGCCAAAAGCGGAATAAGGACAGGGAGAAGATTATGACAGTCTATCTATCTCTATCTCGGTTCTTTCCTACTCCTACGTCCGTCCACATTCATACCAAACATTAATTTAGTTACGTGATTTTCTTCCCGCCGCATGACGTCCATATCCCGAGAACTTATTACTTCTCATTCTTTGAGTCACTGGCTCAACTTTAAAACTTCTCCTGATGTACTCATTACTTATCTTATCCATCAACATTCGTCAGTCACATGCACTGAGGACACATGCACACACACCATCCATTATAAATTTTTCAGTGGCCAACATTCTGATCCATACAAAAAGATGATTTTCTTCTTAAGCATAAGGGGCATCTGTGAGTCACAATCACTAGTTGATACATAGACCTGTTGCCACTTCATCCATCTCAAAAATTATTCTGCTGCTTAAATCCCGGGTAAATCTAAAATCTGAGCACATGTAATGTAAACCTACCCCTGGCATAACTATGTAACTTATTTGATGTAATATTGTTTATGCACAAGTTTCACTCACTTTTAGTGTAACAACACTACTTGATGTAGGTGCCACCGGTACTTTTACTTGAGTTTCCAATGGCTCATGCTGTCGCCGAGTCAATTGCTAAGTAATAAGAAATTATAATTTATGAGTACATTTGAAATGGTTAAATACATCACATAAGTTTTATTCTGATTTGAAGAATGCAGTAGTATATTTAAAAAAACAATTACATCCTTGATGAGATCCCTGTTCCAAATTCACAACCATGACTAATATTTATAAAACAGGCATGAAACAATTTTTGTTTATACCATATTTAATTTAGGTATCCTCTGTGATAAACATAAGCAATCACTTATGAGCACCTTCTGGCAAGAAAATTAGCTATGTTAATTTGATCATGAGCATAACAGTATGAGCTGGGACAGGGACTTTCATCATCATCTGATACAAGGTAATGCTTGGTGGCTTCAGACAGCATAAAGTGTCTTGAGAATCGTCATGCCATCTTGGGCCTTTGGGAAAATAATAGCTTGCAAAGACCTCCAAAAGAAAAGGCCCAAAACATTGCCCGACCTGTATATTTTAGATGCTGAAGCAACTGAGCATGTTTTGTATCAGATGATATTGAAATTCACCTGACCCCGCTTACACATTATCTTGTCTACATTACAAACACATTTACTGGCTAGTAATAAAAATAAAGTTTGCTGTAATGTAGAACTTACATTTGGATCAACCATAATGCCAGAGGCACCATCAGACTGCATGCAATATTCTTGGAAAGGAAATGGATCCTCAATTAGATCTGACACTAGAAATAATAAAAATATTAAGACAAAACAATGACTAAAGCTTACTAAAAATAAAGTGATATTCAAGTGATTTTGAGACACAAATATAGGTATATATTATATTACTTACAAAGATATGAATCTATTTATAAATCTATGCATTAGTCTTTATGTAAGAATAGTTTGTGGATTTTATTCTAAATTTTTAATTGATTCAAGTAAAAAACAACAATGATTATAATTTCTTGTATGAATAATGTTTTTTTATTATTTACCTATAACTTCATCATGAACTGAATCTAATAAGCTGTGCGAGTGATTCACATTTTCTAAACCCATGGTAATGCTGTCCAATCTACCATCGTCTTCAAGAGGTATATCTTCTTGATTAACTACATCTTCGGAATGATCAAAGTCCATCTAGAAAGGTAAATAGACAAGTGTATAGAATATTATAAGATATTCTCTAAACATTTTTTTATATGACAGCAAAACAACTGCAATCAGTACCTATTATTTAGACGATAAGTATGAGCTATCAGATAGAACTCAGTTGGGCACAAATAGTGTATTGTAGTAGGTAGTTCTGTACCCAGTTAGTAAACAACAAACACTTACACATTCTATGTTTAAAGAATCCTCTAAATTATGATGGTCCATGTTGCAAGTACTAAACTAAGCCAAATAACTTGCAGGAAACAGAAAACTAGACAATATTATAATGTCTATTCCAATACATTACACTGTCCACATTCAAATAAAAATCACAAAATGTTCAAATCACGCCGCCATTTTAGCTTGTCAAATAAAATAGTCAGCGGAGCCAGTTGAAAACAAATCGACGCATTATTAAAATTGCTTTGGATGAATTATTAAAGATCCCAATTTCACAAAATTGGAACAGATAAAAGGATAAACAACAATCTATCAACTTTCAACATCTAAAGTTTTTTCGCATTGATTCTATTTGAAATAATCTCAAAAATTTATAAAAGTTTCTAAGGATGGCGCTTATATCTTTTCAATTCAAAACGTCAACTTATGCCACCTTTCAAAAACCAACTCCTAGTGTAGTACCACAGACTAATAGGAAGCTAACGCTTTGTAGTTGTAGTACTTAGGTACGTAATGTAAACGCTCGATGTTATCCCCTTTTCACACGGACGCGGACGACGACGACGACGCGGCCACGACGAGGCAACGACGATAGTGTGAGTTTTCTACTTGCTATTACCTTTTTTTTTATTGTACGACGGGGAAGCGCTTGGCCTTCATCTCATCTGGTTACAAGTTAAGATAAAGCCAAAGGTGGAGGCGCTCTTCCGCCGGAATTCCGGCACTGTATGTATGTGGCAATGTTTGTGACGGCATATCTCTCGAACGGGTTATCCGATTTTCCTGAAATTTAAACTGTAAAGAGATAACGTAAATACAAATAGATTTTGTTTTTGAGATATTGGGGTGAAAAGAAATACAAATTTTCACCCATATCTTTTGAATGGCTGTTCCGATCAAGTTTCAATATGCAGAGTTGATATTAATACTCATCAATAGGATATTGAAGATTTCAAAATTCGTTTTTTTTTGCCTTAAATAGGGCTGGTTTTTAAAGATGAATGGGTAAATTTGATCATCAGGTACTTGTAAGATAAGAGAGGGTATTCGAAAGCTCATGAGAACTGGTCTACTTATTTTTTGTAATTCACTCACTAGGATTGTCAAACCAAGGGTGTATATACAAGAATTACTTTTAGGGTGTCATACAAGGGGTTTGACTGCGCATATCTCACATCAACATCAAATTATTGCCCACCACACTGTGTAAAAAAATCCTCTAAAACTGTTAGGTTTGACCATATACACCACGCTTGGCAGACAGATTGGTGCGCATAGTTAAAGTTTTTTATATACTAGAAAAAAGCTGATGATACGATATCCGGGGGCTGGAGGGGTAGATTTTTAAGTCACGACTACTAAGGCAACGGTTCTGAAAGTACTTTTCAAAACGACAATAACCTACGTTTCATTTTAGTAACGGGTGACTCACTTACTGTTTTCTACACACCTACGTGTACAATCAGTGGTTTGGTGATTTGCTCTCATTTTGGCTTTGCATACAATAAGAGTTAGCAACAAGAGAGTGCCTCGGATACTCAATTGAATAAAGAGAGATTGAGAAAAAGAGTGCATAAGTAAGGTGTAATGAAAGTACCACTTTGGTCGTTTGTTAATTACATCCTATATGAGAAATAATCTCAAACCAGACATCACGAGATCTCAGTTCGGGGTGAACTACTAGTTATGATGCACATGAAATTGAATGAAACTACAACCAATTTTATCGACGGAAAGCAGCAGTTGTCGTCGGCGGCACGGCGTAGTCATACATTTTACGCGCCAACAATACCACAAAGTCCTCAATGCTTGGGATCTGCACATCGCGGTCGCGGGTGATGATATCGTTCCTGACATAGATTAGGTAACGCTCCGCACCTGTGCACTGTCGTAGGGAGATGTTTTGCTGTGCTTTGAAGCTTATTCCATTTCGTGGAAAGGTCAAAACTGTCATGAAATGACATATGATGTGACATTGATAATTATATGTCAGATATGACATCATTTTGTTTGTTTACCTGACTGTTCTGGACTCGATCGAATCGAATCGAACTCAAATTTACTGAATTTGTTTTTGGCTTGGCTGCCGTTCTTTTTTTCTTACTATTACAAATCTAGTAAAAATGCCCACAAATTTACAAGGCGTTCGACAATACCTGAGTGAACTCAGAAATACTGGAGGATTACATAAAGATCAAGCCGAAAAGTAAGTTTAATTCAACATCTCACAGCTACTTACATACAGCCTAACATTTGCTGCCCGCGTCGATAGATACCTTAGAATATCTTCCTCTACTTTCCTTAACCGCCTCTGTGGTCTAGTGGTTCAACTCACCGATTTCAGATCCAGAGGTCCCAGGTTCGATCGCCATGGGGAGTACAATATATTGTGCTTGGTTTGGTTGGTGGTAGGACTATATTTAGGTCCGCCTGGCTAGCTACCACCATCTTACCTAATTCTGTCGCCATAATAACAATTCTAAAATTGTTGTGTTCCGGCATTTAGAGGTAAGATAGCCAGTTCCTCAGTTAGTTGAGGATTCCGGGTGAAGTGCGCCTCCACCGTCGGCCTTATCTCAACTCGTAAACAGGTGAGATGAAGGCCAAGTGCTTACCCGTCGTACAATAAAAAAAAAAGTCTTAATCTTTCTGAGTGTCATGGTTATATCCAGATCAGAGTGGTAGTGACCGAGGCTTGCACCAACGACGTCTCGCTGTTAGGCGTATTGTACATTGTCCCCCGTAGTTTTAATTGTGATAATAATAGGAATCTTTTGAAATCCTTATCCCAACTTGTAACCAGGTGAGATGAAGGCCAAGCTCTTTCCCATCATACAATTAAAAAAAAATGTAAAGTCACATTTTTTTTTTTTTTTTTTATTTCAATTTCCAGTAAAAACTTAAAACATAAAACAATTAGACTTAGTACTAAACATGCTTATGTAGGTAGGATTCACTATAGTTTTAAGTAGGCATCTGTGTTGGGAGTCACATGAACTTTTCTAAAATCAAAATGTCCAACAGTGTTTTAAAATATGAATTCAACAATATTCTGATCATAAGTGTGTTCACCCACTAGGCCTTCTTTTACTCAAAAACCATAATAAAAAAACCCTTTCAGATACCGCAATGTTTTGTTGGAAATCCTCAAATTTCCAGAAGGAGAATTGGCTGAAAGTTTAAAAGCTTTTGTTGAAGCAAGTAAGTAAATAAGCTATGTCAAGTCATAGAAGAACCCTCACAATCACTAGGGGTGCCATATATGGTGCTTGACTGGTATTGCTAACTGCTGGTGTTAATTTTCTGTTATGTATGACCCCAACACATTCACAAATAGAATTCTAATTCAAATAAAAAATGGGAAAATGTTCTCTTATGACTATGGTCCGCACTGGGGTATATTGTGCTATGCCCCAATGCTATCCTGAAACCACTAAGCCCAACTTCTGAAAGTAACAGTGAAGGAACCTCGTTTTTTGACAGCATTGCTCCAGAGTACCCAAGGTTGATGCTACTTGTTCCTCAGTAGGTAGGTAAAGCACTCCTGTGATATAGCTGATTTTTGTGCGTAGATCTTCACATCTTATTTTTAACATGTATATGTATTTATTTCAACTTTAAAATCCAGCATCATTTATTTGGTGTGTTTGCAGTCAATAGGTAAAAAATGAGTTAATAGACATTTTCTGGGTAGGCTTGTTGAATCATAGACCTGATCCAAGCCTAGGCAAGAGTTGAGGTCAAAAAAAAATGGACTAAGAAAACAATGTGTACATGGTGATTTCAGTTGTCAATGAGAATGTGAGCCTGGTGATATCCAGACAGCTCCTCACAGATGTGAGCTCCGATCTGGCCTTGCTGCCGGACCCGCTATCACAGGAGGTTTCACACTTTGCTCTGGACGTCATCCAGCCGAGGGTTATCTCATTTGAGGAGCAGGTAACAATTCTCCCAATACAATTCCTCAGATTGACAATATTAAAATATGTGTGCTCTCTCTGTATACTATGCAAGTTCACAATAACTGTGATTCACAGCATTGTTATTGTGAACTTGCATAGTGTGATAGTGATATATCCTACTTACTCTTACTAAATCGTAACTCTGGGATTCACTGTGCTATTAGAAATTAGTATAAATTCAATCACGAATATCCTTACAGGTGGCCAGCATCAGACAGCATTTAGCAGACATTTACGAAAGAAATCAGAATTGGAAGGAGGCAGCAAATGTGCTTGTGGGAATCCCTCTGGAGACTGGACAGAAGTATCTAGCTTTAATAAATATTATATTTATACTTATGCACACACAATAATATCAACTTACAAGCATAGAAAAAAAGTATGGCAAAGGCGAGCTTAACCCTGAAAAAAAGTTCTCTTCCAGCAAACCCAGGTAGAGAAAGAAACAAGATTAAGGAAGGAAGGGAAAAGTGTACAACAAAACAACAATGTAAAAAAACAAAAATAATACTGAATAACATATCTAATATAGGAATATTATGATAACCTACATTATATTACGCATATAATTATACTATTGATATAATATATAATATATACATGTCTGATTAAACAAACATCTAATATATAAAAGGATAGGACTGAGTAACTGACTGACTGACTGATTCAACTAGATACAACGCACAGCCTAAACCGCTGGTCATACAGACTTGAAATTTGGAGGGTATATTTGTCTTGGTACGTAGGCATCCGCTAAGAAAGGAATTTTGATAATTCGCACCCCAAGAGGTTCAAATAGGGTTCAAAGTTCAGAGTGAAATTTTACATATCTCTATAACGGTACAACATAGACGTTTGAAAATTCGTATGTAGATTGCCAATAAATAATTAGCAATGGCATATTTCAGGGTTTTTAATATTTCTCAAAATTAAATGGTAGGGGGTCAAATATTTAAGGAAACAAACTTCAAAGAGCTATCTAGCTATATCTTTTGCACCCGGTAGCAGGTTGAAATTTTTAGAGAATATGTATTATCATATCAAATAACCATAAAAATAATAAAAATAAAATCATTAAAGATACAGATTTTTATAACATACAAGAAATGTTATAAAAAAATTGTTATTTTAGCTCTTTTGTAAAAAAGGTAATATCAATCTATGTCAACTTGGTGTGAACCTTAGAGCCGGACCTGTACTGAGGCTTCAGAACTTACTGCCAAAAAATCTGCATTTTTAAATGTTTTAAATTAATATAAGTTTAAGACTAAAAGGATGTAGCAGGCTAAATGACGTAGCAGGAAACAGAAGGACTGACTGAATGACAGATTCAATTAGATACAATGCGCAGCTCCTTGCTGAGTTGAAATTTGGAGGGTAATTCTGAAAATGTGAAATGTTTGCATATCTCTGAAACCATACATAATATAGGCAGGCACTTGAAAATAAGTATGTGGATTGCCTTTTAAAGAAAGAGTAGGGGTTCCAATATTTAAAGAAAAACCTTTCAAAGAGCCCAATATCTTTTGAACTGTAACAGGTATTTGGTTAAAATGTACAGACCTGACAAATAATAATAAAAAAGGGTTCTCCCATACAAGAACGAATTATGACAATGTACGTCCACTGCTGAACAAAGGTCTTATGATTCTCATAAATGATTATTATAATGATGAGCCATCGTCGCAAGGTTGCGTGTTTGTCGGTGTTTTACAGATTGTACTTCGGTGAGTGTGCTCAGGAGCTTCACGACCTTATACCGCCTTCGCCGTTTTTCAATAGAAATTTCAGACGTACAGCCTATTATCATCCTCACCTGGTTGATATCCCACGCATAAGAACTAAACGCTTTCAAGAATATTTTATTGTGCGCACTGCAAGAACTTGGAATAAGCTCCCAGCGTCTGTTTTTCCGCTGTGCTACGACCCTAATGTCTTCAAGAAGAGAGTTAATAGGCACTTTCTGGGTAGGCTCGCTCCATCGTAGATCTCATTCTTACCTGTGTAAGTTTCGTGGTCAAGAGCCGACCCATCGTAAATAAAAAAAAATGCAGGGTAGATCATAAATAAATAATAAATAAAACGTTTATTTTCTCTCACATCCTGAGGTCATTATAAACTGTAAAATAACAAATAATAAAAACCGGTTAATTGTGAGTACCTATATGTACTCACGTTAACATTAGATGAATACAACGTAAAAAAAAAAAAAAATTTTAATATCTAACCCCTTTAGTGATGACAATAAATATGATAAAGCCAAGATTCAGTCGGCTAAGGCAGTATTCCTTTAACATCCACCAGCTACCCTATACAGTTTAAAAGAATGCAGTTCAGCTGTAAGTTAGTACGAAATAAAATTGTAACAGGAGCGTCTATTTCCAGACAGTACTCGGTGGACTACAAACTGGAGACATACCTGAAGATAGCGCGTCTGTTCCTGGAGGTGGACGATCCAATGCAGGCTGAGGCATTTGTGAACCGCGCCTCGCTGTTACAGGCTGAGACCACTAACGAGCAGCTGCAGATCTACTACAAAGTCTGCTACGCGAGAGTATTGGATTACAGAAGGTATACTCTATATCTGTATACTCTAACCAGGCTCGGCCCGAGCCCCTACTACCTAATATAGATCGACATATATTGAACACGGGGTTGATGACTTTGGATTAACATAATGGTAGCTTACGAGCTATAGTTAGTCTGTATGCTTGTTTCTAATTAGGGATTTTTTTGCATTGCCTATTTTTATACTTATATTTTTGCATACTCTAATGCTCCCAAAACGTAAAAACAAATTAAGTTTTGGGAGCATTTGCTTCGTATCTAAACGGTCTGATTCCTTTTTCCATAGTGTTTAATGTTCTTCTTCAAAGTGAAGTTAGAGACTTTTTTTTTTATTTCCACTGATGCTGGACTAGAAAAGCTAATATAAATTAATAATTAAGTCCTGGCCCTGGCTTTTGGTAGGGAGTATGCTTTGTTATTGCCGGTTTTTTTTTTTATTTATTTATTTTAAGGTTTAAGGAAGACCATCGCGAAATAAAAATAGTGTTGGTGTATGCATACCTATTTTTTAAATTTATCTTTTTATTGTACGACAGGAAGCGCTTGGCCTTCATCTCATTTGGTTTCAAGTTATGATATGGCCGACGGTGGAAGCGCAATTCACTCGGAATGGTCAACAGTCTGAACTGGCTATTTAACCTCAAATGGCGGAACACAATAATTTATAACAGTTGTTATAGCAGACGTACCAACGCAGACCCCAAAATAGACCTATTGCATTTTTTTTCTTTACTGTAATAAGTTTATTTAATAAATGAAATCAATCATCAATACAATCTATTTCAGAAAATTCATTGAAGCCGCTCAGAGATACAATGAGCTTTCGTACAGGAACATCATACACGAAGATGAAAGGATGACGTGCCTCAGGAATGCCCTCATCTGCACAGTTCTAGCTTCCGCTGGTAACTCACTAAATTACTTATTTCATCTGATTACACTTCTGAAAGTTCTATTTCTTTTCATTAAAAAGCAGCAGTAACAAAAAAATAGAACCGGCAATGATTTACTTACGAAAACTAATACCACATTTGTCCTAATCATCATTAAAGATCAAAAGAGCCAATTCATGTCATGGTTCCCCAAAAATATTATAATAGAGCCTTCCAGAGATTTACCATAATTACCGCTCTTTCGCACAGTGACTGATCTAAAATTTACAAGCTAATTTTGATGTTACTACTAAATATACAAGGTGAGATTTTTTCAGGGCCACTGAGGCCAAGTCTGAAACCGTGAGAGTTATCAAATTTTCAATTTTGAAAGTGTTCCAACAACTTTGGGCACATAGTCATCATACGATATTTTTTTATTATCAAACAAAGAACTCAAAGATTATTTTTTATTTTTTTTCATAAACTCACTTTTCCAGAAAAACTAATATTTTTGTTAATGCAGAACTTATTTTTTTGTGAAATCGAGCACGTATCTCCTAACATCACTTTTCGATAACTCTCACGGTTTCAGACTTGGCCTCAGTGGCCCTGAAAAAAAACTCAATATCGTTGATGTAATTTTATATTATTTGTCAGCTTAAATATTAAATTTAAATGAAGTAAGCATTGAATATATTACTATTAAAATAAGTACCTAACATATACATACGTGTATGCTGCTGCCGAGCTCCTGGTATAATCCCTTAGTCGAAAATATTCATAGCCGATACCACCGTGGATCGGCGCTGGCCTGTTCCTGTTAGGAGTGGAATAAATAAGTTTAATCTTTCCAGGACAACAAAGATCGCGGATGTTAGCGACCTTGTTCAAAGACGAGAGATGTCAGCAGCTTCCGGCATATGCGATCTTGGAGAAGATGTACCTCGACCGCATCATCCGGCGCTCCGAGCTGCATGAGTTCGAGGCGCTCATGCAGACGCATCAAAAGGTAACGCTACCTACTGTCAGTTTATACATCACGTGGACCTGTACACTTCAAAGGCCGAATCAGGCTTTATCGCCTAAGAGTCTATGATACGTGAAATGGCTTAGCTTCAGCGATCATATCTTCCACAATACTGTAGCATTTACGTTGAAATTAATATATGTTATAGTTCAGGATTGATGCTAGAACGCTTGTTTCGAAAACACGATTACATAAAAAAATTCTCGATAGTAAAAAAATCCAAAGTTGACTCTAATTTGTACCAAAAATGTTCGCCATTCAATAAATACGCCCAAAGCCTTGACAGTAAATAAACACAGTATACAGCAGACGGTCTGTGTTTTAGATTTTCAAAATTAATGTTTGTTTTACCGTAAAACGTAGAAATTCGCGCGTATTTCTGTCATCTGGTGGTCATAAGTATCTTCGTTCGAAACTAGAGTGAAGTTGAGTTGCTAATCTGAGGTACTATATAGGCCATTGAAAAAAATAATTTTTTTTTTTCACTTTATTATTTAGGTATTCACAATGAACTCAAATATGAGGCAAGGTACCCATACCCATGTTGGGTAAGCTAGGTACGTACTATGGTACTAACATGTACTTCCTAACCTACTAAGTAACACCTCTGGTAGTCTAGTAGTTTGTGATGTTTATTTCCAATTTGGCTTGAATCACCTGATTGTCCGAAAAGTAAAATGATCGGTCCTGGGTACTGCATCTGCTTCTAGCACCTAGTAGGCGTCAAAGAGACCTGTCTGCGGCAGATAAAGTCTGTCATCAGCCATCATCGTTTTCAGATCTTGCTAACATCTTGTCTTGTCATGGGATAGCGAAGACCGTGTGTTGCAGAAGGTTGTAGCCATAACCATGACAAGTACATCAGACTTGTCATGGTCTACAACAAGTACAACATACCTACTACTTAGTATATTTGAACGTGTTGAGGTATGTAGTACCCTACACATTATTGTGGATGCACCATCCTTACCATCAGCTTCAGCTTTCTTATAATCATTCCATGACGTACCAATGAAGGTGAGAGCTGTATCATCCGCGTAAGAGAAAATATGTCCATCTCCCAGGTCATTGACCACAGAGGTTTAATTGTGTTAGTCCCAAAACGCTTCGCAGTGACACGCCGTAGCTTATTTTCTCCTCATCATTAACAATGTCACCTATTTTATACTCGTTGCTTGCGATTATTGAGTAGTCTGTCATCAAAGCATGTGGTATACCTCTGATACCTACATTCTCAAGTTTTAGGGTTAAAATGCGTATGGACACAGTATCAATAGCCTTTTTTAAGGTCTAAGAACACAGTTAAACATTTTTTACCTTTATTGGCTTGGTGAACAATCAGATTGGTAAGTTCAGAAACTGCATATTCAGTTGAAAAACCACATCGGAACCTATACTGAGATCTAGAGATAATATTATATTTACATAGTACGATAATAACCTGTTGTTGATAAGCTTTACAAATATTTTGGAAATGGAAAGAAGAACCGATATTGGTCTATAATTTGGAATGGAACCCTCTGTAAGCGATTTCAAATTGCACTTTATAGCCATTTTTATTAGAGGGAAACAACATGCTGATTTTAAAGCGCCCATGGTCTACAGTTTTTTTTGCATATACTCGTACTAGTAGGTACGCAATATTTTTTGCTGAAATTTCAGACCCACATACAGTCAGGTAAAAAACTAATTAAAAAAATGTTTCATATAGCACCGAAAATTGTATGGTTTGTCCGGTTTAGGTAACCTAATGTAATTTACATCTGAACCCTGAAAACTCATGCTTTGGCTATCAATAATTTTGTAAAGACCCCAACCTTAAGTACCTACCCTAAAATTATGAAATCTCTAGAACCTCGGTTTTGGGCCGTTGTTAATTGCCATTTAATCAGCCAGCTACCGATTAAATGATATTTATACAGATTCTAATTAATAACTAATTATGATAGACAATAGAGGAAGCCTCTAGCATAAATGAGCCACCAAATATGTCACATAGCAAACATAGCTTAGTAAGGAAGTCAAAAATGTGTTTAAATAATTTGCCCAAATCAAATAAGTCAAATAGGTGTACTATACTGGTAAATAATACTAAGAAAATATGCCCTAAACCCAAAAATTATATCAAATTGTTAAGTCAGAACATTGAAGGCTTAGAAAACAAGGTGCTTGAACTGGAATTATTCATGAACTCTGATCATATTGACATCATTTGCATAACTGAACATTGGCTTAAACAACATGAGCTCATGTTTAATTTCAGTAATCACCAGATTGGCAGTTCTTTCTGCAGAGTGAATCACATCCGAGGTGGCTCAATAATATTGTTAAACAAACAAATAAAATTTAAAGATCGGACTGACATTGTTAATCATTCAGTTGAAAAGGAAATTGAAATAGCTTGTGTAGAGCTGGAGCAATTCATTATCATAAGTGTATACAGCCCACCTTGTGCCAAATATTCAATTTTTGAAAATGTTATGGAACAAATATTGTTTAAAGTGTCACAATCAAAAAAACAATTGATAGCTTGTGGAGATTTTAATATTGATCTATTGACCAAAGACACATATAGCAAAAAAATTACTAACCTGTTTAACTCCTTTAATCTAAAACCTATGTTTATGGAGCCTACTAGAATAACTGAAACCTCAGCTAAATGTATAGATAATATATTTACAGATGCCAACATTATATGGAAGAGTGTAATAAGTAAAATAAAATCTGACCATCTAGGAGAAATGATTAAAATCGAAACACAATGTAAAACTAATATAAAAAGGAAAATTAATTTTGTACCACTGACAGCTGATAGAGTGGAAAAATTAAAATCAGCACTAATGTCTAAATTACCTGTTTCATATAATGGCAACTATCCTGATTGTTTATATAATACATTTTTTACTAAATTTAGCAACATATTTAACTCAATATATACATCCAAAACAATCACAGTCTCTGATAATGCAACATTTAGTGAGTGGGCAACAGCGGGAATACATAAAAGTAGAAGAAAATTGTATGAACTTTATGGTGAAAAACAGTACAACTTTAGTGAAGAGTTTAATGATAAAGTAAAAAAATATTCTAAAATCTTTAAGGAAGTTTGTGTGGCCGCTAAATCCCAATACTTGAGAAAACAGATTGTAAATAGTAAAGATAAAATTAAAGCTACTTGGAAAATTATTAATAGTGAGACTGGAAAAGGGAAAAGCAGCAACACTAACGAATTTAATTTAAAAATAGGAAATCTTAACATATCCCAAAATATTGATGTTGCAACAGCTTTTGAAACGTTTTTTACTGATATACCTGTTTCTACCACAAAATCATTGAACTCTTCAAATATTATGGCAGAGTCAATACTGAAAAACAATGTACCATCATGTAATAAACCATTTTATTTCAAATATGTTAATAATAACGATATTATTAAAGCATTTAAACTTATAAATGAAAAGAAGACCTCTGACCTCTGGGGCATCTCTGTAAGCATTGTTAAACCTATAATAGGCGTTATAGCGCCTGAATTAGCTTTTATTTTCAACGAATGCATCGACTGCGGCGTATTCCCTAATTTAATGAAATATAGTAAAATAACTCCTCTTTTTAAATCTGGTAACAGTTCTGATCCAACAAACTTTAGGCCGATATCAGTACTACCGACATTTAGTAAAATCTTTGAGAAGATTATTCTTACACAGTTACATAGTCATTTTTATGCTAACGCCCTATTTCATGACAAACAATTTGGATTTACAAGAGGTCGCTCAACTGCTGATGCCGGTATTAGTTTAGTATCGCATATTTTCGAGGCCTGGGAGAAATCACATGATGCGTTGGGAGTCTTTTGTGATTTGTCTAAGGCTTTTGACTGCGTGCACCATGAAACACTGATTATGAAATTAGACCACTATGGTATCAAGGGTGTTGCACTAGACTTACTCACGTCTTACCTAAGTGATCGCATACAGCATGTCGACGTGAACGGCCAGCGTTCTTCAGGATCTTTGGTTACCATGGGTGTGCCGCAGGGTTCTATATTGGGGCCTTTCTTGTTTTTAGTATATATTAATGATCTGCCCCAAATAATTAAAGATGACCATGAGATTGTTCTGTTTGCAGATGATACGTCACTTCTATTTAGATTGAAGCGACAAATGACTAACTTTGACAACGTAAACAATGCAATCTCAAAAATTGTTAACTGGTTTAATGTAAATAACTTAGTACTCAATCAGAAAAAGACCAAATGTATTCGATTTATTTTACCAAATGTAACTGAAGTTAAAGCTAATGTAAAAGTTAAAGAGGAAAACATAGAATTAGTCAAAACCACTGTATTTTTGGGATTAACCTTAGATAATAAACTTCAATGGGGCCCACACATAGATAAACTGGCGAAGAGACTTAGTTCTGCAGCATATGCTGTAAAGAAGATACGTCTTCTCACAGACGTTGCTACAGCAAGACTAGTTTACTTCAGTTACTTTCACAGTATTATGTCATATGGCATAATACTGTGGGGAAGTGCTGCAGATATAGACACCATATTCGTTTTGCAGAAGAGGGCTGTTCGCGCTGTTTACAAAATGGGTCCCAGAGATTCATTAAGAGACAAGTTCAAAGAAATAAATATATTGACTATGCCCTGCCAATATATTTATGAAAATATTATGTATGCGCGTAAAAACATAAGCTTATTTGACAAAAACTGTGATAAACATAATTATAATACTAGAAATAAGAATAAACTCGCTGTTCCCACAACTAGGCTCCATAAGGTTAATAAATCGTTCATAGGGCAAACTGTACGCTTTTATAATAAATTGCCAAGTGATGTGCTAAGCTTGTCAAATAATAAATTCAAAAATTTTGTAAAACAAAAGCTATCCAGGAAAGCTTATTATAAAATTTCAGATTACCTAGAAGATAAGAAAGCCTGGCATTAAAAAAATGAATTTGCTCCAGTGAATAAATTGTAATTAGTATTAGATAATTTTAAGCTATTGTAATGGATCATGAAAAAAAAAAAAAAACTAGCCCGAGGTTCTTGCCTTTCTCCTTGTGTGCTGGTCGCGATTCCGAACAGGCGGTAGATTTGACGTTTCAAAGTGATCCTAAAAAATCTTACTGAATAAAAATATTTGACTTTGACTTTGACTTTGACTTTGATAGTGAAAAAGGAAATATCAAGGCTGATTTAAATTTTCATCTTCCACCCAGGCACAGACCCAATATGGCACATCAATCTTAGACCGCGCGGTGTTCGAACACAATCTACTGTCAGCCAGCAAATTGTACAATAACATCACGTTTGAAGAACTTGGCGCGTTGCTGGAGACCCCGCCATTGAAGGCCGAGAAAATTGCCAGTCACATGATCAGCGAGGGGCGCATGAATGGATATATCGATCAGATTTACTCTGTGGTGCATTTCGAAAGTAAGTTTGCCTAAAAATGCTGGCTATTACACCGTTTTCACATCGATGCGATATAGATGGTACGAAATTGCATTTCTAAGGCATTAGGGTCGTATCGTAAGTCGGCATAAATACAGACGCTGGTGGATAATTCCAAGTTTTAACAAACTTTCTAATAGCCTCGGCAACAACCATGAGCCTCGCGTAAAAGGCGACTAAGGGTTGCACCATGAGATCAGCACTTCTCAGTATAGTAGCATAGGTGTACCTACGACATAAAAATTGCTCATGCAGATCTTTTTAATATCTCAGTCAGTACAATGGTCTAGTCAAGATAACACCATTGTTGATTTTCTTTCCAGCTCGTGAAATATTGCCACAATGGGATAAGCAGATCCAAAGTCTCTGTTACCAAGTCAACAGCCTCATCGAGAAAATCGCAGCCGCAGAGCCGGAGTGGATGGCCAAACTCATGGAGGAAGAGATGATTCAGTGATCATTTGTATAGCTAATTAGGTATTATAATGTAATGTGACTACTTTTAATAATATGTATAATAAAAAACTACTTTTTTGTTTAATCACTATGAGGTCTAATTAACTACTTGTAGATAAGATATACTTGTATATATCTTGTCCCTTGGGAAATGGGTAGGCCTTTGGTGTGGGACGCTACCTGCGTCGACACCCTAGCGCCATCTCATCTGCCTGGGACATCAGTTAGGGCTGGTGCGGCGGCTGATTCGGCCGAGGATCACAAAAGGCGCAAATATAGTGGTCTCGACAGAGCTTACCTATTTGAGCCTTTTGGGGTGGAGACCTTGGGTCCGTGGGAAGCCGGTGCCCTCCGGGTTTTCAAAAATATTGCGGGGCTTTTGATTGAGGCGACACGTGACCCAAGGGCTGGCTCTTATTTAGGCCAGCGAATTAGCATAGCTATTCAGCGTGGCAATGCAGCCAGTGTCTTGGGCACGCTTCCGTCTGGTACTGGTCTGGAACAGTTGAGTTACCTATAGGCCGTTTGTAGCGGTCCTTAGGTAATCTGACTGATTCCTTTGTACATAGTTAGTTTAATTGTACTTTTTTTGTAGATAAGTGAAATAACAACTAGTTGAAAGTTGAAAAACTATAACCAGACTACAAAATATTTACAATTTTAGATTACATTCGACTTGTTTTACGTAAATACCCACTTCCTTAAAATTATTATTATCTTTGTATTTGATGTCACTTATCTGCGCCTCCGCTCCGCATAAATAGTATTACATGACATTATCACGTGGTACTAGATGGACCATATAGAAAAAAAATACTGCCAAGCCTACTCACGCCGAGCCACCCAGCGTGGACAGAAAAAACCCTGCAGCTGTTCAAATCCACTACTACTTTTGACCTATTCAGACGATAAACGCAGTGATATGAAATTGATATCAATACAGAGCTCCATACGGTGGTGCTTTCGGACTTTATACCTACGCGGTAGGTACTGCAGAGACGAGACATGTCTCTTATTATTTTTCATAAGTAGAAATATACCGTATGTTACTCCATAAAACATCAGCTATCTGTCAGTTAGTATCAAGTATCGCAAAAATCGGTCCAGCCGTTTCGGAAATTAGGAACAGACGGAAACCAGACAAAAAAAGTTCTTGTCAGGTCGTGTGGGTGCAGACGATAAAATCTTACACGACTACCATGACGATTATTGTAGTTTCATAAATACATACAGACTCACGCCTGTTCCCGAGAGGGGTAGGCAAAGACAATGGATTTCCAGTTACTACCCTTGGCTCATTCTCATTATCCGAGGTCTTCCCCTCCCAACTGCACCGTTTGCATTCGGAAATAATAAAGGTAGATAGATTACTGCTATCTTCTTTTTTTAGGTTATACCCACTTGTCCCCACATTTATTTACATGGGGACCAACGGGAAGTTTAATTCCTTTTAGTCCCCATGTAAATAAAATGGGGATTTCCCAATGGTCAGATTGATGGACTAGTCTGGCCAACGTGGGGACTACCGCTAAATTAACATCCCGTCAATAAATGTGATTATAAACAAAAAAATATTCCAACTAAAACATTAACATTTGTTTCTTAATGTCACTCGTGACTCGACATTAAAAAACTCTTAAAGTCAATACAAAATACCAATGTTTGTTTCGAGAGCAGCGTTGCTGTGCCCTTAAGGCGAGAACATGTTAACCTCTCCCTCTTCACTCGGACGAACGCTACAAAATCTGCCTGCCGGCCCCGATTATTTTTTTATTGACAACTTTACACGATACTAATGAAACATTTCAAAAACATAAAATTATCTGTCATTGTAAATCTTCCATGGTTGTGCTATATATGAAACACTACACAGTTTTGTAACAGTATGATAGAAAACAACATTTTAAATGTTGTAAGCCCATTTATTAAACAATTAATTATCATTAAAAAATACAGGAAATAAAATAAAAAAAGGTCAAAACACCTAACATACATAGCAGTTCGACATTATACTCTGTCTTGATACACAAATATGCTTTAGAGTGTAGTTTAACATTAGGTAGGTAACGGGAGTAGAAAGATAAGGTGAGCTGTAATAAAACAATGCACATGTTGATTCCAACAGACTATTCATTTTATTACCATTCAAACAATAGGATATAACACCATAGGTGTTTATTTACAACTGGGCGATGTTATTTGGATTCAATAGGAGGCTGAATGCCGCATGCATACATAAATACATCAGAACGCTACATAAACATTAAGTTCTTAGAAAGCGCCTCGGGAACACGCTAATATGTTGAGGCTGGCGTTTTCAACGCTCAAATTCACTATACAACACGAAGATACCGTTAAATTGATTATGTGTATGCTTTCTGCTATAATTATATAACAGTTGATGTGGCTTGTATTATCTACAGACTACGAGGGCGCAGACGGAGCACTTAGGGCTCCAGCTCGAGTGCCACGCCCACCTTGTGGCCGCCCGCGTTGAAGTTCTGCCCGTCGATGGCTGCCGAAAGGGTGAGGGTCACGCCTGGAACAATACATTACATTGTCAGGTGATAGTGGCCGCTCCTAACGATTACAAAATTTAGTATAAAATAATATTGTCATTCTTTTAATGATAAAACTTTTTGGGCGAAATGTGTTTCGTAACGGCGTATAAGAGTTTATCTTAGAAGATTGTAGCAAGCTACCAAACATCAAAACGCAAACCTTATGTATATCACGCCAATGACGACGTGGCAACAAAAATAAATGTTGGTTCTAAATCTCAACTTGTAAGATAGATAACGCATCATGCGTTGAGATAGCGTACGCAAAAAATCATATGATATCGTTCGACATTACATAACCGTATTTTTGCTTATGTCTAGAAATTTCTGATAGGGATTCAGCAAAACACTTTTCAATAGAACACGTTGATAAACTAGGACTAGCTTGGACTTTGATAGGACAGTCAAAAAATTTGGTCAAAACATCACAAAAGTTTCATCGGTTTTGCGGATACTTAGTAAGAAGATTTTTAAACCTCTTCAATGACTTTCTTAAGAAGTGACTGTCTTGATTAGCTTTAAGTACTTGAAGTAGGCTTCAATGTAATAAGTGAACATACCTTTACGTAGTTTCTGTTGGTATCCAAGTCCGATGAGCGACTTGTTGTTGATCTTGGCGTGTAGGGACGCATCTTGGTCAAGCGCGAATTTGGCTCCAACTCCGAACAGCGTGTCGGCGGATCCCGAGGTCCACTTCATGCTGACACCGCAGTCGATCTTGTCGCTCACTTTCTGGTAGATTGAACCGCCGAAGTCCTTGCCGTTGTCACTGCAAAAGAAAGAAGGTCACATGAAGGTTTTTTATATTAGGTCAGGTGGGATGAAGATTGTGCATTTATACAGTCGTTTCCTAGTAGCAATTGTGCTATTTTCCAAACTAGAATATACAAATCAAAAATTATGTTGCCCAATTGGCAATATAATTTTCAGAATAGCCATTATTCAGTGGAAAATGGCAGTTAAAACCAACTGTTTGTCCTAGAAAGGAACAAACCCAGAACTAGATTTACCTAGCTTCCATTATTGAAGATTACATCCTTTCATTCATGACAATTCACAAGTCAAGAGTCATATGAATTGCTGTATCAGAGTACTGCACTCAAACTAGGTCAATGTTCTATGTTAGCAAATAAATCAATAGGCATGTATGACTCATAGTAACCAGAACTGCCTTCAGTCAATGTATGGGGTTTTAGAATTGGAATGGGACCCCCTTGCCTTGTAATGCATTTGGGAAAAACCATTACTTCTCATTTCCTGCATAAAAAAACTGTTGTTTATCAACAGTTTTTTATCAACAGTTAAGCAACTGTGTTTGAATTGAAATAACAGTAATTAGGTACCTAATTACCAAATACACTGGCATATAGGGAGATGAACTTGTTTACTATTTTTTGACACAAGTTATTTATAAGTGATTACAACAATAGTATTATCATTAATAACCAGGGAACTTGTTAGCAGTTTTTTTTTTATTGTACTAGGAGGAAGCGCTTGGCCTTCATCTCACCTGGTGACACGTTTAGATAAGGCCGAAGGTGGAGGTGCACTTCACTCGGAATCCTTAACTAACTGACAACTGAGTTGTTGGCATAAGTGCTAATATTATAACATCAAATATATATCAACAGACTAATCCATTTTGTAACAAGTCTGGTGCAATTACATAACACTTTGCCCCGCAGTTGCCAACTTTATGGGGCATATTTTTAATCAATATTGCTGTCAAAGTACAGACATAGCAATTCAGTACTAGGTATCCAAGAGTGATCAACAACAGTGACATACATAATTCTCTTTGTCATCTATTCCACAAAATTTGTATAAGATCTTCAAAACTCGAATATAAGCTCAACTTTTAGATTGATCGGATAGTATTGTCCAATACTATCCATAATAATATCAACAAGCTTGAGGGTGAATAATAAACCTAATGTGTCACCAACAGTGCAACAGCCAATAACAGATTAAAATTATTTTAAGTGAATCAACATAAATTAAATCTGTTATTGGCTGTTGGGTGAAACATATGGTTATGATTCGAAATAATATATAAAAATCAGTTTTGATGATACTATCCATTAAAAGTGGCAATTGCAGTATGATTCTGGCTGACAATGGCTGAGGATTCACTTCTGATCACTACTGAGAGTGGATCTAATGAGGATCACCTACTAGGGGTGTAACTGTCTTGTAATATTTATTACATAAATTATCAGTCATAATAAAGAGATGGTGGCGTTGGGCACCAGCAGAGCATATAGACTAGTGACTTACACGTTGGTGTGGAGGGCGAAGTCATTAGACTGGTATCCAATAGCAAAGTTGTTCTTGTTGAACTTGGCCTTCTGTGAGTCGAACTGTGTGTGCACTCCGGCCAGCCAACCCTGGTGGTTGAGCACAGCGGCGAAGTCTACAATGGGGCCAGCCAGGTCTAGGTCAAGGTTGGTGTTCACAGCCACCGTGTTGTTGGCATATGATGTTTTCAGCTTTCCAGTCTTGGCTCTGTCAACAAATGGGAAAATAGAAAATATATTTTGTACATACAGTAATACAATGCATTAGGTACAATAAACAATCGTATGAGCTACAACAATTTCATTCGTATAATAATGTATGAACACATTATAAATGAAAATGTTCAAAACTAGTCTGCAAAACAAAAAAAACATGTTGAGTTGGTTTAAGAATAAATTAAATGAGAAGGTTACATTTACATACATTACAATAATAATAATTGCCTAGACTGATAAGCTATACTTTTTCAGCCCAATGGTTTTGATATAAAATCATCTTTTTGGGTAATAAGCAAACTTTTTCAGCCCAATGGGTTGATAAATAAAATCATTGTATTACCTAAAACCTTTTTAGGTAATAAGGATACTTTTTCAGACACATGCCACCTTAGATTAAAAAAAAAAGGATATTGCACACCTTACTGCAAAAATAGTGGCACATTTTGTCATGCAATACATGTAACATAAAGCATTGTAATATATTAATTACTTATCAAACAAAAAGCTAACTGAAGAAATTTGGCCTTAACATCCAAAGTAAGCGCTATTTAGTTTTACACATTCAGGCAGCAAAGCTTGCCACACATAAAAAACGTTTGACAAAGATGGGATAACATTTAGGAGGTGATGTTTGGTTATATGTGTTTTGTGCACTTACGTCCAGAGAAATGTCACATCCATTTCATTGTGTTGCTATGTTAAATATCTTATTCGGAGCAATTATACATTAAAACAATAAAAGACCAGCCTTGATGAACCAAGATCTTCTTTTAAGTTATCAGATCCAAGTAATGTGTAAATTATTTAGCAATTTCCAGTACCATCAGTTTGTGTGAAGGTTTTTGAAGAAGATATTTTGCATTGAAGGTAAGCTTTATGGTGTGATATTTTGCAAACCAAGAATTAATGGGCAACATATATCCAGATAATTAACTATGTTCAATATTATCTAGTATTTTTAACAGTTCAAACAATGACAGAATGTATAAACTTTGGAATTACAACAATTCATAAAATATTTAAAAGTTGATGAAACCAACCCCAAATCTTTTAACTTCCATGGTTTTAAGAATACATGGCATTAAAATATTGCAATATAATATGAGTATCAAAACCTTAAAGTATAGTAATAAAACAACGTTTTTTTTTAAATTTTGATTCACACATATTAAAGTGTACATCCCACAGTTGAGGCAAACCATGTGAAACTTCATACATAAAAATACATCAAGCCATTTAGGCTGAAGTGTCTCAATGAAATAGCAAAAATACTCTCTGATAACATTACCCATGTTATCAGAGAGTATTTTTGCTTCTGAGGCACTTAAGTAAAAAGTTTCTTACCCAGTCTGGGGTGCGAAGGTCCCTTCGAGTGTGACCTTGAGTCCTGCAGCAATCTTATCCTGAATGGTAATGTCTGTGGCAAGTGTGTTATCTGTGTTCCATTTCTCTGTGAATGTGAGACCGTAGTCCTTCACTGCATATTTGGATGATAGACTGCCAAATACCTGAAATAATGAGAATATTGTAAGTTTCCCTGACACTTAACACTATGTAGGTTTTTGGTTTACATCTACATACTATTGTGTAATTCCACTATAAATTATATCTTTACATAAACATGATAACATTTAGGTAGTTATAACTAAGCATGTATGTATGATATGGATACAATGCCAGTTACATTTATTACCTTTCCACTCTCCTGGTTTGAGGTGATACCACTGGTAAATTCAACTCCAGATTCACTTTTAGTCTTGAGGTCAAGTTTGATCACACCAAAGTGGTAACCTTTGCCGAAGACATCATTGGCCTTCTTTCCAAGATCAGCATAGTATGGGGGAGCCATTCTCTATAATACCAAGTAAGAGATTATTTGTTAGTACTACCTACACAATAGAATAACATAAAGAAATAAACTATGTAGCTGACAAAATATGTAACCAGAAAATGTCACATGACCTTAGTCATGAAACATACAAGGCGTCACGCGAATTAATAGTGCCAGCTGTGTCATGGTCATCAATAACTAGATGAGCACTTATTTACAAGCCGCTTGCAGTCAGGTATTACATAACGCTCAGGTACGTATTACGGCGAAAGCGTAATTTAGCCCACACACCATATACACCGCAATACAAACTGAATGAATAAGTTCAAATCCTAAGATAACCGTAAACTTGACCTTTAGAATGGGTATCGAAATTCTTAAAATTGCTAAATCACACGCGTCGACAGCCCCAGCCTATAGACGTATTCATTGAAAACAGCTTACCGAAAACTTTACACAGAAAATACACAGGCCGCAGACAATGAATGCTATCGTATTTTAGACCAAACTTGAAAGGTAGGATAACAAAATTACTAAAAGGGCCGAATGACGTAGAATAAGCCCGGCTCAAGGAACGAAATTGTAACCTACAAAAAATATTTAGAAGCCTAAAAGTTAGCGAAGTGATGAAAATTATGAACAGTAGATATAGAATAGCAAATACTTACTGCAGTTAACAATGTTTTGCGAAACAAAACTATTTGTCAGTGATTCCAGGCAAATTCACCAGAACCAAACTAGACTTGCTGCTCCGCGGACCACAAGACAAATTTTATTTAAAATGTCTCGCCTTGATTAACTTGACTGTAGGGTAGGGTAGGGCATGGCTTTAAATTATCGATATTTTTTCACAAGAAAATCGATTTAGACATTATCGACTATTTATCGATTTTAGAATAATTGATTTATGAATAATACTTTATCTAACTACTTATAGTATCATATTAGTGTATGTTTAATAATCTATTGTGCTGCCCGCTCCAGTTCAGAATCAACCTCGCACATACCTTACGTTTGTATGATTATGATATGACCCCCCGGCATCTTTTTCATTAAAAGTCTAGTAAAAACTGACATTGGCAAACTCTTGGGGTTCCCATATGGACCACTGAACAACCGCCATAAGACAAAGAAGAAGAAGTTAGAGCAAAATGATTGAGATCTCAGAGTTAAGTTTGCAAATCCGGAACTGGATGTAGTAGTAGGTATATATTATGAGGCAGTGTTCGTGACGGCATAATTCTCGAACGGTTTAGCTGATTTTAATGAAATTTATTAACATAATAGATATTAATTGATTGTAGCCGGGACTTTTTGATGCGTTGTATATATTGACGGATTGACTAGAAAGTTGTTATAAATGCGAAGCAAAGTAAATTGAAACATTTGTTTAACATATTTATTATAATCATTGTATATAAGGCTTTAAAAAACCTTATAATATGAGCTCTTTGTACAAAGACTTTACTACTTATACCCCTCGTATTACCTGGATGCTCTTTAAATACATTCAATTCAATTCAATCAGGTACAAATATGTACTAAAGGGTTGACTTAAAATATATAGGTACCTAATATCAATTTGAGAAAAAAACAAGTTGTTTCTGCATAATGTTGTTTAATAACTGGTTTTTAAGACAAATTATTAACGACTTTGGGCACTATTTTTATTTCCCGTTTAAGGGCAAATTTAGAGTGGCGAAACATATCAACGCGTTAATATGACTGAATGTATGTTTTAACAGCTCGACATAAGACGGAGTTTTGAGCACAGTTAGTATGCACGTAAAGAACGTAGAAAAGCTTAGTTTGCCTGGTGCGATACAACGGTGTTGACAACGAGAGACTACCTAAAAGTTCAGGGCAATCCAGCCGACTGATCATTACATCATATAATAACAAAATGTCATACTGTTTTTGTCGTTGCTCCAAAGTTTCAGTACTATTAAATTCACATGCTTCCAAGTATGACTCAAATATGCGATGATCTATATATCTCAAACATGATGAATCTATTCAAAAAAAGTTTATTAAACTCTTAAGTTATTATGTAACTTAAGAGTTTAATAATCTTTTTTTTTTAAAGATTCAAGCTTTTCAATGTACACAACATAGCATGGTGACCAAATACTGCAAGCATATTCAAGAATAGATCGAACATAATGTAAGATAAAGTAATAAATTAATAATCTTTCAAATTTAATCAAATCCGTTGAAATTATAACGCTACAGCAAACTTCCCCCTATTTTTCCCTCCGATCAAAAATCGCGATCGACTCAAAAAATTTAATAAATCAAGAAACATGTGTGGCAATTTTCTTTAAAATCAGTCAAAAATCAATCGAACAAACTTTTTAGTGAGCTTATAGATTTGAGGTTAACTGTCGGTCGGTATGTATTCTTTTTATTTGTTTAAACTATACATGTTATTATTAAGTTATTTTTATTTTGTAACGCTAAAGAAATATAACTTCTAACGTCCGTACACACACACACACACACACGTTTTTTTAATTTGAATGGTGAAGATCTTGATCTCGAGGCTTGTCTGGGCGAAGATAAAGTCTACGATGGAATCAGATTTCGTAGAAATTGCAGAAAAAGCCAGACAGATCCACCAATCATAGAATCATTCAAACGAACCGTTGCCCAGTGTAGAACACTAGGTGGTAGATACCACTCACCTAGATGTATAGTTTTGAGTTAGGTATATTCTTTTATCTTACCAACAATCTGCGAACTGGGACCTTCCCCGCTACTCAAATCAAAAAGTACTGTGTTGGATCTGACATTTGAACCTGACCATCCTTCCTCCTTCTAAGTTGGAGGATTTTGCCATGATCACCACGCCTGGCAGGCGGATTGGTGATCGCAGTATAGATGTAGATAATACACAGAAGGAAGCTTCTGTCCTTCTTCTGGTGAGATCCCTTGGTCGGCTTTTACAACATACATGGGCTGAGTTGGAGAAGTCGATTCTTAAGCCGCGTCAGCCACAGCACTGATCACATATGGGGCTGCTGCCCCATATGTGACATGTGAGACACAAGGACAAATAATCGACATCAAGGCTAACACATCCTCGTCGCACGGAGAAAAAACAACACTGTTTGATGACGGATTCATACGAATAAAATTCGCGCGATTAGATATATATAAAACATTGAGCATGGGAAAACCAACCTTTATGTATTAGATTAACGGAGCTTGAAAAAGAACTAGACCTAAAATTGGAGGAAAATACTAAATTACAAATTAGATACAGTAATGTATTACTTCAAAGCACTTCAACAACGAAAAAAGGATATAATTGTTTGAGAAAGAGGATTAAAAAGGCCAAAATTCAGAAAAATAAATACAAGGAAATTAACTTAAAGATAAACCAACTAACAGCAATGAATTCAATAATGGAAAAAGAACTAGTGCGAAGAGAATGTACTATAAAAGCATTACATGAAGAAGGTGATAATCTATTGGAAATCATACGGCAAAATGAAAAAGACCTAAAGGAGAGAGAAGCTACATCTAATAAAATTATTTTTCTTGAAAAACAGCTTCACAACCTGAAAAACCTGATTGAAAATTACGGAATAAATGGAAATGTAATTGAATCAAAAGTACCTATTAAAAATGCTCAAAAACAAAAGTTTCCAACTGGCCGAATACTAGAGATGTCAAAGGAAGTTGTTATGTTTTCGGACATTTATGGCAGAAGCATGGCAAACTTAATGAATGCTAAGCTACCAACTGACTATTTACTGGTAAATCACTGTAAACCGCAAAATTCGTTTAGTAATGTTATAAATGACATCACTGTGGAAACATCTGAACAAGATATAATAATATTAATAGGCGATTACGAAACTGTCAAGGCCGACATTTATGGTTACTTAAATAAAATAGATAAAACGGCAAAATTATTAAAAAACCTTAAGAAAAGGCTTATTATAACTACGATTGCCTATAAGAACAAGACCCAGCAAGATGTCAACGAAAACATATTCTACACAAATAGCAAGCTTTTCTCCATTGCTGCTTTGAACGACAATATGTCCATTGTCGAACTAAATGTGCCTAAAAGGGGACAAAGAATGCAAAATTTTATGGCAAATAACATCTCCACGACTTTGTTAAATGTAAGAAAATACAAAAACTTGATTACTGTATCAAGTGGTGATGAAATATCCACCAATAGTGTAGGTGACCAATTTTTTCCGGAGACAACGTCTCTCGGGGTTGTGAAATAATTATATGTCATCAAACTGTACATGGCATATATAATAAGGCTTCTTCATATATAATTGTAATGTTATATTATAATGTTAATTTTCTAAGTGATGACAAAAACTGCAAAAGTTTGACTGATCTTATGCATAGCTTCCTGTTAAAGCAGCAAATATATGACTTTACTAGGGTTACAGCGACAACAATGACATGCATAGACAATATCTTTACAGACGCTGCTGAGACTAAAAATGTACGTGTGATGAATGGTGTGAAATCAGATCATTACGCCCAAGCTGTAAACTTAGTGCTTGATGTAGATTTTATAATTCAACCTAAAATCAAACTCAGACGCATAACAAATTATAAGATCTTTCAACTGAAAGAACTTTTGCAAGCAAGTTATTTTAATGAAGCGACATTGTATGATAATTACGACGATTACTTTCAGTTTTTCCTATGCAATGTTGATAAATGTATGCCTGTAGAAGAAAATAGTAACCGTGCTTGTAAAAAATTCTACAGTTGGGCCACTAAGGGCATCCTTATTTCAAGAAAAAGACTTTTTGATTTATATGCTTTATCTAATATAAATAACGACCCCTCTTTAAAATCGTATGTTAGGAAGTATAGTAAAATTTTTAAAAATGTTTGTTTGGTTGCTAAGAAAAACCATATCGCAGAGAGAATATGTAATTCTAGCAATAAAATCAAATGTATCTGGAAAATAATAAAAGAAGAAACAGGGAAAGAGATTTCTCAAAATATCTGTGATAAAATACGTTGTGATACTAGTAATAAGTTTATTTCAAACAAAGTTGACATTGCAAATTATTTTAATAATTATTTTTTAAATATCGCTAATGATTTGACATATGATTTATGTTGTTCAATTGAAAAGTCTATGATGTATCTAAAACAATACACTCCAATACCTATCTCTAACTTTACTCTGAAACCAGTTAATATTACACGAGTCATTAAACTGATCAGAAGTATGAAACCTAAAAAATCTAACGATTTTTGGTACATTACTCCTTATCTTCTAAAAAAAATAGAATGTGTCATTGCTGGACCCCTGATGAACATTATAAATAAATGTATTGAAATTGGGTACTTTCCTAAGCAAATGAAAATTGCTAAAGTTGTACCAATATATAAGAAAGGAAAAAAGACACTTTGTAATAATTATCGACCGGTTTCTGTTCTCCCTAGTATAAGCAAAATCTTTGAAAAATATCTTGCTGATGAACTTATTACCTACATAGTTGAAAATGATTTATTAAATTGCAGACAATTCGGTTTCCAGAAGAGGAAATCAACGAAACATGCTATCATCAAACTTATACAACATGTATTTTCAGGCCTGGAGAAGTCACAAAAAACTTACGGAGTATTTTGTGATCTCTCCAAAGCCTTTGACTGTGTATCGCATGACATTCTTCTAAAAAAGATGGAGTACTATGGAGTGCGAAATAACGAACTTAACATTTTTACATCATATCTATCTGATAGAGAACAAGTTACTGAAGTAAATAATTTTAGATCAGATTTAAATAAAATACAACTAGGTGTTCCACAAGGTTCGATACTAGGCCCTCTCTTATTTTTAATTTATGTAAATGACGTTTCGGTAGTCTGTAAGGATGTTGACATTATATTATTTGCTGACGATACTAGTTTAATAATTAAAGACAATTGTAGTGAATGTGTTAGTAAAAAATTTAAGGAAGTGATACCCAGTCTTAAGAAATGGTTTTCAGTTAATAATTTACTACTCAATGTTGATAAAACACATGTGGTAAAATTTTGTTTAGGGGTATCTAACAAATCCCCAGATCCACTAGTTGAATGTGCCATAGATGATTTTTTATTACCAAAATCGGATCGAATAAAATTTTTAGGCCTGTGGTTAGATACTAAGCTAACATGGGCAGTACATATAGAAGAGCTTAGCAAAAAACTGACCTCAGCAACCTATGCAATTAAAAAAATTAAGGAGCTAGGGGGAGAAAGGGCTGCAAGAGATGCTTACTTTGCATACTTCCACTCACTTATGAGTTACGGATTAATTTTTTGGGGCACTGCTGCAGAATCTAATCGGATATTTGTACTACAAAAGCGATCCATTAGGTATATTTTAGGATTAAAATATAGGGACTCCTGTAGAGATATGTTTAAAAGGCTGAACATTTTGACCATGATAAGCGAGTACATTTACCAAAATATTGTTTACATACGAGGAAATCTAGATAGTGTTGTAAGAAACTCAGAAGTTCATAGTTATGATACTAGAAATAAGGGAAATATTGTAGTTCCTCGAACAAGACTCACAAAGATATTAAAAAGCTTTCTTTGCTTGTCAATAAAATTGTATAATAAAATACCACCTGACATTAAGAATAAACCAGACATTGAATTTTTCATCGACATTAAACTTAAATTAATTAGAAAAAGTTATTATACAATTGACGAAGCTTTGGCCGACAAGTATATATTTTGTGACAATAATAGTTAGTATAACTAGTAAATTTGTTTATAATTTAAGTGCGGTACTAAAGGTACCTATTAATTGTTTTTATTCTTTGTCTTTGTTATATTTATTTTTATGTATACTGTGCCTAGCCTACCAATTTTGTTTTGTTTTTGACGTATCTAAGTGCATGTAATATGTTTAAAGAGGAAATAAATGACTATTTGACTATTTGACTATTTGACGTCAAGAGAAACACCCATTTGGTGTCAATATGTTTGATATGATAGCGCCTTTGCCAGTTAGGGTGATGATCACGTGGTCAAGTTGTAGTGACTCTCAGAACCTTCCTGAACTGTTCTCTACAAGAGACAACGTACTTTGTACTTCACAAAGTAAGCATAGATTTCTTAATTTTTATAGAAATATATTTTTCTCGATCAACGTCAACTGTTGATTTCGATATATTTTTATCTCGTGTACATCCCTATTTGACAGCCGCGTTTAGCTCTGCTGGGAGGCAGGTCACCGCGTGAGGGCGCTGTTGCGGCGGAAATATACCTATCGATTTTGCTTCTTATTTATTAATTATTCATCAATTTATTAATAACATCCTAGGTCATGCTTGAAATAAATTGTTTTACTTTTATTTTTTGTTTTATTTCTTCTATTGATTACCCAGAGCTAATGATAAAGTTGAATGACGCATTGCTGCACTGCACCAATATCTTGTGAGTTATTCAATATTCTCAGTGACGCCACAGAGTAATTTATTATATACGGAAATTTTGACGCAAATGGTTGACGTTATTTCTTTATTTCTTATAAATTTAGTAGGATGTAATCACTACGTTTAATTGCATACAGAAAATCATTGTTGATAAATTTACGTCGCTTTTGGAATATTAATATGTACCTATTTATAAAATTTAAAATCCTGACTGACTCACTGACGTTCTTTTTAATGTGAAATGAAGTTGTGTAGGTAGGCTTCCTATGACTCAGATCATTTTCTTGATCTGAGATCTATGGAAATTCCTTAAAATTTGCAAAGAAAAAATCACTGAATTTATTATTTAGGCTGATGGTTAGCAACTAACGCAACGTAAAACAGTATTATAATATTTTTTCCTTATAAAACTAAATTTGATTTAGGTAGGTACCTACAGGCTGTGTCAGATTTTCTATGCAGGCCGTGCGTTAAATTTAGGCGTCCGAACTTCCAAAAAACCGAAATGTTCATTAGTGCACAACTGTACTTGAAGCTAAAATATCGTCGGCGCAGGCGAAGAATTAGATAATTGACAAAATCAAAATCAAGAGAAAACGTTTGTGGTTGTTAATTTGTCGAAAAGTGTTATTTTTCGACAAAAACTACGATAAGTTTTTTCATAGCACAAAAATTACAGTCGGTGTTTCGATATGTTGTTTAACAACTCTATGATTACCTTTTAAGCCCTGAACAGGGATCCTTACACTTTTCGTTTAGGTATGTGATAATAGCTCAAAAGTAAGTTATCTATTTTCACCACACTGAAGTTTTGAAAGTAAGGTGTACCTAGTTAATCCACTTTATCATGTTAGTAATTCAGTTCTTCAACTTCAAGATATTACCGTGAGGTTAAAATTCTATTGATAAGTGCAGTTACCTTATTGTTCCTTTTCCTAAATAACTTACGTTTATCAATTACTTAGTTGGTTTTAAACAAACATAATAAATTATTAAGTTGAGCAGAATCTACAATTTTTATCGGTTTGATGACAAAAAAGACTTGTAATAAAACTCATTAAACTTTTGTTTTGCGTGAAATGTAAAAACACACAGTAAACAAAAAATCATTTGGTTGATTTTTTGTGATTTGCAGGCGTTTCTATAGTAAACTAAAAACAAATCTATAAACTTGGCCTAAAAGTCATTTAATGTACCTACATAATTATTTACTCTGACTCGGAATCATTGCCTATAAAATGGATGGTCAACCATCATCAGATGGTTGACCATAGGGCTCGCACTAGCAGCAAAAGACATACAGGAATTAATTGAGTCTGCACCGACTACTTTAAACTCTACTTCAAGCTCAAACTTGAGAATAGAGTTTATTTTCATAACCGACAGTGCTGCAGTAATGAATGCACTTCGTGGACCGGACACAAGGTCGGCAACGGTCGTAGAGTGTCACTCAGCGCTGCAGGTATGATGTCAACATACATTGGACTGAGTCCCAGCACTTGCCCAGGAAAGAACAAAGCTGACAAGTTAGCCAGAGCATGAGCAAATCTTGCACCAAGCGACAGCGGCCTCAGACTAACAAGACCATCAACGATGGAAATAAAGAAAAGACTAATACTATATTCTGATATGGAGCACAAAAAGCTGTGGGAGAAAAGGAAGGACTGTAGGATATCAAAGATGATGTTGCCAGGTCCGAATAAGAAAATATCGAATATTATCAAAATGAAACGCAGTGATCTACGATTGATGGTAGGCATTATCATAGGACACTGCGACCTGAACTACTATTTAAATCTGGAGTCACGGATAGCGCTCTGTGCCGGGGCTACTTACAGGAGGAGGAAACATTAGAGCACGTGATCCTGCACAGCTCGTCTACAGAATCAATAAGGGAGAAGACGGGCCTTAGGGAAATACTTGGGCCGGCTTGGAGTAAGCATCATCCCCCACAACACCAGTGACATTTTAATTGTCGCTGTTGCAGTCTCAGGCGCTAAATAAGTGTCACCAACAACCCAAAGTCCTGCTCCGGTATTTTGAGGAGCTGGGCTGACTGGTGTAGGGTTAGTTAAAACCATGGGGGACAATGCACAATATACCCCACTGCAGGCCTTGTCCTCCCCCACTGAGAATAAGAATTAGAAGAAGAATGGTTAGTTGATGGTAGATAGGCTTTCTTATCATGCCTACATGCATTCTCTTTCGGTATAGGTATTTTTATCTTACATAAATTGAGGAGGTACTCTTTAGCTTTCTCCAACCTAATTTCAAATATAGTTTCTGCCATTGATGGCCTGCTTCTAGTCTGCCTACCTCTCTTGGTACTTTGTGTGTCTAGGGATAAGTACGACCCTTCGTAATCGTTCCTGATCTATCGGTAGTTCAACTGTTCCAGACCAGTAAGAAGCGCGCAGAAGCATGCCCAAGACAATGGCGGCAATGCCACGCTGAATAGCTATGCTAATTCGCTGCTTAAATAAGAGCCAGCCCTTAGGTCAAGTGTCGCCTCAATCGCCGCTCAAGATTTTTTAAACCTGGAACACTGGAAGAAGTTTCAACTAAAATCCCAGAGCCCTCCTAAGCATCGAGGCCCGCCACCGCGGGGGTTTTAGTGAGTCGTTGGAGTCCCGACACCCTCACATTACCTCATCGCATCCTCAATGCGGTGGGGTATCTTGTAGGATATTTCCCCTTGAAAAAAAAGGTTCTCATACCTACCTAAGTAGCATAGTTAAATTACAAAATTACCAATGAGATAGGTAGGTGCGTTTGCGTGATAGGTGCCTCCAGTACCTTGCTTTGCCTAGTACAGTTAGTCTCAGAGAATAGGATCTCTCTCAATGAAACAAATAAATGTTGTAAGGGTTGTTCTCAATAATCGCACTAGGACCTAGGTACCTAACAATATCAACCTTCCATGACAAATTAAAATTATTAACCATTTACACTGCGATAGACTTGCCTGCCAAGCGTGGAGATTAAAGCAAGACTGTAGTTTTGGAAGAGGTTCTTGTGTTGTTCAACAAAGGTAACTAGAGGTACTATCTACTTATTATCTATTTAAGTTAGGAAATCCGGCACTGTAATGTATGTATGTATGTGGCAATGTTTATGACGGCATAACTCTCGAAGTGGTTATCCGATTTTCATGAAATTTATTCTATAGAGATAACGTAATGTCTTGTAGGATATGCTGTTAAAGGGATTGACTTCACTGGGTGAATAAGATTGAAGTCTTGAAAATGTGTATTTTTTTTAATTCTAAAGAAAAAGGACTTTGTCGCTTAGCGACCACGTCATCCCATAAAATCTTATTACTAAAGCTAACAAACATTATAAAAAGAAACTGAAAACAACTGTGCGGTGCTAAAATACTACGGTAGGTATCTTCTTAAATTAACTTAAACGAGTAATGGCCAATTTACATAAGATCTCCGCCTCCTGCGGTAGAGGAACAGACAAAAAACTATTGATGAGACCAATTCGAAGGCTATCATTCCTCTTAAAGCTGGCTGTTCTTAGCGTTCTGTTCCGGACACATTCCAGCAAAATGTGTTGTACATCTTCGATGACACCACACTCGGTACAATTAGAAGATGGGACCTTTTTCATTTTAAATGCATTTTTTTGTCGATGGAAAAAACTTGAAATAGGTATCATTTTTTCTTTTTTATTAAAAAAAAAGTACAATTAAGCTAACTATGTACAAAGGAATCAGTCAGATTACCTAATGGCCTAAATAAGAGCCAGCGAATCATTTAAAATTTCGAAAGGTATCATTTGAACTGGGGGTCGGGACAGCAGATTTCAAAATTAGTTTATTATTGCCCTTATTAGGGGTAGTTTTTAAAGTTGAAGGGGGCAAAGGATGATCATCAGAACTTGTAAGATAAGAGAGTGTATTCGAAATCTCATGAAAACTGGTCTATAATTTTCACCGACTTCAGAAAAAGGAGGAGGTTCTGAATTCGGGTGTATGCTTTTTTTTGTTACTTGATTTCTCCGCCAATTCGAAATAGATTAGGTTTGGTAGGCCATACTCGCGAGGTGGTCCCATAGAATTTTTATCAAAATCGGTTCAGCAGTTTGGTTTTATATCAAAGTAACTGGAAAATATATGTCATCCAAGCAAACGATATTGCGTAATCTGCTTTTCTGTGGTGTCTACGGTCACTAGAGTAGACCTTTTAAACCTAACCTTTTTTAACCTTCCAGTATCATCATCATCATCAGGGTTTTGCCATAATCACCACGCTTGGCATGTTGTTGATCGCAGTAATGATGATACGTAGTAGTACGTGGAATTGACTTTGACGCATTCTGGCTATAAATGCTGTATAAATACCTACATGTATCATCATCATCATTACAGCCCATAAAAGTCAATTGTATAGGACATGGGCCTCCCCCAATGCTAAAGAAAGCAATGGAGGGTTTTGCCATAATACTCACGCTTGGCAGGCGTGTTGGTGATCGATGACTCTTTAACGACTGGTACTGCATTACCTCAGAACTCCGTTATTACTTAACCGATTTGGAAAATATACTTTCATGCAAAAAATAACGTATTATTGCACCCTCACACGACTCTTAAATAGTGTGTCAGACGCGTCGTCGTGGTGTCGTAGGTTTTACAACGAAAAAAAGCTAAAAATAAACTCTTTTTGGAAGAAAATGGAATCGACTTCACCACTAAAAACTTACAAATAACTCTTAGGGTAAGTTCATATAATTTGAAGGCGGTGCCATACAATAAACATGTTGTTGTGCTTGGCAATTCGGCACCAACTTCAAATTATATGAACTTAACCTGAGAGTTACTTGTAAGTTTTTAGTGGTGAAGTCGGTTTCATTTTTTTCCAGAAAGAGTTTATTTTATAATTCACTCAAAAGGGTTGCCAAATCAAGGATGTCGATAAAATCCAATAATTACTTTTAGGATGCCATGCAAGGGGTTTGACTGCGCATATCGCACATAAACAGTACATTATTGTTCACCACGATGTGGAAAAATTTCGTCTAAAGCTTTAAGGTTTGGCCAAAAACACCACGCGTGGCAGACAGATTAGTGCGCACAGTTAAAGTGTTGTTTACACAAAGAAAAAAGCTGCTGCCTTTTTGGTGAAGCCCTGGTTGACTTTACGACATCTGTGGGCTGGATGGGTAGATTTTTAAGTCATGACTACGACTACTTTCAAAACGACATCAGCCTATGTTTCATGTTAGTAAGGGGTGACTTATTCACGATGTGGTTTTCATTCTGTTTACGCGGTTTTTAAAGATAAAATCAGTTAAATATGATTTTATTACATATCGAGCAGAACTGGTTTTTTATCACGATTTTTCAGTCCCAAAATTTTCAAAAGCATGGTCCAATGGCAATCTTTCAGTTTTCGGGAGTACTCTAGTTACTCCCTGTATACTACCGAGGTCCCTAGTTAGTGGTTAGCAGGTAGTGTTAGTATTTTATTATCTGTGGTATAGGTAAGTATGCCATGGTTAGTCACCACGGTGGTACCACCGCGATATGGGTATTGAACCCGCAACCGTTTGCTTTCAGTCAGACTTATTCGCCAGTCGAGGTCCCTACTAATGTAGCTACCGTGTCGCAATTATTTATACATAGGTAGGTACTTACAGAATAAAATTTTGGCAGCCACAGGCTTTTATAGATACTTTGTTGATGTTGACCCCAATCATTACGATCATGTTGTTGGTCTTCATCATCACGAGAAGGGCAAGGAATTCTGTTTCCCGACTCATCCGTACAGATGATCATTTCTCCGAACGTGCCATCCTGAGTTTCAATGGATTTAGTGTTGGGTCCCGCTACCGTAGTGTTAGTCGGTTGAAACTATTATACTGCCAACATCTACTATGTCCATTACTCCCTACTTAGGTAATAGTAATAGGTGAGTACGTATGTAGGATACCTTTCTTTTCTAGATGTCTCCCGTCACGAGGAAGTGCAACAGGACTGTCATTTGACTTTTTGTGCAATTTAGTTAGACCATCGATAAAATGTTTTTGTCATATTTTATCGATGGTTAGACGTATTTTTAGATCATACTATTTGACAATTTGGTGGACACATAGGACACATATCTAAATATTTATAGGTAGGTATACCGTTTGAAAGGTTCTGTACATAACGGTCCTTAGGTAATCCGATTGCTTCTCTTACAAAAAGTAAGTTTAATTTTAGGTAAGTACAGGTACCTACCTACATAATAAACATTAATCAATTAGTACTAAACCTATGTACTTACATAGGTTTAGTACTAATTTAGTTTAGTTTAGTACTAAACCTATGTACTTACATGGTTTAGTACTAATTGTATCTATAGTTACGTTAACCTACTTCCTTATAAGTTAGTACCTGCGTAGTATCTACACAGGTGTATGTTTTGTAGTTATATCCAAAGTACTTACACGTTTTTTGCATGGCACTTTTTCTTCGGCATTTACTGTAACAAACCTTTCCCGGAGTTCTCGCAAGCTAACGCTATTTGTAAAACTACATAAATAATCAAAAGCTGGCATTATTTGATGTAAAAAAACATGAAAATATTTTAGTATTTTACAAAATTATGTGTGACAAATAAATGCCTCTAGATTTTTGAAATCAATACAAATCTATATGGCCTTTCGTTATTCGTTAGTTTCGTTACGCACCTATGTAGGTTTTTTATCAACATAAGGTCATCAAGGATCTAGTAAAGATGTCATTGTTCGGACAATTTAAGGTCTGTCCTAATAATAGCTTTTTCAAAATTATCGCGATTGTAATACATAATTAATAACAAAAACGGGTCTTCATCGCGTACCTTTTTATATTCCCGACAGTTTCGACCGTGTTACGACGGCCGTGGTCACGGGTAGACGTTGTAACACGGTCGGAACTGTCGGGAATATAAAAAGGTACGCGATGAAGACCCGTTTTTGTTATTAATTATGTCCTAATAATGTCATTTAGGACCTTGTAATAAATGACGCATTTATACATCGTTATACAGCTTGTGAATACGTCATATTAATCACATGTATTGGGCATGTAATTTCCCCTAAAAGGTAGGTAATAAACAACATACCAAACCTAACTCATTCGCTCGGACCTACGTTTCCACTATTTAAAGTACCTTCTCTTAAACTATGTAAAACTAGCTGCGTCCCGCGGCTTCGCCCGCGTGGAAATTTATGTGTCAAATGTAGAATAATATGTAGGTATATAATGAATATCTATCTGTGTGTGGTTATTTGTTTGTATAGTCAAGCTTCAATCATTTTTTTTTCAAGTTTTTATACATACATACATGATACATGTTTCATTATTTACTTTATCGTTTATGCAATAAATCTTTTGAGTATAAAATTATTTATTATCTACTTTTGAGTGAATCGAACCAAGGAATATTTTTTTCTTAAACAAGAAATTTATTGAACGCTTCCTAGGGGTAGTTTTGTAAAAATCAAAAACGTGTTTTAATTTTTTACTTCATAGTTTATTTAAACCGACTTTTAAGTGAATCGAACCAAGGTTTATATTTTTCCATACACATTTTAGAACTTTATTGCACTCCTCCAGGGTTAATTTGGAAAAATAAAAAGTAATGTTTACATTATTTACTTCATAGAGTTTTAAGTGAATCGAACCAAAGATGAGCGCAGCTAGGTACTGACTGGTACTTATGCTTTTCGAACTAGTTTCTCCACTCCGAGGGCCACTGTTGTAAGTTTTCACCAGTGCTTTGAACACTTTAAATCCGATCTTCTGACACCAGTTGCTACTAGCTTGGGTTCGTAAAATTAAAAGTAACCGATTATTACCCAACTAAGCCACGTTTATTCAGCATCAAACTAGTTACTCTCACACACAGTTAAAAGCTACGCATATATACTTCCAAATCACAGGTACATTTATATTAGGTAAATTCATAAATAATATTGATTCATGATTGATTTGTTAGCGACACTCGGACATTTACAGGCTGGAGTAACCGGTCAATCTGCAGATTAACCACACATCGGACATTAATAGTAACATTAGCGTTATTATATAATCGGACTCGGGACTCGGGAGTGCGAGATTGAGCGGCCCAGTTCTTGAATGGTTTGCGTCTGCGGCCTAAATTAGACGCACGCACGCAATGCTGTTCATACGCACGCAAATTTTCATCTAATAAAATATTTCCAAGATAATGGCTAATGTCCGGCATTACGATGTGTTACAAAACGATAGACTTGGAAGGTATCTTGTCGCCAGTAAGGATTTGAGTTGCGGTGAACTAATATTTACTGACGTGCCGTTCGCAGTTGGACCTAAGCCGGGCAAGTATCTAAGGCGAGGCATTGCCTGGATTTATTTTAAAACCGCATACAACCGGAACAATTGATTTTCTAATATCTATAATTAGATACCTATATTTGTTTATTTATTTACTGAATACTGTATTGATTGAAGTATAAGTAATTGTAAAGGGCGTAAATTAAGTTTAGTTTTGTAAAATCTGATAACACAGGGTTTCGATGGTAGATTTCAAAATAAGTTTATTTTTGTAGGCCGCGAGACGTGAGGCTACCTATTATTTAAATTTAAACTAAATCTTTATTCATATAAAATGTACAATTAAACTAACTATGTACAAAGGAATCAGTCAGATTACCTAAGGACCGTTACAAACGGCCTATATATAAACGGTTTAAAAACGGCCTCAACAGTTCTAGACCACTACCAGACGGAAGCGTGCCCAAGACACTGACTGCATTGCCAGTGTTTAAACTGGTATAGTTATCATTTGTTTTTCTATCAATTGGGTTGCCGAAATAGTGGTGTCAATATGATCCAAGAATTACTATGGGATGTCATACACTACACATGACTGCGCACATCCACATCCACTAACCTATAAGCATGGACGAAGTATTTCCTTCGTCCATGCTATAAGGCTCGGCCAAACTCTCACCATGCTCGGCATACAGATTAGTTTTGTTTATACACAGAAGGAGCTTGACTTCTACAACATTCGTGTTTCGTGTCTGAAAAATTTGGAATCAACCTTCTCACATAAGTTAGGGGTGACTTCTTCACTTATTGCATTCTACCCACAATTCACAATGACAAACGGTCGGTGTAGTGGTGCTTTGCTCTCATTCTGGCTTTGCATAGAATGATAGTTAGCAACGAGAGAGAACCGCGAAAATTCAGGTGAATTAAGAGAGATTGAGAAAAAGAAGATATTTGATATGTACGTAACGTACCTTTTTTTTATAGTAGCCAGGTGGACTTAAACCAAGTCCTACCACCAAGCAAACCAAGCACAATATATTGTACTCCCCATGGGGATCGAACCCGGGACCTCTGGATCTGAAATCCGTGGGTTGAACCACTAGACTAGCACCACAGACCACAGAGTCGGTTAAAAACCTACCTAGTGTACCTATTATAGATAGGTATATATACCTACTGTTAAATAAGCTAAGAAATGGAACTCGTTGCTATCGTCTGTTTTTCAGCGCCAGTACCTACAACCTACAATCACGGAGTCCAGAACCATCATATGCCACTCTTTAGGAATGATCCTCAAACGCCCAAGCGTTACTATAGCCAACATATAATAAATAAAATAACAAACGCCCAAGCGTTACTATAGCCAACTATATAATAAATAAAATAATATATAACCGAATAATTTCAGACACTCCACCGCTGTGCCTTGGCTGTTATTGTCCTGTAGACAAAACCGTTTGTTGCGAATGTAGCTGGCCTATCTGCAGTTCAGAGTGCGAATCGTCGCCTCATCACGCCATGGAGTGTGCCGTGTTTGCGGCGGCTAGGGTCCGCTTTCAGCCGGTAGACGACTGGACGGCTTGCACTCCACAACTTGACTGTATTACTCCTTTAAGGCAAGTTTAACGTTCGACGGGGAAGCGCTTGGCCTTCATCTCACTCGATTACAAGAGGCGCTCTTCACCCGGAATCCTCGACAAACTGAAAAACTGGCTATCATACCCTTAAATGCCGGAACACAACAATTTTTAGAATTGTTTTTATTGCGACAGAATTAGGTAAGATGGTGAAGCTAGCCAGGCGGACTTAAACAAAGTAGTACCATCAACTAAATTAGCATAATTAGGTACCCCCCTGGGGATCGAACCCGGGACCTCTGGATCTGACACCGGGCGAATCACTAGACCACACAAGCTCTACAGACTAGCAACTAGTAAGACTTTAGAAGGTACCTAGGTATTATTTTTTTAAATATGTAGTGAAGGTAAGTAAAATTTATGTCCTGTAATATTTATTTATTTAAGTAGGTACTTATCTGAAAAAAGCCGTGTTTCGGTAATTTTTCGGTGACGTACTGGACCATTTTTCGTATGTGCAGGATGCTTCTAGCAAAAGAAAACGAGCCAGACCGATGGCAACGCGAATTAGAGTCTATGGAAACCCACACAGAAGCTCGCCAGCTGAGGCAGTCTTGGGGCGCCGACCAGGTCAACGTGGCAGACTTCCTCGTGGATCACTGCAAGCTCGGCCTGAGGTTTGACAAGGACCTGGTGCAGCGAGTTTGTGGCATTCTTGAGGTAGCTTAATATAGAAGGTGCAGGTGATTTTTCATATGTTGCCATGCCATAGCAAGTAGGTGTTACCTAAAGTTAATTTTGTTACAAGATATAGTTGTGGGGGCAGATATAATTATAAATTATCGTTTGTATATCTATCTGCCACCATTGGGCTATAGTCAAAGTCTACCACCGTGGCACTAGGCGCAGTAGCACACGGTAGTAATATATTACCGTGTGCCCCATTGTTCGTACGTGGGGCTTAATATAAGTATTAGATAGCTATAAGTATTACCTACCGTCTGCCACCGCAATTCCTTATTATTGCATTAAATTTAAATCCCCTGACCGTGATGATAGGTATCTATCTAACATCTTTAATAGATATCACCACACTGTTACGGTAAGACAATCCATAGTTTAGTCTAGAGTCCTAAGAAATAGTCTAGTGCGTACCTTTGCGTAGTTTTATGACGTCTTTGTGACCCGGTTGAATAATCGGTGTCCCGAAGAAGTGTACTGCGGGATAAGTACTTGCCTTCTTAAAAAAGTAGGTATACCTACCTACAATGGGAAAATTTCTCGTAATCACTATACTTGGCTGGCGGCGATGATGATCACAGTATTGGTCTTCAGTATCATGTGGATGCTGCATGTAACCTTTTTCTTTGAAGGGGCCACCGCCATAGGCAACATCCTGTACTCGGATCAAATAAAAATGGCTTTTGATCTGAGACCAAGTAAAAAGTAAAACGTGAGTAAAAAGTTCCTAACGGCTATTTCCCCTTAGAGGGTTCACCTCTGTTTACCAGGGTTCAGTTACTAGGGGGTAGTCAGATTCACATCCAAACTTACGTTCGCCACATGCCCACAGTTTGCAAGTAAAGCTAGTTTTCAAATCGTGACATGATGCCAGCCAATGGCCGCCGCTTATCAATAATATCACCTATCTACTCGTATTTTTGCTCGAAGGGATGCCATTAGGGAAGGGATTTCCTTACGGTGTGATCCTTACTGACCTTACCGTCAGAGCATGTGCGCACTTGACATTGACAACATTACATCAATATGCACGGCTAGATTTGAACCCACCATTTCCGTTCCGGAAGGCGGGCCCATTCTCACTTGGCTAGATTTGAACCCACCACTTCCGTTCCGGAAGGCGGGCCCATACTCACTTGGCTAGATGGTGTGGCCTAGATATACTTACCTAGGTAAAGAGTAGTGAAAATAATCCTAGGTCTGACCATGTTTACTGATTATTTCCAGGTCAATGCTGTAGAAATACCTTCGAGAGGTGGATTTAGCATACGCGCGATATATCCTCGACTGGCTATTGCAGCACACAGCTGTGTTCCCAACATCGTTCACACTATACTAACAAAGGATTACCAGTAAGTTTTTATAAAAACCAGCTCGTGCAGGGGTCGGCAACCTTTTTAGTCGGAAGAGTCAAAAATTAAAATTCTCGAAATTTCAAGGTTTTCAAAGAGCCACAAAAATTTTATCATTATATATTATTATCGGCAAGAAAATAAAAAAATAATATTAATTTTCTTGCCGATAATAAATATTACTTGCATAAATAAAGGTTAATTATAAAAAAAACTAATCTTGTTGTAAAAAAACACTACTTACATTTGAATAAATTTCAAAAAAAATAATTAGTAATTTTCTAATGGTATTATTAGAAAATTACTAATTATTTAAGTAATCTTATACTAAAATAAAATGCTAACTGACTCACTGATAACAACGCACAGCCTGAACGGCTAATCGTAGAAAAATGATATTTTGGAGGGTATGGTTGTCTTGATGCGAAAATGAGTGCTAAGAAGGGGATTTTGAAAATTCGTACAATAAGGGGTTCAAAAAGGGGTTGAAAGTTTAAATTAAAAGTATGCCCTAACTAACCTAACCCTACTCTGAAACCGTGCATGATAAAAGGTCAAAAATATCATTATAGATTCATCATATGAAATAAATAAAAACGCGATTGATGGTTTTTTGTTTTTTTAATAATTGAAGGGCAGGGGGTCCATTTATTAGAAAAAAAATCAAAAAACATTGTTATTTAACAGAAAAAAAGAGCGTTGCGCATTTAAAATGATTGTATGTGTGATACTCTTCTACGAACCATGTAAACCAGGGTTTTACGATGATGACAGCGGAACTCCTGAATAATGCATGGTATAATAGTCGTCCTTATACTTTTTGAAATCGGTATAACGAGGCATTCAACGACAATTTTTTTTTTTTAATTTACCCGGCCGTAGTAGTCGCGGCTTAAAAATCGACCCCCTCCAACTCAGCCCACGGATGTCGTTAAAGGCGATTTAAGGGATCTCACCAGAGGAAGCGGCAGCTTCCTGCTGCATGTACATAACACCTTTACTTTGATCACCAACCCGCCTGCCAAGTGTGGTGATTATGACAAAACCCTCCGTTTTGGAGGAAGCTCTGTTCAATATCCAATTAACCATTAATGGGCTGTTGACGTGACTGTATTTACGACCCTTGACTAATGTAACTTGACTATTTGATACACAGTAATCTTCTAATGCATAAAAGGACAAGTCCTGAGTGACTAACTGACTGATTCAACTTGATACAACGCAAAGCCTAAGCCGCTGGGCGTACAGACTTGAAATTTCAAGGGCATGTTTGTCTTGGTGTGTAAACGCCTGCTAAGAAAGGAATTTTGAAAGTACGCACCCTTAGGGTTCAAAATGGGGTTCAAAGTTCGGAGCAAACTGTTGCATATCCCTGAAACCACAAATGATAGGCACATGAAAATAAGTATGTTGATTGCCCATAAGGAATAAGTTATGGCATATTTTCGGTTTTTAATCATTTTCAGAAATAAAGGGTGGGGTGTCCAATATTCAGACCTGACTAATAATTTTAAAAAAATAGGGGGTTCCCATACATGAAACGTTTTTATAAATTGTTATTGTGAGTATAGTGCGCACTTTGTGGTAAATAAATAAATGAACACTTAATAAAATCTGGCCAAACATGAGTCGGACCGGCACTAAGACTTCAAAAAGCCTGCATTTTTTGCCTGGGAATGTGGGACAGAACCCTCGGTGTGCGTGTCTGCACACCATGTAGGAGCTAATCGGTCAAATTTATCCAGATATCCAACAAATATATAAATTTATAATACTACATATATAAATATAATACTTGCACCTATTTCAAAAAACCAATACGCGTACGAAGTCGCGTGTAAAAGCTAGTAAATTAAGAAAATTAAACATTTACTTGCAACAAACAATTGAGTAAACAAATTCGAAGGGAGCGATGCCTTGCATGGTTTTAAAAAGTTTAGATAAATTTGGCTCATAACTTGTTGTTTTAAGTTTCAACGGCTTCTTACTTTCCTTTTAATTGTATTCATGCAACAGAACGCTTGCTCGCACGAATATGTCGATCCGAAGATAATCAGCACTCCAAATGCTGGTTTGAATGAAAATATCCTTAAAAATCTTAATTAATATAAACATTTTGACTTCGTCTTGACTTATGCCAACTTCTCAACAGTGACGACGCCTGTCACGAGGGAGGGGTGCGGTGAAAAGCGAGTACAAGTGGCTGAGAGATGTAAATGGTGCCTAATCCTCGTTAATCAATTCAGAACAATTTTTAATGTTTTTTTTATAAAATAAATAATATTTGCGTATGGAACTAAAGAGCCGCATGTGGCTCGCGAGCCGCTGGTTGCCGACCCCTCTAGTGGAATAAGCTGACGGATTAGGTAGATGTCTGAAATAAGCTATTGTTCTACAGGGTCAAAGTTAGAGCTGCAATACCCATTAATTCTGGGGAAACCCTTCACTTATGCTACACGCACGTCCTTTCTCCAACCATAGTGCGAAGGGTATTCTTACTCCAATCGAAATTCTTCAACTGCGACTGTCCACGATGCGCGGATCCAACTGAATTAGGCACACATCTTAGTACTCTTATATGCAAAAAGTGTAACAATGGTGTTATTTTATCGACTAATCCATTGGGTAAGGGTTTGTAAGCCATTTTCCACCTTTTTGTTTTCGTCCATGCTCGCTCGTTGGAAAGTCTAAACAAAACGTAGACCCCTATGCTGTTTTGGGTCAAGTTATACGTAGGATGTATATCTACAGCCCGAGCGACCGGTGGTACATGCTTGATATTGATAGTTAGTTGGAATGCATGTGTGCCTACCTGCGTTACTTAGGATTACGTAGATATCCAGGGTAGACCCCAAAAGCTATTTTGCTATATACCTGTATACCTACCACATTTTTTTCTAGAGGTAAGTTACAGGTTACACTTTACCTCCTACAATTTTTTTATTTAGACAATGACGCGCAGTGGAAATGCAACAGCTGTGAGTTCAAGACGTCCGGCGCAACGATGCGCAATCTTTTGACCGTAGTGCAAGCTGAGGTGGAACAACTTGATGCCATGGAACCGGGACTACAGGCCATACAGTTACGAGAGGCTACTATCAAAAAGGTTTGACTTATTCTTGTTAGGTACCTACCTACTCGGCTATAATATAAAATAAAATATATCAAATAAAATAACATGAAGTACTCACATCAATGAAACTCAAATAAGTAGTTCCACGATTCCATATTCTACGTCCTGGTGATCCATTCTAGTTCCAACCTAACAATTGTATTTCAGTATAAATCAGTATTCCACCCACATCACTCCCTTCTACTCTCCATCAAGCACTCACTAGCTCAGCTATACGGACGAGTAGAAGGATACGAAAAAAGGAAAGAGCTGCCGGATCTGATTCTGAAAAGGAAAGCGAAGTTCTGTCGTATTTTGTTGAAGATTCTGGATGTCATCACGCCGGGAGAGAACCGAATGAGAGGTGACATTTGATTTCTTAAAACTCGAGATTGGAAATAAGTACCTACCTACTTACTGTAGATCCCCAAAGGTACCAAAATACCTAATAAGTATATTTTTAAGATTTTGAAAAAGCTATTTGTTAAAAGCTATTGTTATAACATATGGTTGGAATGGTTCCGTCATCAAAGTTCATGTCACAACAGCTCGTTACCCTCCAAAAAAGAATTTGCTGATGTCTCAGCACAATGATTGTATCATGTCATCAGCGGAATTTCAGATTTAAAAATTGATAGGTAGCTCATGTAGCTCATGCAATACACGCGCGAGTTTAGTTTATGGGAGAAATTATAATTTACCCGACTGTCTCAGTAGGAGGGTCATGTTTTTGGCTTGTGATGTGTCTTTTGATTCGTCTGCATTGTGGGAGTGAGCAAGGCTATTATAGCCTTGCTAATTACAATACTTATGTATTGTTTTTATATGGGAAATGTGAATCAAAAGTTAGATGGGAGTGGACACAAAAAAATACTCTTTTCCATCAAATGAAAGCTAGGAATATCCATTTCGAAATAAATATATATTATACCACTTTTGTCTTAATACTTTTGTAATTGTTTTTTAATGGAATAGCTTTGACAGCCGCTTCAATCTGGCCTTTTTAAGTGAAATAGAAGATCATACATCTCTTTTTGACAAAACACAGTGTTCATGTTGATATTAGTAAAGTGACGTCATCAGTGTTGCGCCAACAGTGTTGGAAGAAACCCGTAATTTGTGCCGAAGCAAAACCGAATACTTCGCTTTACTATCAAAGGCAACGGCTAATTTTGTAGGGCACGCTTCCGTCTGGCACTGGTCTGGAACAGTTGAGTTACCTATAGGCCATTTGTAACGGTCCAGTAATTTGACTGATTCTTTTGTACATACTTAGTTAGTTAGTTTAATTGTACATTTTATTGAATAATAAAAAAAAAAGGTTGAACATTATTAGATATTTTAAATAATTTCGAATTAAGCCAACCGCACACAGAGCACACACTATAAAAAAACAACCTGATTATTTTTTATTCCAGGAATGCTATTATACGAGCTCCACGCACCCCTAATCCAAATGGCCCGAAACGAGTCCTCTGCTGGGTTGCTTGACTCGCACAAGCTAAGGGAAAGGCTGCAGGAGCCGGTCCAATGCCTCGCTGAGGCGGCGAGGATACTAACCCGCGAAGACCCTCATAGCCCTGAAGGCATCACCGGACTGATCACCACTCGAGCTATGGAGCAACTGAAAGCTAGCGTTGATGCCTTGTAGGAAGATCATACTCGTATCGTAGGCATGCCTATCAAATCGTCGTTAGTACCTACCAGATCGCATCTGCACTACGAGAATTAGCTTTGCTCAGCGCCTAGGGTTTATTAGATCTAATAAATCTGGTGACTAGTTGATGAGGTAGCCGCCTGAAGTTCGAAGATAGGCGTGTTAGAAGGTAGAAGCTTTTCAGCAAATTATTTACTTACTCAAGTCACACGTGGGCCTAGAGGGCGCCAAGCGCAGCGTGGCTAGTAGGTAAAGTTAATTGAAAATGAACATAATAACATGTTCAGCTATACCTACCTATAATAAAACTGAAACGGGACAAAATCTATACCTAACTTTAAATATATTTTGAAAATTTCAAGAGGAAACACATCGATACTGAAGCCAAAACAATCGTTTATCCCATTTTTGTCTGTCTGTCTGTTTCATGAACGCATATCTCGCTGAAAAATATTATCAAGGGGTGAAAACGTTTGTATGTATGTAACTTTTTACTGGAATGGATTTGGAAAACGAAACGTTGCCTAAATATGTATGGTTACTATAGAGTTAAAATAGCATCTTTTTTAATAAATTGACTTATTTTGATTTGGAATATTGACGGATTGACTTGAAAGTTGGTATAAATGCTAAGCAAAGTAAATAGTTAAACATTTGTTCTAAGAGTTTATGATAATCATTGTTTTAAAGGCTATAAGGAACGAGACGAATATGAGATCTCTGTGTATAGTTTACTACGCGCGAGCGGCGGCGGCGCGGCGCCAGGGGTTGACTGGTTGTTTTTCTTTCCATACATTCAATTCAATTAAATCAAAGGGTTGACTTAAGATAAATGGCACCTATATGGGAAAACCTCTAGTTGTTTCTTCAGAATGTTTGCAGTGCATATTAGCTAACCTGAGATTTGACCGAAAGCATATTTTTCCTTCTCCTCCTTCCGACCTCCGTGGGTTGTGTTGTGATTGTGAAAGACGGTCACGTGGAGTTGATGGATAGAGGCGGGTCATATCAGCGGGTTTAAAGATCGAAAAGTGAAAAAACACGTATCAACAACAATTTTAACTTGGTAATATTAAATGTAAGGTACCTACCTAACTACTTACTGATAGTTTTTTTACGATTTTATAACGAGGTACCTATATTTAGATTTCGAATGTGTCTATGTTTGTACTTTGTATGCTTGTTACCTTAGCAGGGAAAAGCAAAAATACAGCATTTTACATATTTTGTCCTCAGGTTTAGGTAGGTACGCGTGAAATGGCTTTTGGTAAATTGTAGTTTCAAACCTGTAAGTAGAGGCACATTTTGAATACACAATGAGTTTCGAAGCTGCTATTTATCAAAAACTGTCTCATGCGTGGGTACTTAACCTGGAAGAGAGGAAGGAAATCATACGTCATCTATGAATAATTTTGTAAAAAAAAAATCAAAATTCGATAAAAAAAATTATTTAATTACATAATAAACATGTTACCATTCAAAACATAATTTTCTTAGGCTTTTTGACAGCTTCATTACTAGTTGTAACTGATAATTTCTGTTGGATACCTTCTGGCTCTCCAGAATCAAGGGTCTGGAGTTTTATTGACGAGTCCTCTCGTTTGTCCTGCACCTGGCATAAAAATAAAAAACTGTAACATCTTATAGTGAGATTTTATTAAAGTAGGACGGAAAGGGGAGAACGGTAAATAGCATCTACCGTCCTAATACAGGACATTAATAAAAAAATATTACAGGACATTAATTTTACACAGCGCCATCTAGCCCCAAACTAAGCATAGCTTGTAATATGGGAACTAGATTACGGATAAAATACTTAAATACTTTTTGTAAATACATACGTACTATATGATACAAACACCCAAACACAGAATAAACATCTATATTCATCACACAAATGTTTGTCCTGGGTGGGAATCGAACCCACAGCCTACAGCGCCGAAGGCAGAGTTACTACCAACTGAGCTATGAGGCTTGTCGACAATAAATAATCAACACTTTGACGCCAATGATGACCGATATTGGCTATACACTCAGGAAGGGCAACCAGATAAAAGAGGCACCATTAATTAGCCTTGGAATGGAAATAAAAAATCCTTAAAAACAGCGCCAACCCGCAATGGCCAGCAAGCGCATTTAAGGCATGTATGCACATATGGCGTGCATTGGAAGATAAACCTTCACTCGGCATTGGGTGCTTATAGGTTGAAAAGGATGAAAGGACACCATAGACAACATGACAGCTTCTTCATTGGAACTTTATTTGCGACGTCGGGAAAACTTTGATGCCTAGTCAGGATTGCTTCCATTCCTTCGTAAATACCGGTACCTTCCGTGCCGTCCAGACTGTTTTCGTGACTTTAACCAAGTAGCTTGACGGCGCTAGGGACATTTGTAATTAGCCATCACATCACACACTAAAATACTTTCTTAGTAGTTATTTTGTGTATGGATTAATATTATACATTAACTTGAAACCCTGAAAATATTCTCTAGGACCTCTGGTTTCAACTTTGCGTTGATTTGAAACACAACAATTTAAAATTGTTGTTAAGGCAACAGACTTAGGAAATATGATGGTAGCAGGTTCAGGTTCAGGTGGATCTCAACGAAAATAGGCATGTGGATTTTCACACAGAATAATTTTACTGCCATCACAAGGCTGAGTGGCCTAGTCTAGCGAGTTTATGGAGCAATCATAAGATGGCAGCGAACCAAACATAGCACCATCATAAATAAACTACAATGCTACAAAGACCAGCATGTTCATCCTTAATAGGATTCATGAGATCACATTCAGTACCTCTTGATATTTTAAAGGGCCTCAGCATCACTCTACCTACACATATGACAATGTCCCCAATCTTTGGGAGGTTAATTCTCAGTTTGGTTAGGACAGGTGATCCAAGCCTGAAGCTTGGATCTGATAAGTGAGATGGTTCCATGCTTGGAGTGCTGGTTGAGCCATTGGTCCTATCCTGAGTACTACTTATAGAAGCAGTTGTTAAAAGGCCATGTTAGACTCCTCTAGCAGTGGCTCATAAACTCTGACACCCGGCTGTTACACAGCCCACATAAAGAATGTCCATAAATTGTGGTGTAATCCACGAAGAGTGGGAGGTGCTCATGTTCATTGGCTGAGACTGCCATGGCCAATCTGCTAGTGCTGACTATGATATAAAATATTACTACTTACTGTTGGGCAGTCTTTCCTTAAATGTGTAACATCACCACATAACTTACAGGACCCTCCATTTGGATACAAGCCTTTAGGATTGTCAGGACATTGTCTTGCTATGTGACCCTGAAATAACAAACAAAACTCTTAACTAGGTGCCTATAAAATTCAATAGCAGACAAAATGGTCCTACTTAATGTAGTAACTTACAGGCTCTTTGCAAATGAAGCATGTAGCAAATCTAAACTCTTTGTCTTTTTGAACTTTGCATTCAAACTGCCTGTGTTCTGTAGATCCACATTTGAAGCACAGCCCATCAGGAGCCCCTACACCTGGTATTTTCGTTTTAAGTTCTGGACAGTCAGATAAGTTATGACCTCCTTTTCTGCAATTATAGCAGACATCTCTTTTAACTCTAGCCAAAGCCTTCTCTGCTCTTCTCCTTTCTAACTTAAGTGTTCTCTGAACTTCACTTTTCGGGATTCCCTTTTTGATCATACTAGACTTGAGCTCCTGTAACCGCTCTGCATCCTTCTTCATGATCGGGAAGCCATCAAATCGGACCAGTTCAACTTCTTTACCATTAATGATGAGTTGGAAACTGTTATCATTGACTGGTTTTCTACGAGCTGGTTCACCGTTAATAAGCTTTTTCTTCTTTTTTAGTTTTGGAGGTTGAGTTTGTAAACCTCTGGTATCATTAACTTTAGTGTTTTGATTGTTTTTAATCATTTCTTTTGTTTTATCAAAGGCCTTTCGCTTTTTATTTTGATTCTCATTGTCCGGTTGGCCTAATTTTATTGTATTTCCTTTTTCCTCTGAAATTTGTGTAACCAGACTATCATTTAGTTTAGATTTTTTATTTTTCTTTTTGATTTGTTTATTTTCTAGAATGCTATTTGATGATATCTCTGTATTTATGGTAGACAAATTACCCTTGACTTTACTTTTTTTTGATTCATGTAAAATACCTTCCTGTTTATCAGTTTTTTCTTGGTTAGAACAGGATTTGGATGAATTTGTTTGTTTCTTTAGCTTCATAGGAAGTTCTGAAGTACCTTTGCTGCTAAGAATACTTATTTGTGAATCAGGAAACTCACACCAAGTAGCCTTTCTCTTTTGAGTTTTACGGTCCTTTAGAAAACTCTCATAATTATCAATACGTTGTTTTTCAGCCTAAAATTAAACAGAAATGGGTGAGTTCATAAAATGATTTAATCTGTGGGAAATAATAGGTTTGTAGCAAATAAACAAGCTGGACATGTGGTCAATTTTATACTGGACCATGGCCTCAACTAAACTAAGCTCAGCTTAGCTAACTATTTTAAATTAGGGAGTTATGTAGGTAATTAAGGTACCTACTGCTCCTACTACCTAGGTAGGTACCTGTTCTCTTTTCTTAGCTTCTTCACCATCTTTTTTAGCCTGCACCAATTGTTCTTTCATAACATCCCATGGTGTGCTGTCTTCGGGTGCTCTTTCATTTGACGATTTAGAGCCTTTAGCCCGAGCAAATCTCGTCATGTCCAGAGACTGATTCGAAAAAAATATGAGAGTTTTTAGTTAGATCGAGATCACATTTACAACCACAAAACAATCTCGAGACCGACCATGCCATGCCATGCCATGATGTGTTGATGTTGAGTTGAGTTGAGCTGCAGATCACAGAACACTAATATCCTAGCGGATACGCATAGCAGTTGCAGACCAATAGAATATACAAAAAAGTACTCTGTGCCCATAGAACACTATTACTCACAAGTGCAGACCATGTGTATATCACACTTCCCAGTCTCTGGTCTCACACACATGAGCTGTGCCATAGAATATATTACTCACAAGTGCTGTACACACTGCATGCTATCGACTTTACGAGCCGCTCTGTCATGGGCGTCTGAAATTGCTTTTTAATGACCACTACTTTAGCAGTACCTAGAACCGACAGCCCTCTGAAGCACGGAATAACCTCATCTCGTCAACCAGGCCGAGAACAAACATCACAAAGATGTGCCACACACCGGTTTTGAACCCAGGGCCTCTTTGCCCAGCACCACCAGATTACCAGTCACACGCCCTACCACTAGACCACAGAGGTGTCATGTCAACATGTAATAGTGATCTATATTGATCAGTACCATCGCACAAGAGAAGCCGCGGGCAGGCTTCTAGTGGTTCAAATGTTACGATTTTCTAGAATTTCATCATCACTGGTCTTCAACACCTCTATCGTTTCAAGGAGGTGCGGGTAAGAAACGAGCCTTGAGCTCTTATTTCTAGCATCAACTTCAGCAGCGACGACCGCTGAGCCGCTCGGTTTTGCTTCGAGAGATTTTAGTGCTGGTCTTTCAACGGCTTTACGTTGGCCTTGGTGGCTTTCGTACGTCGGTTTCTTCGTCTAGAATTTCATGACATGACACATTGACATGTCATGACTTTTGCTTGTTTACCTTTTTTAGACTCATAACCACTTGAACGTTCATGGTGACTACAGTCACCAAAAAAAAACTAGCCTGAACTGTCCGTGGGGAGTACAGTCACCGACCGACCATCAGCTGACTTAGTTCAGCTTTATTTAATATTTTAACGAACGCAGCCTAAATTAGTTCTGCAACCCGTTACTAGATAGATCTATAATACATATTTTATCTCTCAGAGTAATTATTTTCTCCGTATGGCAACAAAAATTACGTACAAAATATAAATAAAAAGTTTAGGGTCAGTCATTCAGTCAAAACAATAACATTGGTACGTGTTATGTTCGTAAAAAATATGGTCTAAATAACTTATTTGTAAGATTATTGTATATCAAATGAATTGTGAAGATGTTAGCTTTACGAAATATGTATGATTACGACAATTACGACATTTCTAAAAAATGTATGGTAAAGAATGAAACTTGAAAAAGTACGACATCGTAACGCGGTCATTGTTTGATGATTTCAGTAAAGCATAGAATACGTTTAATCAAGTCATATAACGTTTTATTTTAATAAGATTTCACATTCTTTTATCTTTCAGTAAGTATTTTTTATTTCACTAAAACTAGTGGTTTTGTCGAAAAAGCCGCGGTCAGCCGGACACGCAGTAAGCGACGATAACGCGCGGGTGCTAGAGTCGCTCGCGCGCTCCAAACGTTTGAGTGGTTAAAAACCGAGACGGTCATATTCTATTGGCGTTAGCTCTATGGCGAGGTTTTACGCAGGAAAGTGTGCCGTCTGATGCGTTAACGGTAGCATAGCTGGATTCCTGGATTGGATAGCTAGCATACTTATTTTGCTATAATAGATGGAATCACAATTTGATGGCATAATATTTTGATTATGTCTATTGGATTGGTAAAACTTAAGACATAAAGATATTATTTTCTACGTATGAAAATATACATGAGACAAAGTGGTATGGTTGAAACACCGAGACTAATAGGAAGCTAACGCTTGTTGAAACCTAATTATATTAGGTTAAAATAATAAAAATGATAGGACACAGATTACCTACTATATTGTACCGAAAGGAAAGGTAGGCTTCGTCTGTGGTCTGTGGGCTTCGTTCGTTTTTTGTAAACGATTGTTGTTTGTTGGTTTTAACTTTTAGTTTGACTCACTGAGCACATATGGGTTTTATTATCTACCTATTCCATCCAATTTTCGTAACAAATAGCAAAATAGGTTCTAAAGTGTATCCTGCTCCGTATTGGTTTCACACAAAATCGTAGATTGTCACAGTAAGTTTTTAGTTTTATTTCCATGAATATAAGTAAGGTTATGTTTACTAAATTATTTTCAAAACATGCATATCCAGCCACAATCGACAGATTTGATTACTTAATGATATCGCTGGCATTGCAAATCAGCAAGGTCATTTTTCCTTATTTTTTTGTTTAATCAACCCTACAAAAACTACTGGAAATAGCACATAACTTGAAAAAGTATAGAGAAATTCACACATACTACCAGAGACGAGATAATTCAATATTATAAGAATAAAAATAGGTGTGCACTTATTAAAGAAAATATTTATATTTTTTCAAAAATTGGTTGACATATGTTATTTTGTCTCTTACATGTTAATTAGAATGGCTAAATCAATAAGGTAGCATGATATAAATCTTAAATCCTTTTTAACAATTTTAATAGGGAATAATGCACTTAAACTAAAATACAACATACTCATAATAAAGAGGTCACACAGAAAACACTAAGGAACTTCGCCAAAATTAGTGGTTCCAACTGTGAAACTTTCATAAAAGTTGTGTTATTGAATAGGAATGATGCCCAGCCTGCACAAATCTTGCAAATGCTCACACTTTTCCACTGAATTGGGCAAGGGTCTGTTATACATGCATTTTACAGATCAATTTTGTCGGTAGCTATTTTTTTTCCCATCCTAAAACATTTATCATTTTGAATTCCATGTCATCAATATTGAAAGTATTTGAAATATAGGTATATGTTTATTGCAGCCACCTTATTTTAAGCTAGTTCACGCGACTAAGCCAAAGCCACCGAGAGCAACTAGGTAGGTATGTATTAAGTAGGTACCTACCTACCTAAATAGTTTTTAAAAAAAATACGAGAAAACACGGAAGCCAACAAGCTCGACTGTAGTTTCCTCTTGATGTTTCCCTTTGCCGTTTAAGAGAGCTCGAATGAAATAAAGTACCGACCTAACCATTGGTAAACACGATAGAAAACCACAACCCGACGATAGGCAATGTTGCTGCCGCTACTCCATCGGAGACACCTGTCAGGTGACAGGTAGGTGCTGACAGGTGTGTGCTGAATGAACCGATTGGATGATAGAGTAGGTAACCTACCTACCTGTCATTCTTTCATCATTAATTTGTTTGTCGGGTCACATTTGTTCATATTCAGTCACCCTGCGTTGGTTCAACAACTATCATGAGCTACAATAGACAAGAAAATAACAAGTTTAACATATTGCATTAAAATTATTGGGTCTAAAACATTCAAAACATCTCTGTAATCCAGAGATGATTCTCTTTGTTTTACTGGCTCCAAAATCTTCTAGTTTTGACTGTTTCTTTTTCAATTTGTTGGTTTTAAAAAGGATATTCACCTATAAACACTGGTAACTTGCAAAATAATATCAAAACCGCGCGTTTCAACTTGTACAGAGTATAATATATCAAATTTTAGGAGTCATTTGAATGTAAGTTTGACAATTTCAATGAGGATTGCTAATCACTAAAATATAACAAGTAATGTTTGCAGTATTACGTCGTTTTGGTATTTCAATGTACTTACTCTAAATTATAAAAAACAGGTGCCAACAAAACGTAAACAGCCATACGTTCTTATGGTCCTCAAAGTAAACATCGAAAATTAATATTATTTGAAGCCAGAACAACGTTTATGCTTATACGTTGCTACGGCACGCTAAAATTTTGACAAACAAGCAATAGTTTACGATTCAAATAAAGACTTTTGTCGTTACGTTATTTTGGCACTACCTATTAAAAACTTTTTTTGTGATATTCATGATACGTTCTACTAGTTCAATAAAAAGTATATTTTATACTATAACGTTATTATTGAAATAGTGAAGTATTTACTTTACAGCTACGTCGTTTTGGCACATCGTGCAGGACCGGGCGAAAGACACATGCGCGAAAGTCACTTTCGCGAAGGACATTTGCGCGAAGGGACATTTGAGCGAAAGACACTTGCGCGCAAAAATCATAAAATTCCTAATATCTCTGGAAATAGAGATCGTAGAGAGATGCGGATTTCACCATTGTGTAGATGAGTTCTGCTCCTTTCTTTTAATATATCTCACTTATCCTCTTCTTTATACTTATCTCCTACTTACCCCTCCTCCTTTCCCCCCAAACATATAAATAAATATATTTTGTCGTGGAACTTCGTAGAGCGTGCTACGGTGCTACGCCGGATCCACGTAGCATACAAAAAACTTCAACGCGCACCCTCTTTTCGACGTACGAGATAGGTCGTCTCATGCCCGCTCGAAGAGTCTAAAGAGTTTCTTGCGTCATAGGTACCTACTAAGTCAATAGTCGCAAAGTCTGTGATGTAGAAAAATCTACACCCTCCCCCTCCATTTTTCACAACCCCAGCTGGATGTACGGCTACGCGGATCCGGCGTAGCACCGTAGACTGCTCTACGAAGCTCTACGACAAAATATATTTATTTATATCGGGGGGAAAGGAGGAGAGGTGGGGATGAGTGAGGCATACTAAAAGAAAGAAGGATAACTCATCTACACTATAGTGAAATCTGCATATCGCTACGACCTTAATATCCAGAGATAATAATTATTACATTCGTTGTAAGAAAGTGGGTGCGCGTTGAAGTCTTTTGTATGCTAGGCGGATCAGGCGTAGCACCGTAGCACGCTCTACGAAGCTCTACGACAAAATATATTTATTTATATGGGGGGAAAGGAGGGGTGGGGATAAGTGAAAAGTGTACACAATGATGAAATCCGCATCTCTCTACGACCTCTATTTCCAGAGATATTAGGAATTTTATGTTTTTTTCGCTCAAATGTCTCTTCGCGCAAGTGTTCTTCGCGCAAGTGTCTCCTCGCGAAAGTGTCTTTCGCGCAAGTGTCCTGATACCTGCAGGACCATGTTTAAGATCCATTTATGAAAAAAAACAATTTTCGAGCTTTTGGTAGATACGTTCATCTGGTTCTTATACCGCGTTTTGTTCTGAGTAAGTAGGTAGGTACCTACAGTCAGTGTTTTTGCCTTATAAAGTGTGCAGCTAAAGATTTTTTTACAAGTTTTGGGTGGTTTTGGTGAGGTTGAGGCTTGACACACCACACCAACTTCAATTAAATGTGCCAAACTTTAATTTATATATATATTTGCCTCAACAGTTGAGTTGGCTTGACAAGACAAATCCGTAGACACCAGGTTCGATCTCCTTAGACCAAGGAAATGCGAGTAATCGCTAAAACTTTACCCCTATTTGCTCCAAAGTCTAAAAGGAAAGAGGAAAAAGCAAGTAGCCTACCTGATATTAAGTACATCTCTTGCCTATAACAATGCCTTACTACGTAGGTCAAATCCACAAAGAACATAGCTGACCTCGAGCCCGGCCTCGAGTGCCCGTAATTTCACCGGCAACCATATCCTTTAAACCGGAAATCAGCTTTTTTCATAGCAATTATATGTTTATGCATAAAACTATTATTGGTCTTAAGAAAAACATGTATGTTAAGTTTATTTTAGAATAAGGACTGTTGATTAAGTAAATAAATAAAAAAAAAAGGAACAGGGCGGCGGCAGCGGCGCGTCTCGAACAATTGCGGTACAGGAGACCGACAGAGTGACCCGCGTGGGTGTGGCTCAAATGAAATAGGTAATTATTTAGTTCAGACACAGAATAACTAATACGTACAGAAGGATCACTATAACTAAATTCATGTTTATGTATAAAAATGTACCTACTCATACCACTTGCACGCAAAATTGAATCTTATTGTACTAGAGCTCATATTCCCTGTAACAAAAATGAAACCATGAGTAACTACAGTAACATTTTAAAAATTCCGACAGATATTGAAAGGTGGGCCATTTTAAATTCAAACCATCACATAAAAACATACGAATTATTATGTTTCGAAAACATAATAACTGTTCGATCTAGAAATTACAAAAATAACGCACGGTGACGACGCGGTCAGCGAGCGACCCGAGACGAGAGCCGAGTGGCAATCTACAGCCGTCGTTCTCCCCGGGAGGAGCTCGGGCCAAATGTACCTAAACGTCGGAGTGACACCGAGTGGTTCAGGCAGAGTCAGGCTCACCTAGCCGCACCGCCGCCGCCAGTGCACAAGTACACACAAACATAAAAATATATTACGCATACTTTTATTACTTATCTGTAGGTACATTACAAATTTGATAAAAAAACATCCGATCCGATAAAAAAGTAAGTAAAAAAAATAATAGCAGTACTACTATTATTATTTAATACTTACCTACTTAGTCCTGATAATATTTTTATTGTGTAAATTCTTTGATTGTTGTACCTACATTTTATCATACCAAAATAGATTTAAAGTACAATGATTTACTAGGTAGAAAATCATAGTAGATACTTAATTTAGTTTAATTGTATTATAATTGATATATAATGAGCTTGGTTTGGTTGGTGGTAGGATTTTGTTTAAGTCCGCCTAAAAAAAAAAGATAGGCAGTTCCTCAGTTGGTTTAGGATTCCGGGTAAAGTACCTACGATTCGACCTTCGATCTTATAATAACTTGTAAGTAATAGCTAAGTTTTATATTAATAAATATAATATATAAAGTACAACCTCGGATCCTGTGCGTGTTACTTCAAATTATTGAAATCTATTTTATTTAATAGATGTAATAGCGTCTTGCTGCATCTCTTAGAAAATGTGTTGGTGATTTGTAACTCTATTTCCTCATACCTACGTAAGTCATAATCGTACCTTTACAAACATCATACACGGCTCGTCGTCGCAGCAAAGCTTCACTCCATGATCTTCCTTTAGTGGAAACACGCCGATTCCTTTGATTTGTTAATAATCTTTGTCCGATAGCTAGCTCGCTCACGTAAGAGCGTGTATTCAAAGATATATAGTGTTGGGTGGTACTGGTACCTAATCTATGTCATATCATAATTATACACAATTGATTTGATGCTAATTTTAATGGGTGGTACTTACTTATTTAATTACTTAATTTTAATATTGAAGATAAGTATCTACACCCATCCAATAGGGTCACAATCAAATATTATGTATCTGACAATAATATAAATTAACATAAACATTGTATGTACTTAAATAATAATATTCTCAGCAGTTTTATCATTCAGTAGGTAGGTTTTATAAAACAAAAATAAATTTATTTGCACGAACACGAAATTATATTTATTATTATTTAATTTATAGTATGAAAACCAATTCTAAAAGAAATCTGATAAGAAATTGTTTACTTTGGTAGGTAGTTATTTACCTATAAACGACAAAAAGGAACTGAGGCAGTGGCGCCATAATTTTCATTGAATGTTAAGTATAGCTTGTTTAATGTAATACCTATGCATTATATTAAATACGTTACCTATGTATTTATATCTTGCTTTTAAATACCTATATTTTTTATATTACCATTGACACAATAATATTTATTTTGTAAACTTAATTATGAACTATATTATAACCTACCACATTTATAAACTAATAAATAAAGAGCCTTCCATATAGGTTGACATATTTTTAAAATTCTAAAAGAGCTATAGCCGCGCCCTTAGCGGCATCTCCTCCAGAAGTGAATTCAAGCGGCAAGCTATAGTTTTGTTCTACAGCTCTCTGTAGTACAATATTCCTGGATAGACCTGATCCATTGCCAACAATCCGCTTAATATCAGCATTTCGTAATACATCTTTTGGCATCATGATGTGCAAATTTTCAATCAAGCTATCACAGAGCGATTTAAAAACTGGCCCTAATTGAATATTGGATAGATCAATATCTTCTACTGAGGCCTTTGCAGAAGGTTCAAGCCTCTCGCCGAGTAAGCGAGGTATGATTTTCATCGTCGATGAAGCTGGTGCATCTGAGCCAAGAGCAATCAGCTTTTCCCATACTTTTGACTGGGGAATAGGAAAACCAAATTCGAGCATCCATTGTTGCAACATTTTTACAAAAGTAGCCAAAACATTACCTCCATTTAATGAAGCAGCGACAACTAAGTATGTGTCATTGAAATAAGGTAAATGTTCAACGGTATTACAAGCTAAATCTGTAATATTGCTCACAACAAAAGCAAGTTGTGCAGAGGTAGAAATGTTAAGCACTGCATCTTGTTTATTCTCTAGGGTGGCTAAGATAGAACATTGTAGATCGCCTAGCGCTACGCCAACTGGTGTCCCTTCAGGAATTCCATTCCATGTGCTTTTCAATTTTCCTGCGATCTCTCCACTTTTGACGATTTTCGGGAGAAGATTTATGGGAAAGTCAATCGATTTTAAGATATCACAATTCCAAGTATTTTTTTCTGTATTGAAATATCCCCAGCTGGCAGCATTTTGGTCAGACATTACTGGCTTCTCTAATTCACAAAGCATTGTTACGATAAAATCTTGCACTGTGGCTGCATAATCAAAATTTTTTAGTTTTTCCGGTTTATGTTTCAACATCCAAAGTAAGGTAGCGCAACCGTAGCCGGAATAACATTTAATGTGAGAATCCGGTTCAGGCAACGAGCTCAAAAACTCTGGTTTACATCTTGTATCCTGCCAAGTATACAGTGCAGACATGTTTTCCCGAGTTCCTTCAAAACGAATAACAACTGCATCTTTTTCTATCTTCTCCCATGCCCTGTAATGTCAAGATACATTTGTAGGTATGTTTTATGTTTTTCTGAAGAATCCACAGGTACTAATATTATACATTCGATTAAGTATATAAAACTATTCAAGACTAGTGAAGGTATAATAGGTAGGTAAGGTACGTGATGGGGAATAACATAGGGTACTTGTTATCTGGGTACCACGCGGGCGAAGTCGCCGAAAAAAGCTAGTTTGTGTTGGTTGGTATGCTAAAAATATTTTGAAACAATTTACTCACCTATTTTTCCACAAAACAACTCCATGCATTTGTCCACATACACCAATTTTTGTTACATTTCGCAAAATGTCCTTAGGAAGCCGAGAGATGCAGTAGTGAACAGCCGACACTATTTTTGGAACATCCTGCTTATTCCCCTCAATGCCTTGATCACTTGGTATGTTTGCTGCTGTATCCTTGTTTTGTTTGACAACTATTTCCTTTGTAATAGGATCGTAAACACATACTTTCACTGACGTTGTGCCAATATCCATTCCCATAACGTACTGTTTATCCGTCATTTTATGTTTTTAATAAATTATTGATCTGATGAACGAATATACTGCACTGCACCTAGACCAATCGTTGAATGAAAGTAAAGTAGTTAATAGGAGAAGCTACTCAGTCTGCGGTCGAGTGATGAGACCGGCCTCGTTCGGCTATTACGTAAAAGCGGACGCGTGTTTGTATTCCTTATCTCCTCGTCGAGTGGTCGATGTGTTTTATATCCACTTCTACATTTCACTGTCTGACAGCCAATAAACTTCTGTTGTTGATAATGAGCAAATAGATAACACATGTGAATTGTTTTTCCATCGGGGTTTCAATGTAAACATTTTCACTTGCGTAATTATTTTGCACACATAGTTACCTACTGTAATGGCGAAGAAATAACGCAACTTTACGAACATGTTTTATAATTAAAAATAGCTCAGCTCATATAGACTATGGTTACTATCACGGGACAGCAAAAAATCGTTGTGTTTAGTCTGTGGTTATGGACTGGTTACCTAGGTTAGTCAGACTAGAAATAGGAGTAGGTAGCTACTATTTCTAGTCTGACTGATTTAGTGACTTTTTCTCACTAACCCTGTTGTTTTTCGATCTGTACGTTGTGATCGACCTGAAAAAGGAGGTTCTCAAGTCGAGTTTTTCTAGATAGGAATGTAACCTACCTACGTTATGGTTACCGAATCAACAACCTTTCCTAGTATTAACAAATACTTAAATAATATTACTAGACATTACTATTTTATTTGCTTGACTCTCTCGCTGTCAAAGAAACTGAAGTAAATCTTCTTAAATACTTAGGTACCTTACCTATTAATAGAAATCGAGCCGTTGGAGTCGCGGGAAGTTTTGAAGAAAAGTAGAGAATTAAAAATAAGTTCACTGTAAAAACATACCTCTACTAAGATTACAAATTGAATCTTTTACTCAAACAGTAAGTACCTATATAGTATATACAGGTACAGACACAGTCTATGAGTAACTCAACTGTTTCAGACCAGTACCAGACGAAAGCATGCTAATGACACTGGCTACATTGACAGCTGAATAGCTATTTTAATTAGCTGGCCTAAATAAGAGCCAGCGTTTGGGTTACGTGTCGCTTCAATTATATCAAACAAAACAAGCAAGTAGAAATATTATTCAATGCTAGTTTATTTGAAACACAATACTTGAACTTGAAGGTATTATATACCTATATAATACCAAAATTATTTTGAGAACTTGGAACGACCATGGCTATGAACACTACATACCTACCTGTATCTGAACATAATTTAAATGAACATTTCTTTTAAATTTGCGTACCACAGAAAAAATATGATAATAATAGAATAAAATGTAGTAAGTTAGTGTGTCCAGGCAGACAGTACCTACCTAAATCATTATTTCCTATATGGGATGGGCCTACACTACATTACAGCTACATTGTAAAATGCATTCAATAAGTTTAGTAGGTAAAGTACCTATGCCTATCAATTCCAAGAATCTAGCTATCCTATATCTACTTAACATATCTAAATCTCCAAACATACCTATATTATTATATTATTCAAAAGTAACTCTGTTTATTCGTATGTTTGCTTATTACCTTTTTACGACTAAACGGCTGAAAACCTCTGGGGTCTAGTGGTTCGCCCTCCGGTGTCCGATGCAGAGGTCACGGGTTCGATCCCCAGTTGAAGTACCATAATGTGCGTTTGACTTTGTTTAAGTCCGCCTGGCTAAGATGAAGGCCAAGCACTTCCCCGTCTTTTATTTATTAATTTAATTAAAACGGTTATACCAATTACATTTTCTAAAAATACTTTTCAAACCAAAACCGATAGATTATAAAAAATCACATGTCATTAAATTAATAAAATACACAACACAATACAGAAATAATAATTAAGTAATTAAATTCATAGTCATAACATTGTATAAAACAATATAAATAATAACAATAGTCAGTCATACCTGCTCGTATTCTCACTTCTCTCAACGCTCTCGTTGACGACAACACTGATATGGATTTGCTTACAGACGGCTGGACGGTAATATTGACAGAATGCTTTAGGTTTTGCGAGAGATTTGTATGACTGACTATTGTTATTATTTTTATTGTTTTAGACAATGTTATGACAGTGGTGCGAGCAAGTGGAACGTCAAACAACTTGCGTCTACGGCGACAGCCGCAATAATGATTAGGGGTGTAAAATTGGCACAGCTCTTCACTTAAATCCGGAGCATCAATCATCCCTCGGAATATCTTGGATGCATTGACCCGACGGACTTCTTGAAAATTGTATCCGAGGCACCCCAATAAGAACAGGGTACATAAATGGATAGTATCCATAACGAAACTTATAAAGAGTCATGCAATAAAAAACACGGATTTATTAAAAAGAAAATTTGGCATTAATAAATAAATATTAAAAAAATATACTCAGATGATGTTTGCAATGGAGCATAGGTAATACTTTATATAAATATTGGTGTAGTTAATAATTACCTACCTATCTAAAAAATATATTACAAAAATAGGTCAATTTATATTTAGTATAGTTAGCCGAATATATTCTAAAAATATAAACTTTAAATTATAAACTTGCTTTACAGGAAAAATGGGCAACAAGGAAAAACGAACCAAGAAGGTAGTCGACAAAGAAGAAACGGTTACGAAACCATTTTACGATGAAAATAAACCTAAAAAATCCGTTAATCATAAAAAAACTTTTGTTTCTGATTTGCCAGAGGATAAAACGGCCGTAACAAATAAAAATGATTCAGCAATTAAAATAAAGTCAAAGAAACGTTATTCTGACCAACTCCAAAATGTTAAAGCCACTAGTTCAAATGAACTCAATGACGATGATAAAAGTCAAGTTAAAATTAAAGGAAACAAAAACAAAAAAAAGAAGCTAAGTGGCAGTGTAGAATTAACTTTGGTGGAACATGCACTTGATACAAATGTTATAACGAATAAGAAAGGATCGGTGGACCGCGTCACCAAGAAAATTAAAGATGAAGATCCAGTAAAGTACAAGCTCGACTCCTTGAATGAGGATGAAGCAGAAGTGAAAGAAGAGGACATTGATAAATTCTGTGATGAGTTAAGCGAAGAAGATAATAAGACCTATGAAAACTGGGTTCAATTATTTGAAGATAATTTCAAGAAAAATAAAAAGTCTGAAACATACTCTCCTAGATTTTACTTCGGGTTAAGTACCAATACTTAACCCGATAACTAGATAGGAACTATTGTAGGGTAGAATGGTAGACAGTGGGACACTTTCTTCAGTCAGTCTATAGCTCAGAAACTAAGTATATGTCGGAATCGTATGAAATTGACTGATGAGAAGTAATTTCTTAATGATGAATGAGAAAATGATTTGTTTTTCCGTTTAAATCGGTACCAATTCTGATCAGAATCCGGTAAGTAGATTTTTTATTTCAACCCGAAACTGTGAGTTAATAGCACGGCGAGGTGACCCACAGAATTCTAATATTCCACAGAGTAATTTTGTATTTTAACGGACACTCGCCGCCGCCGCGCCGCACCGCCATCCCGCGCGATGTGTCGCCACCACCGCAGCCACCCACTGCCACCACCCCACTGCACCGAATTTTTTTTTATGAAAGGACAATACGCTGGCCTGGTTCTGAACCTGGAGGGCAAAAGCTTTGCACGGACCTGGCTGGCGCTGAAGGCGCGAGCCCAAGAATTGATTTGAAAATATGACGCTATGTGGACTATATTGCTTAGGTATATTCAATAATATTATTATATGTATGGCGACTGTCAAATCAACAAAGTTAACCATAGATTTCAGAATTATCAATAAACCCTTAGATATCAGTCATCATAATATCTATTTATCGCCCTTTTTATTGATGTAAAATTACATACGTTTATTTATATGCTACCTATTATATATCACATTACCTATTTGTTGTAATAAAAAACTGTTCTTATTTTGAAGACGATAAACTTCAAAATTGATTGCATCTGTGGCCTGCACTGCCGCTTAGTGCAACGTAACGTAAACGTGGACGGGTTTCTCTAGTATATTTGAATGTTCTGTGGGGATAAAGTTTATTGCTTTTTCTTTAAAACCACGGGTCTAAAGGTTCCTAATTTTTTAAGCTCAGTGAACAAATTTCGGGCTCAAATTGAAGCTATCAATGGAACAATTCAGTTTTTTCTAATCCAGATGTGCAAGTTGGGGACATGGTAGTAGACCCATGTCCCCAATGTGCTGTAGAGCAAACACGTTGTATTTACCTACAAGGTAAAAACAACGTCTTTTAAAGTTCAATAGCTACAGGCCTTAAGTCCGATGCTGATAAGATGATAGTGAACCTATTCGGTACTGAATTGTAGGCTATTAATCATAACCCAGTCTTGACCAGTTTGGAATTACCAACATGTACAAGCTGTAGAACCTGTTCCTGGCTTACACCTACTTCGGCTTGTACCGACGAGTATAAGTTGATTGGAACCTAAATTTTAAACTAGATTCTCAGATTGAACCAAATATTGACATGTTTAGAAATTAAAGATTCATTCTGTGCAATCTGGAGACATGCCCATACTATAATCGGTAGCGGCTAAACAATTGAAAACCTACTGTGCTACTTTGTAGTGTTCGCACACAAAAAGGTTTGATAAAATTTAGCTAAGAATAATCTTCACATCGCACCGTATTTAACAAGATATATTCACGCAATTATTTGACTATGATTCTGGCGGAAAAAAAATATGTAAGATTTGGGTTGAACCCCTCCCTCCTAAACGTCTTACGTAAGTAATTAATGGACGCCCCCATGTTGGTAAAATTATTTTGATGCCCGATTATAAGTAAAAAGGGTATATTGAGACACAGTAAAAAATTGGAACACGTATGTAAATAACAAATGAGGTACCTATATAAACAAGAAATGAGCAAAACATTATGGAATCTATTCCACAGCGACACTATATAGCTTGCAAAAGTGGGATTGCAGTACGCGCCGGCAATCTACTCGGTATTACATTACGTATATATACTTCCATGCTGTCAGACAGCAGACGCCATTTTACATATCTTCGCTGAAAGAGTCACGGAGGAGTTTTTAAACAGAAAGTGTTACAAAAAGTTCCGATATTGAAAAAAGTTGTCTCAGTGTATCTTCAATGTGAGTCCTAAAGAAAAGAGCACGTAATGAATTTGAGTGAATTGTATTTCATAGTCATTACCTGTTACTGTTTTTATCTTGACACGTTACACCACTTGGTTCAATAATTATAACGTTTTCTTTGCAAAGGTTGCACTCAGCATCCACAGTGGCTAGTAAAAAAGTTTTTACTGAAATCCGCTATGAGCCGATAAATTTTGTGAAAGTAACTTTGCTGATAGTTTACATCGATTAAATTCCGCTATTTATGTTCCATACTGATTGCACTTTCTAAATCTATATGTCTACAGAATAATAATAACCCCACTGCTGATTTTGTTAACGTTCACTATGTTCTAATGAATAATTAAACCGTGTGTGTGATAGCTATTGATCTGTGGTCGTATTTGTATATGTCTTCAAAACAGCTTCGATATAGTTTTTATGTTTATTTACATTTTTATTTTACATTACTTACAGTTACAGCATTTACAGCCGAGCCCAAGGCTCAAGGCTCGGTTAACTCTGTTTATATAACAGTAGTAATCTATGCTCATGGCTGTTCGATCCGAGAAGAATTTTGTTAAAACTCAAATGCTTTCAACAGTGTTTCTCGTTTGATTCTGTACATGAATCAACTTTATCTTACAGTATCAAAGGAAGGGTATATACTACTCGTGGATTATTACAAGAAACATAACCAAGAACAACCAGGGCATTACCGAACATGGACAATAAAAAATCCGACGATGTTGATGTGCCTACAGATGGTGGGAACCTGCTCGAACAGCCCAAAGAGAGACTAACAAATACAAGAAGGCCCTTGATGAAAGTGCGGACTTATGTTGTTGCGTTACGACCATGGTCTCTGAGCGCCAGCCTTCTGCCGACGCTGCTGGGAGCTGCGCTGGCCTATCGACTGCCAGGAGACAGTGGGTTTAGCTGGTGTACCCTTCTCTTGACCCTATGCACCATCATACCTGTTCACGGAGCTGGTAATGTTGTTAACACATATTTTGATTTTGTCAAAGGAATTGACAATCGCAAATCTGATGATAGAACCTTAGTGGATCATTTACTTAGTGTGGATGAAGTGGTTTCACTGGGTGCTATTCTGTACCTAGCTGGTTGTGCCTGTTTTGTACCTCTGGTTGTGTTATCACCTGCAAGAATGGAACACTTAGCATTGGTTTATTTTGGGGGTTTATCATCATCATTCTTATATACTGGTGGTATAGGGTTGAAGTATATTGCTCTTGGAGATATCTTAGTCCTAGTGATATTTGGGCCAGTGTCTGTAGTATTTGCATTTTTGGCACAAACTGGTCGTGTTGAATGGCCAATTATCTACTATGCAATACCTTTAGCTTTAAACACAGAGGCAATTTTACACAGTAACAATACAAGAGATTTAGAAACAGACAGCAAAGCAGAAATAGTCACTCTGGCCATTTTAATAGGAAGGACTGCATCATATCTTCTATATGCATTTTTATTATTTATTCCATACATAATGTTCATGGTAGCATCTGTACAATGTTCATTTTGGTTTTTAATACCAATGTTAACCCTGCCAAGAGCATTTGAGATAGAGAAAAGATTCAGAAGTCCAGAAACAATGAGGTATGTCCCACGTCAGACAGCTAGATTAAATTTTTACTTTGGAATGCTTTACATGATATCATGTTTATTTGCATCCCGGTTACCTTTTCTACTTAGATAACCCTTGAAATTACAAGTGTTACTTGAATTCAATTTTAAGGCCAATTTTAAGTTCATGGCAACCTATCCAGATGGGGTTTTCTACTGGTACAATTATGAAAACACAATCTATCAGGGATATTTTTTTACAGATAATTTCTATCATTTTATTAAAATAATCATGTAGTAAGTAGTGTAAGTTAAGATGTGTTCTAAGATGGATCTTATATCACTTTCTTCTGGACTTAAAGATGAACACAACAACATATTGTACAAATAAATAAATATTACAGGACATTCATTTTACACAGCGCCGTCAAGCCCCAGACCAAGCATAGCTTGTAATATGGGAACTAGATTACGGATAGAATACTTAAATACTTTTGTTGGTACATACATACTATGTTATACAACACAGAACAAACATTCATCACAAAAATGTTTGTCCTGGGTGGGAATCAAACCCATAGCCTACAGCGCAGAAGGCAGCTGAGCTATGAGGCTTGTTAATATAATACATACACAACATAATACAGTGAAATAAATGAGGGTAACAATCTCCATTCCTTACTACTAATGATAAATCAAAGAGTAGAGGCAAATCAATGGTGTATATTTCTCCAGTGAAAACTTTGAAATTTTGATGTATAATAAATAATAAAACCGTTTTCTTCCCTTCGGGGGGAAAAAGGTTTTGATTAAAACAAACCCGCAACGTCACGTGATAACTTTAGGAATCTGAGGGTAGAACAAAACTGCAACACCAATCTCACAAGTGGGTCAAGAGGAAGCCTAACACCTATATAGTGTGAATGTGTGATAAATAATTTGTGTCCATCTATTTAAGAAATATTTGAAAAACAGTTCCGCCAGCAACACTTCTTCAAAATTGATGCACTTGAAAAAAAAACCATGTATAGTGTGCAAAAGTAAATTCGCGACTGACTTTTTTGACTGTGGTCTAATCGCGGAGTTATACTGGTGAATCCATGTGCAATATTTATTGCCTGTCTGTATAGGCACTCTGAATTTATATAAGGTGCCGCTGGCATCCTGAATGGTTTGGTTAGGTTATATGTTTAACTGTCTTATTTTATAACCTATCTAACAATACAGGATGTATTATAATTTTGAATACACAATTCAGGCAAAGATTGTCTCTATCTGATTATACTATAGTTTATAAGTTATTACTGTAGGTATATGAACTGTTTGTATGAGAGAACAGTATCTAGGCCTTGTCTAAATTCTGATCTTTATCAGTGCCAATGGTGTCATAAGTCATGTTATGACTTCATTGAAGGTAAATGAGAATAGGTATATTTCTAAATTCTGTATTGTTAGTACCTCTGAGCAGAGATCAACTACCTGATTGAGGATCTAACTACATAAGGTGCTTGGTATTGAAAATGTGTTGTATGTTAATAATAAATTGCTATTATTTCTTTGATTTTTTCTTGTCACCATGATTCTCAGATCAAGTAAAAAAATAACGAGTCATCATTTTATGAAGTAGGTAAACAAAAAATAAACACTAAAATGTCCTGTATTTATTTTAATGACATCAACATAAAATACCACTAGCATATTATATTCATTATCGTTAGAAAGATAAATTAAGAATCAAATTATTTTATAATAGTGAGACCAAAAAAAATTTAAAGAAATGGATTAAATTCAGGAATGCCTGTTCTACTTAACTAATTCATAGATTGGCAGTGATTTCAGAAAATGTTTAACACTAATTTTCCCATTAATTATTGTGATAAACATGTAGTGATCTCTAATAGGTACAAAGCAAAATCCATTTCATATACATTTCAACAACTTATATTAAAGGAACAAAATCACATTGATAGAGTTTCGATTAAGTATAATAGTTTTAGCTAACAAAACTAAACATAATATCACTAATGCATACAATAAATTAAAAAATGTATGGTTAACATACATTTTATATTTGCACAAATATATTTTTGAACCAATGTTTGATAAGATTCCTAAAGGTTAAAGTGTTCTATTATCATTAGTTACACTAATGTGACTATGTACCATAGTCTAAAATCGTAATAATTGCATGCATTTACGATACATATTTATTTTCTATGAAATGCATGAATGTTAGAACAGATTCAGAGGTGTGCAGTGCATATGCCTTGTCAATGTAATAATAACAAAATGAATTATTAGGGGCCTAGCTTACTGTGTGATGTTTTAGAAAAAAAAACATATGCTTCATATGTTTAATTCACTTTAGAGAGTTTTTTTTTTGTTGGCTCACACTATCATTTTAATATCTATGCTTTGTAATGTGGGGAGCAGGGTATAGCTTTATTGAACATTTGAAATGATGAGTGTAATGCATATGTAGTACAGAAAAAAACTATTCACGGTTCCATTATTTGAGCTATCAGGTTTTAGTGATTCTAGTTTGGAAAATATGGAGGAAAAATGTGTTCTACACTTTGAACACTTTTCCATTCTTTTTTGTGTTTTGGTTTGTCTGGCTGGGTTAGTTCAACCCAAGGTAATCCTTGGGTTGAACTAACCCAGCCAGACAAACCCCGTAAAAAAGCGAGCAGGCTTGCAGAGCAAAGTTTATGGCAACATTGCTCCAGAGTCCCAACAAATGAGCTGTAAGACTGCAAGCTGCACTGAATGAGCTTCTGTAGTTCAGATTATATCCTAGCTTTACCCACACAAAAGCTGTCTTTATGATGTGATAGCTTAGATAAGTGCCCTGTGATAATACTAACCAACATGCATAGATCATCTTTATTAAGTATTCATTGTTACATATTGGGAACATTTGTTTTGTGTTGAGACTGTCCGATCCCTTTTCTCAGAGTTTGTATGATGTTCTTCAGCAACATAGTGCTTGAGCCTCTACATTCTACTGATGGTAGGCTAGACAGGCTAATGTTACTGGAAGGTGGTTTGTGCTTGGCCCTGGCTTTTGCTTGAGTCTACTTAGTTATTGCCAGTGTTCCACTCATGGATCTTGACCAACTTGACTCTTTTGTTAGGTTTGGCAGGGCACCCATTTAGAATTATTATATATATATAAATATCTATGTGACTTTGTGGATTATAAAATCAGTTTTATTAATATAGTATGCGTCAAGAGTAAGAAACATTTACTGTAATGGTAAAATATTTTGATATATCTACAAATTGTCTTTGTATACTATAGTTCAGACGAAACATTCTAATTGTACACGTAATAAAGAATCAGTGTTACATTCTCACAAGTACAGACATGGAATAATCTCACATTCATGCGTGGACAATAGTCCGATCTACAGTTCTACAAGTAGAGGCGGAGTCGCCCAGCTGGGGTCTTTACGTTACATATGTACATCAGACTTGTATATTGGCTTTGCAGTTCATTACGACGGTGATTTCTTTTCCCGCTGCCATTGCATTATCTTTTCTTTCAATTCTGTTGCTGCAAAAGAAAAAACTTACACTTACAAATAGCATTACACTAAAACATATTTGCGAAGGTGAATGTATTGTGGTCAGAAGGAATATAAACATAACAAATAAAATGTTACCTGGACGCAACTGGTCTTCACTTAGAGGCTGCCGGTTGAAGGGATCCGTGGCGCTGTTCAGCAAATGTCGCAAGATTACTGATCTGTCCATCACCTGCGAAACGAAATATAGGCAAGTTTACTTTAGCTGTATTAGACAACATTCAATATACTATATAATATCCATCCTATTCACACCTATTCCATAATATCCACCATATTTCTGGATCTTGCGATCGGGCTGTGAGCCTAGTGAGGATCAACAGATATTTTAACCAATCCACTCTACATACACCTGTTTCTGTTCCTTTTTGTTTCCTTGATCATATTTTCAAATTAGTACAATCTGCTGATTTGTAGCTATGAAAACTAGTTTAAACCTCCTCTGTACCCTTAGTATGAGTTTCTGACAGCTAACTGAAACTATTTTCGTTTTCGTATAGGGTGCTTCCATACATTTGGTTAGCGGGCATTGAAAGGAACTAAAGTTGCTTTACTATTCCGCTAACCAAATGTATGGAAATAAGCGCCATATACGAAAACGAAAATAGTTTCAGTTAGCTGTCAGAAACTCATATTAAGGCCTCTGGTCTAGTGGTTCGCCTACCGGTGTCAGATACAGAGGTCCCGGGTTCGATCCCCAGGGGAGTACAATATTGTGCTCGGTTTGGTTGGTAGTAGGACTTTGTTTAAGTCCGCCTGGCTAGCTACCACCACTTTACCTCAATACATTATATATAAATCGAATTCTGTTGCCATAACAATTCTAAAATTGTTGTGTTCCGGCATTTAGAGGTACATTAGCCAGTTCCTCAGTTTATTGAGGATTCATTACAATATGTAGTCTGTTACTAGGTTACTGCTTTAGGTACTAACGAGGCTAGGTTTTGCAAAGTTACCTTTCCGGATGGTAGGAACACCGGATCCGACATGAGGGTGTCCATCAGAGGGTCGCGGAACTCTTCGGGGGCGTCTGCAAACTCGTCGCTCTGTTGCTGGTTTGAAACTGAAAAAAAATAAGTAGGTAGGTATAACAAACATAATAGTAGATAGTACCTATTATATGAGCAAGTAAATTAATTCGTGAGTCTGTTACTTTAGTTTTGAAAAGGGGGCAAAATTATATTGTTAAGGCGGCGCTATTTTGAATACAGAGCTGAGTGAAGGATTCTAAAGTAATACTAGCATTTTACTCAGGTAGAATATTGCAGAGCGCAGCGAGGGATTCAATATATGTCGTCGCCGTCGTACGAGGAATAGCAAGCCTCATTGCTCAGTTGGTAGTAACTCTGCCTTCTGCGCTGTAAGCTGTGGGTTCGATTCCCACAGCATGAATATAGATTACAACACCTACCACTAGATCGTCTGTATTTACAAAAGTATTTAAGTATTCTATCCGTTATCTAGTTCCCATATTACAAGCTAGGCTTAATTCGGGGCTAGATGGCGCTGTGTTAAATTTCCTGAAATATTTAATACATATTTTGCAGCCAAATGACTGAGATAAACTCTGCATTTCATTTTCCTCTATGGAAAAATAGAGGCGAGGCGCTTTACGCCTTAAGACAAGTGAAACGCCTGCAACTTCGTTCCCGTCACCCTGTAAGAACTTCTTACAATCCTTTTTTAGTGCCCTAATCTACATTACAAAAGAATGATACACTGTAAATATCAAGATTCTTGCAAAAACATGGAAAACCTGCTACATTTGAATGAAATATCTAGATCGGTTTCAAGCCAAAATTTTGTCCTTTACTTTTTTCTACTTGTCTACTTTTTTTTGTGTGAATGATAAACTTACAACGCAAAATCAGGTACCTACTTACCTACGAAAATTGTTTATAAAAAGGTCCAATATCCGACCGAAATTTTTATTTTGTAAAAAAATTTAATGCCTAACAATATAATTATCATAATTGTAGTCCGTTTGCTATAATTATGATAATTATATTGAGACAGAGACCTGGAAATGTTGGCTGTGACTAACCTGCGATTTGATACGCACTGTCGGCGAGCGCTTTGAACCGATCTATCTCCGATGGTGTCTTTATGCAAGACTTTGCGAGTCGCACCGCCGCTTCTTCGAACAGCTCTTTGCGGAATGATCTCTGCAATTGTAGCACAAAATAATTACTCTACGTGTTGTCGCTCCAGTAGCTTGACTGTTCAGTACAAATGTTTATCCTGAGGATGCCTCAAGTAGAGGAAGCACGTGTCGACTTGTTTTTTTTTTTTCAAATGCTATTCTACAATGCATTTTTTAATCAAATCTAATCAATAGTTGTCAACTAATTATATTATTCAATTGTTCAAAAATGATCATAATCACGTGACCATGTGTGGACAGCTTCAGGAGCGTATGTAGATTAGTGTTTTGTTATTTTATACTACTAGGAGACGGGACAAACAAGTAGCACACCTGGTGTTAAGTGTACTCTTGCCTAAGACAAAGCCTTACTGCATAGGTCACATCCACAAAGAACATAGCCTACACGGCACTGCATTGCGCCCGTCAACTTGAGGCATAAAGGTGTTAAGCCTCACGTACCCGTAATTTCACCGGCAACCATACCCGTTACTTTACCCTTAATGCTGCATGTGCAATAAGTATGGTGGTAGCAATTCTCCGGACGAGCCCTCTCACTAAGGGCTTCTACTATTTAGTGTGTTGCGTTGCGGTACCTCGTCAGCGGCGAGAGCGGCGTGGAACTGCGTCGAGTCGAGATTCAGGTAGATGTCGACGAGCTGACTCAGCAGCCGCCGCGGCTCCCAGCCGTATTTCTCCGGCCGACGAACCTGACAAATTGCAATGAACCCTTTATAGGACGGAAGTAGATGTCGCGGTGATCGCGGCTTAAGAATCGACTCACCCCACGGATGTCGTAAAAGGTAATAGTCTAAAAGAAAGGGATCTCACCAGATGGCAGCAGCTTACTTCTGTGTATTACAAAACATCTTACTACGATTTAGATTCCGCCTGACAAGCGTGGTTATCATGGAAAAGCCCTCCAGTTTTGAAGGAGGCTCAGTCTAGCAGAGGACATTTCGAAAAATTGGTCAGCTATTTTCTGTGCCGCCTCGTTACAACCAATGTGCTCAAACCAAAATAAAGTGTCAACTGTCAAATAGAACGTCAGGGCGAATTTCACTTGTTTATCTGGTGGGGCGACTGGTGCGTCGTCGAGCGACGTTTACGAACGGCTACCAGTGATCGTCGGGGATCGCCTCGAGGGTTTTAAAACGTCTACTATGTCATCGAGCGTCGTTTCCCCTGCACAGGTTACCTTGAGATTTTTACACTTGGGCCCGCAGAGCTGCTGCAGGTTGAAGTTGAGCATGGAGGCGAGCCGGTCCACGAGCTCGGCGCGCAGGAAAGGCTCCTTTATCTCCACCGTCAGGTATTGCAACATGTCCACTGTTTCTCTGCAAACACGATACTTTTTAAATATCGTACACTGCCTTATCAAAATGGCGACGTCAAATGGGTTCTCATCAATGATTCTGTTTCATTGACACGCTATGCAACCTAAACGGCTTGATTGTTGGATTTTGACGTGTAAAGTGACGTTTGGTTTGTATAAATAGTGGGAGTGACATATTATATATAATTTGAATATGTGTTTTTATGCAAGACTTTGCGAGTAGCACCGCCGCTTCTTCGAACAGCTTTTTGCGGAATGATCTCTGCAATTGTAGCACAAAATAATTACTCTACGTGTTGTCGCTCCAGTAGCTTGACTGTTCAGTACAAATGTTTTTCCTGAGGATGCCTCAAGTAGAGGAAGCACGTGTCGACGTGTTTTTTTTTCAAATGCTATTCTACAATGCATTTTCTAATCAAATCTATTAGATCAATCGTTGTGAACTAATTATATTATTCAATTGTTCAAAAATTATCATAATCACGTGACCATGTGTGGACAGCTTCAAGAGCGTATGTAGATTAGTGTTTTGTTATTTTATACTGCTAGGAGACGGGACAAGCAAGTAGCGCACCTGGTGTTAAGTGTACTCTTGCCTATGACAATGCCTTACTGCATAGGTCACATCCACAAAGAACATAGCCTACACGGCACTGCATTGCGCCCGTCAACTTGAGGCATAAAGGTATGAATATGTGTAATGTGCACTAACCTGGCCAAAGTGAGGTAGGAGCGGCACTGCCTCTCGTCCTGAGCGAGTGCTCTAGCGCGCGGCTCCGCGGTCTGCGCCGCGCTGCCGCTTGCCACGCCTACTTGGGCCTCGTGAATTCGTTTCAGGTACTGTAATACATTTACTGTTACTTAGCTCCAAATTTAAACTGGGCCTGAAAACTAGAGTATACAAAGTAACAAAACTAACAGATGTAAAATTAGCCTCTAGCCTCAAAAATCTTTGAGCCACGTCAGGTTTCTTTCCTTTCTCCCCACCTATACACATATACACACTGATAGGGCTTTCCACTTGAAATTTGGTACAAGATACGTAGAATGATAAAACTCTCTAATTGTGTCAATCAAGTTTCTTTGTCTTTTTCCCCTTCGAGGATTTACCTCCGATCACTCGTGGATCCATGAGGATCATCTACCAGGGGGTCGCCCAAACTTACGTTCGGCACATGCCCACGGTTTGCAAGTATCTAGTACTAAATGTGACAGGTCATAGTGAAGCCGCTTAGCGTAATACTAGCCAGTGACACATGCCATTCAGACTTTTGGTCCTAGGGACACGCTTGTTTCCTCAAGATGTGACCTTCACCGTCAAAGCATGTGATGTATCAAATCCGCACATATACTTCCGCAAAACCGATAAGTCCATTAGGCATGACTGGATTTGAGGCTAGCCCGGGCAAGAATAAGGTCTACAATGGAGTGAACTTTCCAAGATAATGCTTAGTAAAAAAAAAAACTAACCGTTAGACATTCGTCGAGTAGGAAAGTGGTGTCATTCATCAGCATGTTGACGAATTTCACGAACTGTCGACCCGACCGGGACTCTTTCACGATTGCCTGCAAATAACAAAACAACGTCGACCAAACAATTAAAATGAATATATTTAGACACTACTTACTACATCATTCATGTTAGTATGCCGGCTTATAAGGGTTTAGGGATAAGCTAGTGATTTTTTTTATTGAATCTCTGCTAGATGTCGTTAATCAGCGCTTAAGCTGAGTTTAGATATGACATAAAAATTCGGAATCTACGTCAGGACTATCGATGCTACATTGGTTCGAGCGTTTCCGGCTTGACGAAAAGATGCGGGTTCGAATCCCGTCGCGGGTTGTGAATTTTTGTGTCATTATAACATTTGCAAGTTGCTGCAAATTTTTCGGGTAACTCCATCATAGCTTATAAAATGTATTTAGTAATTTTAACGTAGTTCCAAATTAAACCAGGTTTGAGTTGTAGCGGGAATAAATGCATCCACGACTCCGGTTAACGTTGTTAACAGAAAGTCTGTAACAGACTCAATATGTGGCCTCAAATGTGCCAAAGAGCGCGTATCCAAGCTTGAAACTGTCAAATAGACAGAAATGTCATTATTCTACTTTTATATTTCTTACCCTTTCCCACGCTCTTAGATCTACGTAAAAAGTCAAGAATAAAAACTAAAACAAATTACGGTTGGACATTATTTATAACTAATCCAACAAACGTTTTGAATAGTCATATGAAATATGAAACAAACCTGTTTATGAATAGGGCGGTCCCACATGCCCTTCAGTATGATACTGATATGGAATCGAATAGTGAATTTATCATAGAACTCCGTGCTTTGGCCCGTTGTCTCAATGTCCGTGTAAAACCGCATCAGTGCGCTCGGCAGCAGGGTTTGGGACATCGGGTGGTCCATGAACTTCTCATACACGTTCTTGAGCTTGAGCGGAACAGAGAGGTTGATGACGAATAGAACCTCGATAATTTTGGCGACGAGGTATGGGTTTTTTATTAGGTTCGGTTGGCAGACCGCGATTAGGACCCAGTTGATGATCGGATCTTCGATGTAGTCTGCCACCGTTTGTGGGACATATCTGAAATAAATATCATTTTTTTTTTATAAGCTATTTATATACAACTACTACTAACGATCACTAGCTACGGCACAAAATAACACTATATAAATGGTTATACCCATTGTTAGATTGAGTAGATGTAGAATATAATAATCAATTGAGCTAAACAAAACTTGAATATACTTAATACTTTAGTCTAGTAGACTACAGTCGATTCGGCTCAAAGGATCAATGGATTCATTCCTATGGACCAGCATAGATTATTTTAGATCGTCACTATTGGTCTTTCCTGTCGTTCGAGCTTAGAAAAAAAACACATCAAAAAGCATTAACTCGGCGATGTCGTCCGCTTCCGCCGCCGCGCCGCGCCCGCCTGCATCTGTGTACAGAGCAGCGTGCATCGGACGTATGGGAAGGTATCATTCAACAGTCATTATTGTCCACTTCTGGACAGAGCTTGCTTCAAAGCGGGAGGGATCCCTTACGGCTTTTACGACATCGATGGGCTGAGTTGGATCGGTCGATTTTTAAGCCGTGACACCCACGGCAAGGTCCACTGCTGGACAGAGCCTCCTAAAGCGAGAGTTTTGCCATAATCACCACGCTTGGCAGGCGGATCGGTGATTTCAGTAAAGATGATGATAATACACAGAAGGAAGCTGCTGCCCTTCTGGTGAGATCCCATAGTGAGGGGTCAATGCTCCGCGAGCACCACGGCAAGGTATACTCACTGCACAGCAAACAGCATGAACTCGGCGATGTCCTCGACGTACCACTCGGGCGTGGCGCGGAACGCCCCGGCCACGCCCGCGTCCGCCGCCGCGGCCGCGCCCGCTCCCGCCTCCGCCTCCGCCGCCGCCTCCATCTGCTTACAGAGCAGCGTGCACACTGACGCGTAGAATTGCAGCGTCCGCCGCATTAGTTCGCCATCGAGCAGCGCTGTTTCAGCGCACTGCTTCGATCTGCAACACCGTTACAGTAGAAATAATACATTATTCCGAACACAGTCCTCACCACTAGATTTAAACATACGCAACTGAATTCGGGTTTCCTTAAATGTTTTCATACGGCACATTGATAAATCCAAGAAATGAATAGATTTCAGTCCAGTCTTCTTTCATATCGAATGTACGGACACTAATTAGAAATAACTTGCGAGCCGGCATCAGCGCCGGTAAATAGGTAAGGTAGCGCTAACCTGTGCAGCCGTTTCATCTGTCCGCGCCATCTGCGCAGCAGTTCTCGGTTGCGCAGCGCTGAGAAGCTGTTCCGCCACTGAGGCTCCGACACCTCCAGCTCCTCGATCACTTTCTGCAGATCTCTAAATGCGCTGCAATAAACAATATCAATTATGATTCCATATTTTTTTTTCAAACTGAACTAGCAATTAATTTACCTAGAAATTTCATGATTGCTTACGTAAAATGTGAACACAAAATATTTATTCTATCTACACTGTTTTTCAAATAGAACGTTGCATGAAAATTCATATCGCTTCTGTGTATCTAGTGCGAGTTTTCTATTCCCTCCACTACCAACTCGAACGCGTTTTCGTTTACCACATTTTTTGTAAATAATACTTCTTTGCACCGTTCTAGGTGTGATTCACGGAACGGACTTCGATTGCAACCAAAATTGTAGAACGAAAAGTTTTTTTTCAAAGTCAAAGTCAAAGTCAAATATATTTATTCAGTAAGATTTTTTAGGATCACTTTGAAACGTCAAATCTACCGCCTGTTCGGAATCGCGACCAGCACACAAGGAGAAAGGCAAGAACCTCGGGCTAGTTTTTTTTTTTCATGATCCATTACAATAGCTTAAAATTATCTAATACTAATTACAATTTATTCACTGGAGCAAATTCATTTTTTTAATGCCAGGCTTTCTTATCTTCTAGGTAATCTGAAATTTTATAATAAGCTTTCTTGGATAGCTTTTGTTTTACAAAATTTTTGAATTTATTATTTGACAAGCTTAGCACATCACTTGGCAATTTATTATAAAAGCGTACAGTTTGCCCTATGAACGATTTATTAACCTTATGGAGCCTAGTTGTGGGAACAGCGAGTTTATTCTTATTTCTAGTATTATAATTATGTTTATCACAGTTTTTGTCAAATAAGCTTATGTTTTTACGCGCGTACATAATATTTTCATAAATCGCACCTCCAGTCGTAAACTGGCTCAATCCAAAATTTTGGTGAATTGAGTTAGGTATACAGAACGTCTCAAAAAAGCGCGCTCTATCACCTAGTAAATCAGAAACTGCCCTAATAAGGCTAGAAAAGGAGAAACGCAATCTTGTGTCCCTTTCTTAATCACGATTCCGGCGCCTTTCGTCATTACGATAGTGACGTATTTATTGTTGCGTCACAAGTGGTTGGAGTCAGACGCTGCGCAAATAGTGAGAAAGTGTCATAAGCCTCAATGTGTCACTATAGTACAAAACTTGGGGTAAGTTTACTTTGTTAAAAGCAATCATAAAGCGACCGAAATTGGTTTTAAGTCACTTTACAACTATAAGCTGAGCAATTTTTATGACTTAAACCGAGTTGGGTCATGTTTGTACTGAATATTTTGTAGAAACTATGGGTTTTTTATAGTTTAAGTATTTGACTAATTAATTTTAATTCTTTTTGGACTTATGGTGCTTAGGTCCATTTCCGACTAAATATGTAAAAAACAATCTGATGTTGCACTTCGTTATGTGTCAGTTTATTTAATTTTTTTAGCAACAAAATATTGATATCGTTTGTTTTAGATTTATCACACAATGAAAAATATTACAATGAGAAAAAAGCCGATCATATTCAATGGTGACCATGTGAGAAAGGGGTACCGACTATGTAACAATTTAATATTTATGTTTTTAAAACAAAATACCGAGGCACCTTGTGGTGTCATTGTACCAGTATCCTAATAGGTATACTTCTTTATATACCACTAATACATTGGTGCCCCGAGTCCTTCTTGTTTAGTTCACACACTAAAATAATTTAAACTATTTCGCAGAATTACGCAAGAGATAAAAGTCCATCAATCACCGAAGCTATACCAGAAAAAGAAATACAGAATGAGGTTAAAACCACAATTTTTTTATTATTTTTTTATTGGTGGTAGTCAAGCGTTTGACCACCAGCTTACATGTAAAACAAGTAAAGATGTGACCTGAGATGGAGCACGCTTGCCTAAAAGGAACTTATTTAGTCTGGACATAAAGACTACAAGATTGTACTCGTGCGGAAAAACAGACGAAGGCAAGGAATTCCATTCCTTACCAGTATTAATGCTAAAGGTAGAGGCGAAATGATGTGTCCGGCACAATATAACAATTACAAGGTACAGATTGTAGCCTGCCGTATGTCTGCTAGTCCGGTGGTGGAAATGGGATGGAGGGATTAGGTCAAAGATATCGTGCGCACACTCGCTGAAGTGGAATTTATAGTACACAGACAGCTTGACAATCCGCCGTCTATGTTTTAGGCTTTGCAAATTGACTTTAACAAGTAAATCATCACCTTTGAGCCTTGCAGCACGACGCTCAATCGAATCCAGGGCTTCAAACTCATACTTGGCTGAGCCATCCCAGAGATGGCAACAGTACTCCATACAAGATCGGACCTGAGCTTTGTACAAACTTAAAAACAATCCCAGTGTGAAGTAAGAATTATTATTAGTATCATAAATTTTAGTTGTGAAGATTACTGAAAGACTCTTTTATTTTTGAAAACGGCAGAGAGACATGCCTAATAAGGTGAGAATCAAATTGACACAGACGTCTGAGATACTTAATAATAATAACTTTTACATTTACTTTTACTTTTACAACTTTTACATTACTTTAATAATAACTTTTACATTCTTATTTTAGAGAAATAATAATGTAAAAGTAAGTGATATAAAGATCGAAGAGTTTTATGAATTATGTTATCTTACTTTTAGATTTTAGAGAGAAAATACAGAAAGGAACATGAACCAAAAACATCTGACTCAAGAGTGGAAGCATCCATCCGATCAAGCTCCACTAGTTCCGTCTTTATCCACTTCTTCCTCAGGTCTTCCTCATTTTGTTCTATGAGTTCGTCTAGTTCAGACTAGTCAAGGCACACTAATCCACTTTGAAGAAAGTAACTTAGACTTTAGTGACTCGAATATAACATATCTAAGTAATACACAAAGTGGTGTTCTAAATATCCACCGTCAAGCTCCTAGTCATTCCCAACACAGCCTCGTCATTGATCGTCAGATACTCTCGAACAGTCCAGAAAATGTAAAAGGAACTTTGACAATTGGATACAAACCAGGATGAAAATACTGAGCAGCAGCGGGAAATCTTATGTGTCCTTATCACAATGACTAAAAAAGGTACCTGCTTTCATCATTAAAGCAGCGTGTGATTGCAGGATCAAATGCCCGGATAATATACAAAACGCAGACAGAATAAATGAAATGATATTCACCTACAGCGTGCTTACATCCGATCTTGTATTATTTCAGTCGCACCCAAATATAAATACTCAAATGCAGCATCCAAGAAAACCGAATAAAAGAAGTCTTAGAGGAATTGATAAAAAAAACAATTGATTACGAAGGATTTTAGATGAATCTATAGTTTGTTAAGTATTGTTAGTAGGTACTCCTTGAAAATGTTTGATGATGACGTATTTTATATCGAATCCTAGTAGAGTTCTTAAGTAAGTCATTACGCAAGTTAAACCGGTGACTAATAATAATGTGTGACACTCACGGTTTTCAAACAAAAATACTTAGTAAAAATTATAATTGTGTTAAGTACTATTTCATTTAATATTTATTTTTGTTGTTTAGAATAGGCACAGTAAGTGGCATTGAAAGCCTATGTTGTTTAGTAAATAAATAGCAACGTTTCGAAATGATTACCGTAGTACAATGTGCGTTATGACATGATAGCAAATAATACTACGTCAGTTGATTTAAGAGGTTTAATCAAGACATAATAAAAGAACGAAATACCAATTTATGTTTAATTTCGCATACTATACGATTATTTTAGTTCATAATTTCTTGCATCTTTGAATCTTAGACCGCGAAAAAATCTTGAAGTTAAGAATTAAAGAGAACTATTTATAAATAAGTCATCCAATCAAATGTGTTGCTAGGAATTAAAGAGACCTTTTTGTATAAAAGTCAAAAGTTTATAAATTTTTTTAGTACTATAGTGACTCTTTATTGGAAGTTTTTTTTCAGCGTTGATTTACTCCTATAGTTTTAAATGTTTTTAATGAAAGTTTTATTTAAATCGGTAGTCCTTAGACCAAATAACCTATAGATATTTTAATTTTATAAATAACTTTTTATATAATAAAGTTATTGTGTGATTTACTAAAAATTGTCGAGGATCGAAACACGTTTTCTTCATTTCCCAAAAAACATGAATTTTGGATTAAGCCAGTTTACGACTGGAGGTGCGAAATATATTGGCAGGGCATAGTCAATATATTTATTTCTTTAAACTTGTCTCTTAATGAATCTCTGGGACCCATTTTGTAAACAGCGCGAACAGCCCTCTTCTGCAAAACGAATATGGTGTCTATATCTGCAGCACTTCCCCACAGTATTATGCCATATGACATATGACCATATGCCATATGACATATGACCATATGCCATATGACATTTTCTGTTTTTATGTCGTAGGTAATCATTTATTTTCCCGACTGTTTTACCAAATTTCCTTGACCAACATGTGACCAAAAATTATCAACAATTAAAGAAAGTGTATACAAATGAAGGATTTAAGCCACCCCATGCCAGACCTACGATGAACGCCGCGATAAGTCTCTCTCGCGTGTGCTGTCGTAGCTTAGAACTGCAGCGGCTTTACTCAGTGCTAGACGGACGATATGACATGATACGAAATTTGTTGACCTGGGATTTATCATATTTTATATATCCCTCCAGCCCCCTCAGCACGGGGAGGAGATAAAATGAGGGGGCTGAAGTGCAAGTATCGTTCTTACCGAACGCATAATTTGACAATTAGCATAGTCTGCATTCGATAAAATTGGTTATATCGACCGTTGCGAGTATATATGCGTTAAATTTTATTGAATTTATCGAGCTTACCATATAACTTTTTTCCCACGTTTGACATTTTACTTTGACAAATTACACAATAGTTTTATCAACTTTGAACGAGGTCTCTGTTATAGTTTATTACATATATCTAAGCAGTGTAAAGTAGTGAAACTGAAGTGGAATTGCAGCTTACCGAATCCGTCTTTGGTGCGTATGTAATGCGGGAATCAGGGCCACGTGGTGCATATGCAGCGTGAGGAACCAACAGATCGTTTGGAACTTGATCTCTGGGAACTCGAAACCGGGCTGGCGACCTGGAACACATCCGTTCATCAATGCCTTCCACTCAAAGTGAAACCTTCACTTATGATGTCATTTTTAGCCAGTGACAAAGAGAAACCTAACTCACTTTGTGATGGACATTTTAAGCTATAATGCGCACTTTTTACTCGTTTGGAACCAGTCTAAAACGTTGCAAGTTTCTAGCCGTGTTACACGAGTAAGGGGGACAGCGTTAAACATACTCGCGTGTGTATCATTGCATGAACACAACTTTTGAGCGTCAAGTAACCGCACTAAGTAATAGTGATCTACCATGTATTTTCATGGTGATAAAACCCGTCTGTGTTTTTGTGACAAAAGGCTCTTTTGAGCACAGATCTGTCATCATCCTCATGCACGTTAGTCACCCAACACTAAGACCGTTCTAGAATACGGATTTAAAACCAGTTCAATTGGTTAATAGGTTCAGATCAGCAATAGAAACACATTATTTTACGGAGCTCGCACTAAACGAGCACAGGAGCGCCCCTAAGCCCGCGACAGTTCCCTGACAGACTGTTGACTTACGTAGTCCATCGAGCCAGTCCTGTGCTTCCTGCGAGGTGTAGTACAACCGCGTCTCTTCCTGTATGTTGATATACACGTCCGGCATGAACGTATACAGAGGGTACACGCGCTCCAGCTTTACGCGGACCGATAGCAGCTGCAACACTGAACACGCGTTCAGCATGAATCCATCGCCTGGAACAAAGATAAAGACTCGAACGAAAATCCGGATATTACATTTAGAAATGTGTATGCTCAGGATTTATGCTTGTTAGATAGAATAGAGTGGGTTTTCCAAAGTGGGCAGCGAGGGCAGGTACTTAACCTCTGTGGATGGAAAAACTTTTAAAGGAAACTCATTGCAGTTTTTACAGATTCACAAATTGTGGATTTAAGGTTATAACAAAGTACAATAGTTCGCATAAAAATTGGCAAATTATACAAAAAACTTTGTTTTTTAAACAAGCCAGTTACTAGTAAGGATTAAATGTTTCTAACACTTACTAAGCTTGGAATACTAGAAAAGTCCGAAATGTCATGTGAAATGGAGATTTGTAAAACTTAGTATGTGAATTTCAATATTGGAGGGCGTCATACACCAAGACAAGGACTTCTCTTCATATTATAATGATGATGATAAAAATAATACTTCTTGAAAAGTACCTAGAATAACACACACAACAAGCGCTTACCTACTTCCTGTGAAGGTAAATAGAACAATAAAACACGAGTATCAAATAGGTCACATCATAATTGATTTGCATTTTGATCGCTTACATAATAAACAACATACACCAACACAAAACATTGCAATTGGTAACGATTCTGTCTCGCTAGCCTTATTACTATTTAATATTCTGTGCCATAGCTACCTTCTGCCTATAATACAAATGACATCAGCTTACCAGGCTGATAAGGTAGCATTGGGGAAGAAAGGTGGATATGCGCGTTTTAAGAGATTCGCAACGGAATCTGCAGGTAATCCCCCAGTCATTGAGGCCCAAAATTGCATCCGTGCAGTATCTATCATTACTTACCATACCTATCCACAGATAATCAGTGTAGAAACAAACCTCACGGGAAACCCCCGTGTAGTAAGTAGTTAGCTATATTTATAAGAAGGAATAACGATTTATTTCCTCAAATTATTTATTATTAACTATCCACTTCGAAAAAAGCATTCAGTTGAGTTTAATTCTGCGAAAGTATATCAATGTTCCAAAGCAAGCTCGTATCGTGGTTAAGAGCGCTTAAACTCGTGGTAGATATTCCGTATTATATTGATATGTATAAAGGAACTATCATCTTTGAACAACTTGTACACATCGGCATGTTTACTAACTGCTGAGAAAACGGTTCCGTGTGAAACATTTTCCTGAACGGTTTTTAGTAAACATATTTACTACTTCGATTCAATTAGAATCTTGGAAAGTGTTGGAATATAGCCAAAACAAATTCGTCTATGAGACGAGGTGAGCGACATTTGGAATAGATCTATTTCAGTTAGTAATTACTTTGTAGGTACGTAACGTAGTCAGTGTTGGGTTAGGGATCAGTAAACACCATTGTAATAGATCTTTAAAAGATATTTTTAGTTGCGAAAGATGCTAGATATTCTGTCAGAGTCTGAGCCCAGGCGTCGCTTCACACGATTTTAATTCAAAAGGAAAACGCGTCTCAACGACAAAGGAGATTTACCTATTTTTATACCGGAAAATATTTCAACAAATACTGTTGAAAAATACGTTTGTTTATGAAACATTGAGCTAGCAGCAAGAGCTGTGTGCCGAAGTGGCCTTCCTTTCCGGAGGTTGGGGGTTCAAATCCAGCCATGCACCAATAGACTTTTCGGTTTTTCGGAAGTTATTGTTCTCATTTGACACATACACATACTTTGACATGTGATCCTGAAAAATTTAATAAGTATTTATAATAAATTTGAAATGCTAATTATGAAACAAAAACTTGGAAAGAGGATTAAACGGGACAAAACCTTTTGTATGGACGTGTCTTTCTATTTGATCTGATCGAATAAAAATGTGCACTTAAAATCACTTCCATCTAACGCAGAATACTGGGTAGCCCCAACAGGATATTTAATGCTCTTTCAGGGAGGTGGGACAGTGCTGTGCAAAGTTACTGGGTCTCAGTTTTATATTAATTAAATCTATTTTTGTTCCACTTTACTAAAGACTTTTAGTCATTCTTTTACTATATTTGTGTCGTTTTTTTTCTTATTTTACCGTTGCGAAGCACGGGTACTTACAGCTAGGCTATATAAGATAGTCAGCGACCACGTCAACAGGTCCTGTTTCAATATTGTTAAGAAGAGAGAACTGTGGAGAGAAGTTACAGGACACACGTCACGATATCGAAGCTAAGCATTTTCAACGCTCACAAAATTATGAATAGTTCAATGTAACATAATGATGATAAGATTGATAACAGGATCGAGATCTTATACAGTTGTTGAGTCTGGAAGCGTAACGTCAAATTTCCGCGGCCAAAAAAAAGGACATTCGAGTAGCAACTCGAATGTCCTTTTTTTTATTGATAATAGTCAAGCGTTTGACCACCAGCTTACATGTAAAACAAGTAAAGATGTGGCCTAAGAGCCTAAAAGGAACCTATTTACTCTGGACTTGAACACTCCATGACGAAGGCAAGGAATTCCATTCTTTACCAGTATTAATGATAAAGGTAGAGGCGAAACGATGTTTTCGGCACAATGGAACATTTAGAATGGAACTTTAGAAGAGAGTCAATAGGCAACTTCTGGTTAGGCTCGCTCCATTCTTTCCCCTAAAGTTTTGAGGTCGGTAACTGCTAACAATGATAGGCCATTTAAAATAAAAAAGAAACTCATCATTATATTTATAATAACTCACCAGCGAGCGATCTCTCGTCCGTCAGGAGTTGCGCTCTGCGCTCATTCCTCTGCAGAAGAGCGGAGAAGTACTGAAGAATGGGCTCCCTCGCGCCGGGGCAGAGGAGCACGTTGTGGCAGACGTTGTGCAACGTGGTCCGGCAGACCTCCACCTCGCTCTGCAGCGCGAACGCGAGACTGCGGTCACCGAACAAGCGCTCCGCGAGACGGGGGTTCTCTTGAGCGAAGAGAGATACCTGTGCAACATATCTTATTTAATACGGTATTCGTCAATGATAATCATTTATTGTACACCTTAAATGCTAGCAGATTTTAGTTGAGTTTTACTTGTAAAGTTTGGACATCTGACTGCCCTCTATTAGATGTTAATCAATCAGAGTGATCTGATTTATGTAAGCCTTACATAGAGACCTCGGATCACTTTCATAACCTTTTACATTGTAAGGAAAAAGTCGCGTGTTTGTATCTGAAAATGTAAACTTCCAAAATACAAAGGTCGGTATAGGTATATCTACTTTTGGGTGAAGATGATTTTAGTAGTTCTGAATCTTTATTGTTTAACCAATATATAAAATATAATTTGATTAAAAAAATGTTATGTTTTCATTAGTTGCACCAAACCTTTATGCAGTCGCAAATTTCTCATTGTCTCATCCATCCATTTAACTTCCTCTGTGGTCGAGTTGTTCGCCCAACGGAGGCATATCCATAGTTCCCGGGTTCGATTCCCAGGGGGAGTACAATATTGTGTTTTGTTTGCTAACTTGATTGTTTACCAAAAATCAAATCGGTTAGTAATAAAGTAAAATACATTTATCAATTGAGATCTTACCGCAAAGAAAGGTCCAAGAAAGCTAGTGCGAGCGATTTCTCTCCCCGGCGCGGTAGTCACAGATTTAGGAGTCAAGCTGGACAGACTTGCGAGTAGTTCGCAAATGGGACGTAAGGCGTGCCTCGGCCCGGCGCGTAGCTCGCACAGGGCACGCAACGCACGCAGAGGAGCGCCGTGTCCACGCCCGACTAAAGGGGATACGCATCTGCGCATCTCTTCGCGGATACCCATCAGCAGAGGAACAAATACCTGGCAAATAACATTATTCTACATTATTGTCATTTCCAACTGTTAAGAGCCTTACATATAACGCGCGAAGCGTGTTATGTCGCTCATGCACTTACACCCCTCCCTAAAGTCTAATTGCGGTTGGGCGCGTGACTCTCAATCCGAAGGTCCCGGGTGGGGCAAGTCTTTGTGATGTTTGTACCTAGTATGGTTACGACATTACAGACTTGAATCACCTGATTGTCCGACAAGTAAGACCGATTCCGTGTTTCAGATGGCACGTCTGTCGTTCTGAAGGAGAATATGATAAACATGGTATAACTAAATGTTTTTGAAATAATCGTGTTGTGGGCCACAACAACATTTTGATGTTCTAGTGAATATTTTATCATATTACACCTCAAACCCGATATATGCATAATAGCTGTACATTTGACAGAATTTGAATTACCGTACTTACATTAAAAACTAATCAAAATATCGTATAAAAAACATCTGCATGCTTATTTTTTTTTAACAATCTTTAAAACTAATCAAAATATCGTATAAAAAACATCTGCAGTCTTAATTTTTTAGTCCTGTTTTTGTATGATCTACAAGAGATCACTAATAACACAAATACTATATTACCTAGCGGCATTTTGTTAAAACATTTTTGTACACAAAGTGTTGCGAATATGTATTTTTTTAATCTACCTTTTGATCAGAGAGTTGCTAGTTATTTAGCATCAAAGTTGAAATGGCTAATAGCTGTATGGGGGCCAATAACTAAACCGTTTCCCCTATTATAGGCACACTTGAAATGATTTGGGCATTTTAGGGTGTATAACCTCAAAAGTAAATAAAAAACGGACCCCTCATAGGATCACGCATCTGTTTGTCTGTCTGTCGGTTTGTCCATCTGTCATCAAAATAATTGGAAAAAAATACGTCATCCAGGTAAACGAAATTGTATCATAATTAAATTTAAATAATTAATTTAAGTCGGTTTTCTTTTTCGTTTTTAAAACGTATTTATGTTTCTAAGGCAATGATAGTTTACTATTATTATTATCTTGTACTTTTTGATAATATAGACAAACTATTCCATTAGAAGGTTGGAAAGTCCTTGGCCCGAGGAAATAAAAAAATAATTAGATATTTTGTACACAACTGTACTAAAGTAAGTAGAATGCTATCATCAGATCCGATTTTGTTAAAAGTTGGCAAAGTGCGATCTAAGTGCGACAAAAATAAAAAGTCGGCATAGTGCGACTTAAGCTATGGAGGTTTCAAAAGGTTGGCATTGAGCTACCGATATCATGAAAATATTTAAAAGTCAACTAAGTGCGACAATAGGCAAAGTGCGATCAAATCGTTGTTAAAGAACAACGACAAACGCCTATCGCGGCAGCTCGTAAGTAAAGTCACCAGGGATGTTACACAGCTCACACGAAGAAGGAAATATATGTTACTTGTTACTATACCAGTAAGTACACGAAACGCCTAATGAACGTATATTTAGTACCACTCCCCCATACCATGTAGTTTGTCTTTCATTTGGAAATGGCAATTACTTAAATAAAAATATATGCAAAAACACCAGGGATGTTACACAGCTCCCACGAAGAAAAAAAGAAATATTACTTGCATTCTCATACCTTATACAATGCACTTCACCTGGAATCCTCAACGGTTTGTGGAAATGGCTATTTTACCTCTAAATGCTGGAACACAGCAACGTACCCTGGGGATTGAACCTGGGACCTCTGAATCTGACGGCAGTGGGCGAATCACAGAGGCGCAAAAATATGTAGTATGTTGGTGTAGCCATGTCACATACAGCCTGCAGCTGTCTCCTGTGTGACATGAGCCGCCTCAAGATTGGATAGATTTTCCATAATTTTCATGCTCGATAGGCGGGTTTGTGATGGAGGTGAAGATGTATGGTGTTCATTTGCTGGTGCAATTTCTTAGTCGCCTTTTACAACCTCCACAGACTGAGATGGAGGGATCTCATTCTTAGCCAGAGACCAATAGAGTTAAGAATGAAACATTCTTTATATCCATTCACTATGTGAAGGAGTCAGTGTGAAAAAGCTACACATAATATAAGAAAAGGTAAATTTGAATTATTCAACAAAATTTGATATATTTGAATGTTCATGCTCTCACAAGTTACTAAAATGAAAACATTCCTACTGAGACAGTTGGGTAACAAAATTATACTTGGGAGAGAAACCTTTCTGATGAATAATAATTAGATGAATCATTTCATTTGAAACAAAGAAAACTGCAAGGAAGAAGAATTTATTTTAAGATTTACCAGAGACTTCTGGTTCAGTTCCAAGCTATAAAATAAATGATTTATAGCTTACAAGTCTGTTCTCGGCTTCCTGGGTATAGGTGGGATGAATGAAAGGAGCAATACATACCTCTTCAAAAACTTCCTTGTCTTCATAAGTGGCAAGCATCAACTCGGGGATAACACCACTAGGGGCATTTCCAATGAGTATGTATGGCAGCAAAGGCGATTTTCGACACTTCTCCAGTTCTAATCTTCCCAATAAAATCAACACCAAATGGTTCACTAAAATGCTTCTCAAACTTTGGAGTAAATCACTCAGAGGAGGCTCAGAACTCTTCTTTGCATTATCTCTCTCATATAAATTAATGTTATTGTAAAACTTCAATATATAACTAACAGCTAGGCCTTGAGAAGGAATTGCTTCAGGAATAGGCAATGATGGTGCAGGGCACTCTGTCTTTTCAGCATCTGTTTCTGCAGCAACCGGTCCACTTGATTGGTTATCATCCCCACAATCTTCCATCAGCTTTTTAGAAGTTTCATAAACAGCAACTAGTTTTTGTTTAAGAGGGTCAGACCCATCAGCTATTGTACATATAACATCCATTAGAGCTTCTGCAGTTAGTTCATCTAAGCTTAGTTTAGGATTGTCAAGTAGTGAAGCTGCAACGGATGGCACGAAAATTCCACCTATATACAAAAATTGCATTAATGCCTCACATATGATTTGTTTTTAGTTGAAAAATCTTATATTTTATTCATACCTGCACTATCTTCTGACCAAGAAACCTGTAGAATTCTGGCAACAATATGGCGTAGCTGCTCTTCAGTTAGCTCAGTACAGCTAACAGTTCGAGATCTATGTATTTTTCTGGCAGGTGATGCAGTTGGGTCATCTTCCACCTGTTAGCCATTGTAAAACAAATTACATAAGCTATTATTGCAAAACCTAAAGCACTTACATAAGTTATTGTGTATGAACCATTGTATTACCTCCATAGGCTCTTGTGACTCAGACTGGGAATTTCTCTCGGATACTTCATCAACTTCCATAGAAAGAGAGCGCCGAGAGCAACTTGGTGATGCATTGCTCACTCTAGGTCTTACTGGGGAAGGCTCCACAAACTGTGCAGGAGATACAGAGCGTGATGTGCTGTCTTCTCGTGTTGAAGCACCCTCAGAAGCCCTTACTGTTGTCTGAGGCAGACTGGCCACTCTCACTGACCCACAACTCAACAAAGTCTCCTCGCCAATTGAATCAAAGCTATTGTACTGTCTTGTCTGAGAAAGATCTGTCATTTTTGTATCAGGCATTTCATCTAATAGATTATTGTCTGTTTTTTCTGTTACAATCAAACTGTCAGCAGGCGGTATCTTTGTCTGATCTTCAGCTTTGTTGCCATCTGGATAGATGGGTTCTTTGTTGGAGTTGTTATTGGGAGTGCTAGGCTCAGTGGAGGAACGATCGAGCGTAGCCACAGATCCACCTGCACCACTGCCCGGGCTCACTGCTGGGCTGACGGGGACAGGCGGGGCCCCAGCAGCCCCTAAGCCAGCCAGTCGTGCTAAGCGTCGCCTACGTATCTGGAAAACAAAACGGAGCACTCTAGCACCACGTGCGAACACACAATATGCGCGTTAACGTTAACCATTGACGATTTGTTATGTTACGAAATTAGACTAGCCATACGCAATCGCTGTACCCAAGTTTCGTATACAAAACAAAAAATCACTTTACTTTACCTCCTCTTGACTCAGTTCACTCATGATTATGGAGTTTTATTTCACTTTCACACTATGAGTTCTTATTCTTAATCACACTTTGTCTGAACTGAACAATAATAATTTAGAGCGTTTAGAGCAGAAAGAGTAAAGCCACACAAACAGCAAGTCAGTCACCTCGCTCAGCTGTTTGACATTTTATCGCCCATGCCATGACATGACGGCGGCGGCGCGGCGCAGCGACATGACGAGAAAATATTGAAAATACACGCGTCATCGTTCGCAACAAACCAAAATTAGCCAATCGGATCATTGAGATTGAGAATGAACTACTCAAGGACTTCGCATCTCTAGTTTGTGATCTATAATGATCGAGCGTTAACCGAGTTTCCGAAAAGGAGGATGGTTTAAATTCAGACTGTTTTTTTCTAATAGCGGACGTTCCTACACAAACGTCCGCCAAATTGGAATAGACTCCTCCAAACCAGCATGCAGATGTCGTATGTATATTATAAGAAGGGCTACTAGCTTCTAGCTTCTTAACCATTTATGTTTAACCTTTACTGCGATCACAAATCCACCTTCCAAGCGTGGTGATTATGCCAAAACAATCAATTTTTTGTTGGAGGAGGCCCATGTATGGATATTGATGGGCTGTTAAGGATAATAATGATGATGGTCACCGTTTTCCGCGAGTAGAGTTCTAGATATCGTATTTCTTTTTATAATTTGGTAACAATTCGATGAGGACCAAACCTCCTCAACGAACAGCATGTTTTACATGTATATCCATTGAAGAAAACATACCGTATCAAGTGTGGGTCATTGTGTGTATTGTCTAGAAAAAAAACTGTAAATAAATTAGTATTTCGATACATAAATCAAAGTGGTTGTAACATTTTAGTATGGAGCCAGATACCCTATAAGCTCAGTGGAGCCAGACATAGTAGTCCTAGTCGTCGCCGTAGTGTTTTTTGAATGATTAAAAATATTTGACTTTAACTTTGTCTTAAATGTATATGACATAGCCAGTAAGTTATAAAAGATATGTAGTAGTTATGTTTGTTTTAATTTTAATAAACTCAAAAAAAAAGTTTTTACCTGTAGAATACTGTAGTATCACTGAGTAACGTAGCTTAACTTTACTGTTGTGAACCTAAGCTATAATTTAAAAGGTTTTTTTTTCATGACCAGCGGCTTATAATTGTATACGCAGGGTCAGCCCTGAATCTCAAGGCTTGCCTGGGCATGAATGAGGTCTTCATCGGAGCGAACCTTCCGAGAAATGCTTTAGTCAACATTGTGCTTAAATGGCCCGAAATTATGATGATGAACTAAGAACATAGGTGCAAGTGATAGTTTTATACAATTTTGTACTACGGTTAAGCACTTGGCCTTCATCTTACCTGGTAACAAGTTGAGATAGGCCGAAGGTGGAGGCGTACTTCACCCGGAATCCTCAACTAATTGAGGAACTGGCTATCTTACCTCTAAATGGCGGTACACATTATGGTGACAGAATTAGGTAAGATGGTGGTAGCTAGCCAGGTGGATTTAAACAAAGTCCTACCACCAACCAAACCAAATACAAAGCACCTCTCTTTGTTAGGTGTTTTCGGGGGTTTTAAAGGGAGAAAATTAAATAAAAGAAATAAACAATATGATAAAATAATATTTTTATTGATGAGACATTTAAACTTGTAGTTATAGTCTAGGTCGAGTAGTTTCAGAGATAATGGCTGTTTGAAGTTTGACAGCTGTCATTGAAATGTAGATGTAAATGGAGAGTCGATTAGCCTTTGTATGAGGCGCAATAAAAAAAAATGTTTGATCCATAACAATAGTTGAATTTTCTTAATTACAATTTTACAAAGTGTATTAATTCTGTTTGTTAGGTCCATGGCTTATACCTTCAAATCTGCAATGCAACTCTCTTTGATTAGATCTTAGCAGAGGAACAGAGGAAACGGTACATGGGATCAAAACCAAAGAGTATAGAATCACTCCGTTGCGTTCGAACTAAGCTCTAACCAAAACAATAACAGGAAAACAATTACTCTGTGAGCCGCATGTTTTCTTCCATCCATTATTTTGTTTACGTTTTTGTATCGGTATCATAGAATTCATTCATACCAAAATAAATAATAATCATGGAATATGTAAGGAAAACTTTTATTGTTACTTAAGTTTATCTAGGAAATAAGTGAGTCTAGAATTTTACAAATGTTTTATTTCTACTCGTGCTGTGAATTATAAATGGGTCAAAAGTATTTTGATAGAAAGAGAGAATCAAAGAATAAGAAAAAATGAGTTATAATGTAAGTGAAATGGTGTGCGGGTTGCGATCCCGGCAGCCCGAGATAAAGCATAAGGCCATACGTGAGTTGCTGCATTTTGCTAAAACGGAATTGCGAGAGATGTCTCCTGAATCGTTGACACAGGTTCTAGATGATTTTAACCAACAGATACATGCAATGACTAGTAGTTATGACACTCACGAACGGAAGGCTGGAGTTCTTACCATTGGTAAGTTGTCACAAGTTAATAGTAATTGTTTGTAATAATACTATCAAGACAAATTTAATCAATTTGCTTTTACTATATTTCTTAAAATTGTATGTTCCAGGATGTCTGATAAGAGGTGATACGGAAACCAGTAAGACCAGAGCCCTGCGCTATGCCCATTATTTGAGTAATGTCTTCCCATCTTCTGATGTGAGCCTACTTGAGCAGGCTGCTAAAACTATGGGCCGTCTCTCAACAACTCTTGGTATTAAAAGAGGAGAATTTGTAGAAACTGAAATCAAAAGGGCTTTTGAATGGTTGGCAGAAGAAAGAAATGAATCAAAAAGACTCTCTGCTGTTCTTATACTGCGAGAACTTTCCATAGCTACTCCTTCATACTTCTTCCAACAGATAAATGGATTTTTCAACTACATTATGATTGGACTGAGAGACCCTAAAGAGCTTATTCGGGAAACTTCTGCAAAAGCACTGAGAGCTGCTTTTGTTCTAACCGCCCAAAGAGAAATACCTGAACAGAGCAATAAGGCTCACTGGTACATCCAAAGTTATGAAGAAGCTTTGAAATCATTCACAGATGTTGGCAGTAGAGAGCGCTGTTTAACGAGAGATGACCAGGTTCACAGTGCTCTATTGATTCTAAATGAACTCCTCAGATGCTCTAATGCAACTTGGGAGAAAAAATACACAATGCTGATGCTGAAATTAGATTCTGAACCAGATTCATCTGATGACATCACCACACTGCAGACAAAGATACAAGGGTCATGGTTATCTCAGCACTTCTCTGATGATAGACCACAACAGCTTGTGATTTATGAATCAGGAATTTGCAAAAAGTTGATTACTGAGAAATATGAAAAGATTTGTTCTGGTAAGTTTCATCCTATTAGTCCTTCACCTGTATTTTAAAGCAAAATCGATTCTTCTAAGTCCTAGTGCTGGGAGTCTTGGTGTCTGTATGATGTATGAGTATTGTATGTATTATGGTCTATATTATATTTCAGAATTATTTGCATTGAATTGTTAAAATTGCTTGTCACAAGTTTCTCTGATTGATTGTAATATATTGCAGATGTCATGGCCCAGCAAATATCTAGGTCAAACAGTGTCCATCAAATGCTACTCCTCATAATTCCAAGACTAGCTGCCTTCAACAAAAAAGCATTTTCCAAGAAACATTTAAAATCAACAATTAACCACTTAATTACGTTTTTGAGAGGAAGAGAAAAAGAAAAGGTTATGGCCTTCACTACTTTAGGGCTTCTCTGTGTAGCAGTAGAGTCAGAAGTGCAGATATATCTTTCTAGAATTATAGAGGAAATCAATAAATTGACCTTTCCTATCAAAGATACACCTAAAAAACGGAATGGAGTTGACACCCCTTTATTCAACTGTGTTACCTTGCTGGGTTTTGCTATGAAAGAAAATGTTGCTAATGAAGTGAGAGAATTACTAGATCCAATGTGCGCTAACGGACTAAGCCCTCGTCTTACGACCTGCTTCAAAGAGCTTAGCCAAAATCTGCCTTCTTTGAAGAAAGAAATCACAGATAGACTTCTCAATATGCTGTCTCTAATTTTAAGAAAGAAGCCCTATGCACCAAGTAATGGCGAACATCAGATTGTGCAAATGTTCGCGACAGCTATGCAAGTCGAGGCACATGACGCGACGAAACTAGTTCTGGCCTTACGGACGCTTGGGTCTTTCGAATTCGAATGGAATAATACACTTATGTCCTTTATCAGAAGATGCACAGACCATTACCTGCAGAGCGAGCAGCACGACGTTAGAATGGAAGCTGTGAAGACTGCAGCCAAGTTACTTATCAAAGCAGTGGAAAGATGCACTCAAACGAATTCAAGAACTCTGAGCTTACTCGTTGATGAATCGCTTGGGAAACTTCTATCGGTGGGACGATCGGACTTCGACCCTGAAGTTCGCTACAGGGTGTTAGATATATTCATGACTCCTTCTTTTGACAAATATTTGGCAGTCGAAGAGCATTTGAACTGCCTTTTCGTGCTTATTAACGATTCAAATAGCGATGTTGGTGAACTGGCTTTGTGTGTTGTAGGCAGATTAAGCAATTTGAACCCTAGTTACACAACACCTACCTTGAGACAACTATTTGTTCAAATTCTGATGGAACTACAACATTCGGAATCCACTCGCAATAAAGAAAAGGCACTGCGAATGGTGAACAACATAATTTCACACGCCCCGAGGATAACGCGACAATTTGTAGACACCATACTTAATGTTCTCGTGCCAAAGCTGAAAGAAAAAGATAGCAACTCAACTATGATATCCACAACCCTGAAAGCGATCGGAGACTTGGCTGAAGTAAATGGCGGAGGAAATGCGCTAAGCGAGTGGCGGACGGAATTAATGACAGTTCAATTAGAAATTCTTGCTGATCAGAACCAGTTAGAAAAAAGAAGCGTCGCTCTATGGTCCTTCGGACAAGTAGTCAGTGCAACGGGCTACGTCGTTACACCGTATATGGAGTATCCAAATCTTATGGATATGCTTCTGAATTTCCTGAAGACGGAGCATCAAACTAGAGAGCGACGAGAGACGATACGAGTTTTAGGGATGTTGGGGGCGTTAGATCCATATAAACACAAAGTTAATCAAGGTTTGATCGACTTCCAAACGGTTTCTACTTTGATCCCTGCTGCGGAATCATCATCGAACGAAAACGTTGAGTCTACAGTCAGTGAAATGCTGGTAAACATGTCTCCACTAGTTCTAGATGAGTTTTATCCAGCTATTGTCGTAACCACTCTGATGAGAATGCTGAGAGACCCTTCTCTTGCGCAGCACCATAAAAGCGTGGTCCATTCGGTGACCTTAATCTTCCAAACTTTAGGGATAAAATGTGTACCATACATATCCCGCGTAACTCCCAGTCTTCTTTACGTGATTCGCACGACAGACAATGGTAATTTCAGAGAGTTTTTGCTAACCCAACTGGCCCAATTGATATCAGTTGTAAAGATTCACATTCGGAATTATTTGGAGGAAATCTTCGATATTATCAAAGAGTACTGGACACCAGATAGTCCATTGCAGCCGACTCTAATTATGCTGGTTGAACATATAACTGTAGCGATTGGAATTGAGTTCAAAGTTTACCTTAGAAAGATACTGCCAAACATCTTGAGAGTTCTTAGAAACGACAAAAGCAAAGACAGAGTTCTCACAGAAAAGCTTCTGCTGACTATACAAAAGTTTGAAAACAATTTAGACGACGTGCTCTTATCCATAGTTCCGGCTTTGACGAGCTTGTTCGACGGAAGAAATGTTCCAATGCATATATCGAAATTGGCTATGGAAACTGTTGATCATCTTTCCATGTTCCTATATTTACGTCCATACTCAGCAGTCATAATACAAGCTTTGGCCAAAGTTCTGGATACCAACCCTCAGTTACGACAGACAGCTATGAATACACTATGTGCTTTGATTCTACAACTAGGTCGGGAGTATATCGACTACATACCTTCCATGGAACGGATACTGATAAAACATAAAATCCAGTGTCTAAACTACATTGTGCTAGTTACAAGACTGCAAGTTATATCTACTCTGGCATCTGATGATGACTATTTGGATGAGACGAAATCGCGGCTGCGAAATCATAAGAATAATGTAAGTTTTAATATACAATATATAAATATGGTGTAGTGGATCACGACCATTTATTTTAACGATTTGTTAAGTGCCTTTTCATTGTTCAAGCATTTATAATTTTATAGATGGTATCAGATATGCAAACAATAAAGAAGCTGAAGCTAAACGTCCAAAGCTTGCGCAAGAGTTGGTGTGTGACCAACATCGTGTCAAAGGAGGACTGGTTGGAGTGGCTCCGGCAATTGAGCGTCGCCTTCCTCACAGAGTCTAATAGTCCTGCTATTAGGCGAGTTATGGTCTTCCGTTTTCTATTATTATACTGACTTGTCGTTGTCTCTTGACATTCATTTTGAATCCCTGATTAAAAACAGAGGTGTTTCATGTTGAGGTCTGTTTGATTAATCTGGAAATGGTTCTTAGATTATGTCTGGGGAAAATTGATGCAGCCGTTTCCAATAGTTTCCATGCTTTGATCATATATTTAGTTCATCAGGTCTGAATCCCAGTTTTATAAGGATCTTGGTCAATTATGAAGTATTTTCATAAATACAATCTATTTATTCAATAAAAAGTACAATTAAACTAACTATGTACAAAGATATCAGTCAGATTACCTAAGGACCGTTACAAACGGCCTATAGGTAACTCAACTGTTCCAGACGGAAGCGTGCCCAAGACACTGGCTGCATTGCCACGCTGAATAGCTATGCTAATTCGCTGGCCTAAATAAGAGCCAGCCCTTGGTCATAATTACAGTTTAAAATATTTAGCAAATTTGATAACTCCAGGATCTGATAACCAGTATAGGATGAACAAGATCCAAGATGCTTGTAGAGCTGTAGTGTAGTGTAAGATGTTATAGAAATAGATACCGGGGACTTTATTTTTTTGTAAAATTATCATAAGGAGTTCTTTAAGTTTTTCATAGAAAATTCAATATTACGTACTATGACGTAGTTAATTTCGTGTGATATACTGGAAAAATATATCAACCTACTAAATCATTTGTCAGGACTAGTAATCATGTACCAATGTACTTGCAGGGCTTGTTCAACTCTAGCGCAAAATTACCCTCAGCTGGCCAGCGATCTGTTCAACGCAGCATTCATGTCGTGTTGGACAGAACTCGAGGACTCACCTCGCAAGGAGTTGGTGGCGGCCTTAGAACTGGCTTTGACTATACCAGACTGTCTGGAGGTTTCACTCGCTGTGCTAAACCTAGCTGAGTTTATGGAGCATTGTGAGAAGGGACCTTTGCCGATTTCTACGAATTTGCTGGGAGATATGGCCATTAATTGCAGGGCTTATGCAAAAGCCCTTTATTATAAGGTAAGCAGGTGTGCAATAAGGTTTGTAAGTTATTTAAAAAAAACATTGAAACCGACTTCACTATAAACTTAAAACTTGGCCTATTGAATGTGATGAAATTTGATGGTGTAGTAAGTGTTGTAGTGAATTTGGTTCCAATTTTTTTTGTCTGATAAATCATAAATAAAAAATTAAGCATGATTTGATTACTTATCTTAGTCACAATTAACCATCGAAAAGTGATTGGTGTCCAGCTGGAGTCGAACTCATGAACACCAAATTTATTTTAAACCACCATGTGTCAAACACATCGATTTGCCTCTACCTTTATTATTAATTCTGGTAAGGAATGGGACTACTTGCCATCGTCTGTTTTTCCACACCAATACAATCTGAGAGGCTTCATGTCCAAAGGCCACATCTTTACTTTTTTTTTCAAGTGAAGTTGATTTCGTAGTGATCAAACGCTTGACTATCATCAATAAAAAAAAACATGTATCTATCTATCTATGGACCTGTCTACAGCAGACCTATATCCCTCTATAGATTTTATGATTAATGTAATTTTATGGTTTTATAGTCTTTATTATAAATATGTAAATATAATCCATAGATAATGTTATCATATAATTACTAGCTGAGCAGTTACACTTGCTTCAAGGTTCTAAGTTCAACATCATCACTATTGTTTCGGGCCATATAAGCCCACTGCTGAACAAAGCATTTTCTCGGAAGGCTCGCTTCAATGTAGACCTCATTCTTGCCTAGGCAAGCCTCGAGATCCGTTCAAATCCGTTAAAAAAAAAAAAGAGAAGTTTCGTTCAAATCCATCCAGTTTTATTTTTTTATTTTGATAATATTTTAAATTCACGATATCTTTTTAATGGAATGTCCTATTTAAATCATTCAAAAAAATACCTACATCTACTGTAACAGCCTTGACTGCGAAGTGATTTTATGGGTAAGGATTAATATCAAGGTAGAAATATCGTGGTACAACCGGCATGTATATTAACTTTTTAAACATTAAAAAGTGGTTCTAGTGCCATAATTATAATAGTTGGACATATGCTACCGCTGACTTTATTATAGGTATTTATGTATTCTCTAAAACTGAAAAACATTACTTTGTTCTATCATCAATAGTTTTCGCAGCGCACGCGATGTAAGGAATTTTATCTGTCGCTTTCCTTCACCTTGGGTTTCATTATTACAATAATTTTCATAAGGATCCCTAATAAAACCTGATCAAAAATATAGCCTATGTTACGCAGTGATACTATGCATTCTGTTGATGAAATAATGTTTTAAATCGGTCCAGTAGTTTTTGCTCTTATTCAGAAACATAAAAAAATATAAATATCTCATTTCTCTTTAAAATAATAGTATAGTATAGATATATGAGAATCGTAGGCCACATTCCCGCTTTTGCGGAGAAATCTGTTGTCATGGTACTTAAAAAAAACATGCGGTCCGAATACCTTCTTTTTGGGAAGTTGGTTAAAAAGGAATTTGTATGTGCCTGTATTGATGTATGTTGTCTTAGAAAAGGATTTACAATTGAAATACAACGTACTTTCGTATATTGACTTATAACAAGTTTCAAAGAGTATACATACGATCACTACTGTTTTAAAAATAAATCATCTAATATAATAAAATTCAACCCAACATATTATTTTTTTCAGGAACAAGAATACAAAAAGAATCCATCTACAAAAGTGATAAAAGCCCTCATACACATCAATAATAAGCTCCAAAGGAAAGAGGCGACCAACGGCCTCTTGGAGAAGGCAGTTTCGAACAAAAGTAATGACGAAGGTGCTACCATTTGCGTGCGTTGGTATGAGAAACTGCACAATTGGGAGCAAGCACTAGACTTGTATAATAAACAACTAGAAGTAGAACCTCAGGATAGTGAATCAAAACTCGGTATGATGAGGTGCTTAGAGGCTATGGGAGAATGGAGGAAACTCAGCGCTATTACAGAACAGTGGGACACATTGAGTGAAGATATAAAAATCAAATCAGCCAAAATCGCAGCAGCTGCATCATGGGGCTTACAAGAATGGGAGCCTATGAAAAAATACGTAGAACTGACCTCCGAAGACAGCTATGATGGCTCCTTTTACCGCGCGATTCTGGCGATACATGAAGGGCAATGGTCGGATTCAAGGCACTACATAGATACGGCTAGAAGTATACTCGATGTTGAACTAACCTCAGTCGCTGGAGAGAGCTACCAACGAGCTTATTGCTCCCTAGTCAACGCGCAAATGCTTACTGAATTAGAAGAAGTGGTTACTTACAAGTTAGTTGAGGAGCGTCGCAGTACTATTCGCAAAACCTGGTGGTCACGACTTCAAGGTGGTCAGCGGCTAGTAGAAGACTGGAGAAAAATGCTGCAGATTAGAAATCTAGTGCTATCGCCGAGAGAGGATTTCCAAACTTGGTTGAAATTCGCGTCGCTGTGCAGGAAGACAGGGGCTATAAACCAAGCACACAAGATTGTGCTGAGCATAATCGGCAGCGATCCCAGTACTAACCCAGATGTACTGCTGCGAATGAATGAACCTAAAATCGTCCTGTCGTACAGTAAAAATGTATGGGACGCCGGGAACAAGAGATACGCGTACGATGTACTGCAAAGGTTCGCCGATAACTTCGACGCGGACAGCGAAGAGCATTGTAGACTCCAAGCGCGATGCCATCTGAAACTGGGATCGTGGTGCGAATCGTTGCAAGAGATCAACGAGCTCACCATACCGGAGATACTCAGGAACTACGCAGCCGCGGCTATTCTCGCCCCCGATTGGTACAAAGCTTGCCACGCTTGGGCTTGTATGAACTTTGAAACGGTCTTATTCTACAAACAACAGGATAATACCTCGGAGAGTTCTATAGCCGGTGGTTCTGGAGACAAGAAAGTATCGCGAGCCGATTTTATCAATACACATACGATACCGGCCATTGAAGGGTTTTTCAAGTCAATTAGTTTATCGAACGGCAGTGCGTTGCAGGACACACTCAGGCTACTGACGTTGTGGTTCGACCACGGTCACCACCCGACGATATACGATGCTCTGTTCGAAGGGATTCGTCAAATCGATGTCAAGATTTGGTTACAAGTGATACCTCAACTTATAGCCAGAATCGATTCCCCCAGAAGCTTGGTCGCTAAGTTGGTTCACATACTGCTTATAGATATAGGCAAGCTGCACCCACAAGCGTTAGTTTACCCTTTGACAGTGGCAATGAAGTCTTCGTTCGTGACTCGAAAGAACGCTGCTAATTACGTGTTGAAGACGATGTGTGCGCATTCACAGAATCTAGTCAATGAAGCTGCTATGATATCGGAGGAACTGATCAAAGTAGCTATTCTGTGGCACGATCAGGTCGTTATTGCTTTGGATGAAGCCTCTAGGTAAGAAAATCTATAAAATCCACTAACGGATGTAAAAAACTTGACGGGAAGCGCTTAGCCTATTTTTATTCTTTGATCTAATCCCTCCTACCCCCCTTTCCACCACTGGACTAGCAGTCGGCAGGTCACAACCCGTATCTTGTACATGTTTCATTGTGCTGAACACATCGATTTGCCTCTACTTTTATCATTAGTGTTGATGAGGAACGGGACTCGTTGCCCTCGTCTGTTTTTCCGCACCAGTACAATCTTGGAGTCTTCAAGTCCAGACTGAATAGTTTTCTCCTAGACAAGCTCCATCTAAGGCCACATTTTTTAATTTTTGCACGAATTACTTTCGTACGTTCACGCTAGTATTTTTAAACGAATACGCTATAAATTCCCGTTGCTAGTTTTAAAATAATTCACTTGTTTGTTTGAGATTTTTTGTAATTGATTTAACTCACAAAACGTGAATATTTTTAGCAAGATCACAGTATGTATGTGAGTTAACCTTTTTGCTGCCATTTCTCTGACAGACTATACTTCAGTGAGAAGGACTATCGTGGGATGTTTAAGACACTGGATAAAATGCATGCCATGATCGACCGGGCCCCGGAGACTTTGAAAGAGATCTCCTTCTTACAAATGTATGGACGGGACTTGCAAGAGGCGCAGAGATGGTGTGAACTATTCAAGGTAAGGCAGCTCAGTTACACTTGCGCAAATCTTATAAGTACATCTCTTTAATTTCGGCCCATATAAACCCAATGAAAAACCCAAAGAACTCCTCGAAATGTATACCTGCCAAGTTTAATAAGAATCACAAATGCCGTTTTAAAATAAATAACAAACCACTGTATTTAACTATTATATCCCTAATCTTGTTCCCATTTACAAGCTATGCTTAGTTTGGGGCTAGATGGCGCTTTGAGAAATTAATGTCATGTATGGGAGAGTGGTACTACTGAGCCTTGTTAAAAAGTTCAGACATGTTTGATTATTTATGAACATTTGCAGGAGTCAAATGAAGATAGATACCTGAATGAAGCGTGGGAACTTTACTGTCACGTGGTCCGCCGTATCACGTCGCAGTTCCGGTCGCTGACGTCACTGGAGCTGCAATACGTCAGCAAGCGCCTGCATTCGTGTCGGGATCTGGAATTGGCGGTGCCGGGATCGTACGTGCCCAACGAACCCTTGATCAGGATCTCGCATATACACAGTCATTTGCAGGTCAGTGTTATGATTTAGCATCAAATATTGTGCTTGGTTTGATTGGTGGTAAGACTTTTTTTAAGTCCGCCTGGCTAGCTACCACCATCTTACCTAATTCTGTCGCCATGACAACAATTCTAAAATTGTTGTGTTCCGGCATTTAGGGGTAAGATAGTCAGTTCCTCAGTTTGTTGAGGATTTCGGGTGAAGTGCGCCTCCACCTTCGGCTTTATCTCATCTTGCGATCAATAAAAAAAAAAAGAGGTTGCGTCGCGCGCTTCTCTCTTGTTCGGTTCCGCGTCTCACACTTTTGCAAAACCCGTGTTTTAAAATGTCCTACTCGTATGTACATACCCTATATTCTTATTATTTTAATCGGCGCAGTTAGAGGCTTATTCCCACCTGTCAAAAATCCATATTGAATTGAATTAATGTTTTACAGGTGATAAAATCGAAGCAGCATCCCCGACGTCTCACCGTCCGAGGGTCCAACGGCAAAGACTACATGTTCCTGCTGAAGGGGCACGAGGACTTGCGACAGGACGAGCGAGTGATGCAGCTGTTTGGACTCGTCAACACTCTGTTGCAGGTACTAGATGATACCTTCTATACAGGTGAATTTTTCAAGCGTGGTTAGCCACATTCGAAACCTGGAAATATCGAAATATGTTTAAATGAGACTCGAGGAACTGAAGAGCAAAGAGATGTAGAAAGCATTTTATTCTGTCCAATTTAGACCACTTGGCGACCACCAGTTTTTTTTTCAATATTTCAGCTCATTTGATAAATATAGACCTCATCAGAATGACGTCACAAATAAAAATCCTGAGCCGCCTTCATCCATCAACTGCCAAAATCGAGTATCTATATATAACATCTTCACAATTATTATAAAGAGAAAATATTTGTATTTTTGTTTGTATTGAATAGGCTCATAAACTACTTGACCGATTTGAAACAAATCTTTCACTATTAGAGTGCTATAGTATCACTGAGTAAAATATACTATATTTTTTATCAGGTTTTATTCGGGATCCTTACGAAAACTCTAATAATGTATCCCAAGCTGAAGTCAAAAAACCGATAAAATTCCTTACATCGCGTGCACTGTGAAAACTATTGATGATAGAACAAAGTAATGTTCTACAGCTTTAGAGATTTTTAGAGATCAATACGTCCTAAAAAGTCAGCGACAGCATTATGTCCAACTAGTATAGTTATGTCACTTTAACCACTTTCTAATGTTTAAAAAGTTAATATAACCACAGATATAATCTATACCACGTTGTTTGTATTAATCTTTATACAAATTAATTACTTCGTATTCAAGGCTGTTTTAGTATCAAAAAAAAATATTTTTTTAGGTAAGGTATCGTGAATTTAAAAATATTATCTATATTTGTACATCGACATTTTTGCCTAGATCCATTAAACAGTAAACACGATTGGAATTGCGGCAGTCTATATCTATCAGAAACCTACTAAAACACAACATTTTATGAAGACACTATTTAATTGGGCTAAGCGCTGGTATATATAGAATACATTTTGTCTCTCGGCTTTTTTATGTATAAATTTGACTTGGTACATCATCAGTGAAAAAATAATGCTCCTCCGAGTGGATGTATTAATAAGTAAAATGTTGTTCTACAGGCTGATCCAAACACGTACCGCCACGACCTAGCCATCCAACGGTACGCGGTGATTCCCCTCTCCCCCAACTCCGGCCTCATCGGCTGGGTGCCGCAGTGCGACACCCTGTACAACCTGATCAGCGACTATCGGGAGAAGAAGTCTAACAAACTGTCGTTAACTACGGAACAGCAGATCATGCAGAGGAATGCCTCCGATTATCAGAAACTGATGTTGAAGCATAAGGTGAGAAATACAAACTCATTTCTTGAGCTCGTGACATCTAGGTTTTAAAGAGATCGGTTCTCTTACAGTCTGCTTCCAGTACATTTATGAAAATCGAATGCACGCTCACATGAACATTGATGAGTATGTAGGTACACAGTGTTGATACTAGAAATAAAAATAAACTTGACTTACCTAGGTATTGCTTAGGAAAAGTAAATAATTCATTCTTAGGAAACTATAATAAGCTTCCTCAAAGCGCAACCAATATTTGTATATAAAGAATAATTTAATTAAAAGTGCCTACAACAAAATAAGTGCCTATCTATATCGACGATAAGAACGCGAGGCTTGAAGATGCTATACCAGTTGACAGCTAAATGGTGATTTCTCAATTTTAACAAACTGCCAATTAGGTAGTTAGGTAATACATGTTTTAAGATCGTATTAAGTACTTAGGTTTATGAGGTAGGTAAGTAATTGTAATGTTATTTAAATTATTATAAACTCCGTATACCTATATGTTCAATGGATCATCAAAAAATTAACCAGCCCGAGTTTCTTACCTTCTTGTGTGCTGGTCGTGATTCCGATTAGCTCGTAGATTTGACGTTTCAAAAGGTCTTTATGATTATTGAATTTATAGCTCAGTTGGTAGTAACTCTGCCTTCTGCGCTGTAGGCTGTTGGTTCGATTCCCACCCAGGATATACAATTGTGTGATGAATATAGATGTTTGTTCTGTGTTTGGGTGTTGTATCATATAGTAAGTATGTATTTAAAAAAAGTATTTAAGTATTCTATCCGTAATATAGTTCCCATATTACAAGCTATGCTTAGTTTGGGGCTAGATGGCGCTGTGTAAAAATTAATGTAATATAATATTTATTTATTTAAAAAAAATTGTACGAAGCTGTCGCCCGCTATCGGCCGCGTGCTTGTTATTTTTAATCGTTTGAATTTCCCACAGGTGGAAGTGTTCGAGCTGACGCTCTCCCAAACCCCGGGGAACGATCTCTCCCGCCTGCTGTGGCTGAAGAGTCCGTCGTCCGAGGTGTGGTTCGAGCGACGCACCAACTACACGCGGTCGCTGGCCGTCATGAGCATGGTGGGCTACGTGCTCGGGCTGGGCGACCGGCACCCCTCCAACATCATGCTGCACCGCGTCACCGGCAAGGTGCTGCACATAGACTTCGGGGACTGTTTCGAGGTCACGCAGAACAGGGACAAGTTCCCCGAGAAGATACCCTTCAGGCTCACGAGGATGCTCATCAATGCTATGGAGGTGACAGTTCATTTTATTTATATATGAAGGCCAAGCGCTTCCTCGTCGTACAATTAAAAAAAAATTTGAAGGAAAACCAACAGCACATTAATATTAGATAGACACAATTATATAACAGCCGAAATAAAGGCCGATGAAAGGTTTCCACGTATAGATACATAAAGAGTTTGAACTGGACAGGATACTAACACAATGTTTTTTTTATACGACGGGAAGCGCTTGGCCTTCATCTCACCTGGTAACAAGTTAGATAAGGCCGAAGGTGGAGGCGCACTTCACCCGGAATCCTCAACAAACTGAGGCACTGGCTATCTTGCCTCTGAATGCCGGAACACAACAATTTTAGAATTGTTATTATGGCGACAGAATTAGCTAAGATGTGTGGTAGCTAGCGAGGCGGACTTCAACAAGTCCTACCACCAACCAAAAAATAGATAAAAAGAAAAAAATAAACATTGTATAAAGTAGATCTGAATAATTGACTAATTTTAATTAGCTGTTTTGTACTACACAGGAGCATGGAGGGATGAATTAACACTATATTGTTTACATCGAATAATACGAAAATTTGATAGTATATTTATGAAGTACAATGGGCGGCGTTATCGCTAAGAGCAATTTCTTCCAGGCAATTTTAAAATTTTAGATTGTTTGGGGGATGATATAAGCATGAATAATTCTGATTCTGTCGCCATAACAACAATTATAAAATTGTTCTGTTCGGCATTGAGAGGTAAGATAGCCAGTTCCTCCGTTTGTTGAGGATTCCGGGTGAAGTGCGCCTCGACCTTCAGCCTTATCTTAACTTGTAACCAGGTGAGATAAAGGACAAGCGCTTCCCCGTCGTACAATAAAAAAAATTAATGGAGTGGAGCGGTGAGATGATGAGTAGATAGAGGAGAGTGGAATGTGAATGTGAAAATACTTCCGTTTCCGCACTTAAGACTCATAAGTAGCAAAATAGAAGTAAAAAGAAGAGAAGCGCAGAATATTCGTGGGGTCTTCACAGGCTTCACGGAGTGATCTCGGGTTGTTGAGGATTTCCTTGCGTTATCAACAAAGCTGTTACTCCGACACATGCCAGGACTACGTGGGCAGCTTTCCTCTTCAGCTATCTGTGCTCCAATGGAGAACAAGTGTTTATTTAGTGGGCCGCTAGTTAGAGGAGAGTGGGGCAAAAAAACATGTCCTAACGACCCTCGTGTGGGATAACGGGCAGGAAGATGACGTACTGAACAGGATCTGAGTGGATCTGAGGCGGTGGTTTGTCCAAAAATCACCAATTTTGAAGGCGATGTATGTTATACCACTGTATGTTATACACCGATCCACATTAGGTTTTTTAGAGATGACGCAATCACTTGACTATAGGAGCAGGTCGTTGTCCGAGAAGGGGAACTATTGATTGATGAATTATTATTATACTCGCAATGGCATGGTAACAGCACAGATATCAGAATACTAACGCACCCACTAGATTTCACATGATATGTTTCTTATTAGTAGAAGTTAGAAGGATTCATTTATTTAACACGCCTCATAGCTCAGTTGGTAGTAACTCTGCCTTCTGCGCTGTAGGCTGTGGGTTCGATTACCACCCAGGACAAATATTTGTGTGATGAATATAGATGTTTTCTGTGTTCGGGTGTTGTATAAAATAGTAGGTACTTATGTATTTACAAAAGTATTTAGGTATTCTATTCGTAATCTAGTTTCCATATTACAAGCTATGCTTAGTTTGGGGCTAGATGGCGATGTGTAAAATTAATGTCCTGTAATATTTATTTATTTTATCTATTTTAGGTGGTTTTTAAAAGCTGTGACCATGATTAACATACAAATGTCAACCTTCCTGTATTTATTATTTTCAAGATTTGTGCCATAGCAGCTATGGCACAAATCTTAAAAATAATAAATAATAGTAATCCCTGATAGGAATAAGCTGGAACAAAAGTTTTAAATCATTGATTTTCTGGTATAATTTGTCTATGGGGTCAAGCTACTCTGTAGCACTGTGGTATGGCCCATTCAATAAGCTAAATTAATCCGTGTCCTTATTTCGATCCAGCAATTAAGACCTCAATTGCCCTAGTTCTCTTTTTCCTGTTTTGAATGCACTGTGTCCTTTTCCAGGATACAATCTGTTTCCTTTTTGTCACGAATATCATCAAAATCCGCTTATGCGTGAAAACGTTAAAAAACCAACAGCGAGAATTTATAATGTTAGATGGATAGTATGTATGGATAAACCAAAAGTATGAAATCTATCTTCTAATATAGAGTCGATGTGTGTATGTAAGTATGTTCCCTATAGACTCCAAAACGGCTGTACCGATTTTGATGAAATTTTCATGCAGATTTTTTTTTATTTTATTTAATGTACGATAGGGAAGCGCTTGGCCTTTATCTCACCTGGTTACAAGTTAAGATATGGCCGAAGGTGGAAGCGCACTTCATCCGGAATCCGCAACAAACTGGGGAACTGGCTATCTTACCTCTAAATGCCGGAACATCATAATCTTAGATGTGTTGTTATGGCGACACAATTAGGTAAGACGGTGGTAGCTAACCAGGCAGACTTAAACAAAGTCCTACCACCAACTAAACCAAACAATATCGTACTACCCCTGGGGATCGAACCCGGGACCTTTGGATTTGAAATCAGTGGGTTGAACCACAAGACCACAGAGGAAAAACTGTTGAGATTTATGGTCATTGAACGTAGTGATATAAATCTCTTTGGTGGTTAACAAATATTTTAAATTATGAATGGTTTACTTTTGACATTACGTGTAAATCTTATAATTTTCCTGTTGTCTGTTACACATAAATAAAATTTAAATCTTTTATTTTATTCCATCTATTTATAAAGATCTGCCTATAGCGATCTTTATTAAAAACTCAGCGAAGTGTAACCTCAGGGTCAGCCAGTCTGGTATAAATAGAGAAGTAAATCGCGCGATGTGTGCAGGTGACCGGCATAGAAGGCACGTACCGCTTCACGTCCGAGTCCGTGATGCACGTGCTCCACAAGCACCGGGACAGCGTGATGGCCGTGCTCGAGGCGTTCGTCCACGACCCGCTGCTCAACTGGCGGCTCGTCGACAACGACCACCGCTCGATCACCGAGTCCATCTACTCCTCCGACATAGACTCCTCCTACACCATGCCCAGTCGGAGCCGGAACCATCTACACTACGAATCCCTGGAGATACCCCCCGAAGCGAACTTGAACAAGCGAGCTCTGTCCACATTGAACAGGATCAAGGACAAGTTGACCGGGAGAGACTTTCCCCACGTGGAGTCGGTGGTGAGCGTTCCCAAACAGGTGGATCTGCTGATCAAAACGGCCACGAGTAACGAAAATCTCTGCCAGTGTTATATTGGATGGTGCCCGTTTTGGTAAGTTTGTTTCGTCGATCATTTAAGGGTTATAAAACGATTACCTAATAACAAGCCTCGTAGCTCAGTTGGTAGCAACTATGCCTTCTGCGCTGTTGGTTTTAGGTTCGATTCCCGACCAGGACAAACATTTGTGTGATGAATATAGATGTTTGTTCTGTGTTAACGTTGTATCATTATACGTTATAGTACGTATATATTTACAAAAAAATGGTATTTGAGTATTCTATCCGTAATCTAGTTCCCATATTACAAGCTATGCTTAGTTTGGGGCTATACCTGATTTGTTAAACGTGAAAAAGTTATGTAACGCGGGCGTGAGCTCAGATAAGATTCTTAGATAAGAATCGGTCGCATGTGAATACAATCCCGTCTGTAGTTATAGTTCAGACAATTCGAAGTGTCTAATTGAACTATTGTTTCGACAATAAAGTCGCCTCAACGTTGATTGTTAGTAGAAAGTTATTTTTTGTTTACAAAACTGTTGCGATGTTTAATTATAGTTGATTGAACTCTATTATTATATGAGTAACATTTGCTCATCAATTTGACCCACTTTCAGTGAACCAGCCTGTATTATAAACCAACTGACTGGTAACCACTTTTTGGACGTGGCCACTTGTATTGAGATCCACAGTTCTCGTAAAGCACAGAGCCAGTCTATGAAATAAATCGTCACTTTACGGAACGAAAGGCAGCTGTCAATGTGCTTTTGTCAAGTGAACAACCTACCGCTTTCAGGCGTTATATTGTTCTCCAATGTTTATACTATTTATTTGAATTTATTACTCAAAACTAAAAAAACAAAAAAAATAATATGCTATTTCAAAATTGTACAATGTAACGCTACGTTACTGAGATATTAATTTACTTGTGTATATTTAATGTGTTCGTATTTATTGTTACGAAAGCTGTAACGAAACTGCATTAATGATATACTACGAAAGTATATCAAAGTTCGTAGACTGGTTTCAATCAGAGACTAATAATTATAAGGACAGATTTTGATTGGGCCAGGGATCGGTCCAAAGGTCCGATCCCTAATATTTACAACATGTATAATTTCGTTCAAAAGCGGTAGGTATTTTTTTAAAGAGATAAAATTGTGTTTGTTAAGTGTTACCCCTTTCGAAAAAAGCTGTAGAAATCCACATACCTACTATCTTCGGTATACTAGAAAAGAACACGCCATTTTAAATAAAATACAAACGATTTTGAGAATGTAGTTTTTGTATTTCTATTATCTATCCAATAAAAATGATGTAAGTAAGAATAATATTGTACTATTCACTACGTATAGTGATCTCTGCATTTGAATAAGCATTTTGTTTGTATATTGTATAAGCCGTACTGCGTTTAACTGAATGATCAACTCAACACTGCCTTAGAATAAATAGGAATTTAGAATGGCCTACCTCGAAGTGATTTGAGAGTACAGCCGCCGTACCTTGAAACGTTGCCTTATATTCATTGCAATCCTTTGTTTTATTTTGTATGAACCGAGCGCATATACATGACCTTATGTCATCATGACTAGTTGTATCAAATTATTTATGATGACCGTAATCACTAATCGAACAAAGAATCAATCAAGCGTTTTAAAGAACGGCGTTATACTCCGATCCGTGACCTTTCATTTAACCCAGTATTGTACCGATGATATACCACCGTGTTCCTTGTTTCATAGTACTATTGTAAATGTTTAGTTTGGGGTATTCCCCGCTTAAATGAGATACTTTATACCTTTTCTGCGTTATTATTAATTTGTTGATAACTTAATCGTTATACATTTTCATTTACATCTCAAATAGTTAGTCTGGAAAAAAGTCTAGACATGGCAATGCAAAAGTTTTTTTTTAAATATTCTACACTTATTTTTGCTAGTCTGTAAGTATTGTAATCCACGTGTAAATAATAAATAGATACGAAATAAAATTGTTACTCATATTATGGTCTCTTAAATCTCGTTTAAATGCAATTACCTCGTGTAGGTCGGTATTTATAATTGCATTACATTCACCTACGGTCGTTTTACAATCACGCGGTTTTTATATAACGAGAGCAACGCAACTTCCGCGATATTCACACATGGTCATAAAATCGCATGACTGTAAAAGGAGCCAGTCTTTTCCAAGTGTCATAGCTGAACACTACGTGGCATTGGCAACATTGTCCTTCTTATAGCTCACGAAAGAAAGCGGTAGAATCTGTGATAGTTTCGTGCACAATACATCGTCGAGCGTCGGTCGACTCAGGTAAATCTCTATGTCTCCGTCTGAGTTGCAGAATTCGTTGAGGGTTTGTCTGCAGACACCGCAGGGAGCGGTGAACTCTTTCTGGTGGGCTACGACTGCTACTTTAGTGAATTTTGTGTACCCATCGCACACAGCTTTAGAAATAGCTGCGCGTTCGGCGCAAATCGACGGAGCTAGCGTCGAATTCTCAATGTTACATCCTGTGTAAACCTTTGAATCATCTTCTGTGAGTAATGCAGCGCCAACGGAGAAGTTGGAGTAAGGACAGTATGCCCTCTTCCTGATCGCTGATGCTTCCGTCACCAGCTTCTGAATATCTTCGCCTGCAATTCAAATATCATGTAGATAAATACTCAGGTAAGACCTATCAAATTTTCATTCAGATTTTGATAACTATTATTAATTCCTCACTGTAATCATTATATTGGTAGGAATACCGATTGACTTTGTGGTGTTTTCTGATAAGGATTAGGATTACATTACGTGTAGGTATAGTTAGTACTTCACGTACATTTTGTGTTTATCTACGTCACTCTACTGGTTACCAGCCACAACACAACATTATTTCAAGGGTAATAAACAAGACATAAATAACTTAGTACGTAGGTAGGTACATCATAAATATTTCGATTGTTCTAATATAATACCTACCTATTGGATAACATATAGCTAACATATGTTTTGTTTGTACAAAATAAAATAGCCAAGGTAATAATTTTAACTAATATCTAGTTTCCATGGTTATCCAACTGTGCAATACCTACGGATCGCTTGCCAAAATTTGAATAGACATCTTACCTACACATATTATTAGATATAGAGCCGAATTCAACGTAAATAATTAGCTCCCTAGCTTTTAGAAGTAGCTAGGTTTATTTATTATGAATATTTTTCCAAAACTAACTTGCCCAACTTGCAACTGCAACTGCGATAAATTTTAATTCGACCAATTATTGTCAGAATCATAGAAAAGTTGTTCATGTCCCAGCTAAACAGACTGCAAAGCACAGCTGGCGAAAACTGTTATATAGTCAGGTACATACTCACTCAAAGTGCTGAAGTCGACGATTTTAAATTGATCCATTACGAGCGCGTGTTATCACGATTTGTTCAGAGTGCGGCCACCTCGCGCTGCGGTCACCGGCCAACTGATTAAAGTTAATGATCGTCGATTACGAAGATAGCGGCATGGTTTTATGTTAGGTCTTACGTAGAAAACTGTTTTCAAGCTCTTATAGTCTTGGAACAGATGACATCCGTATTGTACAAAATGGCTGCGAATTCGGAGCACCGGATAAGCCTGGTTCAATATGCCGCTCAAGCTAATATTAACAGACCGGGTTGATTCTCAAAACTATAGGTAATTGGCATTAGACCTACCTAACACTCAAAACCTCATAAAACATGTCGGTTTCATTAAGTTGACTTGGTCCGATTTATCTACGGACCATCTAGTAGGTACCTACTCGGGCGAGCTGCGATACAGATGTGGTACGATTGCAACATCAATCGATCGTCGTCGATGTAGGTACGATGATAGATTGATGTTGCAATCCCGCTGCTACGGCGTCGTCAGTGTGAAAACGGTGTTATACCGTATCTGGGGGTTGTCTATGGTTGCACTGACAAAGAATTTTAGTATAAATACAACGGCAAGTCCCACACTCGGAATAAACGAACATTAATACAGGAGGAAGGACTCCTGATGGAATATTAATAAACTTACCACACTTTAATATACGACTTTTCACTTAGCTTTTATTGCTAAATAAAGCAGACAATCCAGATAGCAGAAACCTTTTTTCTATTTGACTGGAGGCGGCGGCGGCGGCGCGGTGGCGACAGTCAGACAAACAATAGCTTTTTGTTTGGATGTTGGGTAAGGACGAGCGGAAGCAATTTGCTCTTCATTTGAACTTTAGCATGGTTAGGAACCGACTCACCTGGGACCGCCTTCGCCATTCTTTAAGAGAAATGTCAGACGCACAGCCTAGTATCATGCCCATGTAAGAACTAAGCGCTTTCAAGAATATTTTATTGTGCGCACTGCAAGAACTTGGAATAAGCTACCAGCGTCAGTTTTTCCGCTGTTTTACGATCCTAATGTCTTCAAGAAGAGAGCTTATATGCACGAGCGAGATGGAGCGAACCTACAGTTCTGGGTAGGTTAGCTCCATCTTAGATTGTGTAAGTTTCGAGAAGAGCCGACCCGTTCTAAAAAAACTTTTGAGCATCGCCGTCGACTAGTCGTACCTACTAGAGTAGGACGTCACAACATAGTTCTTTTTTTTGTTGACGGGGAAGTGCTTGGCCTTCATCTCACCTGATTTTAATGTTATGATAAGGCCGAAGGTGGAAGCGCACTTCACCCGGAATCCTCAAAAAACCGACTAACTGGCTATCTTACCTCTAAATGCCGGAACAAAATAATTTAAGAATTGTTGTTATGGCGACAATTAGGTAAGTTTTTTTTATTGTAAGAGGGGGAAGGCCTTCATCTCACCTAGTTACAAGTAGAGATAAGGCCGAAGGTGGAGGCGCACTACACCCGGAATCCTCAAGAACCTGATGAACTGGCTCTACTCTAAATGCCGATCACGACATTTTTTTAAGAATTGTTATTATGGCGACAGAATTAGGTAAGATGGTGGTAGCTAGCCAGGCGGACTTAAACAAAGTCCTACAACCAACCAAATCAAGCACAATATTGTAATCCCTTGGGGATCGAACCCGAGACCTCTGGGTCTGACACCGGTAGGCCAACCACTAGGTCAGAAGCGGTTCGTTTTTTTTTATTGTACGACGGGCAAGAGTTTGGCTTTCATATCACTTGGTTACAAGTTAAGATAAGGCCGAAGGTGGAGGCGCTCTTCACCCGCAATCCTCAACAAACTGAGGATTTGGCTATCTTACCTCTATAGGTCGGAAAACAACAATTTTAGAATTGTTGTTATGGCGACAGAATTAGGTAAGATGGTGGTAGTGTGTAGTGGCTAGCACTACACACTAGGCGAACTTAAATAAAATCCTACCACCAACCAAATAAAAAAAACAAACCCGGGCCCTCTAGATCTGAAATCGGTGGGTTGTACCACTAGACCACCAGATGCGGTTAAAATGGTTCGGCACGAGCCCACGTATTGCAAGTAATAGGCAAGCCTCATGGGGATATTCAAAGGAATTTTGTGTTGAGCCTGCATTCCTTTCAATAAAACATAGCCAATACCAACAAAATGCATTTATTTCGTGTGCAAAACCTATTTGCATCAGAATTATAACAAAAGTATAATGAGCTATACACTACCTACATAGTTAAACATACATTAAATTAGTCAAACTTTTTTAAAGATGCGTATTTTGTGGTAAATAATCTTCAGTTAAGTATCTGCATCTTATTACAGTGTCATACTTAATTATTTTTGGTAGGTACTTATACCATTAGGTTCCCAAAAAGCTCTTACATTCTATGACTACAAAAGCTACATGATTACATTGAGAATAACACAATCTTCAACATTTGCCATTGACGATGTAGGTGTAAATTGCTAATTGCAGATTAGAACCTTGTATATGCCTACAAGGTTCTAATCTGCAATTAGCAAGTTAAAATCTTTCTACCCTTTGGACTAAAGAAAACACGAGGTTCGACTGCGAAAAACTAAACATGATGTATCTGATGACGGATTGCATATTTTTACAATAAAAAGTAAGTTCAAAAACAACTTCTAAACATTGAATAGCTTGTTCATAACAATTTCAGATGAGAATATTTTCTTGTTTCATACTTTATATGTAGAGCGTGATTTTTCGTAGTCTGGTTTTAGTTATTAAACTAGTTTTTTATTAAAATTATTTTGGGGTTATTTTTATATAGGTAATTTTAACATGTGTACAATATTGTGTGTAATATTTTTTTCAAAGTTTTATTAAAAAAAAAATGGATCTCCGCGCCTAAATCAATTAGCATAGTCCATAATGTACGTATTTATCATAATATATGTATTTTGGGTGCGTTTGGAGAGAAAACCTTTTTGGCTCACATTTGAGCCAAAAGCATTAGACATGATTCCCAATTATCGGGTGCATGCAAGCAAAGCCGCGAGCAACAGCTTACAATAAATATAATTGAATGTGCTTATTAAGTAAGTCTTTTTATATCAAAAAATATAATTTTAGTTCTCGACTGTAGAGAGCGCATAGTGAATTTTATGTGCTACATATAGTCACCATCTGACGATCAAAGACGCTTTCAATGAAACCATTTGTCAAATTATAGTATAGTAGTTTAGAAGTTATGAGAGAACAGATGAATATACTTACATACAAACCGGGTCATCATAGCCCCACTCTTTGCTTCGCCGCAGGCGAGTTCAAATTACAGGAGTATGGGATCCGACGATGTTCGAATTTTTGTAGTGTAGGTATGTATGTATGTAAACGTTTATGGCGGTCTGTGAAATTAATGTACTGTAATATTTATTGACGATCTTTTATCGTATTTGGTAGTTGTCTGTCTGATTGGTACTCAAACTCTGGGATCTACCGGCTAGGAGCCTAAGAGGGCCCAGTAGTCCCGCTTTCTCATCCAAACGCAGTTCCTCGTTCATTTCGATCGAGAGCAAAATTCAGCCCGCGGCCTTTTTTCAATGGAATTCGATTTTTCCTTTTTTTTAACCGAGCCCTGAACTAACCTAGATACTAAGGGATCAGTATCTTGCCGTATTTAGGTCTCTGATATGCGTCTATTTTGAAGACCCAAAGGTTTCATAGGATCCAATAATATCACCGGAACGCACAATGGCTTCCCCTTGTCTGCTTTAATCGATATCTGGACAATAAATCTTGCGGATCTTAGTGCTTTAAATATCTGCGTAATTATTTTACTAGTTTACTGACAACTAACACATTTTCCTAAGTAACATAAAGAATACAATTTATAATGTGTTTAATAAAATAACCAGGCATCATCTTGATACTCAATTTACCAAGCAGTTGCTACGTATGGTGGTAGGTTCGCAAATATTTCAAGAATTCAAATATTTTTTCTTAAATAAAAATCTAACTAGCTAGTCCGAGTCACTTGCTTTTATCATTGCGTGGTCACGATTCCGTACAAGGGGTAGATTTGACATTGGTTAAAAGTAGGGTCGCTAACTGGTTAGTCGGCCTTTTCCTAACCTGAATGTACACGAGAGCAATATACAGTGTTGTTAGTCGACATAAAACTACCAAAAAGGACACCACCCAACATAGCACTGGCACAAATTCTCGTTGCTAGTCGCCTGCTGAATAAGCAGGTCGACTTGCTTCTGCACCGAGACCGTCTCGTAGATGTGAGGGAAGTCCCGTCCGGTGAGTTTGTCGCGCACTCGGTTGATGATCGCCAAGGCGCGTTTGTTCAGATTAGTCTCGGCCGGCTGGTCGAGCGAGTCGTTGAGTCCTAGCTGGAGGCGGGGTCTCGGCTGCGGGGAGGACGCCGGCTCGCAGAGGTCGGCCTCGGTCCGCGAGCGGCGGCCGGCGTCGACGAGCCGCCAGTTCAGCAGCGGGTCGTACACGAACGCCTCGAGCACGGCCATCACGCTGTCCTTGTGTCGGTGCAGCACCTCCATCACGGACTCGCAGGTGCGGCGGTATGTGCCTTCTATGCCGGTTACCTGCAAGGGAATGAAATAAAATCATTTCATTGACACGGGCACAAAACAAAGCAGACACAGACGACAGAAAAAAATATAACCTATAAACAATAATAACGATTTCTCCCGATTTTTGTTTTTGTTTTTTTGCAAGGACGAACAAACCACTTTTGGCTTGGCCTTCATCTCACCTGATTTTCAAGTTATGATAAAGCCGAAAGTTGAAGCGCACTTCACCCGAAATCGTCAACAATCTGAGGAACTGGCTATCTTACCTCTAAATGCTGGAACACAACATATTTAGAATTTTAGTTATGGGACAGGATTAGGTAAGATGTTGGACCACCAAAACGAAACTCAGCTTATTGAGGATGCTTAACTTGACACCAGGTGAGATGAAGGCCAAGCGCTTCCCGACGTAAAATATAGGATATACAGGGCATAACCAGACTACCCTCCAAAACTGAAAGGGTGCCATTGGACCATGATTTCGAAAATATTTATTATTGATATTATAATATTATTTTTATTATGAAAATATTATTGGTACTAAAGAATCGCAATGAAATTTACTACTACCATTATTTCAGAGGTAGATACAAACAATCGTACCTGTTACACGCTGCGGACCCAAGTTGGTATGGTACCAAGCGGTAAGGTGCTCTTAGACATAATGCCGTCAAATGCTTATCCACTGTTGGACATAAGACTTCTTTACCGGATCTTTACTTAATGTCCACTATAATGTAGCGTATATCGCTATCCCGTTCGGTCTTGAGCTTCGCGCTTCAATTAAAAAAACATGGTTCTGCCATAATATCTTAGCAGGTGAGTTGATGATCGAAGTAAATGTATTGGATTGTATAAAGGAGGATACCATTGCGTAAACAATTGTTGGTGTGGCAGAGAATCAAGACAAGCAATTTACTTTCATACCTCCATAGCATTGATGAGCATCCTAGTGAGTCTGAAAGGTATCTTCTCCGGAAACTTGTCCCTGGTGACGGCCACTTCGAAGCAATCTCCAAAGTCAATGTGCAGGAACTTCCCGGTTACTCTGAAATAATTAACGATTATTGTCTAAATCTTCAGAGACATTTTTTTAGTTTGTTATGACTAATTTCGAACCATTCTGTGCAAGTGCCTGATAAATTCGAGTCCCATTCTATGTATATCGTGGCAATATTTTTTTCCTAAATTTGAACCAACGTTATTTAACACTGGACTATACACGATATATATTTTCCATGAAGGGGACTGAAATACGATACTCATTTTAACATTTTTAGATATACAAATGGGTGTTGTATTGTATTTACAAAAAAAACTATTCAAGCATTATTACTTGAATACTTTTTTTCTATACATATACAACCATATACATAGAATGGGACTCGAATTGAATTGAAGCTTGTAATTTTGCTTAGTTTGCTTGGTTTGGGACTAGATGGCGCTGTGTAAAATTAATGTCCTGTAATATTTATCAGGATATATTGTATTCACACAACTTTTGTTACACCGTGCCCTTCCTGCATGTCTGAATAATTTAGACAGAGACGCAACATACAGGTCACATGCAGATCGAGCGAGATGCAGCTCAATCCGTACGAATAGTACTAAAAGGACAGATTACCGTTAGATATCGCGGATCGCTGCGATAAGCGGTAGTTTGAGCACGCTGTAAAGAGGTTCTTGCCTTTATTCTTATGTGCTGGTCGCGATTCCGGAACAGGCGGTAGAATTGACGTTTCAAAGTGATCCTAAAAAATCTTACTGAATAAACGATAATTGATTTTAAATTTTGAGACACAAAACGTGGAGTAAATGTTAAGCTATTTAAGGACATTAATTTAACACAGCGCCATCTAGTCCCAAACTAAGCAAACCTTGTAAAATGAGAACTAGATTATGGATATAATAACTAATCATACAATACAACACCCATTTGTATATCTAAAAATGTTCAAAGGAGTCTCTAATTTCAGTCCCCTTATTGAAACTAGTGTTTCATAGCGTTGGAAAAAAATATAATAATTAACTTAAATACTTTTTCGTAAATACATACTTATCATACTATAAAACACCCAAACACAGAACCAATATCAACATTCATCGCACAAATGTTTGTCCTCGGTGGAAATCCACAGCCTACAGCGCAGAAGGCAGAGCTACTACCAACTGAGCTGTGAGGCTTTACTGATAGTTACCGATCCAGCATGATGTTGGAGGGGTGCCGGTCGCCCAGCCCGAGCACGTAGCCCACCATGCTCATGACGGCCAGCGACCGCGTGTAGTTGGTGCGTCGCTCGAACCACACCTCGGACGACGGACTCTTCAGCCACAGCAGCTTGGCGAGGTCGTCGCCCGCCGTGTGCTCCAGCGCATGCTCAAACACTTCCACCTACGTGAACAGACAGATCGCCTAGTACCGAAGGTGGAGGCGCACATCACCCGGAATCCTCAACAAACCGAGGCACTGGCTATCTTACCTCTGAATGCCGGCACACAACAATTTTAGAATTGTTATTATGGTGATAGCTAGCCAGGTGGACTCCCCCTGGGCATCGAATCTGGGACCTTTGGATCTGAAATCGGTGGGTTGAACCACAGAAGCGGTTAAAAAAGATCCAACTTACACCTCCATTGCAAACGTAGTTTTCCGTTCTTTTCGAAATGGCATGTCCGATTTGATATAAACTTTGTACCTGTGTACTTTTAACCGTCTCCGTGGTCTAGTGGTTCGTCCACCGGTGTCAGATCCAAAGGTCCCGGGTTCGATCCACTGGGCAGGACGAATGTGTAGCTAGCCATGCTAGGACTTAAAACGAGCCTAACCTCAAACCAAAGCGAGCGCGAAATTGTACCCCCCTGGGGATCAATCCGGTCTTATACCACTCGACCCCCGGATAAAATAGTCCCCTTAGATTTCTAAGCACTAACCTTCTGCATAAGCATGAGTTTATCCAAATCCGAGGCCTTGCGCTGCATAATCCTGTGCTCGATATTGAGCAGACACTTCCGTTTCTCGCGGTAGTCCCTAGGGGCAAAATTCAATGAATGTAGGGGGCATTTCTCCTCCCTGCGGTCCCTAGGGGAAATACGCAATGGATAAAACATATTTCAATGGGGTTACTCTGAAACTCGCCGAGTAGCAAACTGTAGCCGTGGCTGATGAATGTTAGTTCGTATGTTTGCCTTTAGCAGCTCCAAGTCGAAACCAACACCGGTATAGTCAGACAGAACTCGTTTTAGCCCATTCGGTCGTTTAGCCCTCAATGGTTATGACGCGGTCTGTCTACAGAAAATAGGTTAGGCTGAAAACACAATGTTGAGTTCTGGCTAGATACCAGCATGGGCAAAGTACATACAGCAGATATGCAGATAGGTGTTAGCTAAAGACGTTCCCGCCTTTATTATGCACAAAGGAAATAATTCAAAAGTATTTAAAACCAACAGAAAAAAGATACCTATCCATGTATTACCAAATACTGAATATTTTCCATTGAAATAATGTTTTAATATAAGTAAAGTAAGTAGAAGATAGACCGCAGAGTCAGCTTAAATGCTTTATCATGATATTGTAATATAGATAGAGTATGATTGTGAAGAGAAGGCTCACGATTTTGGAAAATAAAAATGTCGATTTTAAGATGAGGAAGGCATTCGGCAAACGCATCAGCCAATCGCGCAATAGAAAAAACATCTGCGTTAACTTACCTGATAAGGGAATGAAGCGTGTCACAGTGGGGCACCCAGCCGATCAGACCAGAGTTGGTGCTGAGAGGAATCACTGCGTACCGCTGTATGGCCAGATCTCGTCTGCAATCGTACAAAAACACCTTTGAATGAAATGAATTAATGAAAATACTTTATTGCTTAAAAAACTGGATTACTTTAAAAAAAAATCAATGGGCGGTCTTATCGTCTAGAAGCGAGCTAGAAGCATCTTTGCATGGAGAGGATTCTATGGCTAAAGAGAAATTGGTGGTGCACATATTTTAATACCTTTGTACTTGGAAGGGGATTCTCGAAAAAATGGTACCAACAATACAAAACAGACATTTCAAATTATGCACCGAGACAGCGTTAGAATTATCCGTAGCATATTAAAGGTATCAAATCAGCGCTCTGACCTTAACTCGATTGCTCACGCTTCTACGTGAGCGTTTAAAATTTGTTATTTTAGCAAACCTGAGCAAACAGCAAGCTAACCTGAAAACCGCTACATATTCTGTGTTAACTAGAAAACTCCAATTTAACGTTTACAATGCGGCTAAACACCTATTCGTATGACCAAGTTATGTGTGATTATTTCCTGGATTTAACTCGTTGGGTGCTGCACGTCTCGATCTCTATGTAAAACACACCGTGAGTGTTTTACAGCACCCATCGAGTTAAAGTCTTTTCTTACGGATTTTTCCATAAATCAACATTATGAATAACCTACCTGAAGGTGTCAGGATCTGCTTGTAGCAGAGTGTTGACGAGTCCAAACAGCTGCATCACTCGCTCGTCCTGTCGCAAGTCCTCGTGCCCCTTCAGCAGGAACATGTAGTCTTTGCCGTTGGACCCTCGGACGCACAGGCGGCGAGGACGCTGCTTCGATGTTATCACCTGAGCGTATAGAAGGCAAATAGTTTCACGAGGTGGTATGGTTGCCCGTTTCAATCTGAATGTATCCTACAATGCAAAACTGTTATTTTAGAATAGTTTTTTTTTGGCCTTCATCTCACCTGGTAAGAGGTTGAGATAAGGCAACGTGGAGGCGCACTTCGCGCCCTCTTATAGCATTCTTCTGAAAAGAACTAAACCTTTTGAGTTAGTGTAGTATTAAATAGTATAAAGTAGTGTCAGTGTAAGTGAAAGTGCTACTTCAAAGAACACAATAACGCAGTGTCTCCCCTTAAACAGAAACTGTAAGAAACGTGACATTGGACACATTCTATAAAATAATTAATTTTATAAAACTAAGTTAGCATAAAATTACTCATTAGCCTACATAGGCTAGATTGTAATATAGTTTTAGAGCATATACTAAATTAACATGCACTAAATATTTAAACAAAAAAAACTAATTATTTTTGTGACAAAAGCAAAGTAATATCTGTCAAGTGAAGAAACGAGACCAAATTAATGTTAGATCAAAACGAGAATGCTATAAGACGTTGTGGTTAGGCCCCAGGCCTTAAGCCAACCTATAGCCTATGAGAGAATAAGTAATACACCGACACCCATAGCCGAGGACATCTATAACTATTATATCTAAACCTAAGTTTCTACCAATACAACTCATTATGCCTATAGCAGATGCGTGAGTTGAATGCAATCGGGGTCTGAGGTAGCTCATCTTGCATTTAGCTACCATACGTAGGTAACATCCTCGCGACCAGCGCGACAGTAAAGCTGACAGTACATATAACAACATATAACATATAACATTTATATGCAAGTAACCAACAATAGTTATAATGTTTTTTTCAGTTTTTAGGATGTGTGTAGGTTACCTGCAAGCTGCTCTGAATATGCGCGATGCGAATCAGTTCCTGATCCGGGACATATGAGCCCGGGACCGCCAGCTCGAGCTCGCGACAGCCGAGCAGCCTCGGCGACACGTACTGCAGCTCCAGCGACGTCAGCTGCGGCAGCTGGCGGCTGATGCGGCGGAACACGTGGTAGTACAGGTCCCACGCTTGATTCAGGTCGCGGACGTTTGAACATTTCTACCAAATAATGAACAAAGGCTTTAAATCCTTACAGTGGAAGTCCTTAAACCGGCTTCGGACACGAGTTGTGCGCTGCAGATACAATATGTGTAGGGGGTACAGAGTTCCTAGTAGCTTCGAATGTGATTGTGGCGATCCAGAACAGACATGGAGTGTCTGCTGTGCCCAGACTTCTGCACAATGGACGACCTCAACGGATGCAATAAGATTAGCGCACCTGGCTACGAAAGTGTAGATATAACCATTGACTCGATAAGAATAAGAAAGGCTTTGTTTGTTTTTAACTCGCCAGACTGTCGGTCACAGTTATTTTAGGTTATCATGTCAAGGGTATCCAGTTATCAAGGTCAACGCAAAGCCGCTGAAGGGCCATATGTGCAAAAGTCTTTCGAAGCAAAACCAAGCGACTCAGCGATCGTCACTGCTGAAGTTGATGCCAGAGATAAGAGCCAAAGGCTCGTTTCTTACCCGCACCTCCTTGAAATGGTAGAGGCGTTGAAGACCAGTGATGGAGTTATTTTATATATTCAAAAATTGTCAATGACAGTAAAAAAAAAACAGTATTCTAATTATTCTATTTGGGTTTTGGCGCACAAGTTAAGGCTATAGTTGTCATGCCATTCTTCCTGTCCACTATGTACCTCGGCATCATCGCCGACGAGAACAATTTCGTTAGCTAACAGCATCCTCTACCAGGCTGGTTGCAAACCCTCTGAAAACTGAACTGCAATGTTGAACTCGTCTGTAACGCCCGCTTCAGACCGTACGTTCGTGTGCGCTTTAACATACATGGCTTTCACTAGCATAACATACTTCCCTGGTACTTTTTCCATTCAAAGCCCACCACAGAACTTCCCGGGAGCCTCGATCGTAAGGTAACTGATGAAATATTAGTACATAAAAAGCGTTATTCACTACCCACCTTGAATCTGTCGCAGCATTCCTGGGCCTCATTGAGTTCCCTGCCATATGTGGTGTTGAAAGAGACCTCCTTCAGCGTCTGAGGACCTCTCTCCAACATTGCATGCAGAGGTTCCAACGTCTTCAACATCGCGTTCACATCATTCTCACTGAAGTACAGCCTCGAAGCTTCCTCTAACGCTTCGTGCCACTGCTCGTGCCACAATATGGCCACTCGAATGAGCTCTTCTGAAATCATCGCTGCTTGGTTGACCAACTTGCTTGAATGCGTGCACATAGACTTTAGGATCTGATTGGCGGCATTCTTCCGCGCCACGATCGAAGATTTCGACGCCACCGTCAATGGGTACACCAACGCTTGTGGATGAGATTTCCCAATATCGATCAAAAGAGAATGTATTAGCTTTCCGACTAAAGCTCTCGGCGTGTCTATTCTGGCTATAAGTTGAGGGATCACTTGAAGCCATACATTAATTTCTATAGTCCTGATCCCTTCGACTAAAGCTTCGTGGACCGCCGGGTAATGTCCGTAGTCAAACCATAGAGTAAGCAATCTCAGAGTGTCCTGTAGCGAGCTGCCGTGAGATAGTTTGATAGATTTGAAGAATCCTTCGACCGCCGGGACGGTGTGGTTCTGTATGCATTCGGGAGTCGGGCGTCTATCCGCCGTGGCGTTTCCAGCGTCCTGATGCTTGTAAAATAGGACCGTTTCGAAGTTCATGTACGCCCAAGCGTGCCAGGCTTTGTACCAATCGGAAGATAGCTCTGTAGCTGCTTCGTAGTTGCTAAGAATCTTGGGGATGGAATCTTCATTGATGCCGAGAAGAGATTCGCACCAGGAACCAAGTTTTAAGTGGCATCGGGCTAACAGACGTGCGTGCTCCGGATCGTTGGATTCCGCGTTCTCAACGTAGCGTTGCAGTTGGTCGTAGGCAAGTTTCTTGTCATCTGCGACCCAGAGATGTTTGGCGTAGGCTAGGGTCAGTCTCGGCTCGTGGGTTGGTAGAGGCATATCCCGATTCTTGCTCGGATCGATTCCTAGTAGCATCACAATAGTTTTGTGCGCCTGCCTGGGTGCACCGCTCTTTCGGCAAAGCGACGCGAACTTCAGCCAAGTGGCCATGTCTTCCTGAGGAGTCAGTACCAGACTGTGCACTTGAAGTATTCTGCGCCAATCTTCGACTAGTCTTTGGCCGCCTTGCAGTCTGGTCCACCAGGCTTGCCGTATCGATTCCCTCCGCTCGACGACTTGTTTGTACGTTATGACTTCCTCGAGTTCAGCCAGTAGCTGCGCGTTGACCAGCGCTCCGTAAGCTCGTTGGTAGCTCTCTCCAGCAACAGCTGTTAGTTCGGAATCGAGGATCGTCCGCGCCATGTCGATAAACTGTTTGGACACTTCAAAGTCCCCTTTGTGTATGTTGAGAACCGCTCGGTAGAAGGCTCCGTCCTGTGTACTTTCTGGTAGGAAATTCACGTATTTCGTCATTGAATCCCACTCGTTAAGCCCCCAAGCGGCAGCCGCGGCAAGTCTGGCCGCCTTGTATTTATCTTCCGACCTCATTTGCGGCCAGCTCTTCGACACTGTATCGTACAAGGTGACCCATTCTCCGAGGGCTTCGTAGCATCGTAGCTCTCCTAGATAAGACTCCACATCATTTGGTTCTGTGTTTAACTTTTCACCGTACAAATTGAGAGCTTTTTCCCAGTTATGTAGCTTCTCGTACCATCGGATTTGAACCTGAGAAACAAATCGACGGAATTAGGAAAACCATAGCGTTTTTGCATAAATTTATTAAGGGTCGTTTGGTTATTACCTTGAGGTTAGCGTCCCCAGCTTCGGGCTGTGCCATCACGCGTTCCAACAGGCCTTCAGCCGCCTCCTTCTGCTGCAGCTTGTTGTTGATGTGGATGAGGGCTTCCACAACTTGCAGGGTCGCGCCACTGCGGAATTCTTCCTCCTATCAATATAAAATGTCGATAAGTAACATAACAGTAAATATATAAACTCTTTGTCATTGAGACTGTTTAGACCTCATATTATTGTATTATTGTCAATTCAGCTTTGTTGGATATGAACGGATATTTACAAGTCACATTTAAAAAATGTGTGATATTATTTTAAACACAGTTTACTTTTACTTAAGTATAGTTGACTTAAATAAAGTGTGAGCTGACACCCGTTAAATCAATATCTGTTCTCAGTCTAAGGTATTGTGTTTGAGCATGCTATATAAGTATTCTATTCGTAATCTACTTCCCATATTACAAAACAAGCTTTGCTTATTTCATCGCTATGTTGGCATGATGTAATATTTATTATTTATTCAATTATAAACTTTTACCCGCATGTCTTACACTAAATCCATGTCAAAGACCCGTTCAGCAGTGAAAATGTTTCAAATTTATAATATTAGTATAGATCAATCCCAAACCTTATAATGCAGTGCCTTGGCGTACGCTCGACAATGCATAGCTCGTTCTCCCAACAAATGCGTGGATATAGGCAAGGTTCCTCCCTCACAATGTTCCATGAACTCTGCCAAATTGAGGACAGTGTGAGCTAACTCCGGCGCATCGGGTGCGGTCAGCGCTTGTTCCAGAGCGTTGGAGAGCTCCGCCCGCGCCGTCCCGTCCAGCTCCGTCCAACATGAGACGAAGGCCGCATTGAACAAGTCGCGAAGGAGTTGCGAATAATTGTGTGCTAAGGCCAAGCACGCTCTGAAAGATCACGTCAAAATAAGTATACATTTTTAGGGTTACCTTTAGTTTTCTCAAATTGTATGGTTTACAACTTCAAGGTAGGCAACTTGAGGGTAAGAGATGACTAATAAAAAAATCAATGACAATAACTTTTGTCTAGCAGTGGACGCTTACAGGTACCTGATGATGGAATTATACGTATATACCAGGATTTTCGCAGATAGTTTCCCAAATATCATAGAAGATATCGCGCCGTAGTAGCAGTCGTGGAGGTTGACAGGTGGAGACTGCTCAAGATAGCTAATTACGTCATTTGATGCCTATGTTATCCAACAGTTTGTGGAATGGAAATATGATGATAATGACAATACAAATCCGCTATAATTGTACCTGAGAGCAGGGCTATGCGACTCAGTCAGTAGACCTATACTGAACCGTCGTAGCCACTCAAGCCAGTCGTCTTTGGACACTCGACTCGACACCGTCCACGCCAGCTTCAAGTTATGCGCATTCACGCAAAGCTTGCGGATCGATTGGGATGTATCACATACTAGGAGTCGGGCCTGAGAAGAAAGTTCAATTTTACAGATACTACAAATAACACTAATTCAATATTAAAAGAAGGGTTATACACTCCAAAGTTCCTTTTATTGTCATACCAAAACGTCCAGGTGTAACTCCTCATCATATGAAACATGTATCAGCTTTGAAGCCAAAATTATAAGTTTGCATTAACATGGTCAGGTTTTTTGGCTATTGAAACAGATTGTCAAAAAGAGAGAATGATATATACAAAACATTAAAAATAAATAATAAATAAATAGGAAATTAATTTCACACAGCGCCAATTAATGCTTACCTCTTGATTATTGTTCTTTGGTCTTCGCCGTGAGCTCTGAAGAAACTCCTCCATCGAAAAGTTCTGGTTAGACTGCAACTTTGACAGTAAATACTCGTAGTTCTGATGCTGAATCCTATGCTTCACTACAACTTTCTGAACTAGAGGTATAAAGTCCATGTATTTCCTTCCCAATTGCGCGATCAGGGAACACATCGTATCCATAGCAGTGGTACGTAAAGCCGGGCAGGTGTCCAAACTTCTCACTAAAGGATGGATAATCCTAGACGTCAACTCTCCATAGTTCAATGTATCTGAGAGGTAGTCTACGGTTTCAATTGCTACTTTTGCTACGGAAATTGGGTAGTCCGTTGTGTCAAAAAGCTTTACGATCGATGGTACAACTAAATGCATGTAGTCGTCGAGGTTGTCTTCGAACTTTTGTAGCGCGTAAAGGAGGTTTTTAGTCACGATTCGTTCATCGCTCGTATCGTGAGCGAGCACGCGTAATATCTGTGGCATCAGTTGTGGAAGGTACACTTTGAACTCGGAACCAAGCGCCACGGCAATGTATTCAACCAGCAGTAATATAGCCAGTGTCAGTTGTAACGGACTGTTAGGTGTCCACAACTCTTTGACTAGATCGAGAATTTTGTCAAGGTAATTTCGAATGTGCTGCTTGACGATAGCGATCAATTTCGCCAGCTGCGTGAAAAGGAACTTCCTAAAATCGTTGTTATCGGTTGCTCGCGCGACGTAAAGCAAGCTTGGCGTTACGCGCGATATGTACGGAACGCATTTGGTTCCCAGGGACTGAAAGATGTCTGTCACAGCTTGGACGACGCTCTTATGATGTTGTTGTAAAGTTGGGTCGCGCAGTATTCGCATCAGTGTCGATATGACAATCGCCGGGTAGTACTCGTCAAGTACTGGGGATGACATGTTCACTAGCATCTCACTGGTTGTCATGTCAAAGTTGTTTTCATCAGCTTTGCTGTCAGCCACTGGCACTAAGCTAGAATCAGGCTGCCCATCAATTAGTCCTCTGGTTATCTTATGCTTGTAAGGGTCTAACGCACCTAATAAACCGAGCACCCTTATAGTTTCTCGCCTGTCTTTGGGTTGTTGTTCAGTCTTCAAAAAGTTTAACAGAACGTCCATGAGATTTGGGTATTCTTTATAAGGGCTGACTACATGTCCGGTCGCGCTGATTAACTGACCGAACGCCCATAAAGCGACGCTTCTTTTTTCTGTAGCACTGGCATCAGACAATAAATCTAGCAAAATCGATAATAGTTCAGACAGCCACTTCTTTAGGCCAGTATTATCACCGTGGACGTCCGATAAATCGCCTATAGCTTTCAAAATGCTGATCACAACACCAGGATTGGAATCAGACTCTTTTAATTTTGGAACAAGAACATTCAAGATGGTTTCCATGTAGGGTTTCACCAGTTTTGGTGCATGGCGAATCAGATTATCCAGCATTCTGGCTGCCTGTTCTTTATTCCTGCTCATTCCAGAGTGTTCCAATTCGGTTAGAAACTGTATCAGTGTTTTTCTAAGTCCAGGCATAACATAAGCAGGATTAACAGTACTCAATCTACCAACAGTGCAAATAGCAAGTTCTCTGATTTCCAACTGTTCATCATTCATGGCGATAAACAGGAAACTCAAGTTCTCAACCTGAGCTAAATGTGTGTCAAATATGTCGTGCAGCGATCCTAGTACCCAGTATCGTACTTCGTGCTCAGGATCTGTCACAGCCACAACCAAAAGCTTTCCTATCACTTCTGCTGTCAGCATGGTCAATGTTCTAGATGGGGTTGCTATAGTTTGTACAGTAGCATCAGCTAAGAGCTTTGCTGAAGTCTTGACTGCTTCCAGCCTCACTTCTCGTTGGTCGCTCTGCACAAAGTGATCGGCGCAACGCCTCACGAATGTCAACAAGCTGTGTTGCCCTTCAAAGTTGAAACTACCCAATGTTCTTAGTGCCAATACTATGCTGGCAGGATCTTGGGGCTCCATCAGATACATATTACTAAACTGCTGCTCCATGCTTCTTGGCACACCAGGGTGCAAGAATGGTTTATTTCTTAGTACCATCGAGAGCATATTCAAAATGCCTTCTGATATTTCTTCTCTGAGAGTAGGAAGGTTGGTGCTAAGTTCTCGAAGGCAGATAGTCAATGATGGGCTTAGGCCGGTCACAAACATTGCATCTAGAAGTTCTTTTATGTCTGCAACAACTAGTTTTGTGACTGAGCTGCTAAGAAGGGTGATGCAGGCAAATATTGAAGGGTCAATTAATATCTTCTTTTTGACTTGCGCATCTCTGACTGGAAGTGTTTGTTTCACCATGCTCATAATGGTAGGTATGTAACCTTTAATGCTGATTTCAATTGCAGCTGCCATCAGACCAATGGTAGTAAAAGCCATGTTTCTATCCTTTTCTTTATTTTTCAGTAGTTGAAATAAGAAATTCATAGTAGAATTGAGATACTTCCTGATAAATATAGCTTTGTTGAAAGCAGCTAATCTCGGGATGAGGATTAGCAATATTTGTGGAACCCCTTGGGTTTTTAACTGTCTTGATGACATCACTTCTGTAAAAAACATTTCACTTAACATTTTACAATTCACATTCTACTCTACAATAAAACAAATAAAAAAGTTATCATGCTAAATTGATAAAGCAACACATCGGCTTAATAAAATTGTATTGCCTGACTGACTGGCTGACAGGCAATGCACAGACTGCCGGTGTGAATTTTTACCACTTTTTTCTTAAGTTTTTACCGCCTCTGTGGTCAAGTGGTTCAACCCACCGATTTCAGGTCCAGAGGTCCCAGGTTCAATCCCCACGGGGAGTACAATATATTTTGCTTGGTGGTAGGACTTTGTTCAAGTCCACCTGGCTAGCTACCACCATCTTACCTAATTCTGTCACCATAATAACAATTCTAAAATTATTGTGTTTGGCATTCAGAGGTAAGATAGCCAGTTCCTCAGTTTGTTGAGGGTTCCAGGTGAAGTGTGCCTCCACCTTCAGCCTTATCTGAACTTGTTACCAGGTGAGATGAAGGGCAAGCACTTCCTGTTGTACAATAAAAAAAAAAAAAAAGAATGCCAGTGGGTAGGAGGTGGAGGGACGAAAGTTGTGTTGCAATGAAAATGTTGAGTATGTCTATGGAAGACTATAGGAATAGAAGACCAAAAAGGAGATGAATGGATTGCATTAAAAGGATATGTGAAAGGAGTAGATGATGAGCTGACACCTAATAGAAATGATTTTCAAGTTAGGTCAGCCCTAAACATCTGCTTGTCTTCAAATATTTATACATTATTTAGAGTCCTATCTAATATATTCACCTTCACAAATTCTTTCGTATTCATGAGAAAGTAATTGCCTACATACTTCAGATTGATAAATGGCAACTGGGTACTGAACATTTTCAGTCTTGAAGCCATCACTAAGATAGCCCCTCTTCACAGATGCACTGTGCAGTTTTGCACTGATGCAAATAATTTCATCAGAAACATAGATATCTTGCTGAGTATCCAGACTTTGCATTAACTGTGTATATTTGGTCTCCCACTCAGAGTTGGAACATCTCAACAACTCATTTAGAATAAGAAGTCCTCCATGAACCCGGTCATCTTTACCCCCTTTATCTTTTAATGTGTTGTCTTCAAATGACTGTATGGCCTCATCAAAACATTGCATGTACCACTGGGGTTTAGCTGTAGATTGCTTCGCTGATTCTCTCTGAGCTGTGACTATTAGCCCAGCTCGCAAAGCTTTAGCTGCAGCTTCACGTATTTGCTGCTTTGGATCTTTTAGAGCAACCAGGATGTGATCAAAGAAACCAGATACTTGCTGATAGAAATAAGTTGGCATAGCTATAGCTAATTCCTTCAGAAGTAACACAGCTGAATGTCTCCTGCCTTCATTGCGATCTTCCTGAAGCCACTCGAAAGCTCTTTTGACTTCGAATTCAACATACTCTGCTCTTTTAACACCAGATACAGTAGCTAATCGACCAACAGTTTTAGCTGCAAGTTCCATCACACCTACATCAGAGGATGGAAGTAGGTTACGGAGGTAGTTCGCAAATCTTGTTATTCTCGTTTTGGTAGTGTCGCAATCTCCGCCAATCAGACATACTGAAATGTTAAAATAAAATAAAATAACCTACGTCGCATTTAGAAAAGCTTGTAGTTTGAAATCGTATATTTACCAATCGCTAAGACCCCGCCTTTTTTTTCGTGCGCGTCATTGCTGGATACCATTTCAGATATCTGATGGTTGAATTCATCGAGGAACTGCGTAAGTTCATCTTGAGGTACTTCGCGAAGCTCTGTCTTTGCATAGTGGTAGAGCTCTCGAGCAGTTTTTATCTGACCTTCTACGTTTTTGGACTTTAGCCCCGCTACAAAGTGCGCAACTTGAATGGACATCTTTGATTGTTGTTTATCTCATTATCGTAGCATTTTTTAACTAAATATCTTGACGGTAAAATCACATTTCTTCAACATCGAAAACATAAATAAACACATTCCAACCACTCCACTCCGCCGGCTGATATCACAGAATAAAAATAAAATGTTACAAAATGAAATGACTCAGTTTATTTTCATTCCCAGCTCACTCAATAATAGAGTAGCCATCATCGCTATTTAATTTCCGAAAACAAAAACTTTTGCTCCTCTGTCTATGAAACTAATTCATATCATTCGGTCAATCTTGTCATGAACACGAATGACAGCAACGCAACGGTTTCATTTTATGTTGTTTATGGTTTTCCCTATGAACGGGCGGTCGGTCGTCTAAAAAATTGTTAAAAAAATTAAATGAAGGTTCTTTGCGTTTGTTCAATAGTAAAACAGTAGGTTAAAAATTGTTAAATAATGATCTTACTCGAGATCAATAACAGAATTATAGAAGAAACGTTAACAGTAAAATATAAAAATGCACTGGCGCGGTGAGTATGTTACGCTTAGAAAGTTTGCTGTTTTTTCATCTATGTGACCTGTTTTTCAAGTGTTCAGTGCGTAAACGTGCGATTGGGAACGTTTTGTGCTACGAGGAGTCACCTTCGTGGGGGTCTTTACTTATTCATAACCCCTTGCCCTAGTAGGTTTCTTGACAAGTGTCAAATTCGAAGGGTGGGCCCCACGTTGAGTATGTGCCGTATATTTCTATCGTTCATATAAGTGCTTACAAACACAATTTAGCTGCAAAATAATCAGTATGTCACGAATGTCCTATGACGCGGTTATGCCCATCTCAGCATGTATGAGTCATATTCATATCAGTTGTTTATTGGACGGGCGACGACCTACATGTGTGTGTGCGGAAACGTCCTATATAATAATTTCGGAGTCCTTCGACGGTAAACAATGTATAAAAATTGATGTGCTATGTATGCAGGCAAGTAGGGGGGACTGACAATATGTATCATTCAATATGCGATATGCTTTAAGTGAATCAGTGAACCAACAAAATTGTTATTGAAATGCTTCTCTTCGATTTCAGCTTAAAACCGGAGTCAATAGATGTAACAGTCGCTGATTTTGACGGAGTACTCTTTCATATATCTAATGTCAATGGAGATAAAACCAAAGTTAGGGTAAGTATCACCTGTTCTAACTATTTTGTCTGTGAAGGTTCTATGAGTTGATACAATCTAAAGTTTATTACATCAAATTATCCTAACACAGAACTATACATTAAATAATAATTGTCTAGATGAAGTCATTGTTACGTGGTAATAAATAAGCCATGGTCAAAAGAAAGGCAACTGGGCAGATATTTATTTATTTATTTGTATGACAAGATTGTAAAGTCTAAAATTTAAGTTGAAGTGATAAAAGCATAAGATGTGTTTATTAAACCCATAATATTGAGTGAATAAAGTGAAGTGAGTGCAGCTTAAGAATGTTATTGTTTTTATAAGAAAAAAATACAAACAAATTGTTTCTAATTGTTTTGTAAACACTTTTAGAATGTCATTGACTGATTGCTATGCAGTCATATACACATTGAGCTAAGAATTGATATAATTTGAAATGTTTACCTTGTGCAAGGCTGTTCCCTTATAACAAGCCTCATAGCTCAGTTGGTAGTAACTCTGCCTTCAGCGCTGTAGGCTGTGGATTCGATTCCCACCTAGGACAAACATTTGTGTGATGAATATAGATGTTTGTTCTGTGTTTGGGTGTTGTATCATATATTACGTATGTATTTACAAAAAGTATTTAAGTATTCTATATGTAATCTAGTTCCCATATAAGCTATGCTTAGATTGGGGCTAGATGGCGTTGTGTAAAAAAAAATGACACTCACATGTTTGTCTGTCTGTCACATCCCATTTTTCTTGTAAAAAGTAGAAATTTGATACATATCATAAAATTATGTGATGTTTTCAACTTTTTTTGTATTATGAATACAGGTTTTATAGATGGGGGTAAAGTGAAATTGAATAAAAAAATAACTGACCAATATTTTATTGAGCATGTAAAGGTGAAAATTATCTCCGGAATTAAGGAGCCAAAAATTTTTAAAATAAAAATATGGTACTCTTATACTGGCTGTCACTTAACCTTGACCTTGTTAAATAATATATTATATATAATAATATATAATATATAATAATAATTGATAAATAATCATAGAGAGCATACAATCTAATGTTTTCAAATTTCAAGTATCAAAATTGGTGTTTTTGTTAGTATGTTGAACAGTTCAGGAAAGTTCAAGTTCAGATCATGTGTGCAAGTTCAATATATTTATATTGAACTTGCACCATATTTTCTTGTTATTATTTAGGTAAGCATTAAATATTGATAAATAGCTTTCATCAATAAACTTTACCTCTAGTGTAGTATATGCAGACCTAATTGACCTTTTTATTTGAAACTACCTCCATAATTATGTTGTCAATATTCAATGGATGTAAGCTAGTAAAAATAATTATTTTATCGCAAAACAGTGATACATTTGGCCTTCTTCTCATCTAGTTTCAAGTTTTGATAAGGCCTGAGGATAAGTCCTACCACCAACCAAACCAAGTCAATACAATATCCCCCAGGGATAAAATCTGATACCGATGGGCGAATCACTAGACCACAGAGGTGGTTAAATAGTATTCCTTATTTTTTGTTATAGGTTAGTATATCATTGAAGTTCTACAAACAATTAGAAGAACATGGAGCAGATGAACTACTTAAAAGGATATATGGACCACTTCTCACAGAAACAGAGTCAGGTATGATATTATTTGCAAATGAATTAAAATATCAAGCAAATGTGTGATAGTAAAAAGCCCAAAGCTGCAGTCACATACCATTCAATAACATAACTAGGAGGCTTACAAAATCATGTCTGTATTAAATCAACAAAATACACCCATTTTCAGTGGGTCCACTTTTGCATGTTTATGGGGTGATTAGTATCACCCCATAAGCATGCAAAAGTGGTTTGCCACTTAAAAGTAAAAAGTACCTAATTAGGACAATTGCATACCAACCACTATTTTCGTATTTATGACTTTATTGAAGAAATCATTTTTTTTTGTGCCATCGAAACTACTGAGTGTACCTAGTGCAAAAAATATATAGGTATGCCTAGGTACTTGTATATATTTTGCACTAGGCAAGTTAGGTATACCTTTTGGTAGTTCATAGTTCTTTTTTTTTTATTGGAAGCTAACATTGTGTTCCTACAGTACACCATATAATGTTACGTATCTTGGTAAGACTTAATAAAATTCGATAAACTCATGACTTACATACTGACAATCGTATTGTAAGTTTCAATGAGCGATCAATATTCTTTAAAGTTGAATAGGGATGTTTGTGTACAACGGTAAAGTAATAAGAAAAGCAACTGAAATTTGCTGGCCATTTTTTTTTCTATTCTGGTTATTGGCCATCTGTCAATGTTGACAATAATCCAATCTGGTGTCTGAAGATTTTGTATTGTATGAGAGCACAGTCCAGTGACACTTCTCTCACTCTCTGTCCGCGAATCTTATTGCAAGATCTTGGATGCTATGTTGTCTTAGTCTTGAGAATGTAAGGCTCCCCGACCCCTGTAGTTGTTCGGCAAGTTCATTTCTATGTTTAATCAGCCTTAATTGATAATTCTTGCTGTATGGCTCTATTTCCTGTTTCACTGTTCTTAATATTATATCCATGTACATAAACTTGTTGCTGATATGTTGTGGAATGTTGAACATGTTTCTTATTGTTTTGTTCTGGAACCTTTCCAATATTTCAATGTTGCTGTTACTAGCTGAGCCCCACAGTTGGATCCCGTATGTCCAAATAGGCTTTAAGATTGTTTTATAGATGGCCATTTTGCTGTTATAAGTCAGTTGGGATTTGCGTCCAATCAGCCAATTCAGGCTACGGACTTTAGTGTCAAGTTTGCGTTTAGTCCAAATGTGCTTTCGCCATGTGAGTCGGCGGTCAAGATGCATTCCCAGGTACTTCGCATCATCCGCCTCGGGAACTTGTTCGTTGTAAAGTAAGACAGGTGGATATGTCTTTCGTCTGAGAGTGTAAGTTACTTGAACAGATTTGTCTTTATTCGCTTTGATGCGCCTCTTATCAAACCATTCTTGGACAAGAGAGAGATGACTTTGAAGGTTTTTTGATGCTGTTTCTGGGTCTTCGTGGACAGACAATATAGATGTGTCGTCTGCATACGTGGCAGTGGTAGTAATGTCGTCGAGGGTGGGTAGATCTACGTTGAATATCAGGTACAGCACTGGTCCTAAGATACTGCCTTGCGGTACTCCGTGATTTCATGTAGTTCTGATAACTCTGTTGTGTTTTACTTCAATCTTTTTTCAAGGTAGGATTTGATGATTTGGAAGGAGTGTGGGACTTTTTGCTTGATTTTGAAGAGTAGTCCCTCGTGCCAAATCTTGTCAAACGCCTGGCTGATGTCCAGGAAAATGGCAGAGCAGTACTTTTTATTCTCAAGGGCTTTTTGAATGACATCTACCAACAGATGAATTTGCGCGATTGTTCCATGTCCCTCTCTAAATCCAAGTTGGTGTTTGGGTAAAGTTTCTTCGAGGTGTTGTCTCATTCTAGATAATACTACTTTTTCGAGCAGTTTTCCAGTAACAGGTAGCAGGCTTATGGGTCTGTATGAAGTCACTTCTTGTGCTGATTTACCTGGTTTCAGGATCATGACAACCTGTGTTATTTTCTATTGGCTGAGAAATGTCAATAGTCTCAAGCAAGCAAATTAAATATAACCATTAAATTGCTGGCCATTAAACTTTGTATGACCAAAGTTAATAGCCAGCACCAAATACATGTACAAAAAGTATTTATGTGGGTGTATCTACTTAAATTTATTCTTCTTGCTAAGCGTTGACATTATGGTGAAACCCTCTAGCATCATAGAACTTATGTTCAACAGTGGACAAGCTGATGGTGATCATGACTGAATCAACTGTTATTTATGAATAGTACTGAAAGAGGCATTAGAATAATTAGCTTAATAGTCATAGTTCGCTGCCATGATTGCAACAAGTTGAAAGTGAATACAAGTGAAGCTTCTAACACTGCACACATAAATGTACACACTATAGTGTTTCCAATTTACTGCTTACAGTTTAGCTTACAACGCTTAGCAAGAACTACTTATAAGGAAAACTGGTTCAAAATAGCCATATCCTAAGGGATATGGCTATTATGGCAGTTTTCCTTATTACCAAGCAATAATATAGTAAATCTTAAAATATTGTTCAACTTAAGGAAAACACTGGTGCTTATGACATATTTGAAAGTTTGTTACTCAAATACCTACCTATAATTTTAATTCGGTATTATGAGGCATACAACTAACATGGTGTGTAAACTCGTGATAAGATAAGACAAGTACAAAAATGAAATAGATAAGATACATCCATAACCAATAGCCATTAATTTTGAGTGTTGTGTTGCACAAATATGATATGTAATTTTATCGCTGCGATTTCAATCTCGTATTTAAATGTGACACATAGTTTGTTCAAGTAATGAAAAATTACCATTGAACCACACATATCGTGTAATCAGTATTTCCTTCTATGAATCATTCAATTTTATAATAATATCCAGCTTTGTATAATGTTATTTTATAATAATATTAAGTTTCGTCATCAGTAGACTTATAAAGGTCTGTATTGAAATCGTTAATAGTTGTTAGCCATGACCTGTCAGCCTGCTGTATAGATCCAAATAACGCCACAATACATAATAACCCTGACATGAGTTATAAATGTTTTCAAATATGTTATGCCGAATTTCTAGTCCCCTATTTACCTCCTTGTTAGTATGGGATGTTCTTTTTTCCAAAAATGTAGATACGATTCATTTTTATTTTTACTTGTTAAAAAATAACAGTAATAGTCTAAACACCAATTTGCACCAATTTTCTAACTGAAAATAATCGTACTTCCATACAAACTTCCAGTCCCAATTGAACCCCCTTATGGGGATGATTTTCGTAATTGCATACTAATGTTTTACATATTATATTTATAAATATGTTTTACCCAATTGCAATACACCTAACTTTCACCATAAAAGGAACTCCTGTGCCAATTTTCATGCCTCTGAACATGCTCCACTTGTTTAGTCGGTGCATTGTCTGTCAGTCAGTCGGCTTGGTATGGTTTCTAAATGTCAAAATTTGCAATTGCTCGGCAGTCAATAGCTCGTTGGCTGCTGTCCCACGATATGTGGCGCGGCGACGGACTCCGTTTCTGACTTGGTCGAGTTACAATCTATTTTTTTTTTACACAGACAGAATTTCGCTCTATATATCAAAGTCGCTCTAGATAGTCTAGATTAGAATAAGACCAAGGCCCATATTCCCCAAACACATCGAGATGTCAACGACATTCGAGGTTCTTCTCATTGTGATCTTCACAATGATTTATGATTTAATAAAATTTAATTGATGTTTAAGTATAGAAATTAAAACGGACAGAAAAACAAACTTAGCGTAAAAGATACAGCTCTAAGACATTTCTCGGGAAATACTTGATTGTTTTGACAGCATTTTCCCTTTCAGGTTATAACATCTCCGTCCTACTAGACGTGGACAGCGACTCGATCCCTTCGGATTGGGAGGAGCTTGTGAAGACGGTCGGACTGCTCAAACGGAACTGCTTCGCGTCCGTGTTCGAGCGGTACTTCCGTTTGCAGGAGGATGGCGACATCGCCCACAAGCGGGCGGTCATCAACTACCGCCAAGACGAGACCTTGTAAGTGAATCTAGCTTACTCTACGTTGGTACGGGAAAATTTACAAAATTAAAAACTTTGCTTATTATCATCATCATAATCATCACTATAGCCCGAGTATTCACCTGACCCCCCAAAACATTCCTGTGAGTGCAATGAAGTGATTTGCAATAATCACCATGCTTATAAACGTAGGGATTTATAGAGTATATTCTATCTGTAATATAGTAGGCTTCGTTGGAGGATAATATGGCGTGGAATCCTTCGAATCAATTGCAGGATACGTTTGCTACTATTTGGGCTGACTTAAGGTTAAAGGGTCGACTTAAATGTATAATCTGAATTTAAAAAATCCCAGTATTTTTTTTTCAGTGTATAGCAAACCTAACTACTGAATCAGTATGAAATCCATTTTTTTTTAGTTAATTATTAGTGAATTTCTTACGATGCGCGCGCAGACCTGCACCTATAAGCGATACCTTGACACCTAGGACAACGAAGTCTTAGCAACAGGTTTTTCCCTTCCTAAAAATGAGGTTACGCAGATCGGTACGGTATTTTAATATGCGGTTTCGTGCGGGTTAGACCTCGTATCTGAGTATAGATTGAAATATTATCTAGTACATAATCTTTTGCCGACTCATTAATATGATAGTTCAATCGCCTTAGTATAGAGATTACCACATACATAGTCTCGTTAAGCCAATAGATTCTTGTACTTAACGTAAATGAATATATAATTAGAAATGTTACTACTAATATATACCTACTTGACTAAAGTCAGATTTGTATGGACTGGTCACTTGTTGTATTCAAAAAGATCCCATAAGAAGAACGCGCAACTTTAAAATAGAGAGATATCAATGTCGAGGAGACTTTTACAATACAATAAAAATAATCAGATATCAATAATTCACGTAGTTCATGCTTTACTGAAACTATTTGACAGATGGAATCGATCAATCAATTAAACTATTGGTTTGAATCATTTCAATTTAAGAATTCTTGTCATGGCGACAGAATTAGTTACGAGTAATATGGTGGTAGCTAGCAAGGCGGCCTTAAACAAAGTCCTAACCTAAACTTTTTTTTTTACGTGAGGAAATCTGTTCGCAGACACCCTAATGCACCGAGGGATGCGAAAGGGTAGTGTGAGGTTGACGGACTCGTCGACTCATTAAAACCACCCCGGTGACCGGCGTCGATGCATGTCGAGGGGCTCCGATAACTCTTTAATAACATTTCGGTACCCCTCTCGCAAATCGCCTTAAAAGCACGTCCCGGGAACGACACTCATAGTTGCACCCGGCACTCGAACCTTTTTTTTTTTTTTTTTAACGGGGGGAAATCTGTTTGCAGACACCCTAACGCACCGAGGGATGCGAAAGGGTAGTGTGAGGATGACGGACTCGTCGACTCACTAAAACCACCCCGGTGGCCGGCCTCGATGCGTGTCGAGGGGCTCCGACAACTCTCTATAGAACATTTCGGTGCCCCCCTCGCATATCGCCTTTAAAGCACGTCCCGGGAACGACACCCACAGTCGCCCCCAGCACTCGTGGTGCTACGGCTGCACATGCCACAATGTGTCAGCCGCCCTCCCGGGGTCCGCTACTGACCAGCCGGAGCCCTCGCTCCAACCGCTCACGCAGTCCCGAAAGGCCCCCTGTTCGGCAGGGGGTACCGCCCAAGCCCCTCATGGGGCAGGCAGTGCGGGGCGGCCGTTGCCAGCGCCCCGCCGCCGCCTCCTCCGAGCGGGATCGGCCCTCTCCCGATCTCGCTCGGCGGCCTCTTTCCGAACCAATACGGTCTAACAGAAAGAGGCCACGGCCTTCCAAGCCGTCTCATCTGCCACCATAGCTTCCACTACGCTTGGCAGAGAGAGGTTCTGCCCGATCTGTTGACCAGGATTCCGCGCTCCACGCTCCACGCTGAGCACTGCTCAAGCGTGTGCTGCGCGGAGTCCCGGTCACACCCACAATGGTGGCATTGTGGTGTCGGTTCGCGTCCAATCCTACTCAGGTACTCCCCGAAGCAGCCATGTCCGGTAAGCACCTGAGTAAGGCGATAGGTGACGTGCCCATGCCTCCTTCCCAGCCAGGCTTCGAAGTTAGGCGCAATGGCGCCGACGACGCGTTGGCGCGAGCTTCGCGGTTCATCAAACCGCTCGTGCCACTCCACGAGCGCACGTCGGCGCTCCTGCACACGCACTTCAGCGGGCGCGGTTCCACTCCCATCATCACTGCGGAGACGAAAATACACACGTGCATCCATCTCCGCTAAGATGTCAAGGGGCGGAAACCGCGCCAAGATCGTTGCCGCCTCAAAAGATATCGTACGATACCCTCGTGCGATGCGAATGGCCATAGTACGCTGTAGACTATTAAACAGTAGTCTATAGCGCCTAACACCCGTCAGTCTCCCAGACCAAACGGGCGCTCCGTAGAGTGCCATCGATCGCACGACTCCCCCGTAGAGACGGCGAACTCCCTCCCTAGGTCCCCCGAGATTTGGTAGCAGTCTATGCAGAGCACCCACTACCTTCTGAATCCGGGGGACGGTGCGGCTGAAGTGCTCCCCGAAGTCCCAGCGACCGGCACTCGAACCTAACCTAACCAAACCAAGCACAATATTGTACTCCACCCGGGGATCCAAACAGGGACCTCTGGATCTGACACCGGTAGGCGAACCACCAGACCACAGAGGCGGTTAGAAAGATAAATGGAGGAGGCTCCCTGGAAGTTCAACGAATTAGTAGAAACCATTGTGACTAGTAACGTGTTTGCACCAGATATGTGGAGGCGCAGACGGACCGGGTGACCGTGGTGTTCTCGACCGTGTTCCGGCACGAGGACGACATGGTCATCGGCAAGGTGTTCATGCAGGAGCTCAAGGAGGGCCGGAGAGCCTCGCACACCGCTCCGCAGGTAACTTGGCGAATTAGCCTTTTTTTACAATGGCCGAGTACAGGTGAGGTACAGGTTGAGCATGCAAGTTTTTTTATTTTTTTATTGTACGACATGGATGTGCTTGGCCTTCATCTCACCCGATGTTCAAGTCATGATAAGGCCGAAGGTGCCGCACTTCACCCAGAATCCTCAACAATCTGAGAAACTGGTTATCTTAATTTTAGAATGGTTGTTATGGCGACCGAATTAGGTAAGATGGTGGTAAGTAGCCAAGCGGACTTAAAAAAAGTCCTACCACCAACCATACCAAGCACAATTTTTTACTCCCCCTGGGGATCGAACCCGGGACCTCAGGATCTGACACTGGTAGGCGAACCATTAGACCATAGATGCGGTTAAAGTGTGGCAAGTTTTGTAAACGAGGGTGACCTTTAGACCTTATTGACAGCCTTAAATATTAATATTATCGAGTAATTAAGCATGTATGCCTGAAATTTATAAAGTAAAGTGTCGTCAGTCGTCATACCATAGGATGTATACTATTTTGTACTAGTTTTGTACTATCGCAATTATTGATATAATATAGTTTCATTTGGTTTGCAGGTTTTGTTTTCACATAAAGAACCTCCATTAGAACTAGTGGACACGGACGCGAAAGTAGGAGACAACATCAGTTATGTCACATTTGGTAAGTCGCCACTCTAGCCAAGTTAATCTTTGACATCTTCATCATTGACTCGTTGGGTGCTGTGTGTCCCGCACTCTATGAAAACACACCGTGTACTGCAGCACCCAACGAGTTAATAGCCAGTAACAAGCCTAACTAACAACTAACAGATTGAAAATCAAAGTATTGCAAATACACAACAGATAACAGGTCATATTTTTATGTGTAGATTGGCCCATTCGAAGCTCATCTAGTAGAGTAAAATACCTATCCTGTCTCTCAGGCAAGCTTTCTAGTTCTACATAATAGTATTCCAGACATACAAATGAAATGGGACATGTTATAATATTGTTAAAACGCATATCAAATACACAGGAAATAGAACCTAATGATTGGCGAATACAGTGTGTGACGCGTGCTATTTTGCAGTGCTGTTCCCGCGACACACTTGCGCCGCCGCGCGCGACAACACCATCGACCTGCTGCACATGTTCCGCGACTACCTGCATTACCACATCAAGTGCTCCAAGGTAACGCTCCCGCGCCCTCTAGTGAGTGCAGCCTCGCGGGCTTACAAAAACATCACAGACAATCAATACTGACTTAACCTGGAGGAGGTTCTGAATTCGAATTGGATTTTTTAATCTATGATCTAATCTAGTGAGTGCAGCCTCGCGGGCTTTTAATACGCTCACAGACAATCTACACTGACTTAACCAGGAGGTTCTAAATTCGAATTGGATTTTTTAATCTATGATCTAATCTAGTGAGGGCAGCCTCGCGGGCTTTTAATACGCTCACAGACAATCTACACTGACTTAACCAGGAGGTTCTGAATTCGAATTGGTTTTTTTAATCTATGATCTAAACCGTGTCGCTTTTGTTTCTATTCGTTTGAGATTGGTCCCTTTTAATTTGGTGAAATCTGATGAAGATTTTCAATATCACCGCCAGTTGAAAGCCGAAGTTAGAAAATATGATAAGTTTAAATATTTTGAAAATATGAGTTACCTTGCACACGACAACGATCCTATTGTTTGGCTCGGCAAGTCGGCACTTATCTTAAAATTCTAACTAAAAACGGTACGCTTTTTATCATCAGTACTGGCAAAGAGTAAACCCACTAACAGAACAATATTGAAGTATTGTGATCTGGTAGTTCACCCACCGGTATCAGAACTAGGGATCCCAGGATTTTCAAGTTATGATATGGCCGTAGGTTCAAGCATTCTTCCTATGTACGAAGCCTTAACGTACTGAGGAACTGTGTATCTTAAGCCAGACTCTAAATTTATTTGTCTAAACAAATAAATGCCAGAACAAATTAGGTAAGATGGTGGTAGCTAGCCAGGCGGACTTAAACAAAGTCCTACCACCAACCAAACCAACCATAATATTGCACTCCCCTTGGGGATCGGACCCGAGACCTTTGGATCTGAAACCGGTGGGCGGACCACTAGAACACAGAGGCGGTTAAAGCGGGCTTGCCGGCTTTTAAAGTTAAGATAGACAGTTGCTCAGAATGTTGAGGATTCCGGGTGAAGAGCGCTTCCACCTAGGGCCTGGCCTTAATATAACTTGACACCAGGTGATGAAGGTCAAGAGCTTCCTTGTCGTAGAATAAAAAAAAGTTTGGGAGAGTAGTACTTCTGCTTGTCTTCAGCGAGTTTTTGATCAAAAACTATAGAATAACATAATCTGTTGACGTAGGTGTACGTCCACTCTCGCATGCGCGCCAAGGCGGGCGACTTGCTGAAGGTGCTGAATCGTGCTCGTCCACAAAACACCAGTCGACCCGCCGAGCGGAAAACTATCACGTGAGTACCTACTACCTTATGTAAACATACAATAAGGCATATATTTGACCGGTTTAGCTCTAAATCCATCCTTACTGTTCATGTATATAATGCATACATATTGCGGCATGTATGGGCATCGGTAATTTGTTATAGTCACAATTTTGCAACTTTTGTTAAATTTACCCCACTCGGATGGTTGGTCTCCGAGGCTTGCAGTAATAAGCGGTGCCTGAATAACTATGATCAAAAAGGGGAAGTTAAGCAAATGTTATATTCAATTCAAAATTCGAAAGCTTTTATTTAACAATCTTAAAATTCGTTTTCTATTTAAGTAGGTGGGTACATAAATAGTCTAAGCTTAAGAATTTCGCGATCACTAGTTTTCCTTCTCCATAGTGCACCAGCTGTTTCTTTGTCAAGTCATCTTCCCATTGTCGAAATGGTCTTCCTCTCGCCCTTTTCCCTTCTCTGATCTAATAAGATGACCAGCCCATTTCCACTTCAACTTCTTTTTTGTGTAGGATATAACTGCTATTTTTGTTTTTCTTATAACTTGAAGGTTTGTTTTATATTTTGTCCTTAGGTTCAGCATGCTTCTTTCTATGATGTATTAACATGTCTCAAGCCTACTGTTGTTTTTCTTTGGTTAGTGGCCATGTAAATGTTGTAACACATGATTAAACCCAACACAGCAAGTTTTAAATTTAACCAACTCGGTTGGTTGGTCTGCGGGATTCGCAGTTATAAGCGGGATACTGTTGACTGTTTTAATGAATTATGGTAGCCCGTACGTGTACTCACAAAGCTATGTAAACTTCTTCACTGACTAACTGACTGATTTGCTGAACTCCCGGGACTCGTTCCCGTCGTCCCGTAGGAATTTCCAAAAATATTTTTAGATACTTACTTTTTTAAATTCCCCCCTCACAAATTTCCGTTTTATGGTTCTTTCAATGTTCGGGGGGTTCCTCATTCATACTTTTAAATTGAAGATTAACCATATCATAAGTAATATGTTGATTTAATTCTGTAACTACCTCTTAGTACAATTATCAGTATACACGTGGACCAGACGTTAATACTGGTAATTGTACTACCAATAGTGTAGAAATTGTGTAAAATATACCTGGTTATTTATTACTTAACTATTTTTGTATGTGTAAGTTTGTTTTTTTGATAATTTAATGTAGATATGTTTTTTTTGTTGAAACTTTCTGTTTCACATTCTAAGGTGGCCGCTTTTATTATTTTAGTTATCAAACACAATTTATTGTACTAAGCTAGCATTCATGGTTTCCAAGATATTAAAGTTTTTATAGATCAGAATTATTAAATACATAGATGTATGTAATAAATAGCCTGTATCATCCCGGAATGTCCATTCCAAATTTAGTAATTGATAATGCAGTTATTCATACAGAATTTTAATCTTAAATGTGCTCTCATGTTTTCGCAATTATCTATAGCGGACGCTCTTAGTCATAACACAGTGTGTTGTGTACTATTTAGAAGGTCCCCAAAGGATGTATTTAATGCATTTAGGTCATGCATGACAGACGATCTGTAACCTAACTCGATCAACTTCATTAAGCGCACTGCCTATGAATTATGCAACAGTAGTATTGACGCCCACGGATCGTGAATCACTTACTGGAGGCGCGTTGCACCGGTGACATACATTGCATAGACTCACGACTTTAGTATCGTACGGGTCTCTTGACACTGGGAACACTTAGTCTAGGACAAGTAAGGAATTAATTAAGATAAATGCAGATAATCAAATTTAAAATAACACATTATGGGTTCAGACCCATAATGTGTTATTTTATATTTGATTTTGATTTTTGAAGATATCCAGTTCCTCAGTATATTGAGGACTATGTCAGCATAGTCCTCAATAGATTGAGGAACTGGATATCTTACCTCTAAATTCCGGAACACAAGAATTTAGAATAGTTGCTATTGCGATAGACTTAAGTTAGGTAACAGAGTAAGATTTGTTCGTTATTCTGTGATATTAACAAGCCTAATAGCTCAGTTGGTAGTAACTCTGCCTTCTGCGCTGTAGGCTGTGGGTTCGATTCCCACCCAGGACAAACATTTGTGTGATGAATATAGATGTTTGTTCTGTGTTTGGATGTTGTATCATAAAGTATGTATGTATTTACAAAAAAATATTTAAGTATTCTATCCGTAATCTAGTTTCCCATATTACAAGCTAAGCTTAGTTTGGGGTTAGATGGCGCTGTGTAAAATTTATGTCCTGTAATATTATATATAACTTATATAATATTGTAATATTATATAAGTTAGTATCTAGGTGCTCTAGGAGAGAAGCGCGTTTAAAGGCTTAAGAGGCTCGTGATCCCTTGATAGCATCCAGCGTCTTAAAAATGTTATAAAGACACAAAATTTCACAACCCGCGTCGGGACTCTTACCGCCATCTTTTTTTTTCGTCGCGGGTTGTTATTTGTTGTCTCTTTATCATTTGTAAATGTTGTGACCAAGTGCAATCACTTGAAATACAAAAACAATAAAAAAAGCGAAAATGCCATTTCTCGCTATTGATTTGAACGTATGTTCAGATACAAGGCCAGTTTAACATAGTGAATCTTTGCTAGATGGCGTTAATCAGCGGTTATGCTGAGTTGGAAATGGTAATAAAATTTGTAAACAGCATCAGGGGGTTATCACTATGTATCCAGTGTAGAAAAAACGAGACGTAATGGAATATATAAGACATTGCGGTTAGGCCCGGGACACTCGCTGCTCAATTAGAGCTTTTCCGGCTAGAGGAAATGATGCGGGTACGAGTACCGTCGCGGGTTGCGAATTTCTGTGTCTTTATAACAGTTGTATGTTCCGTATTTTTAATTTTGTTTATTTTTTTTTCCAGTGGGCGAACATTTATCAGGCGGGATTGAGCGATCGCCGCTGGCGAGACAGTCGCCGTAGACTCCGGTCGCCGCGCACATTCTGGTGACATCCATAACTCTTCACACTCACTACTACTAACCTCCCTTACCTTACACCACCGTGCAGTTCATATATTATTACATCCGGTTAAAAAATTAATCCACGTTATATAAACATTCGACTTCGTTCCCGGCATCCGGTGGAAAATTTTCAAAATCCTTTTTAGTGCACACCTACGCTACAAAAGACCTCAGGATAATATTTAGATATCTGTAGCTGAATTATTATTTTATAAGGATGGAGAATGCTTTTCTTTGTCAGTGGGTGCAACTTTGTTTACAGTTATATTGAGACACCCATAACACCTATTTGTGTGGATTGATTCGAGATGATGCCGACAGAGTGTAGGCTTCTACATTCGCGGTTCTAGACATTCTACGTGTCACTATGTCACGCATCCAAAATGTCACATTTGGTATTCATTTCGTGCTCGTAATTTATTTGAAATAACCAGTCGCAAAGTACTTGCATTGGAACTCGATGCCAAGCACTAACAAACCGCCAAATCCTCAGATACGCTCAATGTATATTCCACTGGACAGTTTTCATAGCAAGTAGCAGATTTGCTCATTGTATTTATTACTATATTTATTGTCAAGTCTTCAAAGCCTAGTTACGTCAATAATGTTGCCGTAGTATCTTGTTTTGTTAAGAGAGCTATATGAATGATGACACTACGTCTACAAATGGGTTCCTATCGTAGCACGTTCCCTGAAAAAAATCCTGACTGGTAACGTTCAACTTTACTTCAAATTTCATTCAGTCTTATCGTCAAGGATGAAAAAAACGCGACGAATGGTAGGCGCTATTAAGTTTGAATAAAATTTCAGGTGCGTTTAATTTGAGTACTGGCCTTAGATCATGTTGGCAAAAGCAAAACGCTTGCGTTTATAAACGTTGCATTACTTATACTTGTGCTGTAATACCCCTGCATATTAAGTTATTTTTCCAATCCTCGCGTAGGATAGATGTATAAAATATAGCATAATCAATCGTTTCGATAACTGATAAAATTGTAAATCGAAATAACACACAGGAATAAAGCACAAATACGAATTATGTTATTAATTTAAACCTCTTTTATATCACCACTCCTATGTTTCATGATAGTAATACGAAACGAACAATAATAACTTCACGTTACGGTGCATCCAGACTCATGGCAAATGCAAGTCAAATCAAAAATATAATCGCCATTTGTCAATTTACATCTCGTACTTGTGGCGATTCTTGCTTACTGCATTTGGGTACATTTGTCTATGCTTGACTCGACAATTAGTTTGTTTCGCTTAATCGCTTGCAACGAGTCATGAGCCTGGATGACCTTTAGGTAGGTCCGATTCAATTATAAAATAAGTGAAAGTGTATAGTATTTCTTAATAGTATATCCCGGTTGGGAGCTGATGAATAAACTGTAATGGCCTTTTTTACGATGGTTGAGTTGAGATCGCGTCACTTCTGTCCATGGGCGTTCGGAGTTCTTACTCTCTTATTGTCTCGAGTCACGTGGCAACCCACGTGTATCACATGTTATGTAATACATTATGTGAACTTGCTCTGCGATTTCAATGCGCTATTTGTCGAAAAACTGACAGGATATCTTAATTTAGTTGACTTAAGTTGTTGTTTTAACCGCCTCTGTGGTCTAGTGGTTCATCCCACCGATTCCCAGATCCAGAAGTCCCGGGATCGATCCCCATGGGTACAATTTATGTGCTTGGTTTGGTTGGTGGTAGGACTTTGTTTAAGTCCGCCTGGCTAGCTACCACCATCTTACCTAATTCTGTCGCCATAATAACAATTCTAAAATTGTTGTGTTCCGACATTTAGAGGTAAGATAGCCATTTCCTCAGTTTGTTGAGGATTCCGGATGAAGTGCGCCTCCACCTTCGGCTTCATCTTAACTTGTAACCAGGTGAGATGAAAGCCAAGCGCTTTCCCGTCCTAAAATAAAAAAAATTGTGACCTTTGTGAGTTAAATAATGTCGAGGGTTGGTAAGACTCCGAATAACCAATGCACGGCGGCGGACGCGATAGTCGCTAGTTTAGAAGAGACACGATACATTTGGTATCTGATATGTGCAATTCGAACAGAACTAAACGATTTCAAATTGCATTTTATTTTAAATTAGGACAAAAAAGTTTTAGTAAATTTGTTAATCGTTTGTATTTATAATGATCGGCCAGCACGTACTACACCAATAGATAGATGGCTACTGCAAATCAGAGCAATAAATTGTGCATTTTATCAATTGAAATGTATAGATTGGACATTATTAGTAATAAGATACTATTATTGCAGTTAGATGAGTGGTCAAAGATGTAGCGGGTCATGGACTGAGGTTGGCTAGAACAATTGTAAGGTTACATAAACATTATAAGAAAATCGCGTAAGTCAAGTAAACGTGAATGTAATTAAGACAGACTCGGAAAGCAACATTTGTGCAAGGAATATATTACAATCATGTTAGTGACAAAAATATAGCCAACTTGAATTTATGTAATATTATTTGCAAGATGTATTATTTATGTATTATAATGTAAGTTTAAAGTTGCTCTATATTAAAGTTTCAAATTCATTGGATAATGGTTTTTAATGTCAGTTTTTAACGCGATATGATGTAAACTGCAGATTACGGAAGTTATTTGTGAATATGTAATTAATCTTGATTTAAAAATCCGTTTATACTATTTTTTATTTTCTAGATTAAATAAAACTTACTGCAACATGTGTTATTATTTACCAATTACGACGAAAATTCTAAGAAACATTTTTAGGTAAATTTTTGATGTGCACGAAACAAAAATAATTTATATTAAAATGTCATATGTACTAAGTAACAAAGCCATTAAAATAATATGTGCAACTAAACTATGTCCCTATAAAGGAAGCAATCGGATTTCTAGAACCGTTACAAACGGCCTATAGGTAACTCAACTGTCCCAAACCAATACCAGACAGAAGCGTGCTCAAGTCACTGGCTACATTGCCACGCTGAATAGCTATGTTAATTCGCCGTCCTAAATAAGAGCCATCCCTTGTCAAATACATATTTTACATCTTCAGTGCATTTCTATAATACACCTAGTTTTTTGGGTCTTTATCCGGGCTTAAACCCGATATGGGGGTGGACAACCCTCGCCTTCGAAGATCACAAAGGACTGGTGATCCTTTAAAAAAAATTACAACAAAAAGGTACCTACTAATATCTGATGATGTAAGGACGGGTCACGAATCCTACACTACACCTTTGTATAATGTAGGATTTGTGTACTTAGTAGGTAGCTCGAAAATGGACATTCTATGAAATTAAAGCTTGTGTATTTTACACATCTCAAAACAAAAACACAACTATGTATCTAGAATTCCATCTTGTTTGCCGAAGCGGTGGGCGATGTCGTCGGTGACTTTGGCGCGGCGAGTTTCGTCAGCGTCGCCACCTTGGTCGCGAACTTCACAAAGCTGGGATTGGAGACTTGAGGCTCCGGCTTCTGGCCGCCTTCCGGTTGGAACGAAGCATCAAGCGAGCCTGCAAATGTATTAACAAACATAATATTACCTACAATTGTTTGCGTGCGCCTTCTACATACACTCCCACAGACTAGGTGGAGCTGCTAAGGTAGGTACTCTATACCCTAGTTTTGTAAGGGTAAAAAAAAAAGATTTGATTTATTTATTTATATGTTCAACCAACAAGGTGCACACTAAAACAATTAATACATAAGCAACCACACACAAAGGCCAAGTGCCACCTCAATTATAGGTTCAAACCTAAAAAAAAAATTAAAAGCTCTTATCAACATTATTAAAACATTAAACAATTTCGTAATAAATTAAAATTAAATTAATTTGCAAAAAATATTTAAAATCAAGAAAGACAATTAAATTGAAAAACTAATGATTAGATATTACAAAATTTCATACCAATTTAAAAAATTAAAATTACAATAAAACTAAAACAGTAAAAGTAAATTAACTGAAACAATAAAAAAAGAAAAATAATAACATAATTGTTTCTTAATTATAAAATCAAAGCCTATCGACATAATAAAAAAAAGAACCCCGTTTGTTTACAGGATATCCCAGAAGATAAGCCGGCAGCGGGCGAAGGCCTGATATTGACGTCTATTAAAATATGAAATAAGAGTCCTATGTAGGTAAACTCCTGTATGTAAGTACTTACCTGATTATGCTGACAGATTATGAGTAAACATTTAAAAAAACTACTTCGAGAATAGATCGCATATTAAAATAATTAGTTACTTGTTGTGTTTGACAACCAGGTAAGGGTATGTTATCTATTTTGCTATCTGTGATACGGTACCTAGGCACTGGGTCGGAAATGTTTAGGGAGATCTGTATTGTGAATTTTACAGGTTTTCAGGAGCAATCTAAACATAACTATTTTTTATAGCAATCGAACCAGATACCTATCCTGTCATGTTTGAAAAACCATTCAACACGGCAGTGTTTGTATCATGTTTGTCTTGGAAAAATATTTTTTACTGCTCGACAATGTCTAATTTTACATAATATCATGCAATCTCAAATCAAAATAGGTAGGTATATCCCAAGGGAGGTGAAGATGTATTAAACCTTCCTAGGGAGTAAAGTGATTTGAATTTGGAACGTCAAATTAGTGTGGAAACTCAATGCCCAATAGGCATTGTAAAAAGGGTTTGTACGAAATAAAAAATAAATAAAAAGGCGCGAATGCAAAAAATGTGAAACAAATGACGGTATTAAGTGCTGTAATTTCAACAGATCTTAATTTTATTATAAAAAATATTTGTGTTAGGTATGACTACGACTTTGTTTAATGGAGAATAACAAAAATGACTCTTGAGTCCTTTTAGTTTATTTTCAACATCAATATTCACTTTTGATTTGTAGCTGTATATAGCTGTAACAGAATAAATACCTACCTACTTAAATTATGGAACCTTTGCCTTTTGTTGTCTGGCAGAAGGGGTGTAGAGTAGGTATGCTCCTCTTTGTCTTGGGCAGCTTGAACCCCTCGTTTCACTCTGGACTCGTAGCTAGCGAGGGAGTAATGTAGAGTTACTCTCTCGCTAGCTACGCTCGGGTCGTCGCGTCGGTCCCCTTGTTAGGTACAGGGTTCAATATGCCGCCCGTCACCTTGCTTTATCCCCTGGGTGCATAATCTACCTGATATTGCTGTTATGTATATTTCGATTTGAATTAAGTGTTTATAATTAAAAGCGCTGCAAATTTAGATTTTCCATATCCAATTTATACCTGAAAATGTCTTATGAATTGCATATAGATAGGCTACCTAAAGCCATTTCGACAAGGTAAGCTATATAAGGTTTGTAAAAAAAAATCGATAGGTAGGTATTGATATGTCCTAGGTACCTACTCTAAAATCCCACTCGTTATTTTTCTTTAGTGTGCATCAGTTTTGTCTTACATACACCTACCTTGTTCAATAGCGGCGTTCTACTAAGAGAGGTTTTGTAATCTAACGTCCACAGCTGTAATAATCAGCTACCATACTTAATAACAATAAATACCTACTTTAAAATTAAGAATTATTATTTTCATTACGTAATGTGATATTACGTAATGAAAATAATACGTAGGTATACTTACTTTGTTGAGGAGACACGATGGAGCTAGGTTGTGATTCCGGCTGGTTGGATTGGGACTGGGACTCCATCTGCTGGCTGGATGTCTCGTGGAGTAAGTCCAAAGCTGAATCAAACTAATGATAAGCGTTTGCTACCTAGTGATTTGTGCTAATGAAAAATTTCGCACAAATGTTATCAATGTTATCAGAGCAAATAATTGTCTTGTAGGTTCTGTCAAGATTGTAACGCAGTTATTCCTGCGTTCTAGCGTAGGCAGGAAGTTACTTATACTACATACATAAAACGTAAAACCGACTGCATACAATGTCATTAATAATATTAATGGTCACCTACGTTACATAAATTCACAAAAAAATACAATCAAACTAACTAACATGTATGCACAAGGTAAGCATTAAAGCAAGGGTTAGTTACAAATAAAATTTTCACTAGCCTACGCAGGCTAGGTTGTACCTGATTATAGCTAAGTATATAGATAATTGAATCATTCATCATCATTAATCATGTATTCACTAAAACCAGTTGCGCCTCTTTTTTTCAGAGGTGGGTAGGAGATAGGGTCAACACTTTCTACGATCCTAGCTTCCATTTATGTACAGATTTAGTAGGATAGATACCTACTTAGAGCTAATTCCATTTTTGTCTATCTCTATCATGGACGCACATCACGCTAAAAATACTGGATTGGATTTGAATGAAACCTTGTATAATTAATACTGATAATTATTACCTAATCTCAAGAATCAAGTAAACTTATAATCTCCACTGGGTTGTAAGTATCTACCTTTTGACTGGAAAGGATTTCGAACACGAAACTATAAATGGTAAATATTTTTTTGGTAAACGAAAATATCACATCACACATCAACAGCCGATTAGTGTCAAAAAATGGAGGGTTTTGCCATAATCACCAAGAGGCGGATTAGCGATCTCAGTAAAGGTGATACACAGAAGGAAGCTGCTGCCCTTCTTCTGGTGAGATCCCTTTGTAGGCTTTTACGACATCCATACGTATAGTATGTTCGATCAAACAGCGACCGCCACGGCAAACGATATAAATCTAATCTTATTCGATTTATTTTAAAATTATAAACTATGAAGAGATAAACATAAATATAAATTAATTGTCACAGGCGATTTTTGATGAGTGAGGTAGTTTTTGAGTTTACTTAAAATATTTCACCCATATCTTTTTAATGGTTGATCCGATCAATTCGAATTTTTAATATGCAGAAATTACACTTATATACCCATCAATATTATCATCATCAAGCAGTATATATGGATTTTTTAAACTAGATATTTTTTGTACCGATTGATGAGTGAGAATGAGAGAGATTATATTAATAAATACTCTCTGCATATTCAAAATGTTGAATTGATTCGGATCAACGATTCAGAACATATGGGTGAAAAAATGTATTTCTTTTCATCCCAATATCTCAAAATCAATTTACATTTATTTCATCATACATTTTCGATTTAATTAAAATCGGATAAACCGTTGTGCCGCGCCGTCACAAACATTGCCACTTAGGCACATTCGTGCATACAAAAAAAGTCAAATACTCTCAACATTTCAACGAATTGGTTACGTTATTCACAATTCAATAAATAAGAAGGTGTTATTCACACAACACGATGACAATATTTATATAAATACAAGTAATTGTAACAGGCTCATGTTTTTGGTGAAAAAGTAACGCTGGTTTTCAGGCCCACTATAATGAAAATGTTCGCAACCGCCGTTTATGTAGCGCATTCTAGGAGGGTCACAAATGGGTTCTTCAATTATTCGATTAAATTTTCTTACAAGGAAAAAATGAATATAGGTATCTAATTGGTATTACATAATATTCATAGTTAAGTCAGGACAACGTCTGTCGGGTCAGCTAAGTAGTATAATAATAAGTAGGTATATATTTACACACGTAGTCTAGTGGTTCGCCCACCAGTGTCAGATCCAGAGGTCCCGGGCTCGATCCACAGGGGGAGTACAAAATTATGTTTGGTTTGGTTGGTGGTAGGACTTTGTTTAAGTCTACCTGGCTAGCTACCACCAACTTACCTAATTCTGTCGCCATAATAACAATTGTAAAAAGAAAGTTGTGTTCCGGCATTTAGAGGTAAGATAACCAGTTCCTCAAACAGAGGATTCCGGATAAAATGCATTTCCACCTTCGTCCTTTGTCATAGCTTTGTTCTTACTTACTTGTAAGTTAGGTGAGATGAAGGCCAAGAACCTTCCCGCCATACAATAAAAAAAAAGGCAGAGGTACCATCATGTTACTAATTATCTACCTATATCATACTATAGGAAATGTTTTAATGTAAGTAATACTGTACTTAGATATACATCATTTAAACATAGTCATGGCTACCAAGGTACCTACTAGTAATTTTGACATTAGTATCAATGTAATAATAATTATACTTATGTAATCAAGATCAATTTCCGGCTAAAGCAATGTTTAGATATGTCTGATAACTACCCTGTGCCAGTCTGCTCCGTTTTAATTGACCATCCTGGATACGGGTCACATGGCCACTGCGGCGGTTTTGGCCTCAAAATAGGACCCCTCTATCTCAGTCCGTGGATAAAAGGCGACAAAGATATCTAAAAAAATGCATCATCCTCCTGAGTACCTGCTTATTAATAGGTCAATGCGAAACTGCCTGCCAAACGAAAAGGTAATGGCAAAATCTCCTCCAGTGGGTATACCTACCTATGGAAGGAGGTTTCCTACCTTTTACTAAACATTTATATTAACGTTACTGTGTTAGGGGTTAAGGGTGTCAACAGTTTACCGTCTTTGAGCGACATTGCATCCATCTTGGCATCCTGTATGGTCTCTAGCTGCTGACGGAACTTGCAGGTGATCTTGCGCCTCTGATAGTCCGCCTCGATCTGTTGCTTCGTACGGGGAATGCGGAATCGAAAACAGCAGCATACCATGACAACTAAATAAAAAAATAATCAATAAAACTGAGACGTCAAAATTGATTAATAGCTAATTAAAATATAAATCAATTGCTTGAGCTCTGAAGTTTGCGGTACCTAAGTATACCTAGTGTGTAGATTTTATACGATCGATTTATATATGATTAACGTACGATCGGACTTCGGCAAGTCCGATCATACTTAATAGGTGTCCAAGACTGGAAATGGAGAGTAATACTTATATTATATACCTACTACTGTGGACGATAACCGACCTCTAACCTACCTACTATAATAATATGAATGATTTCAGAATAGTAGTAGCACATACCATTAACATGGACGTAAGTACTATACAAACTTACCCAATGTTGTTACGCCTGCAATACAAAAGAAAATAAGGTGCCAGATCCTAATTTTTGCCACAATTGGCTGCTCCAACCACGCCGTATTCAGAACGTCCGTTATGGGATCTAGGGACATTGTTAAAAAAAAGTTTCGCGGTACGCGTCCCGGTCGGAATACGACTAAGTGAAAACTAATTTTCGCTTTTTCAGCGGAGTGGTTTGGCCGCACCTAAGCGCACCACACCCTATGAGTGGGCCAGACACTCCCATGAACTCCAATTCCCATCATAAGGTAGGTAATTGTATAGCTAGTTGTAAGATTTACTCCTACAACTACATAGCTATACCACCTTAGAATTTTGATGTTTAGATTTATATGTTTGTGGTTATTAATATTATAAAAAAAAACATCGATCACAAGAAAAGGTATTTCAATGATGTCAGCGATGAGCTTCAACTCATCGCTAGTAAATGTTTGAATAGGGCGCGCATTTTCATTTGAATTGGGCGTACTATTCGAAGGCGATGTTGCTATGATTATAAAAAGCGATGTCTGGCTGCGCTACCTCGAAAATTTTACCGAAAATATTAAAATTTCCGTACAGAATCAAGAAAATCTACATCACTACCCTTGAGCCCGATCTAACCACACAGCTTCGTTGGCAGTGTGGAAGTTTGTTGGCAAATATTGGTCGTACTGGTCGGGTCGTACCATTTATACTCTACTTGGCCGTCACCGTAATTTATAAAAATCCCTGGGTATGGATGGATAGGTGCACTGAGCATGTAAGGATAGGTGATTATCCGGAATAATGGTTTTCACTGTTTTTTCTACTGCCAACACTGACTTAACATTTCTTTCTTTCTTTCCCTTTCTGTCATTTTCTGTTTCAGTTTCCCGCAGAAAATAGGGTGTCGAATTTGACTGGCCGTCTTTTATTTCTAACCTCCGTATTTATTACTATTCAAAGATCGAAAATGAGTCTTTTATGATAATTGTGGTGTAGTTAACGTACCTAAAGGCTGTCATAAGTGATGTGGTACAAGATCGTTTGTGTTCTTACGGTCACTCTGTAGCGTTTAGTATAAAAATTAAACATGGCTTCGAATCGAGGAATTCAGATCGGATCCGCGTGGTTTCAACGGAAAATAAACTTGAGGCCGCAACATCGAGGCGTGCACCTAGTCACCGAGGAGATCCTCAAGCTGGTGCCTGAGCTCTCGCAGTTCTCGGTCGGTCTCTGCCACATCCAGAGTGAGTATTGTCGACCCGAATACTTGCCGCCGATCTTGCACATTCGTTTGTCAGTGTTCATTTGCCCTACATAGTCTGGCGCGGTTATCAGTTAACTAGGCCGCGCGGAGTGCAGTGATAAGAGCTTGCATTTGTAGCGTCAGTGCTCAAGGTTAACCGTTCCTGAGTGGGACACCAGCTGATCAGTACTATATATTGTTTTCAGTACTGCATACGTCCGCGAGCTTAGCGCTTAACGAGAGCTGGGACCCCGATGTTAGAGATGATATGGAGATGATGCTCAATAAAATCGTACCAGAAGGTCTCCCATACCGCCACTCGTGTGAAGGTCCTGACGATATGGTGAGTTTTCTTGCTCTAATTCACGCGAAGTCGCTAATTTGCTAATGAAAACAGTTGAATTGTAATATATATAAATCGAAATTCAAAACTCACTGTTTATGTTTGGTTGATTGTCATTTGTTATGATTGCATCTTCTCATCAAGTCATTAATTTCATACTGTTTTTACCATCACAAGCAACTGAAGTGTAATTAAGTATAAGTATGGGAAATATGGCTTAGATATTAGAATAGTAAGTCTTCAGTTATGTATGCTGCCATATGCATGAGCCCTAAGGACTCGAAAGAAGTTCGACTATCAACAAAATTGGCTCACAATTGGAAAACACATGTTACGCTATATGGAGCAGAGCCAGGGGCAAACACTAGTGAAATTATATCAGTAATAAGTTCGAAACAGGCACAGTGGCAACTGCTTAGACCTCTGTGTCTTCCTGGATATGACAGGACATCAAAATAAAAAAATGGTTTTCATTAAGGCATTGGCAATTTTTATCGATCAAACTTATCAGGCATGCTATTTGTAAAAATATGTGTGTCTTATCTGTTTGATAAGGATTAAAACTTTTGAATGATCACAATTAAATTGGGTTAAACCAAAGCTAATACTCATATGACTACAAAATCCGAGTGCCAAAGCAGAAATCTCTGAAGCATAACAATGAAAATCCCGTTTATAGCACAGCAGATATCAAACAAAGAGTAGAAAGGACAATACTAACCAATTAGGTAATACATACCAGTATTTTTTAATTTAGCAAATAAATTCAACTTGCTATTCAACACATTCCTAGGTCTTGAATGAAACTATACAGGGTGAGTTTTTTTTTTCAGGGCCACTGAGGCCAAGTTTGAAACTGAGAGTTATTGAAAAGTCATTTTAGGAGTTACATGCTCGATTTAAAAAAAAATAAGTTCTGCATTTAAGAAAATCAATATTTTTTTAGTTTAACTAAAAAAGTTAGTTTTTGAAAAAAAATTTTTTTTTGCATATTCAAGTTTATTTGTTTGATAGTAAAATAAATAATGTATTATGACTATGTGCCCAAAGTTGTTGGAACACTTTCAAAATTGAAAATTTATGAATTTAACTTTCAGCATTTAGTAAAGATAACATATATGTAAGACATTCATTCATACTTACTATGCTTAATTTAAGCTATTAAAACCTCTTTTGCTGTATTTTATGATCATGATGAGCATAAATTTAATCATAATCGGATTAAAAAACGTTAGTTTTTTAATGCAGCTGATGACAAGGCACGGACACACTAATGGCTGAACATTTTAAATATTGTCGTACCCACCATACAGTTGCAGATAGAAAATAATTATTTGAAAAATATTTTTTAAGCACTTTTTTTGCTTTGAACTTCAGTATCGCTTATTCTCCAGTTTTGCACAATGGTGACGTTGTGCAAAACAGGAGTATCCAGAAATTTGTTCATATTGGACTCATTTTAACATATTGTGCCAATATTGTAACATAGATAAAAAGTCAGACCTGTCATATATCCATATAGACAGTAACCTACATGAAGAAGGAGTGCAGAAAGCAATAATTTCAACCACTGTGAGACCACTAGTAACCATAAATCTTTTTATTTTAGCCTGCACATGTGAAAGCATGCTTTCTGGGCTCCTCGCTGACAATACCAATCACAGATGGAAAACTCAACTTAGGAACTTGGCAAGGTGTCTGGCTTTGCGAGCATCGGAATCACGCAGGCAGCCGGAAGGTATCTATAAACTCTAATTTTCTGCTAGCTTACAAATAATTTGCTACATTAGAAAGTACACTAGCTTATGTCATCGCCCATGCGGTACCTTCGTAAAAAGTAGCCATGTCCATCCCCAGGATACAATTGATCTTCTTGCCAAATATCTTCACGATCCATTTGAAACACTGTAAAAATGTAAACAAACAGGGTGACAGGCAGGGCCACTTTTAAATATCAGTGGTACAAAAAAACCATGAAGAGTGAGACTAAGTTACTAATAAACTTTCTAAGAAACATTGTTGTAGCTCCGGACACAGTCCACTAAATAATTTTAAATTCCTTATGAAAAAGATGAATAGTTCACTATGTGACACATGGGATACAGAGATACAGAGGAGCTCTCCTCATTGATGATGGTGAGTGCCTTGGATGTAGGGTTGTTTCAGGGTGTATTATCAGAGCAGATCTCTATCGCCGCTATTGCACTCTACAAGTCGGCATTCATTGTATTCAAGGGTGAATCAGTGATTGTATGTGAGACCTAATGGGACTGACATAGTTGATATTGATTTAAAGTCCATAAATCAAACAAGAAAAAAAATGTGGATACATTTGAATGCCACACAATATTAGATGAGTGTGGCTGCATATTCAATTGTCTGTCTGATTTGACTTTTAGGCTGTTTAATTTTGGGTTAAGGATTGTTTGTCAGCTAGTTACCAAGCCAACTATTGTAAGGATATGAAAACCCAAATTTCCTTACCTTACCCATGTCAATATCACAGCTCAAATAAAATGTTACTAAAATTATTTTATGCATTTTTAAATTGCAATTATTGTAAAAGAAAAATTTTGCAAACAGGTCAGAAGAGATTATTAAATTCAAGGTCTTGTTGTAAAGTTCAAATTTTATATTTATATCTCTTATAAAATTTACAAGGAGAGAGATGAGAGAGTAAGTAAAGTATCCAGAGAGATATAATGAGATAAAATAACGTAAATACATTAGATATTCATGAAACAAATTCATTACACACCTCATGCCTCAGAGGGGGATGTTCCTCAGGACTATATTGTACGCGTGATATGGTATTTGGGAAATTGTATCTTCAAAACACACTAACGATTGACTTCCGGTAACAAAAATGTTGTGTTTATATTTTCCAAATTGTCACCTAATCTGAGTGAAATTTGCTTGTAAAGAATCAATCAACTAGGTTACTTAACCAGAGGAACCACCTTAACATGTTTTAGGAAGCAATAGCAACTAAACTAAAGGTACTTTTAAAATTAACATGTATGAAATATGTAATAAAAGCACTCCAAAATGTTAATAGTTCACATACCCTAATAACTATGTAGTTATTTAATTATCATGACCTATTTTTGCCTAGCAGGGTGAACTGAGAGGGTTAACATTTTTGTTTTAGGTTTCATAAAATATTTCTGAGAAACATCATATATTTTATGCGCTTACGAAACTTGTGTATTTGCAACTTTAATAACTAATGCATTGAATATAAAGCACATCTAAATATACAAAATTGTAGTGTAGCTGACTGACTGACAATCAACGCACAGCTAACTAGTCGAATTAGACTTGAAATTTCAGGGTAGCTTCCTATAGTATGGTGTAGGGGTGCATTTTCGAACAATAAGTACTTATAATTAGCTAACTATGGACAATGGAAGTAGTCAGGCTACCTAAGGACTCTTACAAATGTTATATAGATTACTCGAATGTTCCAGAAGGCGCTTCCTTCTGGAACAGTTGGAACCTTCTGCCCAAGACACTGGCTGCATTGCCTCGCTGAATAGCTGTGCTGATTCGCTGCCCTAAATAAGAGTCGGTCCCAGGGGTCACGTGTTCAATCTAATCTAACTAAATATTGGATGCACTCTTAAATAGATGCATGGGTTTCATATAAGAGAACCATTGTATGTACATGCATTGGTTTATCAGATCAATAAACCACTTGTACTGCGAATACAACCACTAACATATTATGGCATTGGTAATGGAGTGTTGATGTTCGCCCACAGATCGTGGTGACGCTGTCGGGCTGCCCGCGTGACTCGCCACTGTCGCCGGTGTCGGCCGCCTCTTGCTCCAGTTAGGACAGGGGGGGGGCCGCGACCCCCCACTCACACTCGCGCCCCTCCTCTAAGAGCACGCGGAGGTAAACTCCGCATTTTATATCCACCACCACATTGTCTCAGTGAACGTGTCTACCCTATTTTATACAAAACACCAATTAAATTTAGAATAGCTCCGTAAGTTTATTTTAGGGCGATCGTATTCCGCCCGCAGCCTTACACTGAATCCGTGCCTGGATGCTTAGGTAGTGCGTGAGACCTGAATCTATTGTAAAAGGTACAGTTGGTTGGTGCATGTGTAGGTGTAGCGTGAATGCAGTAACAACTGCGACAATGTGGTGCCGGCGACTAGATTAGTTCTACTCTTATCTTCAAGCGACAATATGTACATAAGATTAGTATTTTGTAACGTGTCGCGCGGTACTTCCTAATTAATACGTTAAGCTTCGAGGATCCGGGTCAAGGGCGGGGGGAATTGCACATGAAACGGCAGTCGTTAGACATGAAGCTAACCGCCACTAACAACACTCACTATGAATTTGGATTGAAGTTATACCTACAAATGGTGTCACGTTGGCATCTGAAGCCGATTTCCACATTTTGCACGAAAGTTGCCTCCAGATCCTATTGTAATATAGCTTTTATAGGAATTGAAATACATTCGAGTACATCTCGAGGGGAGTACCGTGACGATCCAACCCTATTGATACGTTCGGTACGAACTGGACTGGAGTCCAATCAACTGTACATATATTGTACAACGGTTTTAAAGTATACTCAATACACCTGTTGTTTTGTTATCGCGCCTTGTCGATGTACATAGGAGACGTGTGAACGATATTCCGCTTCGGGCCGAAGCCCATACCATTCTATTTGTAAATTAAAATGATAATGTACGGATCGAATGGGGAAAATATTTTTGATTGAGCACTCGTTTCTTTAAGTTCACCTGGGACACGTGTATTTTTGAGACATGGTCGGCACGTTAGACGTTTTTACGAATCGGACACTCATTTTCCTCACTTTTGTATGTAATCGCACCGGATTATGGACTGTTGGTGTAACTTTTAAGAGCTGAATGTAGGTTTATTTAGTTAGGAACTTTGTACGTCTACTTTAGCTCCGTTATTCTCCGTGTTAGGGTAAGAACGATTTAGGAAGAAACATGTCCATAGCTTTAAACGTGTCACGTCACGCCCGTTGTATCAATGGGTCCTTCGGGATGACAAGGACCTGAAAATGTACCACTAGTTAATAGTTGTATTGTATATCATTACTGTTAAGATCATGTAAGTGCCTCGAATCTATGGGGTGGTCATGTATACTTTGCTGAATCGTTTAAAACCTACAAGCGTCTTCAAGTTCTATTGGAATTTTGTTAATAAAATAAAACTAAACACAAATTGATTGTGTATAAATAAATTATTACCTATATATTGAAATGATGTAACCACGTACGTATAGTTGTATGTCTTCCTGTGTAAGTTCCATCGCATAACGATCATTTAGTATAACCGTCGGAACATTTGTCTGGTGAGCGGTGTTAGGGCCTGAACATCACCTGTATATCCGCCCACCACTTATGCTTAGGTAACGTATCGCGGTTGGGGCTCCTCAAGAATATCTTTATATTTATATCGAACAGAATAATCAAAGGGTGTTTCATAATGGAAACATCAAAATGAAACAGGGTTCAAAACCCTGTATTCTACAGGAATTTACTATATTTATCGCGTAATGAACATTCCTCTAGTGGTATGCAAGAGCCGCACACGGCTTTCCTCTAGTTTACTTCGCCGCTTACAGTCCCGCTCCCGCCGAATCGCTTGTGTGGCACAATTTTACACTCGAGACTTACCTAGTTAGGAGTTTATAAATATTAAATAGTAGGGTACCCGTGGCGTTAGGGTAAATAGTGGTGTAGACAGGAGTCACTCGTCACGCACAAAGGGCGCGCGTCCTACATTATACATTACTTTACATTCCTTATACTTATACCGCATTGTACAGAGTAGGTGTCGCAAACTTCGTGGATTGCTCTTACGGGCGTTCTATAGTTACTTTACATGCTTGACAATTTATACGTTCCATTTCTTTAATTAAAAATAATCAATAACATGCTTCAGTAAAAACAGCTTTAGTATAGCTTTCTAATTATTAACTAAAATACTTACATGCACGAGACAGTGGAATCGCATAATTCACTAGTAGCTACTACGTACAATGTAGGTATTAATCTCTTACAAGTGAGAATCACTTCTCAGGTGTTGGTTTTATTATTTGACGTAAGTTTGTAACATGATGTGGTATTGGTACTCTGCTCTGTGTTTTAGCTGTTAAAATGTGCGCAATAGGTTTCTCCAATCAACTTGCTTCCAAAACATGGTGGCTAAACATATGCTGAGTCGCAGGCGACGCAGTTCCACGCATCGCTGGGCAAATATAGGATTTCACATATTGTGTGACATAGATCAGACGAAGCAGTTCAGGGCAGTACAATTTTGTTACGTATCAACTATGTACGTTACAGCCAGCAAAGCTAATTTGATGCACTTCTTCGTAAAGCAGAGCGAGATCCGATATTAATATTGCGTCCAGCCTGCGTTTCAGCATATGCTCAGCCGTGAGGTTAACCTAATTCCACAGGCGGTGGGCTATTTACATTGGCGTTTAATGGCTGCTTTGGGCTCAATAATTCAGTCCTCCTTAGTGTAAGGTTTTGGAATACATTATTTTAGTGCTCATGCTTTCGAATTTGTGATTAAGTTTATTTGTTTTATGAACCTTTTGCTACTCTTTTTGTTTATCTACCTGGTAAATCTCAGAATTTCAGTTTCGAATAATGGAGAGCGGTTTGTGGGATAGCTAACTATTATCAAATAAATTAAGAGTTTGTAAATATTTTTTGCATGATGCATGTACAATCTAATCATGTACATATGATTCGTAATGTAAAAACGTTCAGTGCTATTTGTGTGAGTGTTAGGTATGCCACTGCCATTGAGGGTCGACCGATCCACGTACCACGTACCACCTGTGTTATACACAAATACATTCCTAATGTATAAATACCAAACTATCCTACTTAGAAGATAAGTAACCAAGAAATTGCGACTGGATCGCATAGGCGTTAAAGTTCTGTGTTCTTGTTTTCCGTTTTCGTTTATTGTTACATTAGTAACTTGTAAAGCAAATGTCCCAGTTTAGGCTGTTCAATTACAACGAATGTGTCTAATGTTTACCTTTAAGTGGATCCTGGTCTGATCCTGGTTTATTCTGATATCTACCGCAATTTATTGACAATATTTTTTTCGATTTATAAGCCAGCAAAATATTAGTTATTTTGATGAAATTATTATTCGTTTGGTCTACATAATGGCCTGTTGACTTTTCATAATAAAAACTATTTAAATAAATATTATTAACATTATAAACGTAACAAGTTTGATAGACATTTGAGCACAGGTTTATTAAAGTTATTATCATTGATTATAAATTAGCTGAATTGTATCATCCGTTTGTTATATTAATATTAATTGCACATAGAAAATGAGGTTGTATTTTAAATTATAATAACCAAAAAGGGAGACAAATAATTTGAGTGTATGTTTAGATAAATAAATAATACCATTGTATGATTGTACATACAGTTCAATTATTCACTTTTTCCTAGAAAATCCTCATCAGTTGTATATTGTTGTTTTGAAAGTCGCTGATGTGGCTGCAGAAATGTTTGTCACTATTAAATAATTGTATCATAACTTGTACAATATAAATATATAGATCCACAATTATGAAAGAGATTAAATATTTGCAAAAGTTAATATTAAATGTGTTTTATTCACTTAAAAACGTACATTCAGTCAATACAGTTAATTAAATTTACATGGCAACTTACAATATTGTTAATTTTATAATCCTACTAAGTATTTTTGGCTTACGATGCTAATTATTTGTCATTTCATCAGTAGTTATGTTGTATGGTCCAGGGCCAAGGTCTGTAAAAAAAATAATATTTGAATAACTGATCAGCAGTTCGCGGCATGGAGGCTCAAGAATGAGCGAGTGGAATATCAAAATCGAAGTTTTAAAATATTTTTTATTATAGTTATATTGCTCGCAATCGTATATAAATCTACTAGCCTTTACGAAAACTGAGCGTTGAAAAAAACTAGGCACTAAATATAAAATTGTTGTGTACTGTATACTGGACAATCACCTCACAGTAAATACTTTGAAATTCCCAAAGAAAATAAATCGCAGGGGTTACTCTTCATGAGCAGGTTACAAAAAAAAAATACTAGATTGCTGTCTCTATGTCTAGAGATCTAGAGTTTGGTGATTTACCTATTTTAGGGTTCTCAGTCTGCGCATCAGATTTAATTTTATACAGAGCATCTGATATCTGTACAGCGATCTCTTTGAATTCGTGAGTAGCCAGGGCCATCTGGCCGAGGACATGGTTGAAGTTGTCTGTCAACTTCTCCACATTGGTCGAGATGCTGTCCACCTGCAAACAAATATAACACTTTGAGTGTGTCCGTTATGGTAGCGTACACATAATCAAATTCACGTTCGTGGTTATGCCTAAAAAACTCTGCGTACCTAAATAGATCATCATAAGTGCAAAAATAAAATAAATATTGCCTCGTAGGTTTAAGAAATAATGACCATTCTTAGTGGGTACGCCAGCATAACGATCGAGCTAGCGTACACATGACCGTACTTGAAAACGGCTTGTACTATAGCAACGAAGTTAACACACAAAAATTGAGCACAAATACTGCCCGAGCTATACAAAATTTCATAATGATTGCTCTTATAGGAACGGAGATATTGAACAAGACTTTTGAATGACATTCCGAGCTAGCGTTATGGCAGCATACCCATTTAACAACGTAATAGTTCTTATAGAAAACGAGCTTTTCTTATCATAAATGCTATACGTATAAATCGTGTGTGAAATACTGCCTCTGCCAGTAGTCATACTTTATGCAATTTCGTAGTAGAACTATATAAAAAGTCTATGTAAAGTTCTAGGAACAAATGCATTGTGGTACAGTCGCACACAAAAAATAATTTGTTAGTGAAATTATACACCGAACAATTTGGGTAGATTGTCAGAATTAGTAGTTTTGTTACTTCATATGAACTTGCTTGAAGAGAAGATGAGCTTTCGTGAGTACTTTTACCCATATTTAGTTAGCTACGTATAAAGCAAAGCAGAGCAAATCGTGTATGTTCATTTTAATTAGAACTAGGTACTTTTTCAAATATTTTCCTGAAGAGTACTCATGCAGTAGTATTTGGAATAACAATAAATTTTCGAACAGCGGTATTGCCGCTGTTCGAAAATAATTCTCGTTAAACAAATAACTTTATGATTTCTCCACAGAAAAATATTTGAACAAGTAGAGCCTAGTTCTAATTAAAATGAACCTACATGTTAAGCTCTGCTTTGCTTAATACGTAGCTAAATATGGGTAAAAGTACTCACGAAAGCTCATCTTCTCTTCAAGCAAGTTCATACGGGCTACTAAAAATCAAAACCGACAAACAAGTTACAAAATAATAAGTCCTGTCCTGTATTAACAATGACCAAGGTAGGTATGTCAAGTATAGAAGATTTTGAAAGTACTACAATTTCGATGCAAGTGTCCATAGTAGGTGGTATAACCTGCCGTGGCAGTCGCGGTTAAGAATCAACCCCTCCAACTCAGCCCATGCATGTCGTTAAAGTTGACTAAGGGATCTCACCAGAAGCAACTCTGAAGCTTCCTTTACTGCGATCTCCAATCCGCCTGCCAAGTGTTGATTGTGGCAAAACCCTCCAGCTTTGGAGCAGACTGTCCAACAGTGGACACTATTGGGCTGTTGATGTGACGTGGTATAATACTTACTTGTGCCTTAACTCTGCCGATAGTACTGGTGCTGCTGTTAACGTATTTCCTTGATTGTTCCTGAGGATGAAAAAAATACACGTATCTATTAGGGTTTCGTTGGCAACCGCCTCTGTGGTCTAGTTGTTCAACCCACCGATTTCAGAACCCGTCCCGGGTTCGATCCCCAGGGGGAGCAATATTGTGCTTATTTTGGTTGGTGTTAGGATTTTGTTCAAGTCCGCCTGGCTAGCTACCACCATCTTACCTAATTCTGTACATATAATAACAATTCTTAAAAATGGTTGTGTTCCGGCATTTAGAGGTAAGATAGTCAGTTCCTTAGTTTGTTAAGGATTCCGGGTGAAGTGCGACTCCACCTTCGGCCTTATTTCTTGTAACCAGGTGAGATGAAGGCCAAGCGCTTCCCCGTCGTACAATAAAAAAAAATGGGTACAGAATTGTATATTCTTATTCTGAGTAGGGGTGACCAAGGCCTGCACTGACGGCCCGCTGTGGGGTGTATTGTGCATTGTCCCCCGTGATTTTAACTAACCCTGCCCCAGCCAGCTCAGCGCCTAAAAATACCGGAGCAGGACTTTGGGTTGTTGGTGACACTTATTTAGTGCCTGAGTTTGCAACAGCGACGATGAAAATGACACCGGTGTTGTGGGGATGATGCTTCCAAGGCCAATTATTCCCCTTAAGGCCCGTCTTCTCCCTTGCTGATTCTGTAGCCGAGTGATGGATCACGTGGTCTATTGTTTCCTGTAAGCATCCGGAATTGTATAAGATAATGTATGAGCACGTACGCCGAGTGTGTCGAGCGCGCCCTTGTTGGCGCTGAGCTGGTCGTGCATGAGTCCGATGCGGCGCCACACTTGCGAGACCTCGCGCTCCATCTTGGCGCTCAGGTTCACCAACGTCAGCGCTTGGTTGTCCATCACGGACGACTCCAACTTGTTTAATCTAGATATCAAACAAAAATCTTCTTTTTTATTTTATTTTATTTTTACAATTTTTGGAAAACTTACAGCTAGGTTTGTACAATAGATTATTGAATAACTATGCAACCACATGTTACATAATAGGAAGGCCAATTAAAATTTTCCACAGATAACTAAACTAAATTATATACGAACATAAACAGATAAAGTAGACAATATTTATAAGAAGCAGCAGACATAGTACAAAACATTTAAATACACAAACACACACACACAAGAAAAGAAGTTAAGTTAAGTGCCCAATCTAGCCAACATTAAAGTAGGTATCGCTAAGTAAGCGTTTCAGCTTACTTGTGTGTGTTGTACTTGTACGTGTTAGTAAAGTATCTTCTTCCTGCTCTTATCCCTTAGGAGTTGGCACAGCATGTTCTAGAGTATTTGTTACCTTTTCACGAATAATAATGGTTAAAAGGTTCCCAGTGAAATAGGCTACTTTTTTTTAATACCACGAGGGCTAAAGCTTGTAGGTAGGTATTTACTACAACAAGTTGGCCCCGAACTAAGATCTCGTGATGTCTGGTAATATGCAAAGCCAGAATAAGAACAAAGCATCATAGCACCGACCGAACGTCATGATGTAAAAACTACCATAGTTTAAAAAAAAACTTAATTCTTATGGATGAAGATGAGTAGGTATAAGTGTTATCTATGCATACAAAATTTAGAATTGATCGGATCAACCGTTCAAAATATATGGACGATAATATAATAGTAGTTCTTTTCACCAAATCCGCGATGATCGATTTTTATGTAGGTATGCTATCTTGTCATAGTTTAAATTTCATTAAAATCGGATAATTTGATCGATAGTTATGACGTCATATACATTGCAACATGTTTGCTTCGCTCACAAGATCATAAATAGCGTGGCGTGAGCAAGTGACTGACTGACATAGAGCGTTCTATGTCTTGTTGCGTTCTTGTCTATGTTGAGGATTCCGGGTGAAGTGCGCCTCAAACTAGTCTAGAACGACGAGTATTTTAGATATGTCTCACCTGGTCACAAATGTGTTGTTCAAAGTCTTGCCCTGCCTCAGCACCAAGTCCGAAACTTGCATGAGGATCTGTTGTACTCCGTAGTCGACTCGTTTCTTGATCGCTATCACGTTGTCGGCCGTTTGGAGCATCAGCTGCTCTGTCTTCGATATCGATTGTAGCTGTGCATACAAATAATACCTAAGGTACTTATGACCCATGTAAGGCCCACTGTTTCAAAATCCCGCTTCGAGTTTTTGATTAACGTGATGTTTACTGCCAAAACTGTTGATTTTCAAGAGATTAATAAATAAAGGAGTACCTGAAGACTAATTGAGTTTTTAATTCTTAATTCGATTTTATAAATGTAACTTCATTAGTCTTACATGGATCATGAACCATATGTAGAATCTTTATCCTAGTGGTTCACGCCGGGTTATACGGAATCGCTAGCTTTTGCTAACGGTGACGGACGAATGACAACACTGGTGGTAACCTGTAAAGTTCCACCTGGCTACGACACTGCTGCCGAAGTCTGGCGCCAAATGGTTTGCCGTGTTCTGTTGGTACCTTCTTAGAAAGCTGGCTTCATCGTAGACCTCAACCTTACTCTGGCCTAGACATGCCTAGAAGTCAAGAGCTAGCCCATGAATTATAAAACAAGTGGTTTTGCTTATACATAAAATAAGAAACTTGACGTGTGTTGAGACTCTGAAATTTAATTGTTACGTTTTTATAGTTTTGTTCCTAACAATAAAATATTCCTCAGCCGGAGCTAACGAGCATCTAATCCTAAATGGGGAAAAAAGCGTTTCAGGAAGTTCGTCTGGTCGGAATTATAATTTGAAACCATTTGAATCGGCAACAAGGCCAACTGCCATCTACATCAAAATGTATACAACTAATAACAATTCTAAAATTGTTGTGTGCCAGCATTTAGAGGTAAGATAGCTAGTTCCTCAGTATGTTGAGGATTCCGGGTGAAGTGCGCCTCCACCTTCGGTCTTATCTTAACCAGGTGAGATAAAGGCCAAGCGCTTCCCCGTCGTACAATAAAAAAATATATACCTATTAATGACATTTATTCAATTAAAAGTACACTTAAACTAACTATGTACAAAGGAATCAGTCAGATTACCTAAGGACCGTTACAAACGGCCTATAGGTAACTCAACTGTTCCAGACCAGTACCAGACCCAAGGTCTCCACCCCAAAAGGCTCAAATAGGTAAGCTCTGTCGAGACCACTATATTTGCGCCTTTTGTGAGCCTTTGTGATAATCTAAAGGCAAGCTAATCGAATAAACCTACCTCAGTTGACAAAGTTTCGTAGCTGCGTGAGATGTCGCCGTAAGCGCGTTCAGTGAGCGTGTTCGACTGTGTGAGGCTTTGCTGAATGTCTTTGTTGGTGGCTTCGAGGCGGTCGCCCATCTCTCGAAACTTTGTTGTCACTTTGGCCACCGCTAAAAAAACAATGTTATGCATCGTGTTTCATTGCCTTGTCGTTTAGTTATATAGCCAAAGCTTAGCTGGCAGTAAAATGTAGATGCTGAATAAACATATGTCCCGCTTGAAGTTAAAAGTTCGTACATGAGGACTCAGAAATAATCTACAGATGTGTGATGTAGCCGTGGCGGTCACAGCTGAAGAATTGACACATCCAGAGCCCATGAGTGTCTTGAAAGCCAATTAAGGGATCACCAGAAGAAGGTCAGCGGCTTCCTACTGTGTATTATCTACACCTTTACAGCGATCACCAATCTGCCTGCCAAGCGTGGTCTTACCTATAGCAAGACTCCCTTTAGCTAACCACGAGACAACAGAGGCGGTCTCGTGGTTACCCCACCGGTATCAGACCCACTCTGGTTCGATCCCGGTGGCGTTCAAACTTATTTGAAATTTGATTTGGTATATGGTTGGTGGTAGAACTTGTTATAAGTCCCCCTGGCTAGCTACCACTAGAGATAAAGTCCAAGCTCCTGTCGTACAATAACAAAAATGATCCGCAGCACAGTTGAATTTTCGCGTGTGGTGATGAATGCTCACATTTGTCCCCATTCTCCCGGAGCGCCTCGGTCGCGTTGACGATGCCGTCCAGCGTCCGGTTGGCGAACGACTCCAGCTCACTGCGGCGCGGCAGTTCCTTCCACAAGCCTTCCGCGTCCGACAGCAATCGCTGCACTTTCGATATCTCTTTCCCTTGACGCTCCATCTCTGAACAAACAAACCTGGTCACTTACAAGAACCATCTCTAAGTACCTAAAGTATTCTTCGTATTCTTCGTTTCAATATGTATTGAGAAACAGCAGAACTTCAGGCCGATACTACCTCAGATTAGCAACTCGACTCAACTTTAATAAAGTTTCAAACTACCTTGGTTATGATAAAGGTAATAGTTTCTAAGAGTATAGTAGTAGCCCCTAGTGAAAGGGCTCGTCCGGAGAATTACTACCACCATACTTATTTCAACCGTCAAGCAGCATTGCTGTGTTTCAGTTTGAAGGGTATGGTTGCCGGTGAAATTACGGGTACGTGAGGCAGCACTCTCGCAACGGCCGGGAAAACACACATCTTTGTGATTCAGCACTCCCGTAGCAAGTTATTTTCGAGCGCTACGCGTGTGCGGAAAATAAAGTTCGCAGTCAATGTGTTAACACCTTTATGCCTCAAGTTGACCGGCGCAATTCAGTGCCGTGTAGGCTAAGTTCTTTGTGGATGTGACCTATGCAGTAAGGCTTTGTCATAGGCAAGAGTACACTTAACACCAGGTGCGCCACTTGCTTGTCCCGTCTCCTAGTAGTATAAAAAAAAAAGGTGACATTGTTGTGCACTCAAGCACGGCGCTTATCACCACCATACATTACAATAGGTAGGTAGGTACATACCAGATATAGGTTGTAACATTGTCTAGTTTAGGTTAACCTAACCCAGCCTTTACTCTAGTCTTGAACATACCTGTCCTCAGGTTGCCAGTCCCCAAATGTTCAGTGCGAATCAATGGACCAGGTGGAACACGCAAGTCAAGAGTTAAATCGTGAAATGGTGATTCTGCATATCCATCTAGTATTTAATTAATGTTTTCGACTTACCCTCTGACATCTTGCTGTGCCAAGCCTCATCAGCCAGCGCAACCTCGCTCAGCTCAGGCCCCGCGGCGGGTAACGCCTTACTTCCGTTGTATTCGCTCAGCTTGTGCTCGAATTTAGACAGAAGCGAAAGGTGGCGAGAGAAAAGGTCTTCGGGGGTGCCGTCTTCGGTAAGAGGGATTACGCTCTGGCATATGTTGCGGATGGCGTCCTGAAAAAGTTTAATAGCTACCTATATTTTTGAAAATAAATTACCGCCTTACGTTTATACAGATTGTTTAACCATGGTAGGTACAAAAAGAAAGGCCCCTAGCACGGCTTTTAGAATAAGGACCTCCACCTTCGGCGTTATCTTAACTTGTAACCAGGTGAGATCAAAACCAAGAGCTTCCCCGACGTACCCTCAGATCAATTTTTTCCTTGATCCGAGGTCGTACCATAAAAATATAAAAAGACTGGATAATAATGGATGAGTGGGTGAACTCACTATCATAGGTAGGCACCTACTTTACGGAGGTAACAACTGATGAGTCAGGGGTAGGAAGAACCAGGATCAGGGCATTATCAATTTTGAATGAATTTGTACTGTTGAAGTTTAGAACCTATGAGTCAAATACCTTATTCAAATTATTCTTCAGGTTTTCTAGCTCCCTCATCACTCCATCGATTTTAGCATCAGTAGAATCCAATCTCCTCTCGATCGAATCCTCAGTTGTTGTCAAGTTGTTGTCGATTTCGGTCGTTTTACCGGGCTTCATCTCCTGAACAGTACTGGTCAAGCTCTGAAGAGACTTCTGAATGCTGTCGAGGGCTTCGTTCGTCTTTTTTGCCGTGTCCTTCTCCTCTGCAGCCTTCTGGTTATAATAAAATTGCTAATGCGGTTATTATTTGGTAAAACTACATTACATAACGCTACGACTGCAAAATTACCCCAAACAACATTAGAATAAGTATTTTTTGAATAACACAGACAAAATGCTTCTTAAAAAATGATACAATTTTGATAACTTCGTGTGCGATGGGAGGTAGATTCCTTTGTCAGACGCCTATGGCATGACGGCTCGTAGAGTAAAGTCTGGGTTGTTATGCCTAACAACCCTGGTCCAGACTTTACGAGCCTACCTACCTATACATATTTGTTTCCTAACAAATATAATATGGGACCACTATACAACACTGGCACCCCGGAAACTAAATCAGAACCTCCGGATCGAGACACGCAATATGCCTAGGTGATTACCTGATACCCATAACTAAGAAAAGCAGATAACTTGTACAAACACTCAACTACCTGCATAAGAACAGTCTCAACATTGGAAAGGCGGTCGTCCATCCTCGATATCATTCCCTTCATGGGCTCCAACGCGCGGTGCTTCTTATCGAGTCCATTCAGCATCTTCTTCAGCTGCTCTCCGAGTGCCTTCTCGCGGTACTCGTGGCGTTCCAGCTTGTCCTCGGAGAGGCGGAGGAGGTGGACCACGGAGATTATCGCATCGCGGATGTCTTCGTGTCTGTTTCATTCAGAGAAATGGTTTTGGATTGGATGTACTTACTAGTCCACTTGCGACGCTATAAAAATTTACACCCTTAAAGGTAGAAGTTGGAAGGGTATACCTGCTATACCTCACCTAAGTACCTAACAGTCGAACTAAGGGAAAATGCAATCCAACGCCCTATGGTAGCGGCAGTGGCGTTCTGTATAGTCGTCGAGTGTTTATCTCTAAATACCGCCTCCATGGTCTAGTGGTTCAACCCACCGAATTCAGATCCAGAGGTCCCGGGTTAGATCCCCATTGGGAAGTACAACATATTGTGCTAGGTTTGATTGGTGGTAGGACTTTTAAGTCCGCCTGGCTAGCTACCACCATCTTACCTAATTCTGTCGCCATAATAACAATTCTTAAAAAAAAAAATGTGTTCCGGCATTTAGAAGTAAGATAGACAGTTCCTCAGTTTGTTGAGGATTCTAGGTGAAGTGCGCATCCACCTTCGGCCTTATCTCAACTTGTAACCAGGTGAGATGAAGGCTAAGTGCTTCCCTGACTTACAATAAAATAAAAAAACCTAGTGATCATCGTTTTTTATATAGGTTTCAAAGGCAAAGCGAAACTTGCTACTTCCGGCAAAATTTTCAGAATATGTTTACTAACGAGATGCAAGTAGCACAGATTTATTATTAGGTCAACTTCCAGTTACTAGAATGCACATGGTATAGGTAGGTAGGTACCTAATTGCTTCAACTGAGAGCATCAGTTACACCAATTTAAATTTTTGAGCAATGGGTATGGGCCCATAGTTTAAATACGTTTACGTTTTAAAAGTTGTAATGCTAACAGACAGGATTGACACAATTGAAGACGTGAGTGTATGAAGGTGCTATGTTTTTTTTTTGTTTTTGCATTTTATAGCATAAATGAAGGTGTTATGTCCATCTACGCAGTATTGCATCATAGAAACTGTGCAATTAAATCAAAGAAAAAAGTTCTGAATCGAAAAAAGGTGTTATGTCCATTTACCTGGTAGAATCTTAATGAATGAAGGTGTTATGTTCACTTTTTCTTAAATAGACTCTTTATTTTACGATATTATTTTATTCCTTTACATAATCCTAATAATATACGAATGTATCTGTTAGTAATTCAAAATTTTATTTCGATTGGCTAAAACAGTCACAAAATACATTCAATGTAAAAATGAAAACTTTGAAGCTCATTTCTGTAATGTTATGAATTTGTAACATATCACCTGCATAAACTCACGTCTTCAATTATCATTGAACAATTTACATAATTACTATACCTACCTATTACCCACTAACAACACGCGCTGGCAACAGCCGCCCCGCACTGCCTGCCCTTAAGGAGGGGCTTGGGCGGTACCCAAAGGTGATAATCACCAAAAATAAAGATATTTAGCATATCAAATCGATCAAACTGTGCTTTAAACTTGTGCTTCTTTAAGCACACTTTTTCTCAATTGTCCTTTATTCACCTGAGTATTCGAAGATCTGTCTCGTTGCTTACTCACAATATTTGCAAAACCAGTCTGAGAGCAAAGCACAATAGCACTGACCGTACGTCATAGAGGCAGATTACAATAAATGAGTGACTTACTCATTTACAAACTTCTGTGAATAAACAAAACTTTAACTGTGAACTGTGTATATGTCTTCCAAGCGTGAATTGACCTTACAGTTGATGTGACCTTACAGTTTTGGAGGAAGTTCTTTTTTTTACCGTGGTGGACTATAATGGGCTTTTGATGTGATGTGTTCTGTGATTATTGATCGAGTTAGAGAAGCGAACGGGATCTCCGAGTTAAGTTAGGAAATCCAGCACTTTACCTAAGTAAGTAATGTACTTATTATAAAGTGTGCCGCCGCCGCGCCGTGGCGGTCGCGGCTTAAGAAGCGACCTCTCCAACGCCGACTAAGAGATCTCAACAGAAGGGCAGCTTCCTTCTATGAATTACCTTCACATTTACTGAGATCATCAATTCGCCTGCCAAGCGTGGTGATTAATGCAAACATTTAGAGGAGTGTTCAGCTGGACAATATTGTGCTTTTGATAATGATTTAGGGAAACGGGGCCGGGCCTAATACTTAGTTAAAATATTTTCAATAAAGCATCTCAATTGATAATCATAATGTTAGTAGGTAAATATCTAAGTATGTAAATTTTATACATTAGATACTGACTGTATTTTAAATTAATATCAACCTCTAGAATTATAAAAATAAAACTCCGGAAAAACAAAATCGTAAAAGATACCACGATTCCCCACAGAACCGTTAAAAGATCAATGATCCTGCCATAAGGTGCATGGCGCGGTCATTATTTTTTCGTAGACCATCAATCGATCCTCGTTATGTTCCCATTCCACAAAATGCTTTATGTAAACAAATTTATTGGTAAGTTAAAGAGATAAGTAAATACAACTTTACATTTTAATCTGTGTAGGTAAGTACATTGTGAAACATATAATTAATTGAAGATTTACGATCAATGGCAGATGCGGCTACAGACACCGTAAACAGAAGTCGTTTCTTTTATAAATGATGTGTTAGCTCTGAACCTCTATGGATTATCTAGCTCTAGGCCAGAGCAAGGCTGGGGCCACGATAGAGCGATCTTTCCCAGAAGACATTATTTTCTTTTGTTTTATGCAAAATTCAATGATACATATGCCTACTACCAACCAAATAAGCACCAGGTTCTCTTTCTGCTACATGCTATATTTTTTATACCTAATAGTAGGTATAATTAATAGGATCTGGACATAAGATTTTAAATTACCAGGACAGGTGGTGTAGAAAGTAGGAACCCTGTCGTTCTTTACCTCTGTGTTATAGCCAGGTATCATAGCCATTGCGTTTTTCTTATTTTACAGTAGCGACGTACACGACATAGTACATATATACATACATAGCGATGTACATATATAGCGACGACAGTACGTGTACTTTCAGCTAGTTATTTATAAGAATTAACTAAACATGTTTCAAAATTAACACAAGCAAGAAAATATCTAGGTAGGAACATAAACTGGAGAGATAAAAGTGAAAGTGGACTTTTTATTTATACCGCTTCACAATAATAAATTAGAAGAGCTTTTATTATAGTCTCAGTATAGTTTCGAAATCTTCCGTTTTTCATTGAGGTTCTTGTAATAAAACCGAGTGTTATGATTATGACTACAATCTGCACTAACTCATATCGGTACCTAATATCATAAAAATACAGTTTCCGCTTTTCACTCGTTTACGATTTACCACCTAAAAAGATCATAAACTTGATTAGTGAGGAAACCGAGAGAGGTTCTTACTTATGTAAATCGTTGTATTAGCACTTGTTTCAAGCTAGAATACCTACCTATTATTATTTTAAACTCTTTTTTTTTTATGAACCTTATTTATTATTTGTCTGCAAATAGGTACTCATGCTTCAAGCTTTACTATTATTACCAATTGGATGATTGATATCTAGTAATGTAAATGTACCTTCAGGGAATTCTCGCTCTATCGTACACCTCATCCTCGCCCTGGCCTACTGCTAGACAAGCCTAGAGGTCAAATTGACTTAACCTCTAGGCTTGACTATTTACTCGCTTAGATTTCTTAAAAGTACCTTCTATATGTTTCTAATACTCGCGGCACAGAAAATATTGCTACCTAATTAGTCCCCGACCCCACACTATTCATAATAGCTGAGGTACCTGCGGTCTGCGGTAGTGTAGCGGGAATAGCGATGAGGGAAGTGTTGTGTTTCTGTACCTTCAATTCATACTTACATTTGTAGTCAGAGAGGTTTTTAGGCAATTCTCACAGAATAACGGGAACAAAGTCTCTGACAATTCAGGATCAGGAGTAAAGTTAAAATTATAAATAAAAGTAGCTTACGTGTATTCCCGACATAGTGATTGCGGCGTCCACAACAGAAGAACGAATGTAACACAGCAAAGTTTCTGAAATAAATAACTATTATTATATTTAGGAAAAGTCTTCGAACTACTTAAATAAGCTGCGACCAAACTATTACTAGCGGACTCCGCGCAGTTACACTTGCGCCAAGGTTTTTATGCCGTATTAGCCCACTGCTGTACCTACATTTTTATTTTCGGAAGGCTTAAATACCTCATTCATGCCCTGACAAGCCTTGAGATCCAGGCCTGCCCTACGTCATGAGCCGCCTCCATCAACTCGTGTTGATGTGACCGCCGGACACAACAGTGACAACACAGCCCCCGGTGAGGTCGCGACCAATTCGTCTGCTGTGTGGTGTTTATGGCGAATGTTATGATTCCATCAACTCGTGTTGATGTGACCGCCGGACACAACAGTGACAACACAGCCCCCGGTGAGGTCGCGACCAATTCGTCTGCTGTGTGGTGTTTATGGCGAATGTTATGATTCCATCAACTCGTGTTGATGTGACCGCCGGACACAACAGTGACAACACAGCCCCCGGTGAGGTCGCGACCAATTCGTCTGCTGTGTGGTGTTTATGGCGAATGTTATGATTCCATCAACTCGTGTTGATGTGACCGCCGGACACAACAGTGACAACACAGCCCCCGGTGAGGTTGCGACCAATTCGTCTGCTGTGTGGTGTTTATGGCGAATGTTATGATTCATAAACAAAGATTTTCTAGTTAAAGTTCAAATTTAATAATATTTGCATACTGAATCTTATGTTTGCACTACAAACATTTTGAAGAAGCGACTGGGAGTATTCTCAAATTCATATTAAATATTTCTAGTCAACTTATTTGAAGTAATTAAATTGAATGTATGGAAAGAGCATCCAGATATGATGCCTCGCGCGTAGTAAACTCTTTGTACAGAGAGCTTATATTATTTATAGGTTGGTTTTCTAAAGCCTTGATAACGATTATTATCATAAACTCGTTTGATAATTATTTATAGCTTTTTTCAAGTCAATCCGGCAACTAATTCAATGCATTAAAAAACTTTGAAACCCTGTACTTCAACGGGGTAGATTTACCTACATGAAATTGATGACGGGCGAAACCATTAAGAACTTAGTTTGGTGTTCCAAATAATTTCCGGCAAAAAGTTACATACAAACGTTTTTACCCTTTCAGATGGGGGAGAGGAAATAAAAAAAAATGAAATTACTCATTATTAAAAATAATTATATCATTCACAAATAAATTTCAAATTCACAAAAAAATAAAATTATTCAAATCGGACATTTTATTCCAAAGATATCGTGAATTTATTTATTTGAATGAAACTTTGCATAATTATTAATTATACTGGATGGATTTGAAAACTTCGCATAATGATTAGGTATTGATTAGCTAGGAGCCAATGATATTAAAAATTAATAAAAAGATAATATTTTTACAATATTTTTGCAAGCCTAAATAAGAAGCCCTATCTTTTGTAATAACTTTAACATGGTTTCAACGAGAAATCTCTCAGTTCTACACGTTTAAATATCGATTTAGTGTCATCTTTATGATTTTTTTTATCGAGACAATTATTATGATTCACGTTTCCGTCTTTGCACAGCACTTGAGTATATGTTCGATTTAATGAAAATATTTTTTTTTGGCGCTACGTCGCTTTATAATAGATCTACAGAGGTTCAAAAAGCTAAAAAGTGAAACTACCCCGCTTTAACTTGGAGATCGTTCACTTCGCTCACTCGATCAACAAATCTTTTCTCTTCATAATATTAGTGTAACATTTATCCGATGAGATATCCCATTGGCCAAATCTCGATTTTTTTTTATTAAAAAAACGCTTATGTAAATGTTCGATGCGCGGTTGATATGCATATTGACCGGCAACTTCATAATCGAAGATTAACCAACCTCAACCGGAAAATGTCCAAAGTGGTGCTTCCAAATCAATCACTTCGCATATTTACCGATGTGGGATGTGGTTGAAAATTATTTCCCCCAAAAAGGGAGGCAGGTGCTGCAAAGCTATTTAAGGACAGAATTTGATAATATTTGTCAGAAGAAACATTCGTTAGATAGTAGATACTCAAGAATTGACCTACCGATACTAAGCAAGAATTGAGAACGGTACACTATACCGAATGTTAGTTCGATTTTGCTAATATTCTTGCCTGTACAAGTCTCAAGTAAAGCTATTTATAAACGAACATTTTAATAAAAATATACTTCCTTTAATAAATAATAACATCAATCAGCGGCCAATTTTGATAAAATTCAGCAGAAACATTCAATAGTTTTTTTTTTATGAGTGTAGGTCGTAACTTTTTTTCAAATCAATTAAACAAAAATATAACTTACATTAAACTACATACTTATCTGAGATAACACATAAATCCACTAAGGTTTGTCTTGTGCTATCGTGGTTGTGTTGAGGTTGTTTACGAATACGACAATCGATTTGAAATCCAAGATGCGGAAACAATTTTTGGTATAGTTTTAGTCTATGTAACTAGGTATACTGTCAGACTCGATCATGTCATGAGTGACTTTTAACGGATCTACCCGCCTAGCACGACTACGTACGTCTAGCGTACCTAGACGTACGTAGTCGTGCTAGGCGGGTAGACGCAAATCTACAAGCTTACATATCGCATTATTATTATTTTATTATGTTATAAGTATTTTTTACATATATTATGAATTGATGCCAAATCAATTCTTAACATTCATATTGATTGTAATAATCTTGGTAAATAATGGATCATAATCATAAATAAAAAAATAAGCAGGCAGCACCAACACGACACTTGACCTAATATTAGACTTGCTTTATTAAAGAAATGCTGTGTCAAGTCCCAACAAATCAGAAATCAATGGCGGCGGCGAGGAGAGAACGCGATTAGAATTGAAACAGCTGTTAACTACCACTTTATCAACAGCTAGTGTGACCTTACGCTTCTTCGAATTGAGAGGTCAAGCTGCCCTGCCATATTCATATTTTCAATCATGATTAAAGCTTCGGGATGTGGCAATCAATACACCAATAAAATATTTTTTTTTCATCTACAAGTGCACCTCGAAGGGCCGTGATGTGACTCGCAGCACCAGCTCACAGTAAAAGTTATCGCTGCAAACGAACTAGTATTTTATGGACCGTCGGTGCTGGTACCTACCTACTTTTAAATACCTACTTAATATGGAACAAATGAAGTGGAGAAACAAACAAGTAAAAGTTATCAAATGTTAGGTATGATTTTGGTCCATTTATGTAAAGTTTCGATGAGAATTGTAAGCTACAGCCTATTTCCAGACGGTACCTATACCCAAGCCATAACATGGTTTATCTAAAATTAGATTTGGGTAGGTATATTGTTTACTTGACAGCTGTCAAAATTGGTATCGACTCGATGCGTTATTGACTTGGTCACGGTACACACTAGAATGATTAGGTACTGTTTGTTATTCCGCTTTACATTGTAGCTAGGTAAGTTCTTATTCCAATAGATCAAAGGCGACGAGGCGAGTTGAGACCTAAACCAATATATCAAAGGCCAATAGTTGAGACCTAAATTGTAGGTACTAGCGAGCATTTATGAAAATCAGATCCAACCAACAGCTCATGCAGACTTACTAGGACGCAAACGCTTAGCTCATGTAACTGCAAACGCCTTTTACCTAGGTAACATACTGGTAGGTACATGAGCTAAGAGTAGCACTCTCTTGTAGCTATGTACCTAGGTAGGTACATAAAATAGTTGCAAGAGAGTGACATTAGCGTATCTAATTATAACCATTACGTTTCCTACCAAAGCGAAAGGATAAAGCTCTGGTCAGACCTTGGCCGGAATCCAGGCAAGTCATGTAGACTTAATGGAATGGGATATTCATCAGAACAGGCGTCTAGGATTTACGATCAGATCAATACAAACTAAACGTATTACGAAGTTGTGTTTGCGAGTTTACTACTAGTGTAGATGTGACTGATTTATCTTTGAGGGCAATAAGTTATCGCTACACTTCCCAAGCGAATAAGTTGAATGGGGGTTATGATCTTTGTTGGGATTTCATGAAACAGTAAAATGCTGAAGGTTCTTTTCAAAATAACAAAAAAAATTGGGGTGCATATGTCACCGTGAGATTGTAAAAACCGTCCGTTTGTAATATGCCTCGTAATATTGCAAACGGTCAGCAAATTGTCAACAGCAACTAACATTTACAATTTTACGCATTATTTCTAGCTTCTCTAGTTCTGCCGCTTGCTTTAGCTTTTGCTTGAGGCAGGTCTGTGTCTATACACAGACCTGCCTCACTCTCTCCTCAAGAGGGTGAGGTGAGCAAATGGCCTTACAGGAATGTACAATCGAATCCTGTAACGCAAGCCTAGTGGTTATCCTTCACGCGGTGTTCCATTCTCGATCTTGTTCCATCAGAAATAGAGTTAAGTGAAACCACAGGACGACGTCTGTCGGGATGCCGAGGCATATTACAAACGGACGGTGCCCACAATCTAACGCTGACACATATAAATAAATAAATAAAGTATATGGGCACTGAATAAAATATACTGGTATATTTATATATGTATATGTATGAACGTAAGTATGGGGAATGGGATCGAAATTACCGATATGATTACGACGAATTTCTACCTCCCAAATAATGATAATCCTCTCAAATACATAAAACAGGTAACCAACTTTCGGATATACATACTTATAATAAGTATAGTAGGTAGGTAGGTAGTTTACCTAGTAGTACCTAGGTACCTACCTGATTTATATTTCGATAATCAAAAAATAATACCAGCGGTACCTACTGAGGATCGGCTAGACTATATGTCTTACCGATCCTAAAATAAAATAAAATAAGCTCGAGTATCAATATCTATACATACTGTTAATATGATACCTAGGTTCATCTAATCTAAGGATTAGGACCCAGTTTATGGTAAGACAATTTCACATCTAAGCAACTGGTGAAATACCTACTAAGTGAACACACAGGTGACAAATTGTTAACTAAAGATTAAAGAGTTTTGAATGCAAGGATCAGTCATTCCAGGTAAAATCCTCAGAATTCAAGACAAGTCTGCAAGATGAACATAGCTGAACGAACTGTAACTGTATAATATGATGGAGCTGTGTCATTAGCGCATGGCGCATCAATGCTCGACGGAAAGGTGAATTTAGTTCAATGATCGATGTCGTAGAGGCGCCAAGTAAACGTAAGGCTGTATGCACAATTTACAATAAAAACGGAAACCAAAAATGGAAGAATCCCATTTCATATATATGTGTATATATATTTTATTATTGTACGACGAGGAAGCGCTCGGCCTTTATCTCACCTGGTTACAAGTTGAGATAAGGTCGAAGGTGGAGGCGCACTTCACCCGGAATCCTCAACAAACTGAGGAACTGGCTATCTTATCTCTAAATGCCGGAACACAACAATTTTTAATAATTGTTATAATGGCGACAGATTTAAGTAAGATTGTGGTAGCTAGCCAGGCAGACTTTAACAAAATCCTACCACCAACCAAACAAAGCACAATATTGCTCCCCTGGGGATTGAATCCGGGATCTCTGGATCTGAAATCGGTGGGTTGTATCTACATACTCAACAGCCTCTGTGGTACCTTACATCGCCTAGCCACTAAAGAGTAAAATTTTCAACTAAGTATTTGAGAACTATTCAACTGAGATTCAAATTAATTGAACTGGTGAAGTATTTGCATTCAGGAAAAATCATTCATGCTATTGTCATCGCAAGCTTTCAGAACTTGAAACATAAAAATCTTGCCATAAGCTTTAATTTTCAAAGTCAATGAATGCGTAAAGACAAAATGCGCTCCAAGCTTTTCAGTATAATATTTAGAAACTGAGGTTATAATCAGGGGATTAGCTAATTTGACGACCGCTCTAAAATGTTATGGATCATTAAACCGCCGTTCTCTGTAACACAGCTTTAGTGCGCGAAATGCGTTGGGATGGTGCGAAAAACATGCGTAGGAGCAATAAACTCACGCTTTGTGATGTGATGATGGCTGCGACTTATATTTTAAATAGGTAGGTATGTTGTAAATTCAGTACATAAATAAGGATAAGCGCTTGTAATAACTAAATTTGACTCGGTGCCAGTGCTAACCTATGGGTTTATTTTATGGGTAGGTTCTCACAACATAACATGCAGGTCATTGCAGGCAGGTTATCAGAGCTTCAACTCCTTTTTACGTGTACCTTACCTAACAGTTTACATATAAACTTATTTATTTTATGACGGATAATTTTGAAAAGGATAATATGAATATAGCAATGACGAACAATCTACCCTGATTACAATATTATGTTATTATTAATCTTTGTTGTAATAACAAAGAAGTAGGTACGTTTTTAGAGTCAATATGGAAGCGAGGTAGGTACTCAAGTTTTAAAAAAAATAACCAGTTGGTAAAAATAAGACATGACCAGGACCATTAGCACCGATTATTCCTAGCAAATATTTTTCGTAACTATTGTGTAATTGAACAAATAGTTAGGTAAGTATAGAATAATGAACACTTACCAAATTGAGAACGGTCATCGCGCCTTTCCTTCTAAATTAAACTAGGGAGCACTTTTCTACTGCACCGTTCGGTGCGTGCGCTGGGCGCTAATTACGGACGTGGTATAAGATAAGTGCGTTAGGACGCACGCACGGCAGCTCGCGGACTGACTGTGATGTGAAGTGAACTAGCGTTGAACCCTGCGTCGCCGCCGCCGCCGGCGCCGCCATGCGCCTGTGTCTAAAAGCCAGGGTTTCGAAGGTTTCACTGGTGAGTTTCTGTAACTGATACAACTGTTATAAAAAGACCGATAAAGCAAAGGTAGGTTTTTTGTATCTACCTGAACGCCTCGTCATGTTGTCAGTCTTTTTAACGATATTTTTATATGTTCTTAATAAAACATGTCAACACCTATATAATATATATTACTATAAAACCTTTCTATCATAACAAAAACAGTTTTCGCTGCACCAGAAATCACCAATAGAACGTTCATGTACTTACGTGTAGGATACCTATAGGTACCTACTACTTTTTTGTGTGCCGAATTCATTTTACACGTTTAGGCAGACTGAAGCCAAGGCTTAAATAAATAATTAAGAATTCAATAAAAATGTGACTTTTTTTATCTTGGATATTATTTTTAACGATCACAGAAAGGAAGATCATCAATCCTCTCGCTTTTGTGAGGATGAGTAATGGACAACCATAGAACTCCAAAGAAGCCAATCGTACCTAAAAGTAATCTAACCAATTCGATAAAAACCTAAGAAATCAATAACATGTTACTGATTGACATAGTGCGAAGTCTTATTGACATGTGAATTAGGTATGGAAGTCGTCAGGAGTGTAGGTACTCGTCTTATTTTGCGCACCAGTGCAATTTTGGGAGTCTTGAAGTCCAGTGAATTGGTTATTTTTAGACAAGCGTGCTCCATGGTTTTTTGTTTTCAGTTTTGTCAAACTATAAAAAAATCTGATTATGAATTTTATAAAACAGAAGGATTTTTGGCTTTATTGGTATAGGAGTTACCCATTGCAGGAGTTGCCCATTACTGAGCATAAACCTCCATTAGTGGACAGGCCATGGCTTTTCGGCTCGGTCAGGAGCTTAAACAAGCATGTTACTTTACCTTCTGATCGCGTGTGCAAACCCGGCCTTAAGCCAAGGTGCTTCACTGCAAATGCCCGGAAAGTCTGATTCAGATTAGATTCCTGTCCTACTAAGGAAGCCACCAGTTCCGAAGCGCTTCTTGTTATAATTACCGGTTTCGCCCTACTATCATCAACAACAGCCTTTTAATGTCAACTGGACAGAGCCTTCTCCACAATGAAAGGGTTTTGCCATAATCATCACTCTTGGCAGGCGGATTTGTGATTGCAGTAAAGGTGTTAGATAATACATAAAAGCTACTGACCTTATCTATGTAATTTGAGCTGGAGACTGCCCATCTCTTTGTGAGATACTTTATTGTTTACTTTTTATTTGACGTTTGTTATGCTAGTTTTTCGAATCATCTCAATTACGTTAGTCACTTTAGAACGTTTTATTTCTTTTACTATTTAAGTAGAAGCAAGAATAGCCAACTATTCTTGTCTCGTTGGACTGTTATACGGCCATTTTATTGCTTATTTTGTTTTTATTGGAATCTCTAGATGTTGATTTTTAAACAGGTAGGAATATAAGAATTTTGATTGATAGTTACATAATCTAGAATGACATATATATCATATACATATGATGATATTTTATGATAGATGTCATACTATGAAGAAACAATATAAATTTACCTACTATATATATTATATATTATTTAACAAGCCTCATAGCTCAGTTGGTAGTAACTCTGCCTTCTGCGCTATAGGTTGTGGGTTCGATTCCCACCCAGGACAAACATTTGTGTGATGAATATAGATGTTTGTTCTGTGTTTGGGTGTGTATTGTATGATAAGTATGTATTTACAAATAAAAAAAAATGTATTTAAGTATTCTATCCGTAATCTAGTTCCCATATTACAAGCTATGCTTAGTTTGGGGCTAGATGGCGCTGTGTGAAATTAATGTCCTGTACTATTAGAAAGTATCTACTATGTAACAACGTTTTTGTAAGGTAACATGTAATAACAAGGTTACAAAGAAAGCTTATATAACATTAATAGAAGCAACTGTCTGCTTAGAAAATGTAGGTATAAATACTATGAAACAGTGGAATACTACCTCCATTCATCCAATGAACTGAGACTGAAGTGTTTACTTCCGGGGGTGATCCTTTCTCAAAATACAACAGAGCGACTATTTTCAGACACTATGGTGAGCGCAGGCGCTAACAAACAATAATAAAATTTAAATCGACTAATCAGAGTGATCCGAAGATACCCACCCTACCGCCTACAGGTACCTACTCACAGACTAAGCAGAGCTACCCGAAGCGATGCTGAGGAATAAACATGCAGGCAGTCTTTTCGGTAGAATAAAACGCATCCACCAATCCCTTTAACAGTTTGTAGTCGCACTTATTACCGACCTTAACCTATTTCCTTTACCTACTGCGAAAGCAGTTTATCTATACTTGGTCTGTTACTCAGGTTTTCGAAAATATTTAAACTTCTTAGTTACCAACTTTCTGAGGTCATCTGTTGTGCGTTGCTCCATTAATTTCGGTCAAGTCAACATGCTTGATTGGCGTTATCACAATAACATTAGCAAGGTAGGTGTACCTACCTACTGTGAAATTCCTCACCCTGTTTTTAGATTCATTACTGACGAAGAAGATTAATTTAATGTAAAGTAGAAGTCACCAAAACGTATGTCTAAATTTTTGTTACAGCTATTACGTCTGACATGACTGCGATAAACATAATTATAGGTAATACTAGAAATAAGAATAAACTTGCTGTTCCCACAACTAGGCTCCATAAAGTTAATAAATCGTTCATAGGGCAAACTGTACGCTTTAATAATAAATTAGCAAGTGATATGTTAAGCTTGTGAAATAACCAATTCAAAAATGTTGTAAAACAAAAGCTATCCAGGAAAGCTTATTATAAAATTTCAGATTACCAGAAGATAAGAAAGCCTGGCATTAAAAAAATGAATTTGCTCGAGTGAATAAATTATAATTAGTATTAAATAATTTTAAGCTATTGTAATGGATCATAATAAAAAAAACTAGCCCGAGGTTCTTGCCTTTGTGCTGGTCGCGATTCCGAACAGGCGGTAGACTTGACGTTTCAAAGTGATCCTAAAAAATCTAACTGAATAAATATATTTGACTTTGACTTTAAAAAAACAAAGTATAATTAAACTTTTTTTGTATAATTAAAACTTTATGTCTCAGGTTGACGGAAACCCAAAATGCTTGATTGGCGTTATCACAATAACATTAGCAAGGTACTGTGAAATTTCTCAGTAATTTAACGGAACCCTGTCACTAGTTTTTTTAACAGACGATTACAGATTAAAATGTAACGTAGAAGTCACCAAAACTTGTCTTAATTATTGTTAGCGCTATTAGGTCGGACAAAACAACGTACTGCCGAACTGTTCGAAATTTATTTCACTGTTTAATTGTAGTGTAATTTCATTTCTAAGTTTAAAATAAATAAAATATATGACTCAAGATGACGGAAACTGGGTCTTGGCGGCAGCGAAAAGGTAAAACTACTGCTATTTACGACGTTTCTAATTGAAACGTGACATGATTTGAAAAACCTACAGAATCGTAAATACACCGATAAAGTTAGTTAACCTCGCTCATAAGATAACTATATAGTTCAAACGAACAAGTAAACAAACGAAGGTCGGATTACACATTTATTGAACTTTCTTAACACTCCTGTGGACTATCCTCTTATGTCTGCTCACACAACCGGCTGTTCTGAATGTCTTGCCGCACTCGGAACATGTAAAAGGCCTAACATCTGTATGAATCATGTTATGCACCCTCAGGATATCTAAAGTGTTAAATCGCTTCCCACACGTTTCACACTCAAACTTTCTTTCATTCGCATGGTATACAAAATGCTTGCGGTATTGAGCGAGAATATGAAAAGTTTTACCGCAAACTTCGCAGGTCTTCTTTGGCGTTGGATCGTGAACAGCTTTGTGTATGATCAGACCGCTTTTGAACTTGAACTTCTTATCACAAACATCACAGGAATATTTCTTATCCAAATTGTGTGTGTCGAGGTGACTCCCTAAGTTCTTCGTGTTCTTTCCGCAAACCTCGCAAATTTTCCAGTAGTCGTACCTTGATTTTCGACCTTTTTTTCGACGAACAATCTTTTCTCGCTTTACAGGCTTTTCAGTTTGTACTGGATTCTCTTCGCTAAACAACACTTCATTGTCCATATCATCATCATTTTCTATGTTATCATTGAAAGGTTCGTCTAGATTCACTTTTATACTCTCCTGCAATTCCAATTTTATCCTTCTTCGAGTGTTACGAAGCTGTTCGTCAGCTTTTTGACATTTTCGACGAAATTTGTACGCGTTTTCCAATTCATTGAGGCAGTTGTAGCATATTTGAGAAGGCATGTGTGATCTCTCGACCTAAAATAAATTTGGAAATTAGGATACCTACAATGAATTCGCCTACGTGTTAAAAGCGCCTTAAATAATTACAAAATCGGCAACGACATTCTCGTTTCGTAATAAAAAGTAAACCAATATTTATCTTTGGTAGTTAGGCTGTATGCGAAACTCAATTACAATTCCTTTTTAGTACACAATTATAAAACAGTGAAATAATTATTGATCTAATGATCCCTTTGGCTTTATTTAACTTGGGATTCAGGCCAAGCGATTATCTATCGTACAATAAAAAATAAGTGCGCGACATTTCAGATATTTTTTCTAAATTTGTCATCTGTACAACGAAGTGGTAAGGGTAATATGTGGTAATAGTGTGCGTGTGTGAAAATAGATAAAATTAGACGTTGTATTCGTGCTCTTACCTCAATTCCACCAACTACTTCAAGCTTCTCCGCCACTTTCATCCCATCGAGATCCGTATGTTCGAATATATCGACGCTAGCGTCCCCCTGGGCGCACGCGCGGCACAGATTCGACATTTCAAACCCCTCAGGCTTCAGTTCCAACTTCTGTTTCAAATCGAACAGTTTCATATCGTCTTCGTAATCTTCGTTGTCATTGTCATTACCGAAACTAAACTCTAGCTTAGCTGGTTTTTGTATACGTTTTTGACGTTCGACCTTCGATCTGAGTTTATGTATACGTTTTTGGCGTTCGACTTTTGGTTCTGGTTTTGGGTTGTATTGTTTCATTGCTTCGTAGTAAGGCCATCGCTCCGTTAGTATACCTTTGTTTTTGAATTTCTTTTTCCACTGCAAAATAAATAACAATTTTATGAACACACGGAAAGCCTGAAAATCCTATGAAGAGTTGTTTTTTTGCTGACGTTAAGTGAATATATAAGCAAATTTTTATTACTTAAAAATATGACTGGCAAACCTATTTTAAAATATCTTACCCTGAACGTTCTGCATAAGTAAGACCAAATCTCAGGCAGGTCCAATAAGCTGTGGTCAAGCGGAATTTCAGCGCTACGCAGCCTCTTCTCCACTTTTCTGACAAAAATAATCAATGCTATTAGTCATATTAGCTTAGTGTTGGAAAAGGTAAAAGTTTTAACCGCCTCTGTGGTCTAAGGTTCCGCCCACCGGTGTCAGATCCAGAGGTTCCGGGTTCGATCCCCAGGGGAGTACAATGCTGAGCTTGGTTTGGACCCACCAAACCAAGCCGGTTTAAAAGGTAGGACTTTGTTAAAGTCCGCTTAGCTACTACCATCTTACCTAATTGTCGCCATGACTACAATTCTTAAATTGTTGTATTCCGGCATTTAGTGGAAATATAGCCAGTTCCTCAGTTTGTGCGCTTCCACCTTCGGTCTTATCATAATTTGGAAAATAAAAATAAAAGAAGCCCAAGTACCTCCCCGTCGTCGTACAATAAAAAAAGAAATAAAAAAGGTTCTGCCCCTTTTTTATTTCTTTTTTTATTGTGTACGTTGAAGTTGATTTGACCACGTGTCAGTTATTCAATTCTTAAAATCTTAGATCAGCAATGGCTTCTTCACTCTATTTCAATAATAGTATCTACCTACTGTATTTCAAATGCAAAGATTATCAATGACACATACTAACAAACTTTTAACACCCCTTTTTGGTCGGGGGCTAAAAAGGCTTCATCTGCAGCTGCACTGCAGTAGTATATTAATAAGAATGCGCAAGCACGGAAAGTTAATCCATTATAGTACCTGCTTTCGTATTCAAATTGTATCGTAAAAAGGCAGGCAAACCTGGAAAAAAATTGTAGGAAGGCATCGCTGGTTTCTTGATAATATTAAGAGTTTACATACCATTACAGAGAAAACATACCTCCAGCCTTCATTCTGATGCTTGTTGGCGTAGTCAAATAGGTGCTCGAGATCAGTTCTAGCGCTAATTAATTCGGATACCCATTCTTCTCGCCCTGTTTGAAACATAAATCATTTGGAGGTATGGTTTTTCACAGTATATATGTATTGCTTGCTGTAGGTACTCTACAGGTGAAAATAAAATTGAACGAGACAATACATTTTTGTTGCGGATTGATAGAAAGACGGCAGGAGAATGAAAAGTAATTTTAAGACTATTTTTTGGAACTGTTGTTATGGCGACAGAATTAGGTAAGATGATGGTGGCTCGCCAGGCGGACTTGAACAAAGTCGTCCAACCAAACCAAGCACAATATTGTACTCCACCTGGGGATCGAACCCGGGACCTCTGGATCTGAAATCGGTGGACGGTTGGACTCTCACATTAATGTATGCAATCAATTGTATATAAAATGCAATGATGTGAATGTGCTTCAAATTTTTTTTGTAATGACGCGAATTTAATAATGAGAGTCAAAAAAATACTTCACATTCTACTGCACTGTTGCAGTGGAACATAGGCCTCCCCAATCGACGCCACAAATAGCGATCCTGAATAATTGAAAACATACTTAAAACGTAAACTGAAAATAGAAATACCTAATGGTTCAACAGTGATCTAAAAGAGATCTATCAGGCAACTGATGAAATGGATTGCGATACCCCTCAACTCAACACAGAATGCAACTAATTATAACCGACTTCAACCAAACCGTTTTATGCTGATATTTCAGGACGCATCTATCCACTTCAAGTCTTAATTTAGAGCTACTTACATCCGACGAGCGGATTGAGGCTCAGTTTACCGTCTCCCAAATATAGTTCAAATAGATTGTAGTACACCCACGCCGTGTTGTTGGTCGCTTTAGCTTTTTGGTAGTCCTGGGGGGAAGTAGAAGTAATTTTTTTTTTTATATAAACACCTATTTATTATTTTTCCCTATCAACGATGAGTTATATAGCTCTGAGTTCGAGGTTTGAATAATAGAAGAGGAAAAACTCTCCAGCTAGTAACTAAGCCGAGACATAGATTTATGTAATGTTATTCGTCCTGCTGGTATATAATATACCTATATTTATATGGTGTAAACAGGAAGGTAAGACAAACTCACGCTAATTATGGTCGCCCATTTTCTGCAAGATTCTCTCGAACTAAGTGTGTTCGGGAACCCATATTCGTTTCTCAAAATAACAATAAATTCTCTGAAAACAAAAATATATTAGTAAACAACTAAAAATGTTCTTTTCAATCAAATTCGAAACGGATGGGTTTCTTAATTCATTGTATTTTAAGAATCACTTTGGATAAAAAAGAGGGAGCCCGTGTGTAAGTGTATGGTTTCGGGGGTTATTTTTTCCACCAGGAGAACTTATTTACTTAACGTTTTTCATACTAAGAGCCGCTCCTGGGTCAGGAGGAATAGAAAATGTATGTTCATGCTTGGGAGGTACACATACGGTTAGATTCACACATAAAATACAAATGTATTTGACAAGCCTCATAGCTCAGTTGGTAGTAACTCTGCCTTCTGCGCTGTAGGCTGTGGGTTCGATTCCCACCCAGGGACGCTACCGCCGACGGCGAAGCCGATCTCCATTGATGGCTTTAAATTAGCTCCATGAGAATTAGAAACGATTTTTACCGATTTAGGTATGTGTCATATCCGAAATGGCGTTTCCCATCTCAAAAGTGTACACATGTTATGAAACCTATCCGTTCAGTACATTTGACGGTAAAAATCGTTTCTAGTTCTCATGAAGCTAATTTAAAGCCATCAATGGAGATCGGCTTCGCCGTCGGCGGTAGCGTCCCAGGGCAAACATTTGTGTGATGAATATAGATGTTTGTTCTGTGTTTGGGTGTTGTATTGTATATAAGTATGTATTTACAAAAAAAAAAGTATTTAAGTAGTGTATCCGTAATCTAGTTCCCATATTACAAGCTATGCTTAGTTATGGGCTAGATTGCGCTGTGTAAAAAAAAAATGTCCTGTAATATTTATTTATTTTATTTCTTACTTCCATGCTTGTGGTTTTTCTTTGAATAACCAATCATTTTGCAGTCTGACTTGTATAAAGCTTTCCGTTACATTTTTGGTCCCTAAAAACAATAAAACCAGTAATATGCAATTAATAATACGTGTTAAACTAAAGATTTAACTCGTTGGGTGCTGAAAAAGATGCATAGAGTGTATTGTATCGGTCCGGGAGCTCCCGGCATGTAGCATGTCGGCATCCACCGAGTTAAAAAACATTACTTAAACTATGAACTGGCTCTGCTGAAGTGTTACATATTGAATATTACCACCAATCTACTACTAAGTACAGTTTCTCCCGCGTAGTACCCTAGTTCTTGATCTAGACTAGAAACATATTTGTGCAAAATTTCCGCTGAATCCGTTCAGTTATTTCGGCGTGAAGGAATAGCAATCAACCATCCTGACATCCAAACATACTGGTGTAACCCACCGAAACGTTGGGAAAATATTACACATATAAATTATACGTTATATACTATATGTATATAACGTATAATTTATATGTGTAATATATATGTATATTTAATATATTCCAAACAAGCTTTCGCATATAAGGGAATGGTTGCCGGTGAAATTACGGGCACGCAATCCTTAACACCTTCATGCACTTAACATCAGCTACTTGCTTGTTCTGTCTCCTAGTTGTGTAATATATATTATTTATAAACAGGATATGAAGGACTGCAACTTGCAGTCTGCAAGCCTAATATTTCTAGCCAACTGTGGGCGTACGCTATAAGTGTTGTTCGGATTCGGCCAACATTTTTTTACAGTCCGGTGTCAAATTCAACCATAGCAAAAATGTGCCCCACCCCAAATTTGATCCCAGGAACTCCTGATCGAGATTCACACGGCCTACCATTAGAGATACCATATACTCTCCTTCCCCTTTGCACCACCGGACAAGCAGACGTACGGCAGGTTAGAACCCTTACCTTGTAGATGTTCCATTGTGTCGAACACATCGATTTGCCTCTAAAGGTTAATACTACTGGTAAGGAATGAAACTCCTTGCCTGGTCTGTTTTTCCGCACCAATACAATCTTGGGAGTCTTCAAGTCCAGAGTGAACAGGTTTCTTTTAGACAAGCGTGCTTCATTTTAGGCCACATCTTTACTTGGTTTTCAAGTGAATTGGTGGTCAAACGCTTGGCTATCATCAATACAAAAATTAAAAAACCATGGTCGTTTATTTTTAGTTTCTATGACTATAAAGGTACGTGAACGTAACTTACAATTAAATTCGTTTTCTTCTCCAATAATATGTTCGTCTTTGATTTTTCCCTTCATTCTAGGGATAAATATTTGTGATTCTTTATCTAAGTAAATTAATTCTTGAGGCTCATACTTCTTGTAGAATTCTAACATTGTATCGTACAGCGCCCATTCGTTAGATACGGTGCTCTTTTTTAGCCGATATCTATGTTTCCTCTAAAAGTAAAAATAATTAGTCCAAGTAGGTACCTACCCAATGCGATTTTTTTTGTCAGGCCAAATGCCTCTGCATGTTTATAGGCCCATCTCAAACAGCACGGCCACTAACGGCTTTTAACTATACTAACCTACTACTATTATCTGCCGGGATGGGAATTGAGAACTACAACACACCCGCGGATATCGTAATAGCTGACTTATGGGAGCAGTTCTGGTGATGTTTTACTTTTGTGTATTATATAACACCTTGACTGCGATTACCAATCCGCCTGGCAAGCGTGGTGATTATAGCGAAACCCTTCAATATCGGAGGAGGCTCTGTCAGTACATAATAGGCTGTTATGGAATAATACCAAGGGACTTCCAATTGCCTTGTCGTCCCTTACAAAATGTGAAAGCATTTAGTTATTATTTTGTATAATAAGTACGAGTGAAATTGATATGCTGTCATCATCATCAACAGCCCATTATAGTGTCCACTGTTGTACAGAGCCTCCTCTAACGCTGGAGGGTTTTGCCATAATCATCACGCTTGGCAGGAGTATTTGGTGATCGATATCCTGTACTATGTACCTACTTATTATTTGACGCCATAGTCCTCAGCAATAGCTTCAACTTTGATAAGATTGTTTTCTTCAGTTTTTTCTTTTTTTTTTTTTGTAGATATATTATCATATGTTTTAATTATTATTACGTATTACATAATAATTAGATTTTTTTAAATGTTATGTTGATTTTAAAACATTATTGGTTGCGTCCGATTCAACTATTTTCTTTTATTATAGTGATTATTATGCATAGTTATAATGAAAATGAGTATTATTCGGGCGTCTCGCGGGTTGCAACACGGGCGAAACTGTCGGGAGCATCAAAAGGTACGCGCGAATAACACCCGTTTTCATTATTACTATCCACGTAACTCGTTTCATTTTAAGTTGTGTAGCATATGCTATTTGTCATCAAAGCAGTATTATAGTAAATATCCTTTACGAGCATCGCATGACAAAATATGCCATTATTTTAGCAGTGGCGTTATCTTAATTATGGCGTGTATCCTTTGTTTTTAGGATTCCGTACCACAAAAGAAAAAAAGGATCACTTTGTTGTCCGTCTGTGAGTCTGTCTGGTCTGAAGTGATCGTTTTACTTGACCAACACAAAGCTTGAGTTTTACTTGCATTAAATGTAATTTTGAGATGGTGCCACAATCCTTTCAAGTCTTGTATACAGCAATCAATCGGCAGATCTTGTGCGCGCAAGTCTCTTTCCACTGTCCTAAAAGAAAAACAAGGGATGTGATTCAAAATTATAATTACCTGGAAAATATATAACATTCTGCATGTCTGTGTCAGTAACAGAGTCACGAAATATTCCCCTTCGAGAATTCACATCTGATACGTTGATCATAATTGAGGCACCTCCAAACATACGTTCGGTACATGCCCACGGTTTGCAAGTATACTTGCTATAAGAAGTACGTTACAAGCCCATCGCCGCAAAGCGGTTTCCCCACGATATGACCTTCACAATCAAACTTCCAAAAAACCGTAGTCTATTGGTGCACAACTGGATTTAAGCCCACAACCCAAGCACACATGAATACACAGCACCAATTTTAGAACTGATCCTATATATCCTCATAGATATATAGGATCCTTATAGACCAATGGAGTAGTGAGATAACTTTAGTAACTTTATAAATTAAGCGAACTTACCACCACATAGTCTGATTATCCAAATTTTGCTCTCTAGCTTCAGCTATACAGGTAATAAATTTTAGTCTCCATTCATCTGGCCCTAAGAATAATATAAATGTAGGTTATATATTAAAGTAAGAAGTAACGCTCCACAGACACAGATTATTCATACCCGATTATATCTGCAAAATATAATTTGAATTGGATGTGCCGTTTCGAAATAAACATCAAACTACGTTTGTATCAGATAACGACAGTCAGCGGTACTTCTTGAGCAGGCACCGGGCCTGCTCAAGAATCGACCTCCAATAAGCCCGCGGATGTCATGAACTTGGCTTTCATTACATCCACAGGCTTAATTGGAGGATTTTATCTATTTTTATTTGAGGGATTTTACCAGAATAAGAGTAACAACTTACTTCTGTGTTTATCTAACATCTTTACATTAATCACCGATTCGCATGCCAAGCGTGGTGATTATGGAATACCCCAACCTTAGAGTAGGCTGAAGTAGTAGTAAGCTTAACAATAACTTAACACTAACCATGAATCATTCATTGTTCTATTAACGAAAATACGTAATGTAGATAAAACGGTACTGGTATTAATGATAGGTGGGATAGGACCATCTACCATAACCACCATATTACCATACCAGACAAGTTACTTACTAGTATTCATAGAAGTAGATTGGTAATACCTATCACCTGGAGTAGTTATTTTAAAGCCAATCACATCAGAACTTAACCTTTGTCGAAAGTGCAATTTAATGTATGGATGCACTAAGCTGTTGGTGATCAGATTATGTAAATAATAAATAAAAATCATCAAATAGTTTTATTTTATGAGGCTTTTGGTAGTATTATGGTTGACTCACATGATTCAAATTTATCCAAAGTTGCATTCTTGCCATAGTGCTTCTCAAATATTTTGTAATACTTCCAACTTTTTCTTCTGTTCCTCTTAGCGAGCCTGTAAGTCTAGATAAAATAAAAAAACTAATATACAGTAAATTATGGTTTCAAATCTCAATAAGCTTGTCAAAGCTTGTCATGTCATGGGGCAAATTATTTCATTTTCAGATTTTTGATAAAATCAAAATAAAATTTGAAAACAGAAAAAATATTTAGCAATAAATCCGCCAAATCTCTATAAAAATCAAATCGAATCACGTGTTTTGCCTCTACACGAGGCATCCTCAGGAAGTATAGTCTTGCTGCTAACTGACTAGCCCTCTGTGGACGTGTTGTCACTCCGAGCTCTGCGCTGCAAGACTTGCAGACAGAAACATGTGTCGATTTGATTTTTTCAGAGAGATTTGGCAGATTTATTACTCAATATTTTTTGTTTTCAGATTTTTTTTTAGCTGGTAGGTACTTTTTTCTGGCAAATGCATTAGGTGATACATCCATTCATAAGGTCTGATCTTCTAGCCATTATATTTTGGGTTTCTTCACTTAGTATGTGAATAATCTTCTCTTTGTTTTCTGTTGTCCATATACTGTTTTTAATTATTGACCCAAGGATATTTTGGTAGGAGGTCTGTTACTTCTAGTTGG